>JAYRBT010000010.1:1436694-1462583 GCA_036023395.1 Myiotriccus ornatus
CTTTTCCCCCCCCCCCCCCCCCCCAGCAATATCAGTGTGCTGTTTCTGTAGATGACTCTGTGATTTTGCACAGTCATTCTGTGTTATGAGTTTATTATATTATTTTTATTTAAGCCTGACTTTAATCTCTTTCAGAGCAGAGGCACTCAGTGTTCACCACCACCTTCTGATCGTAGTTAGCAAATGATTAATCTTGTTCTGATTAACATCAGCGAGACTGTCTGGGATGCATTTCTTAAAAAGAGGGAAATAAGAGAACTTTGGGCAGTGTTGTATTAAAGTAGGGAAAAACCCTTAATTCTGGGAGCACACAGAGAGGCAAAAGTTTGTTTGGTGAAGTGGCTGCTCCTCTTTGAGAAATGATAAAAGCTTGATCCACACAGCACTGGGACTGGCTCTACCACCCTGAACGTGCTGGCCTTACTTTGCTGTAAAAAAGGCATTTTCATGTAAACCAAACCCAACCCACGTAAACCAAACCCACTTTGGGCTTGTCTTGGAGCATCTGGTTCAGGAATGGTTGGACTCGATGACCTTGGGGGTCTGTTCCTACCTTAGTGATTGTGTGAGAACCAGGGGAGGGGCAGGCTGGACACACAGGGGGGGTCAGTGGAGGTTCCACTGTCTCCTTCCTAAATGATGTGACCTGAGCCAGGTACAGCCAAAAATACAGGGATTGAGGTAACTTTAATGGACCAACAGACATCTCACCCCAACTTATTTCCCCAGAGAAGACCCAAGAGCGATGCTGGGAACTTGAAGTGGACTTGAATGGGGACTGCAATTTTTTGGTTGGGCTTGTAACTCAGGGTGGTTGTTGGAGATCCACTGGGGTTTCTGTAGGTTAGGAATTCTTTTCTGTGTCATCCACGTTCCCAGGTCTTTCTGTATGCTCTGTGAATCCTCTGGAAGGATCTGGCCACTGATTTCTTCAGGGTTTTTTTTTTTCAGAATGTTTCATTTCACCTCTAAGATTTGCAGGTCCAACAGGAAGTGCTGTTTTTAATCCTCAAGCTTCAAATTGCTAAAGATCCAAGTTCCCTTGGAGCCTGCCATGTCCGTGGTAATTAATTTCTTCAGGAATCTCTTGGCTTTTATTTTAAAAAAAAACCTTTGAGGGAAATCTTGGCTTTTTTGTGGGAAATCTTGGCTGTAGAACGAGACATGTTTTATGTTTTTGTCTTTTTTTTTTTTTAACCTAATTTTGGTCCAGTTGGTGGTAAATCAAGAACGTGCAATACTAATCACTTTGATTTCACTGCAGAAATGCCAAAATCCAAAATGCTTAACAAGATCCTAGTGGAAGGTGTCCCTGGCTGTGGTGGGGGTTGGAACTGAATTGGTCTTTAAGGTGCCTTCCAAGCCAAACCACGCTGAGATTCTGTGGTTTCTGCTCTAGACACTGGACTTGCTCTGGGAGGTGATGGGAATGAGAAGAGCCAAATAAAACCGGTGACGTTGGTTTCTCGTGGCAGCAAAAGGTTAAAAGGATATTATTGAAAGCAAGAGAGTCAAATAAATAAGACCAATGTGATGTGGGAACAGCTTGATAGGGAAAGAAACGGGAAGCCCAAAGGAGGTTTCGGTGCAACTCAAGGAGGGCACAAAGAGTTCCGAGAGAGAGCTCGAAGGTCTTTCTTCTTGAGCTCTGGAATGTTAGGATCAAGATGCACTTCAGTTTGTGATCCTTGTTAATTCTGAGCATTTGAAGGTGCTTTTGCAGCCTTTGGTGGTTTGGTGCCCACAGGTGACCTTGTTTTGGACTGAGTGCTGTAAAAGCCAAGGTGGGGACTGCTGTGGATGGGACCATTTTAGTGGTCCCTGTCCTTCTCCTCTCCTCCCTGACTCCAGTGAGCTGGAATGACTTTGATTTGGGTTTTTTTTTCCTCACTTTCTCATTACTTTTAAAGCGCTTCCAGGTGATTTTTGTCACTGTCTGTTTAGGCTTGGGTTTGGTCAGATGTGTTTGAGACTTGGAATGAATTTTTATTTTCGTTTAATTTTGATGAAATGTTAATTCTTTCCCTTTATTTGTGGCCAAGGAACTAATTTCCTCTCAAGCCTGACCAACTTTACCTTTGTAAATTTTACAAATTTCTCTTGCAGCACAGCCCAGCGTGGAAGTTGTCAGGAGCAGATACAACTTCCTGACTGGAAGTTAGACTGGACTTCTTGGAATGACTGTTTTACAGAAACCAAGAGACTGCCAAAGGTTTTCTTTAGGGCTACGAAAAAAAAAAATTAATTGTGAAATAAAGCCTGAAACTCAAATCTTTTATGACCAGAAATTCTAAAAACTCTGACTGAGGGAGTCGAGGAGATGAAAACTAAATATCCTGAGATCAAGTGGATCTTTTCAGGAGAAGGAAAATGTTTACCTTGTCTAGGAGTGGAAAGCTGTCTGACATTTCAACATCTTTGAAACATTTAGAGTCTATTCCAAGTGTCTCCCTGTGTCCCTCAGATGAGAGAAATTCCCAAAGTGCTGCTGTTGCCTTAATGTCACAGTGGAAACGTGGAACTACCTTGGCTTTGGCTTTAAAATCTGTGTGTCCTGTGTCTGTTGGGTCCTCCTGGCCCTTCACCTGAGCTGTGGAAATCAATCAGCTCTGGTTTATTGCTGCTTATTTAACGAGTTGTTTGTTTTGCAGCGGTGCCAGGGTCCTGCTGCTGCTGGCTGGAGAGGGAGGAGCCCCATCCCAGATTGCTCCTGGGTTTTTCTGGGGCTCCATCAGTCCCACCTAAAGCCCTGAGCTGCTCTTTGGAATCCATCTGTTACTTCCCATGAATTTCAGCTCCAAGTGCAGCATCTTGTGCTGTTTCAAGGTCCTTCCTTCAAGGACCTTCCAAGGTCTTCCCAAAGTGTGGGAACTTTTAATTTTTATTTTGTATTCTTTATTTTCAGGAAGCAGGGACAGTGGGACAGCAAAACCAACTGTGTTTTAGTGCTGCATAGATAAAGGCATAGCAGATTTGGGTTTGTTACTGTGGGTTTTTTTTTAATTACAAGAACATCTCTGTGTTTGGAACCTTTGAAGAAACTTGTGAAGTGCAAAGAACAAAACCAAAGCTGATAAATTCTGGTGTTCAGATTTCCCATAAAAGAAGCCCTTAATTTAAAGGAGTATTTGCCTGAGGGGCAGATGGAAGGAGTTTGTCTGACTTGTAGTGATGGGTTATAAAGACAAACAAAACTCTAAGTTATGCAAATAGGATAAGAAGTGATGGGTGAGGTGAGTCCCTGAGTTTGAGAAAAGTGATCTTTGCTGGTTAAAAAAATAAATTAAAAATATGTCCAGCTGTATTTGCCATTGGTTATGGGTAGCAGACCCATGGCTGGACAAGCTGAACTCAGTTCAGGTATTAAATACAGATATTAGCTTTGTTCTGGGGGATTAAAGAAGAAGAGGAATTAAGAAGATTTGTGATTTGTTTCCGAAGTTAATATGAAAGCTTTAAATTGCCACTGTACAATCATTAAGGCTGGAAAAGACCTCCTAGATCATCAAGTCCAACCTTTCAATAACAGAATGAGCATCTGCACAAGGGTTTTGTCTCCCAGGATGAATTTTGAGCAATGAGCCAGAGCAAGAAGTGTTTTATTCGCAGAGATTGGTAGAAAGTTGGGTGCCAGCAGAGAAGTTTTAAATGCTTAATGAAGTTCTATAAGATTTTCTCCTTTTGGGAAGAATTCACGGCGTAGTCTTAAAAAAGAATTACAGATAATGAATCCAGATCTACTGGAGGTTGCCTGGTCTCCAAGGCAGGGTGCCTTTGGTTGGTAACTTAACTTTGAATATTTAATGAGGGACTGGTTAATGTTTCCCTAAGCACAATTTTCAGGAGCATTTACTATTTTTGAGGAGTTTCTGCTGAGTTTGGGCAGAGATGGAGCCGTTCAAGCATGGTGCTGTCTCGGTGTGGTGTAAAGTATTTACCAGAGATTATTCCAGAGCTTGGTTAATGTGCACAGATAGTTCAAAAAAAAACCACCCACCCCCAACTAACCCCAAACTAAACAGGCTTGAGGGTTCCTTGTGGGATTTTTTTTTTTTTATCACCAGACTGAGGGCCTGAAGGAATAGAGGAAGTGAATGGCCACCAATGTATCCAAATATCTCATTTTGCCTCCGAGCAAGTGCCGGCAGATAAATGCCCATAAAGGGATTTCTTCCTTAAGCCCCATGGATTTTTTTTTTTTCCTTTTTTGCAACTTTTTGTGTGAGTTAGAAATGAAAACCATTCATCCAGTGCCCCAAAGAAGGGCCTTATTGAATGGAATAACAGTGTAATGTACCATTGAAGGCAGGATTGAAAGTGATTATCTTGTTAACTCTTGACAGTTCCCGCCAGCTTGAAATAGAACTGGCAGCTTGATTTGCAAATGAATTAGAGCTTTTTCATTTGCTGCCAGGATCATCTTTTTATATTCTGATATGACAGATGCTATGTTCCAGCCCTTTGTTTCCCCTCACTTTTCTACTCGCGAACCAAAAACAAAAGATTACGATAGTCATTTTATTTGCATCTTTTCTCTGGGAGTTTATTCTTTGTCTGGAAGTTTTTAAGCTCAGATTTTTTTTTGTTGTTGTTGGAGAATAGTATTGTTCCCACAGAATAAAATTTCATTAGGTTAAGTACAGTAGTAATTGGGTGAATGAGGGGGATTTGGAAGCTTTCAGAAAATGGAAAATTGATTGTAGTCAAATTGTTTTAGTGCTTAGAACATTTAAATTTCCTCCCTGCCTTGCGAGTGTTCCTCAGGACCGCGAGCGGGGGAAGATCTCCCGCTTTCAGTGTTCATCCTGCCAGTATGCAAATACAAATACATGTGTAATTAGTTCCAGGCTTAATGCTGCTCAACTGTGTTTATATTCCAGAGCCATCCAAACACAGATGGGAAGGTGCTGGGTATGGTAATTACTGTGCACTCTTTCTGTGTTCCTCATTAACCTGTAACACTCGCTACTAGTCCGGAGAGTTTTTCCTGTGGTTGTGCTTCCCGACATTAAAACTTGCAGGGCTTTGTTTAATATTCAGCCCAGCGTTCTGGGCATTTACAAAGCTGGGCTTTTTGCTACTTTTCTAATCTGTTTTGTACTTTGAGGCTAATTAGCAACACTTCCGACCGGCGCTGATGGGCCGTGCTGGAAATGTTTCCCTCCACTTTCACCTACAGGGTGTGTTTTAATTGAATACCTACGAAATAATATTACAGGGAAGGTAAAGCAGGCCAAAGTTGTCGAATTTATTGAAGGCTGGTTAACACAGACAGTGACGTTCCTGATGCTTGTTTGTGTTTGCTGGGAATGCAAACAGGGATGAGCGAGGTTTGGCTCCGTGTGAAGGGAACCCTGAGCGTGGAACGGGAGGGCAAAACCCAGGGGAAAAAACCACCAAACCTCACTCCATATATGGAAACTCCAGGGAAAATCAAGGGGAAAAAACAATCAGACCCCACTCCACGTTGGAAAACTCCAAGGAGCTGCCTGTTCTGAGGTCCTTGGAATTGCCAGGTTTAGTGAGGAGTGGCTTAGACTGGCATCCACGGTAAAGAAATCTGCTCTGGTAGTTCATGGTATTTCCATATCTGACCTCAAGTCTTGATAAAACCGAATCGGGAGATTTTGGGGAGTTATTTTGGCTCTTGTTCATCTGAGAAATACATACACCCTACAAAAATATTCTTTTCCTTTGTATTTGGAAATTCTGATTTTATCAACACTCTGTTTTGGTGTTCCCCCCTCTGTTTAGTTTCAGTATTTATTTTAGTTGCATAAAACCTTGGATTTTACTCTGTCAGTCGGGGTTATATATAAATATATATTTCCCCCTCTTGAATTTTTGATAAGGTCTCTTGGGCAGCGATTTTTCCTTCTCTCCAGGATAACATATTATGGAAATTGTTTCACCTTGTGTCCTGTTTGAAGTCCCCAGTTTTAGCATGATTCAATTTACCTTTCATTATATTCCTCTGAGTTCCTGGGCAGTCCCAAGTTATTCTGATGTGTTTGTGTAGGGGGTGACTTCTGCTTTTCTTCCTGCTTTTTCTGAGTGACCTTCATATGATCTCCTTGAGTCTTTATGGCATTTACATTTATTACTAGTTGGCCAAAGCTCTTCACTGTTTTTTCTTGAGCAAAACTCCCTGACTGGAGTGAGGGATCCAACACCACCAGCCTTGGGGTCTTTCCATGATCAGTTCCTGGTATTTTGAAGCTGATGTTAAGTAAGAGAGAACCAGATTCCACTCTTTTTGGAAAATATGGTGGATGCTTTCCTTAGCAGGGTGTAGATTCCCCAACCATTTGCTGCTCTTGATGAGTTTTTTGTGCAGAAAGGATTAGAAAAAGCAGGTGTGGTCTCAGAAATCATGAGATTCTGGCCTTGAACCCCAGTGCTGGGAGGGGTGACCTTGCCACAGGTTAGAAACGGGGGATTTCCATGCCCTGAGAGACAGAGAGGAGTTCCCAGCTGCTGGTGGTGCCACTTGCTGGGATTTGCCAGGGAGGAGGGACCTGGCCAGCTCTCAAGGTGGGTTTCACGTGTTCATCCCTTTTTGCTTTCCTTCTGTTGGTGAGTGTTTAATATCCTGTCACCTGCTGAAGTTCCTGAAGAAGCTCCCGAAGAGATTCAGCTGTTTGGTTTGAGGTTGTTTGTCTAGAGTGGTAGATAAACATCTAAATAATTGATCAAAAATGGTGGATAAAAGGGGGGATCGATAAGATGCCAAAGAAAAATAGGAGGTGTGGGGGCTGCTCGGAGGAAGATTTGTAGGGAAGGCTGAAGGTTAAGGTGAGGATAAAGAACAGGAAAATATGGGATTATTCCAGGAACACCTTCTGCTGGGAGGCTCTTCATCCAAGAGGAATAGTGGGACAGAAGGTGATGATTTCAAGTGATCCCTGACAGATTATTGGCAGCGTTATGTGATGCGCTCGTGGGACGATCCAAGGCAGTTTGAAGGGCGAGAGAGCTCTGGGAGGGTTGTCCATCTCCACCTGGGGTGACGCTCCTGGTCACACCTGACACGCTTGGGAGGGGCGGAGGGGACAGGCCCTGGTTGGAGGGGCTGGTGGCCTGACCCCAAACGCTGGGGGTGACCTTCCCCCTGCAGCTCCTCGTTAGTGCCGTGGACCTGGGGGGGTTCTGCCGAAGGCCTGGCTAATGAGCAGGTGGTTTATTGATCTGAGGGGCTCAATCAGGCACTGGGATGTCCAGGGGGCACTTGAGGCCACCAGGACGGGCGGGGGCTGGAGCAGCTCCCTGGGATGGGGAGGGAGGGGATCCCTGAGGGACTGGGGGGGCTCAGCCTGGACAAGAGGGGGCTTTGGGGGCAGCTCGTGGTACCCAGCAGCCTGAGGAGGAGGGAGGTCACCCAGGAAGGGGCTTTGGGCTCTTTGGAGTGGTTTGGGGCGGGGGGAGAGATGCAAAACAACAAGTGTTTGGAGCAGAGAGAAAGGGAAGATGCTCCCAGTGAGGACACTGGATCAGCAGGACACATTCCTGCTGCTGATGGGCTTCCAAGTCCAGCCTGGATAAGACTCTGCACCCTCCAGAGGCCCTTCAACCCCAGTTATCCTGCAATATCTGTAGGTACAGATACTCTATAGAATTATTCCATGGCCTATGGATTCGAACCCAAAACCCATGGCAAAGAAAACGTGTCTTAGTTCTACAGTTCCTGGGGGAAACTGCTATGAATTTGCTGAAAAGTAAAATTTATGTGATGTTGCAGGCTATTTTGTAATACCTAAATTTGGATATTTTGAAGATATTGCACATTTTCCAGCACCCTTGATTAATGGTTGCTTTGATATGGGGACTATTTTTAGGAACATGAATATATTCCAGATTAAAATCATGACTTCCAGCAAGTGCTAGTGAATATTTTTAGTTTAGTTTACTGGCAAAGGAACCAGAACCTCTAAGTTAACACCACCTCAAATAGTTACCCACTCTGGGTTTAAGTAATCCCAGTCCTGGCTAAACTTAGAGAATCCCAGAATGGTTTGGGTTGGATGGGACCTTAAAGATCATGGAAGTTGCTTAATTGAATTCTTGGCTGCTTGTTACAGGTCCCCCATGACCATGATTCAAATGGAGCTGGAATTTCTTCCCCTGGCGACTCTGAAACATTTGGATTAGCCTGAGTGTCATGTTTGCTGGTTTAATGTATGATTTTAAATGCTTATCAGCAGATATTTTACAGCAAAAATCCTGGCTGTAGTGGGGAAACACCATTCCAGAACTTTTTGATGGAAAAAAGGGAAACTCCAGAATAAAATCAAACTTGCCTAAAGAATCAAAAAAACCCCAAAACTGTGGGGCCCTGGAAATGGTATGAAAGGCAAATATGGACTTTGGTGTGTGGAGTAAACAGTAAAATGGAGTAAAACGTTATTACTGATGGTGGTATCAGATTACTAAAAGTCTGTGGTGTTCTTTTATCTGAGTTTTGGAATATTGGATGTGCATAAAGCTGCTCTTGGCTGTTATTTGTGGTGATTTATGGGTTAAGATGTTCTGCAGCCATTAAAGGTGAGGCAGAGCTGCAGCCATAGGTCTGGTTATGCAGAGGGAACATATGGGATAGAGGATGGCTGGGACTCTTATTTGTGAAATATAAATAATATAATTGGATAATGTATATAATTGTCTGATATATTGTGATCTATTGCCTAACTAAAAGATCAGGTGCTGCTGTGGCTTCACTGGTGGCTCATTGATCCCCAGCAGCCTCTGGCTGGGAAGGGTTTTCATTGGAAGTGACAGGTGCCCCAAGGTTTATTTAGGACAAGCTCAGCCTTGTCCTGGTTAGTTTGATAATGTTTTCCTTATGGATGTTCAACCAGTGCATTTCCTGTGTTAGGGCCTTGTGTTACACCAATATTCGTGTCTGTGCTGCCTCAACTACAAATTGGATGAACAGCCAGTGACACTTTTTCAATATTATTACATTAAACCAAGTGGATTTTGATTGATAACCTAATATTCAACTAATGCAAAGCATCAATCATGGCAAGTATATTAATTATTTAATATTGCAGTCTAATTCAGAAATCGATGTGCTGCAGGAGGGGAAGGGAAACTCGCTGTTCCCACAAGGCTTGAGACAGGGGATGATTAAAAAAGAGCCCCCCCAAACCCTGCTGTACCGGTGTGTGTCGGTTCGATACAGATCTTTATTCATTTGCCAATAATCTCGTCGCATTTTCCACTTCAGGACCTTTTTTTATCAGTTTTGAGACCTCTAATTGAATGAAGTCTGTTGTCAGCACAGGGCAGGGGGAGCTGCACTGACAGCAGGGATGGCTCAGGGTGGGCCGGGACTGGGAGCTCCTCCTGCCGTGTCCTGCTCCCAAATCAGCCAGTCCTCCGAGACACAGACCAGGGAATCCTGGAATGGCTTGGGTTGGAAGGGACCTCAAAGCCCGTCCAGTGCCACCCCTGCCATGGGCAGGGACACCTTCCACCAGCCCAGGCTGCTCCTGTCCTTGGACACCTGCAGGGGATGGTTTGGGAGTGGGCAGAACCCGGAATCAGTGGAAATGGCAGCCAGTCCTTGTTCAGTGGTTTGAGATTTGGGGACTTTTCATTTGTTTACATCTTTTTTTTTTTTCCCTAGCAGGACGTGGTAAGGATTAATTTTCCCTCTGAATTCCTGCTTTTCAGAGTTTCTCCTGTGATAGTTGGGTCCATTCTCCTTGGAGCTGCCTTCGTGCAGCGTTCCTGTCATTTTCTACCTGTGCATTTGGATTTTTTCCAGCAGTCAGGAATCAAATGCAAAGTTGCAGCGTGGCTGCCACGACCCCAGAGCTAATGTACAATTCATTCACTGCATCACCTTGTAAATGGGCACAGAATTTTAGTATTCAAGCAGTGGCAAAGCAGGACCAGGAGCCACCAAATGTGGGCTTGATAAATAGCCCCGTGCCCTGTCCTGGTGGATTATTTCCAGTAGAAACAGTGGGATAATTACATTAAAAATGTTGCTTTTTTTTTTTTTTTTTTGGTAAATGTGTGTCCTGCTGTTTGAGGGTTTAAATAATTAAGATGATCAACATTTTTTAGGTATTGTAAGTAAATATATTTATTAAAAGTAAAAATTTTCCATACTCACGTAATTACATGGCTTTGCCATCTCCCAGTTAAACATAAATCATTGCAGACAAGGGTTTAGCAACTGTTTAGAACTTTTGTTCTTCTGTTACAGGGACTCTGGAAACATCAAAGCTGGATTAGAACATCTGGTAAGTTTTAATTTTCTCTTGAACATTTGCATCATCTTTGATATCTGCATTCCAAATGAACACTTTTGAATGAGCTTTGAATACCTTGAATTGAGAAAGTCAACCATTTCCCAGAGGGTCAGCCTACTGTTATTATGTGAAGGCACTCACATTTTCATTTATCTCCCCATTTCAAGGGAATTTTAATTTTTTTTAAATTACTTTTTTTTGATGTAGAGATGAAATGAACGGGACTACAATCCTTGGATTGATGATTGCCTTCATTATAAACAAAAATTGTTTGGTGTTGGATTTTTGGCATATCCTGATCTGAAAACAACAAACTTGTGATTAAAAAAAAAAAAAAAAATTAAAAAAAAAAAGAGAGCCAGAGACACAATCAAATATTCCATGCATAAATATGGTGTGTTTTAGTCATTTGGAGGCTTTGAAAGAAGTGCACAGCTTTGTGTTTTCTCTTGTCTTTGCTTTATGAATAATGGATCGGCTTAAATTCCATTCAATGCCGCAGCAGAAAATAGTAATTGAGGTGCAAAATATTTTTGGGTTAAGTAAACATATTAAACCAAGTGATGGCAAGCCAGGCTTAGCATTAAAAACCCATCAGTTGATCAAAACTGGAGAAAATACAATATTGTCACAAGTCAGAAGCTGGTTGAGCCTCGGCTGGTTGTACCAGCAATCCCTGGAACATGAAATAGTTCATTTTAACAGGTTCTTAAATCCCATTAAATTAAAATATTCACTATTAACGGCACGTCTGGCTCAGTCCAACGTGAGAAGTGTTTAAACCGCTGCTTAATTTTGTCATGGAGTATCTAAACAGTCCGTCCTGTTCCCTCCTGCCATGAAAAATCAAATCTCTGTCACACGAGCTCTGGGAAAAATGGCTTTTCTCTCCTTGCATCCCGTGGTGGGAATCACCTGGGACACGTGATCTACAGGAGCCTGGGGACCAATCTCTCCCTTCAGTGCCTTGGGGTGACAAGGATGTGTCTCCTGGCACAGCTGTCAACAGCTGCCCTTGGTAATGGTGGCACCTGAAGTGTTCCCACCTGGAGGTGGGCAGGAAGAGGCTCGGGGGGTTTGGAGTGGCCTGGGGAGTTGGGGGTCAGGAATAGAGGTCACTGGTGTGCAGGGTTTGCTGGGATTGGGACAAAATGGGCTGGAAACATCCCCTGCAGAGTGATGGTACCTGAGCTGCTTTACATTCAGTATGAGGGGCCTTAAAGCTCATCCATTTCCACCCCTGCCATGGGCAGGGACACCTTCCCTTGGACACTCCCAGGGATCCAGGGGCAGCCACAGCTTCCCTTGGCAACCTGTGCCAGGGCCTCCCCACCCTCCCAGCCAAGGATTCCTTCCCAATATCCCATCTAACCCATTTATTTCCCAGCTTTCACTGTTTTCTTTTCCTTGGAGTTTGATTTCAGTGTCACCTCTCCCTGATTGTCACTGTCTCAGTTCCCAGTTCTGGTGGTCACAGCTCGGTGATCCCTGACTGGCCCCTGGACAGGGGTGTCTGAGAGAGTTGTTGGCTTTCTAATGAGCTGTAAAACCAAGCAGCCAATTATTTGTGCTCACAAACAATTAATTAACGCTCTTAATAGGAATGATTATGTTTATCTTGCTATGCTGGCAAAATTCCATGCTGGTCAATTGTATTCTGCAGGCTGGAATTGTCTCTTACCGTAGCAGTGTCAGGGTGAAGGGAGGGTTGGGATTTTTTCCTATTGAAAGTGGATTATTTGAAAACAAGCTATTTCACTATGTATTTTATTTTTTAATGAAAGACATTCTTTCTCCCATATCCTAATCATTAAACCTGAAAAAGTTCCCTTAGGAAAATCAGTGGGAATTACAATTTTCATGCCCCTTTGGTTTCTGACCGAATTCCCCTCCTGGGTGAGATCCCTGAGGAGACACCTCTAGTCCAGAAGAGGAGGAAGCCTTAGAGAAGAGCAGGAATGTGCTGCTGGGGTGCAGTTATGGCAATTTAGTGTTTTGTCTGAACTTCATAACCTGCTTTTCTTCTTGTTTGGGCAGTGGGATCAAAACATCACAAATCCCTCATTGGTTTGGGTTGGAAGGACCCTAAAGCTCATCCAGTGCCATGCCCTGCCATGGGCAGGGTCACCTTCCACAGACCAGGCTGTTCTAAGCCCTGTCCAAGCTGGCCTTGATATCCCTGTGATGGGACCAGAATCTTTATCCTGGAGCTGCTTCAGGAAGGAGTTGGGCAGAAAGTCTCTAAGAATGGGAAATTATCCTGAAATTAAAATGTACAAGTGAAATCCTTTTCTGTAGGAGGTTAGTGGAAGGGAAATGGTGCTGGGATGTGCTGGTGGTGCCAGACCCTGTGGAGATTTTGGTCTGTAGCTTGTGATGCCATAAAAAATGCTGATGCATTTATTTCCTTCCTCATTCCAGTCATCCACATCTCATTTCTTGCATATATACAGAGTTAAGGCCTTTTACACGAGAGATGCTTTGCTTAGATGAACTCTCCAGTCACTGCTGCTTGTTCGGGTGAATTTTAAACTTGAATCTTCAACCCTCTGATTTTCATCCCTTATTAATTATAAGGGATAGTTTCACTTTAAGGTTGGTACATGCAGCTCTCAAAGGATTCTTCCCAGTGTAAACGCCTAAAATGGGTTTTGGTGGCAGGTCATAGCCGTGCTGAGCACTGAGATTTCCAGTTGACAGTGCTGTCCCATTCTGAGAGGAAGAGCCTGAGGGGGGGGATGGAGGTCCCTTCCACCTGTGGCCAAGGTGATTTGTGTGTCCAGGACATCCCCGTGGTGTCCCCGACCTCGTCAGGGGTCGGTGGCTGTCGGGAGCGGCCCCTCAGCCAGGGTCAGTGTTTAAACACCGTCCCTGCTCTCAGCACTCTGCTGGAAACCTTTCCAGCTCCTTCAGAAGCTTTGGACCAGGTTCATATTAGGCAATCACGCAGCAGAAGATCAATGGCTTATGAATATCCATGGAAAAAGCCATTCTGTTTGGCTCCATTTGCCTACGGGGATGAAATACGGGCTCCTCCTCCGGAGGGGCTCTGGAGATCCAAAGGATTTGTGGAGAACCCACTGTCCTGAATATGTATGAAATTAATGTGCACACACCACTTTTATTTGTTCTGAGGGTTTTGTGCTTTTAGCTCCAGATATTAATCAAACGACTGCGGTATCAAACCAGCATAGGCAGAATATGTTAATGGGGGAGTATTCAAAGGGTTGAAATAGTTTGTTGTTCCAACAGCGACAAATTTGGTCTAAACTTGGTAAAAGAACCCAGTTTTACCCTGTCACTCTGCATTAGCAGCCACCTCGGAAACCTGAGCAGCTCCACATAAAACAGGGCTGGCGGCTTTCATGTCGTTGTAAACTTTGATCATCCTCCTTTAATAATGAACCTCCACCAGGTTCCGGGACCGCTGACCTTTCATCCACCTGACCCTTGGGCCTGTCTTTTTTAATTTTCCCTCTGTCATCCCTTTCATATTTGCTGCAGGACTTTGACTCCTGTAAATTTGCCGGGGCAGGTCGGACGATGGGACCGATGGGAGGGAGTCCCTGACTCCATGAGATATCCCGGGCGTCACCTCCCTTGGCACCTGCGCCGAGCCCCGTCCCCGCACGGGCGGATTGCCGGGGGGGCCGATGGAAAGCGGACGAGGCTCGCGCAGTTGGATGAAGGTGGCGTGAGAGCAGAGGTTGATCTGCACCCGCATCTCCGTGCTGATTGCTCTAACGACCCCATCCTCCGTGCTGGCGTGCCGGGGCGGGCTGTGGGCGCTCGTTAGGGGCCGTGGTGGTGGGGGTGACCCCCGCCCGGGCCGCCGTGATTGCGCCGCCTTCGCGCCGGGAAATTACCGCGGGCGGGGGGAGCGGCGGCTCCGGCCCCCTCCCACCAGCAACAAAAAAAAAAACTAACAAAAGAAATATTGCATTAATTTTCAAATGATGATATTCCATTTAGTGCCTGGGCCCCATATATCAAAAAGGGGGAACTGCTCAGTTACTCTCGGCGCTTAATCTTAATGGTATCTGTGGATGTCAAGGGCACGGAGGAAATTAAATCGGAAAGTGCAGATAGACCTAAGCAGACATTATCTCTTGATGATTGCAGTTTTGATAGGTATTTCAGTGAATTTCATTTTCGCAGAATGCTGGAAGATGAGTTAGCCACCAGATTTTCTCATTTTTCTTGCCCATGATTTATGTGAGTTGAGTATAAAACTTTTTATGGGAGCGCAGTTGCGGGAGATGAGAGGGAAATTAATGCACTGGGTTTCCATCTCGGCCCCGCGCCCGATTGTCAGCGCTGTACATCCGTAATGGGGCCATCATTATTCAGGGTTGTTTACATTCAAAATATGTAATGAAATCTGTTCAGAATAATGAGGGAAATAAAAGTTTCGAAAATTGTAAAGGTCATGAAGTTTGAGAAATGATGCAATGCTCCCAAAATAACATTTAGGCAATATAAATTACATTATTATGCACCAACTCTGCCTTATAGAGACATGAAGATAAAGTGCTTTCGACTAGTAAAATGCTGTTAGTGCTCTCTGAAGTATGAGAATGTGTAAAACGTTTCTGATTTCATATTCTGGTTTTGTGCATATTGTGGAGAAATATATAAAGGAACTTTATGGAGGACGGTGGCTGCTTCACCAGCCCCAAGTTTAAATGCATTTCCTGGGAGGGTTTTCTCCAACAAGCAAACACTTTGGCTTAAGTGGAGTTAATTATTAATGCAATTACTGAGACCACCGTCAAAATCAGCTTTTTAGGGTTTTTTTTTCTCCTTTTCTTTTGGGGGTTTTTAGCTGAAGGTCTTCGATGTGATGATTGTATTTTATTGCATATCTTGGGTACGGAACAGCCCAGCACTGGGAGCGAGGCATAAATTCACCCAACTCTCTGTGCTCTGTATCTAAAATACGAATCCCTTCGCCCTGATTTTATGCAGGTTCTCCTCAGAATAATTATGTTTCCCCCTCCACATTTTATGTTGTGTTTATTTGTTGAAAGAAGCAGCCCAAAGCAGGAAACAGAAGTAATTCTTTTAGAAGTTAAAACAGTCAGGAGTGGGGTGAGTTGATCGTTGAATCTCAGAGTGAAGAGAAAATGCACTATTTTATTCATAGTGTGTGATCTTGATTAAGCTCAGATTAATTCCTGTGTAATTAGACCTGATTTGGGATAGAACATTAGATTATTTTTAAACTGAGTGCTGATTTAGAGATCACAAGATCCGGGTGGTGTTGGAAATGCTTTTCATTTCCAAAATGTTGTTTTTTTTTCCTACCATTTTTCAGTTGCTGCCTTTCAATCCAAAGATTCCAAAGGGAACGTGATTTCCCTGTGTCTGAAAAATTTCAGTGTGTTTAGAGAAGGTTGTGGGAGAAAATAAAGCAGTAATTCAAGGCTGAACTCCTCCTGCTCCTAATTAATCCCTGGTACCTGTTGGTTGTGCTCCTGCATTTCCAGCCAGTCCAACTGTTTGCAGAATGGTTTATAATGTGTTAATTAAACATTTTGATCGAAACCTGGGTTGATCTGATGCTATTTTTATGTACACACGCAGCTTAATTGTAATGTAGTGTGGCAGAAATATAGAATTGTAAAAGAGAAATGAAAATCCACATTTAGAAGCTAAATATTAATAACCTTATCATTTTTTAAGCAGCGGGGATCGTTGCTGCCTTTAATTTTGGGTTCTACTCACCCTGTCATGCTCGGACTCAGTTCAAATTCAGCTCAGAAATTAATAAACTGAGCAATTTTCAGAGGGTAGATTAAGAGGAATATGAATTTTTAGAGTAATGACCAGCCCATGCGGATGCAAAAATCTCTGTTTTATCACCTCTTTGTCAATACATTGGACTTTTGGGGGATTGTCCCTCTATTTCCATGCAAATGTCAGTCTAACAGATGATATTCCAGGCTGCAAGTGAATAAATAGATGGGGGGTAATTTTTCAGCCTTTAGTGTGTGTCTGGATCCAATATTATCTCTATTCCCTCCCTTATTAAAGAGCTCACACAGAGTTTATGGCCGTGTAAGTTGAACATTTCCAGTAATTTTTCCTTTTTAAAAGACCTGGATTAATTTATTTTTAAATCTTATTTACAACTCTCTATTTCTGCCCACTGGCTAATCCAGTTTTCTGTATCCACTCCCAGTAGGAAGCCCTTTCCCCTTGCTTTTCCTCTGTAATTTTCACTGAAATTAATACATTACATTTTCTGGTCCTTTTAAAGGAGCACTTGCTGCAAGAACTGATTTGGATCCCGAAAATCACTCCATGTCTTGGAGTTTTTTTTGCCACAGCCTTTGATTTCGTTCCAGGAATCCATTGTTGCTTTTTCCTCAGAGGTTGATTTGGTTTTAGCCTCAATCAGATGGGATTTTTTCTTTCCCCCACCTTGTGTGGAACGATCAACCCTCGTCTCTCTGGGAAGCCATGCTGATTTTTTTGGGAACAGGTGGATCTGTATCCAGTCAGGACACTGGTCCTGTACCGGAGTGTTGCTGCTGATTAATTGGATCAGAGGAAAAGCTCCGACTCAGACATAAATATCATTTTACCATCCAATCTTTTCAGCTGATTTATGGCTGAAAACGTAGAGGTTTAATTCAAATAGTGCCAGATGTGCTTATTATATTTCTGTGTTATTAATTCATCTTATGAATTCTTCCCTGGGATTTTATTTTGATGTGTTTAATGTGAAAAATGGTCCTCTGACAGTTTGGAATTTGCCACCTCAAAGACTTATGCAAGGGAAAGATGCTGATTACAAGTTCTCAATCTCTGTTGGGTTTATTTTATTTTAGTATTTTATGCTCCTGTGAAGTGTCCTCTCAGACAAATAAGTTCTTTATTTTCGGTGTCTTTGGTAATTATTGTTTTTAATCGCCTGATGAGGAACAATTCCTGGAAAGGAATCCAGCATTCCTCTGCTAAAGGCTTTCCCCATAAATTGGGAGAATAAATTGGATGGGCTGCCATCGCTCAGTGTCATTCCCAGATCCCCAGTGCAGCTGTAAAACCATGCCAGTGTAACAGGAACAGGCAGCAATTTCTCATTCCTGGGAGAGGTGGATTTTGGTGAATTTGGGCCCTGATTCCTGATTTTCTGGTCTTACACAGGACTTGCATGAAAACCTTTTGGCACTTCCAGGAAAACACTGACTTGTCTTTCCAAGCCCTGTATCCCTGTGTTTGAGAGACTGGACAGATTTGGGAGATGGGGCTGTTTTCCCATGGAGACCCCTCTCAGACAGTCAGTTAATGTGGTTTGGTTTCCTTTTGCTCCTTTCTCCAGGTGAATTCCAGCCATTTCATGGCAGGGCTTTGTCCCTGCTGAACAATCCTCTCCATCCCAGCTAACCCCAACCTCTCTGACACCTCATTCCCCTGGGGAACCCTCTCCTCTGCTTCGCTCCACTTGGGAATTTCTCTTACATTCTCAACCTTGCCAAGCCTTCTTCTCTCTGGAATTCATTCCAAACAACGTTTGCTTTTGGTTTCTGACCCCCTTTGGAAGAATTCCCGGGAGTCTTGGGCAGCCCCCTCCTCAGACAACTGGGAAATGTGTGTTCTTTTTGTTCATTACACTTCTCCTTAACCTTTTCTTGAGCTGATCAGGTGTTGGGAAAGGTTGGATAAATGTCCCCAGGAAAAGGGTGACAAGGCTGGAGTTAAAGAGGGAGGATGGATTTGTGCTCAGCTTTTGAGATCATATATGGAGGTACCTAATTAATGTCCTTGGGGTATTGTTTAGATTTTGCTTTTAGGCTGGAATTTTCCTCTTGAGGGCCAAAGGACTGTTGGGTTTGTCTTTATCAAATGCAAAGATAGAAGAACTGGGTAAAAAACCCCACAAAAATTGATCACCATCACAGTTAATTTATGTTTTTATCGAGATGTTTTAAGACAGAGGAGTCCTGGAGATAAATTGTACCCACCCAGTGTCGTTAGTGATGAACAGAAGGAACGGAACACGGCCAGTTTGGGCACATTTTAGACATATTCTGTATGAAATTCCGCAATCATCCAAATTTGGGAAGGGAGCATTGCCCCTCAAAGTACTGCAGGCCGTGAACTGCTGGAATCCTGGGATAATCCAGTTGTCCAGCCACGTGCTCTGCTCAGCCATATTCCCAGCCCTTGGCTCCAACAGGAACTTGGACTCTCTTCATAAACTTCATGTTTCTCAATTTTTTTTCTCAATGTTCTCAATTTTTCACCTTTCTCAGTCAAAAAGGTTTGTGATTCATCCCAAGTAGCAGGAACAACTTAACAAAAGAAATCTATAGCTGAATTACAGGGTTTGTTCAAAGATATTAATTAATAAATTAGTAAATTTAAAAGCTGGATGCCCTTGAAATGGAATATTTTGGAAGCCAACCATGGCACTTATGGCATATCTGGGGTTGCCCATCACACACAGCAACTTGTGTGGGGGTTTTTACACAGAAAGCACCAAATTTAAAGTTATGAGACATTGGTTTTAGAGTAATTTTATTAAAAATACAACAAGTATCAAAGCAGTAGTGATGGGATT
The DNA here is from genome assembly GCA_036023395.1 of Myiotriccus ornatus. Lineage (NCBI taxonomy): Eukaryota > Metazoa > Chordata > Aves > Passeriformes > Tyrannidae > Myiotriccus > Myiotriccus ornatus. The sequence continues at coordinate 1,455,526 of JAYRBT010000010.1, forward strand.
CAGTAGATGAACTGCAAAGAAATACGAGGTAGGAAGGACGCGTCACATCTTCCTAAAACAGCTGGCGTTAAAAGTGGAGTGCAGCTAATCAAATTCTGGCTTGAGATATTAACACCAGCTCTTAATCCACGGATATCTGTGGTTTGGGGTGTCCTGTGAAAGCCATGAGTTTCTAAGGGGTGATTCCAGCCTGTCACCAGACACTTTTGGGGTCGGGTGAAATCAGTCACTGGAGGTGCTTGAAACGCCTCAGGTCGTTTTATGGAGTGCTTGGTAAGGAATTCTAGGGAACTGGTGGGTACCTGCACCAGCTGCCACCAGAAATGCTCAGTTTGGTTATTTTTATTGCTCTGTTTGAATTCTTCACCTTCTGTCTTGTGCTGGAGACCACGAGGGAAACACGAGGGTTCGTTTTGCGCCCCGTGCTCGACATCACCCTGGTAATGTTTCCTCCACCAATCATTTTTAGGTTTCCTGAGGGCCTTTCTGAATTTTGTCTCTTAATGGTCTCCTAAATCAATAGTAACCTCCAGGAGCTGGTTATTATCACACGTTGCTGGTTGTCCTCACAGTTGCCACCGGCTCGTTGGAGGGTCTGATTGTGGTTTTCGGCTGAAATCGTCTTTGTCCTCTTTTCTCCGAGTATTGGCCTCATCCACGGGTTGGAAAAACGCTTTCTGGGGCCACCTGAGTCACCTTTATTTAAGAATCCTTCATCTACTTGTTGTTTAGGGCATATTGATTGCTAATAAAGGCATGTGTGTTGAGTTCCCCTGCGGGTAAACCCGTGTCCGTGAAGCAATTAGCGCTCGGTGTGAGGGCAAAGGGGAAGGCGCCTCCAGAGCAGCTGCCTGGGCACTTCCCAGTGGGAAATTGCTGAGGAACAGAAGGATTTTAGTCTGTCCTACCTTATACCAACAAGACATGTTCATGCCTCCACGGGAGGAGAAGGAGTGGGAAGAGGGGGATCAGTTGTGTTGAGATTGGTGGAGCTCCATGTTTTATCTCATCTACTCCTGCTCTCTGGCAGTGGGAAGCCATTTTCCCCTTGTCCTGTCGCTCCATCCCTTGTAAATAGTCTCTCTCCATTTTTCCTGTAGCTCCTTCAGGTCCTGGAAGGCCACAGTTTTATCACCCCGGAGCTTCTCTTCTTTTTTCCAGGCTGGACAATCCCAACTCTCTGAGCTTTTCTTCCCTGGTTAATACTTGTTTGGGAAACGGGGTGAAACTGGGAGGGTGCAGACTTCAACTGGTTATCAGAAAAAAAATGTTCCAGTGGCAGTGTCTGCCTGGAAGAGTTTTCTAAGCTGCACAAGAGCACCAAAAATCTCCACCCCTTTGTTTTTAGTGCAGAGCAGAAACCTCCCGAACTTTCCCGACGCTTCCAGAAATAATCAGCTTCTGAACCGCGTGACAAATGGGGTTTGTGTATAAAGTTAGCTGTGGCCACGTTGGAGTGGCTTCAAATTTAGAGGGGTGTCAAGCACACTGGACACAGTGCAGGATCACTGGGGAGCATTTGCACGGTGGGGACACGGCCAACAACGCGCTCCTCAGCCCGAAGGATGCTGAGGAGTACCTCAAAGGAGAGGCAGACATCCAGAGCACGGGAGAAGGGTGGAAAGCTCACCGTGTTAATCATGTCAGGGCAGACTGGGAGTGTGTTTGGGAGCCCTGGGTGCTGGTGCTCCTGTCCCCAGCAGTGGGGAGGGTTTGGTGGTGGGGAGGGCCGAGAGGAGCTGGGTGAGGTTCCAGGCTGGCCGTGGTGGTGGAGCTCAGGCTGGTGCTGGTGCCACAGCGCAGCAGGGACGATATTTCTCGTCAGTTCTGAAGGTTTCCTTGGTGGCCCCTGGCTCAGGGTGGCAGGGCTGGTGTCAGCTGGAAGGTTCTGGACTGGGGGAAGCAGGAGCTCCCCGTTGGCACTGGGAACGCCGCCCCTCGGGTCTCCGACGTCCAAACGCTTCTAAGGTTGATAAATCCTCTCTTTCAGACTCCTGCTGAACAGGCCAAGGCCAGACTGCAGCTGGTTCTGGAGGCAGCTGGTGAGTAAAATGACATTCTTCAAAAAGACATTTAATTTTTTTAATACCAGGTAACAGTTTGATCCAGTTTTTGGTAAATGTTGGGTCCTGTTCTCTGTAAATCAAATTCCAGGTTAAGGTGAAACTGGTTTGCATCATCACTGGCACTTAGTAATCCCTTTAAGGAATAAATAAGTGATATTTTACACTTAGACCACACACCTTTGTCCTATGGCTGCTGCTGCTACTGAGACTATTTTGTTCTCTCCAAATTTTAGGGTTTTAAATTTTTTTTATTTTCTTTATTTGTCAGGACTGATCTGAATTAGTGCATGTATATATTTATTTAGTTATTTGAAGTGATGGCAAGCTTTCCAAAAGGCTTTTCCAAAGCTTCCCAAACGGCTCAGATCAAGAGGCAGATCTGCAGATTAATTCTCTGCAGAGAGAAACATTCCTGTTTTAACATTCCTGGTTTGATTTTCCTATTAAACTGTGTCATTTTGTCACCCTAGAAGAAAAGCTGTCAGTATTTCATATGTGCTGTAATAAATCCACGTTTCTCTTTACTTTCCTATTTGTGTTTTTAACTTAAAAACAGCGATTTCCAAGAAAAATCTGTTTTGTTTTGTTTTATTTTTTTTTCATTTTCCCCCTTTTGAAAACCTTGGGTTTTTAGCAATAATCTTCTCACGTTGCTGGTGTCTTATTTTCCAAAGGACATCCAGCTTTTTGCACTATCTGCCTTCCAGTTCGTTCCTTGTTCTGCAGAACTTTTAGTAAATCCTTGAAACGTGTAATTATGAAATAGATGTGACAGCCCTGCCCTCAAATGCACAACGTGTGTGTTCTGCTGCCATCGCTCACACCTCAGCTTTCCATTCCAGTGCTGGAATTTTAATGGAGAAAAGGTAGCTCTGGGTTGTAGATCATCATCACCCGGGCTCCAGAATTTCCAGAAGCTCAGCAAAGGTCTGTGGTATCGTTAAATTTAAATATTCACCACTGAGGGCTGAATCTTGGATTGGAGCTGCAAGTTGTTCCTAAAGAACCAAAGGGACTTAATGTCTTTTTTTGCCACCCAAAACTGGGCATCTCAGGCCTTTATGAAATCAACCCCAGTCCTGCATTCAGTCGATTGCATTTAATTTTTATGAAGTTGGAGTGACAAGAGTGTTATTTCAATATCTTCTGGTGTGTTTACTCATTGCAAAATCAGCAGGTTTTTTTCTCATTTTGGTGTTAAAAATGAAGAATAAATTTGTGTTAGACTGTTGCTCAGCAGCTTTTCCAGGAGCTCAGGGGCAGCAGGTTGGTTGATGCTGCTGTTGTAGAGATGCTGTTTGATTTAACTGGATATCAGATAAATTTCACCCTGTGCTTGGTGATGATGAATGAAGCTGTTAATGAGGAATGAAGCTGGTTGTGTCTGTAGGGCTGGAGACAGAGTCCCTCCCAAAGCTGGGAATGAACTTGTGGAATATCTGGCTGTGTCAGAGAGACGTTTGGGATGGTCCTCTCCTGGTTCATCCCTACGGACATCATGGAATCCTGGAATGGTTTGGGTTGGAAGGGACCTTAAAGCCCATCCAGTGCCACCCCTGCCGTGGTCAGGAACACCTTCCACCAGCCCAGGTTGCTCCAAGCCCCGTCCAACCTGGCCTTGGACACTCCCAGGGCTGGGGCAGCCACAGCTTCTCTGGGCAATTTCTTGAATTTCTTGTCTTTATTTTCCTCTCTGAATTTCCCTGTTGCAGATATTTGGGATCTTGGGAAAAATCTGCTTTTAGAATTCAACTCAGGTATTATTTCAGGAAATAGCAGCTGCTTTCTCTAAGAGGCAGGAGGTAACAAGCAGTTGAACAGGCTCTTTTTATTTAGATTTATTTCTTTCTGGTGCATTTTGGAGATGGGAATTGTGACTTCTGGTCCCTCGTTGCGGGAGAGCTGGTGAAATAAAAAATATTCCCCTGTGTGTGTGAGGGAGGAGGGGAAGGTGGTCATTCGTCCATCGGGGTACTGTAGTGCTGGCAAGAAGTTTTGTCTCCAAGTCCTGTGTTCATGCTGACTTTGTTAAATGTTGTTCTTCTGTGTAGGTGTAAATAATGTCAGTACCTTTGTTCTCACTAAGGGCAGTGCTGGGAGGTGCTGAAACCCTCCACTTTAATCCTGGAGGCAACCGATTTTTGGTTTACCGAAGGAGAAGCTGTTGGCCTGGGCTCTAAATTCACATTTGTGTGACTTCATTGAGCTGGATTTCTCAGTAGTGAGGTGGCAGGAAGCCTCTTGCAGCCCCTGACGAGCTCCCCCAAGTCGCCGTGCTCGAGCAGATGTTAAGCAGGCAGTAGTCGAATGTTAATTTGGAGAGGGTGGGATGTTTAAGCCCATCTGAAGTATGTTGCATGTGGGCCCTGCAGACTCAGCCACAATGCTTTGTCCCTTGGGAGAGTTTCCAAGCTAAACCTCTTTCTCTTTGTGGCTCTATATGGACTCTCTCAAGTCAGTCTAAAGCAGATCATCCCTGGGCTAAAGCTCTCCAGCTTTTGTTGCGGGGCTCTGTAGGGCTGTAATTAGGCCTCCTGGCAGGCCGTGCCGGCCAGTTAATGGTCATATGGAGTTTCTATGGGGCAGACTGGCTTTGTGTAAATCCTTGCTCGGGAGCCGTTTATGGGTCACTTCCTACCAGGCCTGGCTTTGTGGTGCTGCCCCACGGGCTGACGGGGAGCAGGTTCCCTTGACCAGCCCGGCACAATCCCCCCTCCTAATCCCCAGTGTAAACAGAGGATTTAGCTCAGCTTCTGTCACTTACAGTTGCCAAACCACTTGGGTGTCTGTGATTCCTTTCCCAGCCTTCCCTGCCCAGAAGGACGGGAGGTTTTGCGTTAGACGTTGCTGCGCTCGCTGGTTTTAGGGGAGAAGCTCTCCCTGCCTCCCACCCTAAACTCGGGACAACAGCCATCCTCACGGCCCTAAAGCTTCTCCATTCGCACCCCAGTCTGTCCTGTGGCACCAGCATTTCCTCTCAGAGATTCAAACAGGGGGGAATATTCCGAAAATGTCAATAAATTCCTCTGAAACAGCACGTGGACGTTTCAAACTGTCGATATTCCTGCCTCTTCCAAAGGGCTCCCAAAGCTTTTCCATGGGGCTAAGCAGAAATGTCTTGCTCTCCATGTAAAGACGCTGACAAAAGGCAATTGATCTGGATTTTCAAAGGTCTAGAGTTGAAATAAGTGACTGATGTATTTTTGGAATCTGCATTTCAATCTCTGGCTGAAAGAGCACTCAAGAATGGGGTGGTTTTTGTGCAAAGAATTCGTCCCGGAGTTTATTTAAAGGAAACTTCAGCACTGAGGCACTAATGGGACATGAACAATTGACACTAAAACTGGGTGAATACAAATCACAAGCATTTAACATTTATCTGTTTGGCTGCAATTCTGGATATTGGATATTTAGCTCATTATCTCCGAATTGCACCATCAATCCCATACCTTTGTTGCATTTTACGTGTTCCTTAAAGAGAAAATCACGGAATACAATGACTAATTTGGCCTTAACTGTTGCAAACACAAATGTTTTATAATTCTTACGGCTTCTTTTTTGTTACTGAGGAGAAAAATCCCAATTTGCACTCAGTGCCTGATAAATATAGTCAAATATTCTCTGCTTTGGGGCATCAAAATGGCTCATAACAGATGTGGCTGAAAGGACCACATACGTAGACTGTATGATTTTAGTCTGGTGGAACTAATAGGATCACTTGGTACTTTATAGATTCTTGCTTTTCTTTTGCTTTAATAAAAACTGTTTAGTTAAATAGGTTGGCCCCTGTTTTGCTCTTTTCTAGCCATGCAGAGCAGGAAGGGGGGCAGGTGGCAACAAGTATGAAAAATTTCCTTTTACTGGGGCTTCTTTTCAGCTGCCAAGCTTATGGACTGGTTATGGATTTCTCGTTTTGGTGATGCTTTTCTTTCAGCTTTGCTGTTTGTGCTCTTCCCACTGAAAACTTTGTGGCTTCCATTTGAATTTCGGATTCTGCAGTGAATTTTAGGAGGGTGGGTAGTAGAGGGTGTGTGGCTGTAGAGACACAAAGGATGAAATAACACTTAAAAATATTTCCCTTGTTTCATGGGAATTTAAAACTGCTTTGACAATAATGTTTGCCCCAGAAATTGCGAGAATCTGAACTTACAACAGGCTTAAAATTTGCTGAATATTGACAAAGAGGTTAATTTAGTTGCTATGTGGGTGTGCTCAGTTTGATTGAATACAAAATTCTTATTTCTATCCATTTCAAAGAGTTGTTTTGAGTAGAGTTGATTGACACTTGGGATAATTGAATTCTACTTCTATTTATATAAAAATCTCAGTTTGGAGAGGAAAAATCTCTTATTGAATTACCTTTTCTCTCTTTGGCAAACGTGGATGTGCTAAAAAGGATTTTGAAGGTGTTTTGTGCAGCACTTCTTGAACCCCCAGCTCAGGAGAGGAACTTTTCTCCATAGAGAGTCTTCAGCAGTCTGGGGAGGTTGTTACTGTTCCCTGTCTCAAAGGAAAATAAACTGTAATTGCACTCATGAAATGGCTCCAAATGATCCAGGTGGGCTGTGCACTTGGATTTCTTGCTGCCAGGAGAGACACTGCATGTTCCATCTTCCTGGAGCTGTGGAGTGGAAGGTTTTTGATCTCTGGGTTTCAGGACTCTCAGAGAGCTCTTCATTCCATAAGGATCTGAATCCCTGTTCTGCCATCCCTAATCCTGGCCCTGCACTCCACAAATGAGTTCACAAGTCTTGATTGGTGAAATGGTTGATTTTTTTAGGTTTCTCCTGCTCAGCTCTGCTCAGTGTCAGTGGGTCTGGAGAGATTTCTCAGACGTTTTCCTGGTGCCTCCTGCTGTGGCTCCATCCTTGGAGACGGAAGATTTTGCAATTACAGAATCCCAGAATGGTTTAGATTGGAAGGACCTTAAAGCCCATCCAGTGCCACCCCCTGCCATGGGCAGGGACACCTTCCACCAGCCCAGGTTGCTCC
>JAYRBT010000010.1:1462683-1478274 GCA_036023395.1 Myiotriccus ornatus
GGAGCCCCTTTAGGCCCTGCCAGGGGCTCTCAGGTCTCCCTGGATCCTTCTCTTCTCCAGGTGACCCCCCCAGCTCTGCCAGCCTGGCTTCATAGGAGAGGTTTATCCTGTTCTCCAAAACCTGGTTAATTTAGGAAATCAGTCTAATTATGGAGTTAATGAACCCAGTTTCTGGGTCAGCTGCTGACTCCTACTCAGCAGATTTTGGTGTCAGGAACCGTTTCATTGACATCGACAGAAGGAGAACCTGAAACCAACTGAGCCGTGTAAGAGTTAAACTGTTCATGAAAAAAACCAAGGAAATTTAAGATGGAATAGACTTATAGCTGCTAATTTTTATATTACATGTTTTATGAGAATTTCAGGGGTTTTAAGATGGAATTTCAGAAAATGCAGGAAGTATTTGAGCTCGTGTTGATGGTCAGCACCAGCGAGCTTCACAGCCCTGGACAAGTGCTGGCACAGCTGGCCATGAGATCCATTTCTTCATCCATTCCTTGCTCCTGATCTCTTGGCAAAGCTTCAGAATCTCATTAGAGCACTAAAAACTAATGATTTCTGCATGCAAAGCAACAACTAGAGAAAAAAGAGTCGCTGCTCCAAGTAATTACTATTTTAACCTGTCAGTGGTCTCGTCCCTACAAAATATGGGACTTTGGAGGTGCAGGTGGTTTGTGTCATTGGTGAGCAGAGCAAACACTTGAATAATAGTAATTAATTAAACAATTCATTCAACTTCATTTTCATGACTGCTGAAAAAACACAGGGTTTTAATTAAATGTAGGTAGAGAAAGTGTTTGAGTCTAAATAATTCACTTTTGCAGTTTATGTAATCATTCTGTTGGTGTTTAAAAGCTGTTCACTTCAGGAACCTCTTTTAGGTTCTTGCAAGAGATTAAAAACGAATTTCTTTGACCCATTTTTGTAGAATGTCAACTTTTTATTCTAGATTAAGAAGCCAGTGAGTCATTGCAGGGAGGCCATAATGTAAACCAGAGCCTATAAATAGACTTTAGAGTAACTTTATTAGTTAATGAACATTTATTGCCTTCAGAAATAATTCTAAAGCTTTTAGAATTTCCTTTTTTTTTCTTGTTAGAGACCTTTTTTTTTTTGTGCTACCCAAAGCATCTCAGCCTTACAAGAGAACTAATGGGCTCCAGTCCTATTGCAGCATATGGATACATGAATTTGATGCAAATCTCTCTGCTAATTATGTGCAGATGAATCTCTCAGTCCTGCTATTGATCTCAAGTCAAAGACAATTTTTCAGTTACCTTAAGTTTTATATCAATTCCTATTTAGCAACTGGTAATTTAATTATCCACTGTTCTGGCTGTGGGAACCATATGTGGTGGGGGGGCTTGTGTCTGGTTTAGGGTGTCTTTTGGGGAATGTTATTTTGTAAAACATCGTGGAAGGTGTAAATAGGGGATGGAATGAGATGGTCTTCAGAGTCTTTCCAGTCTAAACCATTCTGTGGTTCCATGGATTTAATTGATAAACACTCCCTGTGCTGTGATGGATTTTTAGCTCATGGTGCTCTTTTGAGGTAGAACAGTGATTTGAGGGAGTCTCAATGATTTGGGGAGTCTGTGGTGGAACAGCACTGAAGGTCCCCATGTCACCATCTTCGTTCCCTCCTTAGCTGCAGACTGAGATGAGAAGCTGTAATTAGTGCCCTACCTGCTGTTGTTTTGCCACTGGGAGAGAATCCAGGGCTGTCCAGGGACACCCACTGCTGTGCTGGAGCCAATGTCCCCCAGCTGCAGGTGTGGAATTCACAGGTTTTCAATCATTCCATCGTTTTCTTGTGACACTTCACAGCAAGTGGAAGTCAAAACCTGCTGGGTTTGTGCTTTTCACATCCATCCTTTCAGGAAAACCTGGAATACAGGGACATTGCTCTGAGTTCAGTAGTTGTCCAGCACCTGAAGATCTTGTTCCGTGCCCACGTGATCATCTTGTAAATCACATACATTAATTTTTTCAAGAACAGTGTTCAATAGGGGTAATAAAATTCCTGTTTCAGTTATTGAAAGGACATTTATCACAACTTTATTAAATCTGGAGAACTAAATGTGCCATTTCCTCCACATGGGTCCGTTCGCTCGTGTTCTCTTTGTTGACCCAGATGAATGAAATTAGAACAAACAATCTCGGAGTCATTTGTAATCAGGGGCTGATTAATGGAGTTTGCTTTCACAGTCATTATTCATGCAAGAACACCTGATATCTTTCCCATAAACAAATTGTGTTTGTCCAAATTAAGAAATGAAATGAAGCATTTGATGAGTTTATGATTGACCCTTCCAACTCGGGGCCCATTAGTCAACGTCCTTATCATCACAGCTCCTGACTAATGTGCTGCGTGGGTCTGTGATCCCTGATTAATGCCTCCTGCAAGCCCAGCTCCAGGACTGGAATAACTTGGGGATTTTCGTTTGAGCAGCAGCTGAGGGTTTTCCTCTGGGATGAAGTGCCTTCGTGTCCCATCAGATTCAGGGATGATTGTGAGGTGGCGACCGAATAAATCCTAAAATGGGGCAGGGGGTGTTTTGCAAAGACTTTTCCAGTCCTGTTGGGCTTTTTATAAGGCTGATTGCCTATAATTTGTAGGAATTTTTGGGTGGTTTGAGAGGGGTTCTCATACTAGTGCTTTTGCAAATGTGGGGGGGCCATAAAGCTTCTGAAAGAGAAGATCCCCAATGTATTTTGAGCAATCAAAGCACCTGTCCTCATACTTATGAGACTAATAGGAAGAATTGCTACTAAAATAGACTCTTTCTTTCGTTTTGCTTGTTTAAACATCTTTATTTTATGAATATTTAATATCTGTATTTTTTAATATTTGTCCTGGGGATGTTTGGTAACTTCAGTTATTTTGAAGGGATTTTATGTGATGTTTTCTGCTCATAATCTCTTGAAAAGCAGACTTTAAGCTTCTGTAATAATAAGAGGGCTTTATCATTTCAAATTTAAAAACTGAGGAGTCCCTTAGTTCGTTGGAACATCTTCAGCAATCCTCTGGAGCCAGGCTGGCAGAGCTGGGGGGTTCACCTGGAGGAGAGAAGGCTCCAGGGAGACCTGAGAGCCCCTGGCAGGGCCTAAAGGGGCTCCAGGAGAGCTGGAGAGGGACTGGGGACAAGGGATGGAGGGACAGGACACAAGGAATGGCTTTAAGCTGAAGGAGGGGAGATACAGATGGAATGCTGGGAAGGAATTCCTGGCTGGGAGGGTGGGCAGGCCCTGGCACAGGTTTCCCAGAGAAGCTGTGGCTGCCCCAGCCCTGGGAGTGTCCAAGGCTGGGTTGGACGGAGCTTGGAGCAACCTGGGCTGGTGGAAGGTGTTCAAGTTGTGTCTTTATTTTAGGTATTAATAATTTTATCCAAAGACAAATGAGTATCTTCCCTCTGAAGAACTTCCCTGCCAGCTCAAACCCTCTCGGGATCTGCTCTGGGAGCTTCACACAGTAAGAGCTGAAGGAGCACTGAGAGCTTCTTAAAAACATCTCCCAAATATGTGAAGAGTAAACCTTCCCTGCCTGCCCAGAGCTGTATTTGCCTGTGGCATTTCCAGCTCCTGATTCCTTGTGAGGTGTTTGGCTGGGAGGGGAGACCTGAACAATCTTCCTCTGATCCTAAACCAAAGAGTGGGAAAGGGAGAGAGAGACAGAGCTGTGATGTGAAGCACCCCCTGGATGCTTTTCAGAACATGATAAAATGGGAAAGGCAGTGTCTGTTCTTTACTGGAACAGTTTATTGGCAGATAGAAACCACATTTATGTGCACACACGGAGACAGAGAGGCAGGTTTTAGCCTTCTTTTTTTAAAATGAGGAGCTGGACTTCCTTTTCACACTCTTCCAAATGTGAAGCCAGGAAAGTTCACCCCGAATTAAATGTGCAGCCAGTGATTGCAGCCATGTGGCCACAAGCCCATTAAGGAATTACACTGTGATCCATTGGAAAGGGCAAAACGGGGTCTTTAATAAGAGGCAAGAGTAATGAAAACTTCTGTCCTTTGCCATATCACTTGTACTGATTACCCCAGCAAGGAAAAAAGAACTATTTCAAAACACAGCTTATGTGAAGAATCAAATTAGGTGCTTTAATGTCAGTCCTCCCTTTAATTCCCTTTCTATTGCTCTGCTCTCTGGGTACAGTGTAATTTATTATTGAAGGTTTCTGGCCAGGCTTCTTTGTTTAAGCCATCAAGCATCTCTTTATGTTCTTAAAATACCCAAAAAAACCTATTTAATCAGAGTATTTTCTTAAAGCTTTTGAGCATTTTATGCTGTTGATCTGAAGGCCTTGGAGAGTCTTCTCTGAAAAGTGTGAATGATTTTACGGTGACGAGGCTCTTTGAGGAAGAGCAAATTGTCATTCCATTGGTATTAACTCAGGGCAAGGAAGCATGAAGGGAAGGCTCCATCCCGGATTTCTCAGCTCTTTATGGAAAATGGGATATTCACATTTGTGTTGATAAAGAACAAGTGTTTGGAACCCTGAGCTGGTCCTGCATGAGCTGAGCACGGAGCTCTGAGGGGATGGAGCTGTGTCCAGGCTCAGGGTCATTAACTACGCCAGCGGAGATTAAATAAGGTGCCATTTATTTAATTTTGTGCTTATACAACACTGGAGGAGGGGGGAGGCAGCAGTGTCTGGTTTTGCTTGTGTTACCAAGGGTTTTAATAGACATGAATTAATTTTCACACTGAAAACTGGTAATAATTGAAGCTGTGCCTGGCAGGTTCTTTTAATTTCTATTAAAAGTTTCTATTAATTAGCATTTTCTATTATTTACTGTGTCAATATGAAAAGGGAAATAGGAGCAGTTGTTTTTTGGAAATAAGCAGAATTTCATCCTGGAAACTGGAGCTGCAGATTATTGCCATTTCATCCCGAGCCTGATCCTCCCCACGGCGCAGAAAACCCTGGTGCTCTCCGGCAGATAAACCAGTCCAGTGCTCACTGTGTGCAGGTGATTGTGGGGCCGAGGCAAATAAAGCCTAAAGCACCCTATTAACGGGCCCTTGGCCGTGCTAATACACTGAATAAAGGCCTCAATTACTGAGCACTCCCAGGCCCTCCCCCGACAGTGCCGTGACATTAATGGGATCTTTATAACCTTTTTAACTTCTCGTGCTCTGACAGAGCTCTCCAATAACAGCCGTGGGTTTGCCCTTGGCAAGCAAAACCTCATTTGGAGGGGATAATAAGTATTTACTATTTAGATCGCTGGCAATAAAATTTCTCTGAATGAGATTTTCCTGAGAAAATACGAACTGATTAAATTACTGCCTTTAATGGACTGGTGAGACATGGAATAACAGTTTGTTGAAGCAGCAATTTAATGTTTGGCTTTTTTCTTTCTGGGTGTGTTTGTTTTGTATTTCCTATTAGAAGCGTCAGGTTTTGTTAACAGCCACATTATCACTGTGTTGAAACACAAAAATCCCCCTTAGCACCATCCCAACGCTCCATATTTCCCAATTTCCCCCCAGTTTACAGGCAGTGATGTGTTTGGCACACGAGGAATCACTTTAAACGATCCCACTTGGAATTTTCCTTCCTTAAAACAGGGTTTATTTCTCTTCTCCCCCCAGCCAGAGGAACAGCTTGAGGTGGTCGCAGGGCTTTAATCCCTGGGAGAATTATCCAGCAGGCTCAGCTTGTCAGGGATGTGCTGGACAACAGGTTGGTGCCATTTGGGCATTTCCAAGGAGAAGCACCTGTGGGAATAGGGAATGAAAGGGCAGAGCTGGGGAGAGGCAGCGGGTGCCCATTAGTGCTGCCCACCCCTCCAGAGAGGGGGAATGAGGCTCTAAATGAGTTTTAAAGGACAAAGTTGGGGGATTAGGGAGCCCTGTATGATTTGATCCATGTGGAATTGATCCTGCTAATCAGGAACATCCCTGGTGCACTGTAAACTTGGGGGGGGGGGAATCAAAAATTGAAAATGCTTACCATTTTTATTATGATTTCAGGAGTATTGTCTCTTTTTTTCTGTGTTATATCCCTGACATGTGCATATGACAGTACATTCCATATACAATTGTTCATATTTAAATGTTTTAACCATTAGCTGATGGAAAGAAACATTTTACATTATGACAACATAAATAATTCTTGAAAGTTGGACTCGATGATCCTGAAGGTCTTTTCCAACCTTAATGATTCTATTATTCTATAAGTTTTATTTTATTAAAATCAAAACTCGGTATCATTATTAATTTAAACTTATTATTTTTGTGTGTTAATATTATTAAATTATTTATTACTATTCATATTTAATAACATGCGTTTGGGGTATTTTTAAGCTATTTTTTTAATTGATTTACTGGTAACCAAGTAGTTAATGAAGGATAAGAGTAAAATTCCTTTTGCTGTTGGAAGAAATCGAGAGTACTTTTAGGAACTATAACATAAAGCTGGTGTGGATTAAAACCATTAAACCTGTTGGTCTCCACATCCCTCCCTCCGAGCTTGGAATTTCCTATTGGGAAGGAGGGTTAGGGATCAATAAGATCTGTTGCTGATATTGTATTAATTACAGTAATCAGCCCGCGCTCAGAACCCGCCACCTGCCAGGGGAGCTCCCACCCTGCGGCCCGGAGCGTTCCTGGGCTCTGCTCCGGAGCCATCCCGATCCCAATCCCGATCCCGGCCGGAGCCGCTGCCCGCCTTGCCCTGGCTGTGCTGAGCCGGGGGGGCAGTGCGGTGTCCCCCAGCGCCGGGATCGATGAGTCCCCTCAGCACGGGGGTAATTAAAGAGCTGCCCCGCATCCATCGTCCTGCAGGGGAAGGGATCGATGGGGCGATGCCCCGGCACCCGGGGGACCCCGGGAGAGAGGGCAGGGCGCGTGGAGCGCGGCTCCGGGACACAGGGATGAGTCCGGGACACAGGGATGCGTCCGGGACACAGGGATGCGTCCGGGACACAGGGATGCATCCGGGACACAGGGATGCATCCAGGACACAGGGATGAGTCCGGGACACAGGGATGCATCCGGGACACAGGGATGCGTCCGGGACACAGGGATGCATCCGGGACAGAGGGATGAGTCCGGGACACAGGGATGCATCCGGGACACAGGGATGCATCCAGGATACAGGGGTGCGTCCAGGACACAGGGGTGCGTCCAGGACACAGGGACGAGTCCAGGACACAGGGATACGTCCGGGACACAGGGATGCGTCCAGGACACAGGGACGGGTCCGGGACACAGGGGTGCGTCCGGGACACAGGGATGCGTCCGGGACACAGGGATGGGTCCGGGACACAGGGACGAGTCCGGGACACAGGGACGGGTCCGGGACACAGGGATGGGTCCAGGACACAGGGATGGGTCCAGGACACAGGGATGTGTCCCTGAGCTGGCCCGTGCCCGGCACAGCCCCTGCAGCCAGCACTGCTCCAGTACCTGCGCTTGCCCTGTGGGCTCAGAACTCGCCTGGCCTGGTTCTTATTGACTGGGGACGTTCAAAGGAGTGGAAATCGAGCACTGGGAGAAAACAGGGGTTGAAGCACTTAAATGTGGTTTTTCAGGGATAGTTCTTACACCGGTTGCAACATTTGAGCAAATTTTAAAAATAATCTTTTTATTTCAAAATACGTTACGGTGAAATTTATCCTGAAAAGAGTGATGATTTTTGAAAAGGGTGCGTTATAGAATCATGGAATGGTTTGGGTTGGAAGGGACTTGGATGAAAGATCACCCAGTCCTACCCCCTGCCAAGGGCAGGGACACCTTCCACCAGCCCAGGTTGCTCCAAGCCCCGTCCAACCTGGCCTTGGACACTCCCAGGGCTGGGGCAGCCACAGCTGGAACTGGACGAGCTTTAAGGTCTCACCCACTCAAACCAGTGCAATTAAGGAATGTGATTAACACAGATCTCAGATCTTTGTTTGGAATCACGGATTCCGCACACAGACATCCCGTGGGTGCACGTGCAGGTCCACAAACAGATCCCTCTGGATGGACGCTGGGCCTTGGCAAGGGGGCTCTGCTGCCTGTGAGGTCCTGGGTGTTCCCTCTCCATTAAACCTTCACTGAGGTTTCATATCTCAAATTGTTTCTGTTTTCTAAGAATGACAGAAACACCCCCCTGAAGTGAAGTGCAGCAGCAGAGCTTGCAGAGCACTCCCAGCCCGAGTTAAAGCCGGCGGGAAGTGAAACTTAATTTGGGGAAGTTTATGGAATTTCTGGTGCTGAATGAGGCTGCTTATTTATTACTTTGTTGCAGCTTTATACAAATATATAGATGCACATGTGTCTGAAGTAAAATTATGCTGCCCAGACTTCTGAGAGGCAGTTGGGAGCTCTCAAGGTTGCAGATGAGCAGTGGGAAAGCAAGTGTATATTATCAGATCTGCCCTTGGAGGGGCTTTCCTCGGGGATGACAAATCTCTCCTAGAAATCACTCCTTTGGTGCTTTTCAGGCTTGGACTTGTCTGTTTTCCCACTCACTCTGATGGGCTCTACTGGAACTTTTAAACCCAAGCATTTATTTGAAATACACTGAGAAATCCGACGCTCCCGAAAAACGTTTGAGCGCCCAAATTCCTGTGTGAATTGTTGGAGCCTCGCTGAGCCGAACTGTTTACTCAGGGCTGCTCAGCCCGGTGTGTAGTAGGGCTGGAGTTTGCTTTTAATGCAGCTATTGAATCCCAGCCCACAGAGCCCCTGGCAGCGTTCCAGGAGCGCTCTGCCGCGCGCCGGCAAGATAAATTGTTTGTTTTCGGCAGCATTTCTTCATCTTCATCACTTAATCGGGAATGAGATTTTACAGCAGCCACTGAATATTTAAGCAATATATTTACCTCTTTTATCCTGGGGGAGTATTTAATAATGCTGAGTGCAGTCAATGATTGCAGCAGTTAAGGGTACAAGCTGGGAACGGAGGGTTTCCCGTCGTTTTTGCCGCCGGGATGAGTTCCGCGTTCCCGGCTCCCCATTCCCGCTCCCAAGGCTATCCCGGTGTAATGGAGTGTGTGGTGGCATGGGCTGTAAGTCTTCCCCACAAATCTTTCCTTGACACACACTCCCCCTTTTGGTGCCAGATGTCAAGTTCTTCTGGATTGCTGTCTCATGATTCCGCAGTTATGGCACAGTAAATCCTGGGAGTTCCCTGCAGCTGCACCCGGGAGTTTTCCACCTTGGTTCCTGATTTTCCACTGCCCCATTCAAGATCTTTATAAATTAACACTCTTTGGTGCTAATACTCACGAGCAACTTTTTCTTTAATCATATCTTGGTGTTTATGGACTTGCAGGTTTGAAAAACAACTTACAAGAAGGACTTTTGGGTCCTTTTTGGGTTTTGTTGCTTCACAAAGACTTTTTCATTAATGTCGCGGTCCAAGTGGGAGATGATCATGAGTGGGGTGAACAAAATTCCTTCTTTCTGGAAAAAAAGCCTCTAAAATGCTTCCTGTGGATTCCTTGTGGATTTGTATGTTGTCAATGTTGTCTTTTAGATATTATTAGTTTTGTTCTGCAGCAGGAAGTCCCAGATTTCTCTTATCCTCTTAGTGAGTGGTTCTGTTCAGAAAGCCGTGGAGAAGGAATGAAACTTGTCCATTTTTCATCTAGGAAGTATCCCAGAGCGTTCTCTAAGGAGCAGGTGTTTCCATCTCCTGTTTGGGGTCGCATGGAATAGCTGTGTTTGCCACGGAGTGTTCCCTGACTGCCCTGCTCGAGGCCAGTCAGGAATGTTTTATCCCTGCCATATCCCACTTGGCTGCAGCTGGTACCTGGATCCTGCACCAGGAAGAGCAGGGAAGTCAATCTGGATGATTATCTTTGGAATTTGTTGTTACCTGGCCCACAGGGCTCAGCGAGTCTCGCTGGTTTTGGGGGTTTCCAGGGCAGATGAGCAGCCAGTTGTTGTTACTGGGAAGGACTGTTGGTCAGGGGTGGTGTCCGTGGGCCTGTGCCCAGGAATAATCTGGGGGATTAAACTCGTGTATTCTGAAGGTTTATTTTCAAAAACTCCTGTGAACCTGATGTGAAGCTGCCAGGGCAGAGGGACATTTTCCCCCCGAGGTCTGGGTGGGTCTGTGCCGGCGGCATCACCGATGGGAGCCACTTACACGCCTTTCTATTCCCTGGGGGTTTATTCCTTATGTTTTTACTGGGTTGGGGGTCAGGAGCTGGCGATTCCCAGAGCCTTAGGAGGTGCTGGGGCCGGTTTGGCTCCTCCCAGCCGTGTTCCCTGTGCTCAGCTGGAAGTGCTCCCTGGTTTGTGGCTTCCTCTCCATGGCCAGCTGAGTTGTCGCCTCCTCGATTTCCACTTCCCGTGGTGATTCCTGACGGTGGGAAATCGGCAGATGAAAGAAGGGCTCGTTCGGGATGGAAGTTTTGGGAGGGAACTTTTCAGGTTTGCTGACAGGCTGACTTCTGCCCTTGACCCTGGGGAGAAAAGCCGACTGTCATTCCCAATCCACGGGCTGGAGTGACAACTGGATTGGAGGCACCGTGCCAGGTTTTGTCCCAGAAATCATTTAAACAATTCTTATTAGTGATTATATTTTAAACAAATAAGTATTTTGAGGTAATATAATTTATTTGTGAAATTGCATGGACAAGCTGCTACATTTCCCTGTGCAGGTCCGTGGTTGGTGCAACACTGGGCTGATTTGTCCTGCAGGTGCAGTGGGGAACTGGAGCTGGCACATTCCAGAGGGATGGATTGAGTGTTTCTTGGGAGGTGGGATGTAGGGTGAACACAGGCCATGGAGATGGTTGTGACCTGCTGTACAAGAGGCCTCGTGCAGGTTTGGTCTGAGATCCTCACAGTTTTTATACCTGGAATTTATTTATTTTTTTCCCCCCTAAATGTTGCTGCCTCTTTTAGCTCAGTAGTTCAGGGGAGTGTTTAACTCTGGGCCATCCTTTTCCTTCCCCAAGCTCTTCCTTCCTTTTCCCTTAGGGAAGAGAAAGCTCTGCTTTCCTCTTTAATTTAAGGAAGTGGCCTCAAGTCAAGCAAATGGCCTCAGGTCATGCCAGGGGAAGTTTAGATTAGATTTTAGGAAAAGTTTCTTCATGGAAAGGGTGGTCAGGCATTGGAACAGGCTGCCCAGGGAAGTCTTGGAGTCATCCCTGGAAGTGTTCACAGAATGTGGTGGACGTGGCACTCGAGGACGTGGTGGTGGTGCTGGGTTGATGACCCAACCTTAATGATTCCATGATTCCCACCCCTTTTCCCCAAAAGAAACTCAGGCAGAAGGTGCCATTTAAACGTTTCCATTGGAATTACTGAATTATTCCGAGAACTAATTTCCTCCCCGAGACCAAATATCAGAGGAGACAGGAATTGCATCCAGTTCCTCCGTTCTCCTGAGCTCAGCTGCAGGTGGGGGGAGCAGGTCCAAGGTGATTTCATCCTCAGTATTTCGGTTGGATTTTTTTATCCTACATGTGTGTTTGTGGGAAACAGTGGCAGTAAGAAAGGAATTAGGAGTGCCCTAAATAATAGATGAATGTACCTCGCCAAGATCTGCAGGTTAAGCCTTCGTTAGGATCACTGCTATAAATCTGGAGGGCCAGGTCCTCAGCTGGGGAGAGTGTGCTTGGCTCCAGGGGAGCCAGTGGAATTGTGCCACACTGGTCCTCGATTCTGGAGGACGAGGGTGTTTTGGGAGGGGAATGACAGGGGCTGGGAGAAGCTTGCAAATGGTAACACCATTTTCCTGGTTACACCAGGGGGAAAATGTAAATCACCGTTCTTTTGACTTTGGTAATGAAATTCAGGGAACTACTTGATGTTATTTCATTAGATTGGAATGGCTTGTTCTTAAAGTACAGCTTAAACCCTTGCATGGATTAAGGGATAGTGCATGGAAAATGGTGGGGTTCAATGAATTTTGTGGATGGTGGTGTCTTGCACCAGCATTTTTGCCATTCTTCCCTTAAAAATGCCACGTGCTCCTTGGAAGGGGAGAAAGAACAATAAATACATTTGATTTTGGAAATCTGTTCCCCACACTGAACTGCCTGTCCAGCAGGAGTGAAGTGCTGTAATTTAATGGGGCAGCTCATCAAAATCCAGCGGGGGGGGCTCGTTTGGCTGCGTTTTAGGAACGGATCAACAAAGCAGGTCTTGAAACTGCTCATTTGGGAACTGCTTAGAAAAACCAACCCAACAACTTGTTTCCACAGTAAAGGAAATGCAGATTTTTCTTCAGGACCATGAAATACAGGAGGCAGCCACTGGGATATGGGGGATCTTCGGGGACATCAGCCCCGCTTGCTAGAACAGGATTTTATCTGTCACTTCTTACCCTTCCCTTCCCAACAACCCCTGTCCCTTATTTTATCTGTCACTTCTTACCTTTTCTTTCCCAGCATCCCATGTCCCTTATTTTATCTGTCGCTTCCTACCTTTTCCTTCCCAACAATCCCGTGTCCCCTTTTCATCCTGTTTTTCCCCTCACGGATTTACGTTTTAAAAAAACCACATTCCTGAAACAACAGTAGAATGTCTTGGAGGGCTAAAAACAACAGCCCAAACCAAGTTTGTTCTCTTCCTAATTGTTCTGCCCGTGGAATTAATTTCCCAGTCCAAGCAGGGCACGGCTTTTCCGTCACTCCCGCTCCGGAATATTCAGCGTGTCACAGATGGTCATGAATAATGTCCATTTTAAGCGTTGGCAGCGAGTTGGTGAGATGAATGAAGCGTTGGGGGGATGTGACAGGCAGCACGCTGCTTTGTGATCATTCCAAAGTTCTAATAATCTCCCTCACCTTCCCTGCCTGCCTCTAATGAAAGAGAATAGGTGATTGCACCTCGGGCGATGTTCGGCGCCTAATGACTCCTCCAAAGGCAGATTTATGAAGCAAAAATTAACTTTGAATGAGGAGTGAATTGGCCCTGACAGTCTGATAGAGTGTGACACACATTCTGTGGCAAAACAGACGTAGCCCTAATTGATTATCAATATTTTAAGCAAAGTGATGAAAATAAGCATTAAGTGATGAGAAAGGCAGTCTTAATCCAGCAGGCAGGCCCCGGGATCCGGGCGGTCTGCGGGGAGCTCGGCCGGGCAGGGTTCGATCTGTCAGCTCTTACCTTGCCCTTCCCAACACCCCCTGGCCCTGCCCAGCCTCTTCTCCCTCCTGGATTTCTGACCAGCATGCTAATGTTCTGGCCAGGGATGGATGTGCCCCCCTCCCTCTGGAGAAGTTTTGGTTAATATTTAACCCGTCTTAGGCTCGGGAGTAACTGGAGCTGTTTCGTGGTGGGCGGGTTTATGGGATGTCCTTCATGCTCTGCTTTCTCCTGGCCCTGGGCCATTTCTGTCCAGCAGGTTTTCCACAAGCTGCATCCCAGAAATTAAAGAAACTAGTCAGAAATTGCCTGGTTGGCATGAAAAATCATCACAAATATCTTGGTTTTACCCAGCATAGACAAATATCTTGGTTATACCCAATATATCAAATATCCTGGCATTACCCAATATAGACAAATACCTGGGTTACACCAAATATATCGAATATCATGGTTCTATCCAATATAGACAAATATTTTGGTAATACTCAATAAATACAAATACCTCGGTTATACAACATATATCAAATATATCAAACATACAATATATATTAAATATATCAAACATACAGTATGTATTAAATCTATCAAATATCTTGATTATATGTTAGGACAAGACTAAGAAAACTTTGGGGGTTTGCTTGGGTTTTTTTAGTGGAGTCACATGGTACTGGATGTCTCTCCTGCCAAAAATACATTTAATACTCTGGAAAACCTGTCTGGCTGTGAGGGGTGAGAAATAACATCCCTACACCAGGAAGAATCGGTGGGATAACATCTCCCTGCAAACAGATTTGGGCTTAAAGGGAATTTTTAAGTGTGCCTGGCAGAGCTGGGGAGGGGGCTGTGAGCTCTGGATCCAGCCTCGTGCTCAGCAATCTCCAGCATCTGTAATTAGAGTCTGGTGTAATTAAATTAAACCCCATAGTTGGGACAGCAGTGGCGGGAACTTCTGGTGTTTGGGAATCACAACATAATTAGGGAGGACAGGGGTAAATGGCAGAGGTTCCATGTTCATGGGTGGACTGGGCAAGTGGCCACCTGAATCATGGATTCATGGAATCACAGAACCGTGGGATCATAGAATCATGGATTTATAGAATCATGGAATCATAGAATCACTCACTCAGGTTGGAAAAGCCCTCTAGGATGGGAAGACCTCTAAGAATGTGCTGTTTAAATTTGTGGGAGAATGTTCTCATAGCGTGGACTGGGAGGACAAAAATACAGAAAACCAGCATGAACTGGGGCGATTAAAATGTGTCTGGTGGTGTCACTTCTCCCAGGAAGTCCCTGACAGGGACTGGACTGTGCTCCTGGTGTTCCTGTCGAAGGAAATCTCGGAGCAAGGGGTGGTTTGGAGTTTGTGTTGGAATTTGCTGGATGTAGAAGAGATAATTTTCCACGTCAGCCCATGAATATTCAGCAGGGAGGATCTCTACCAGCCTTGATAAATTTAATATACCAGAGAAAAATAGCATGTAAATTAAACAGGGCCTTGTAAATTAATAATGGATTCTACTTGTATTTTTCTGTGTGAGCTGACTGAATATTTTATAAGTGCAAAAATGTTTGTGTTTAAAAAAGAGGGTGAAGTCTTTCTGATGAGCACCGTGGATGGTTTGGCTGCATGTTTAGATGGGAAGTCCTTGTGTGTTTTTTGAGTTTCAGTGCTTTCTTTTCCCCAAATACATCTTGTATTTTCAACTTTGAAGAGCTGTCAAGTCCACAATTAAGTTGAATTAATTTGTTCTGCCGAATGCCTTGTGGTTTGCAGTTGGTGGGTGTTCTGACACTCCTCTCGTTTGAATTTTGACAGTAAATGAATTCTTGGTGTGGGGCTGAGCCTTTTCCGTGCACCTTCCCTGCCTGTCCCGTGGTGCTGGGAGGGGGCTGTGCTGCAGGGGCTCCTCCACGAGCTTTGCTGGGCTTTCCACCCCCAGACAGCCCCTGCCCTGTTTCTACCTTGGAATAATTCATATTCCTCTGGTTTCTTTTAATTAGCAGCTTTTCCTGCAACTGTTTTACCTCAGCACAGAGTGAGGCTGGTCAGGATTGAAGCATTGCTCTGATGTCCGTCCATCTGTCCATCCATCCATCCACCCACCTATCCACCCATCCATCCATCCATCCACCCACCTATCCACCCATCCATCCATCCATCCATCCACCCACTGATCCACCCATCCAGGAGTGGCTCTGTGCTTCCCAAACCTTGAGTGCTTCCACCATCCCAGAGGTTCAGTAGAGTCACAGAATCATGGAATTGTTGAGGTTGGAAAAGCCCTCTCAGACCATCAAGTCCAACCATTCCCAGCACTGCCAGGGCCACCACTGCCCCATGTCCCCAAGTGCCACATCCACAGGGCTGTTAAATCCCTGCAGGGATGGGGATCCAGCCCTGCCCTGGGCAGCTGTGCCAGGGATGGACAGCCCTTTCCATGGAGGAATTCTCCCACTATCCAACCTGCCCCTCCCCTGGCACAGCCTGAGGCCATTCCCTCTCCTCCTGTCCCTGTTCCCTGGGAGCAGAGCCCG
>JAYRBT010000010.1:1496281-1531798 GCA_036023395.1 Myiotriccus ornatus
GCAGGGACACCTTCCACCAGCCCAGGTTGCTCCAACCTGGTCTTGGACACTCCCAGGGCTGGGGCAGCCACAGCTTCCCTGGACAACCTGTGCCAGGGCCTGCCCACCCTCCCAGCCAGCAATTCCTTCCCAGTATTCCCTCTAAACCTCCTCTCTGGCAGTGGGAAGCCATTCCCCGTGTCCTGTCCCTCCATGCCTTGTCCCCAGTCCCTCTCCAGCTCTCCTGGAGCCCAGGGCTCTCAGGTCTCCCTGGAGCCTTCTCTTCTCCAGTTATCCCACAAGGACATCTCTGGCAGATCCCTCTCAGCTCCTGGGCTGGTCTCACAGGTTGAGCACTGGTGGCACCGTCCCCTGTTCTTTCCGCTCAAGGAGTTTTTCCCTGTAACAGGGGATTTGAGGCTGCATCACCCCTTGGGATTTTCCTGGTATGTTTCAAAATATATTTAGGGAACCTGTTGGGCAGGGTTTGATGCCAGGATTGCACTGAAGCCCCCTGACATCCCCCCTGCCCTTGCAGACCAGGCCACCCTCGTGGACCAAGTGAGGCGAGTCAAGGAAATCGAAGCGATCGAAAGCGACGCCTTCGTCCCCCAGACCTTCAGGTCGAGCAAAGAAGTCAAAAAGGTACCTTTTCAATATTCCCACGTTCCTCTCCTGCTCCACAACCCTCTCAGAGGCAGCAGGAAGCTGTGCCATGAAGTTCCCACTGATGAAAGGGCATCGATGTTGACAACCTTAAACCCCACCGGCCGCTCTCCGATGTCTGGGTTGGGTTCAGAGAACTCATTGAAATGGGTAAGAATTTCATGAAACAGAAAGGTTTGAAGACTTTTTTGAGGTAAAGCAGAAGAATTAAAATCCCAGAGGAATCGGACATTTACACTGTAATTAAAGGGAGAAATATCTTTAATTCTGCTTAACTGGAGACAGACTGTAAGACCACACTTACTCCCTGAAAAGAACCAGCTTGGTTTTCAGCTCTCCCAGATTTGGCAATTTTACCGGGATTTTGGCCACCCAGTCTTCCAGAGAACTCGGATGCTATTGTCTTTGGAAGTGTGCAGGGCAAGGCTTTGTTCAGTTTTCCCACCTGGCAGGGAGGTGTTTGGAACTGCCACTCTTGGTTTTCCCAGGAATGTTCATTTTCTTGCCATTCCAGAAATCTCCAAGAAGTCGATGCAGCTTCTTCAGAAAGTGACCCCAGAACTTCTCATTCCTGTTCTTCAGGCTCTCTCCTTGCCTTGGGCAGTACCTTCTTTTGCACTCCACGTGCTTATCCTGGACCTTTGTCCATGCCCAGTGTGTTCCACCAAACACACGGAGAAGTATTTCCATGAGGATCCTTTTGTGGGCACAACTGCAGTGGGAAGACAACTGAATGCTCAGTTCAGACCCTGCCACGTTGGGGAATTTGAGGATAAAATGCTTTAATTTTACGTGTTTGTTCCTTTTTAGGTGGCAGAACCTCCCGAGCTCCAGCATGAACCCGTGACCGTCGCAGCGGGAACCGCCGAGGCAGCAGCTCCTGAGAAAGAGCCTCCCCCTGCCAGCATTCCCACTGCCATCAAATACCAGGATGACAACTCCTTAGCACATCCAAACGTAAGTGTGCTCGTATTTATCCCACATTTCTCTGCAGCTGAAGGAGAGCAGGGTCACACGACCCCACAGCCATCAGACAATCCGTCCTCTGAGAACTTAACTTGCCCATTTTGTCAACTTTTAAAGCTTTAAATACAGTACAAACTTAAGGTTGTTTTAAATCATGTGGCTAAACTTAAGCAAGTTCCTTTGTGAGCACTTTAATTGGAAGTAAAAGGATTTGCTTAGAGGTTTTTTACGAGTTAGCAAGTTAAAAATGACTTGCAGTAAATAAATGACTGTGAGTTGTGTATAATGAACCCAGTTAACAGAGAGCAGGACACGGGCAATGATGAACTTGTTGTTTCAGGAGACTGAAACTGGAGTCTTTGCTTTCCAGTTCTTGTGGTCTTCAGTGTCCCTTCTGAAATTGGAAATTGGAGTCTTTGCTTCCAATTATTGTGGTCTGTAATGTCTCTTCCAAGCCAGCCCGTTCTGTGATTCCATGAAAAGTCTCTCCTTCCATTTGATCTCAGCTTTGTGTTGAACCCCGTACTCAGCTGAGCTCTTCCCTTGGCCACTGAAATAGTCCCCAGCTCTTTCAGCAGGTTCTAACAGAGAGTTCCTGAGCTGTGCCAACTGTCCCTCCTCTGCCCTGTCCCCAGCTGTTCATCGAGAAGGCAGAAGCTGAGGAGAAGTGGTTCCAGAGGCTGGTGGCCCTGCGGCAGGAGCGGCTCATGGGCAGCCCCGTGGCCTGAGCAGCTCCCGGCAACATCAGGAGCCGGTTCTCCACCAGTTCCAGGAAATCCCAGCGTTCAATTGTTCTGTTCTCCTCTTCTGAGGGATTTTCACACTCAGTCTGAGCTGTGCAGACAGTAAGTGTTTCATCTGAACAAACAGGGGGGTTCTGTCCGGGCTCTCTCCTGAACTCATCGAGGGTGTCGCTGTGGGTGGTGTGACAGCACAGCAGGGTCATTCCCTATTTTATATGGAATTCCTCAAGGGTGGAGAACACCTGACAGCCCCAGGAGATGGAATTTTATCCCTCCCAATCCACACGTTGTACATAACCAGGGAGCAGCGGGGAGATAAATGACGAGGTGGGACTCGGGGCTCGGATTTGCCGGGACGTCGGAGGCCGAGCGCTGCCATCCCAGGCCAATCCATCTCCTGCAGCTGGAGCAGGAGCCAGGGCAGGATGGAGGAGCCAGGGCAGGTGGGGGTCTCTGTTACCCCTTCTTCCTTCCTCCCCTTGGATCCTGGATCAGGCTCCTGGCTGAGGGAATCTTCTCCATGGATGTTCATCCCCCTGCTCGTGGTTCCTCACTTCGGGTGGGAAGGAATGTCCCACATTTCCTTGACCATCTGCTGTGACCCTGAATGGGAAATGACATAAATGTCATAATTTACATGATTACCAGTTTATGTCATTCTCAAACACACCTGTTTCTGTACAGAGTGACTGTTCCCAGGCCAGGAACTTTCCTTTGTCCAGGTGGGACTTTCAAATAATGAAAGATCTGAATTGAGCCTGAATAAACTTCCAAAAGATCTGTCCAAAATCCAACTGAATGCAGGAGATCAACAAAATCAAATAAAAATATGGGAGCATTTCTTCAATCAAAGCTGTGAGAGAACTGTTCCATCAGAAGGAGTAAACTGAGCCCCCCCCAGTGATGGACCTCAGCATTCCCATGGGAGCGAGGCTCTTTTTTGGGATTATTTTTTCCTGATTCTCAGCCCTGTGGTGTTAAAAAATGGAGGATGGTTCTGGAAATGTAGTTGGGTTGTCTTGGTTTTTGTTTTAGATTCCTGATGTAAAAGGAAACTGTGTTAAATTTGCATTCTAACACAGTTTTACTTTCTTTTTGGAGTGTTGGTTTTACTTTATCCTGCATTAAAGTGTTCCAAGACATTTGCAGGGAAGTGTAGGAGGAAAATTGTTCCCCTTGTTTCATTTCAGCATTTTCAAATGGTAAATATTTGTCATTGTTCTGTTTCCTAATCACCTTTTATGTCTCTTTCTTAGTAAATAAAAACTGTTTGATCTCCGTGGAAGGTACAGGTGTGAATTCCTGTTTTTCACACGTTATGTTGAGTAATTTTGGTGTTTTTATTGGATGCAAAATGATTCCTTTTATTTGCAGCCCTGTGGAATATTAGAAAATACTACAAACCAGTCAGTAAATCAGACTTTAATTGTAGTAATGTTTGATATATTTCATATAATATTTTTTATATTTTATTTAATTTTTATATATATATAAGATATGTATATGTTATGTTTTATATATTAATTTAATAGTAGTAAGTACTATTTATTGCTTATCAATCAACAAGTCCATGCTGGAGGAGAACTGGGAGCAAGAACTGGAAAGAAAATGGGAACAGCATTTAAATAATCCCAACTGAATAGAAACAGGTACTGAAATATTCCAGCCATCCGTGGAAACGTGGAGCAACTCGTGAGAAAGTTGATTTTTATGGCTGCAGGTTTAGCTCAGTGACCACAGTAATGAACTCCTCAGGACTCTGCAGTTTCCATGGGATAAAGACCTTGGTTGTGGCCTCAGACTGGGGGGGGGTTCAGGTTGAACAGCAATTCCAGGTGGGTCTCCCAGGTGAGTTTTGCTCCTGCCGTGGATCCCTCTGGGCACCTGCTGGGAGGGACCCCCAGGCTGGGCAAGGCCAGGCCCTGGGAGGAGAGGTTTGGGCTGCAGCTCTGGGTTCCACTTGCACAAGCCTTGCTTTTCCTGGGATCCCTTATTCCATGGGTGGAGCCTCTTGGCTTGAGGAAAAGGGGGGGTGACCTCATCAGCCAGGCACAGATTAATTAATTGTCTCGGAACATGGACATGAAACTCGTATCAGTGTGTAAAAATTAATCCTCACTAGCCTGGATAAAGGCACTGCTCACTCCCACCTTGCACTTCTCCCAGTAATCCTGCTTGTCCTAATCTCCTAAATCTTAATCTTGGACAATAATCCTACTTTTTAGTTTCTGTGCTTTTGATTTCTTCTGCTGTTCTCACATGTAGGGCTCTCCCCTAGAGAAAGTTTATTTTTTTGTTTGTATTTCCCACCTTGCTCCGTGCTCCTGGTGAAAGGGAAGAGATTCCTGATTGAAAAGGGGAAAGAAACAGCTGCTCATTCTTTTTCCAAGTGAAGCAGAGGATTTGAGCCGTGTTTTGCAGCCTGCAGGGAGCAGGGACATGATCCTGTCATCCAGGACTGTGCTGTCCCTGATACACAAAATTCCTGCTGATGCCAAACTACCTTAACTGGGGCTCAGGGAACGGAGTGCAGGGATGGAAAGATAATGCTGTAAGTGGAGCCCTGGCTCCTGGCAGTCAGCAAAGACCTCTCCCCACAGGAATTCCATTAGGAAACTCATTTCCCTCGGCCTGGGAGCAGCCAGCCTGGATTAACATCACACCGGGCTGGGCTTGGGAACACTCAGGAAAAATAGTCACGGGCTCTTCCTGCTTCCTGGACTCATCCAGCACCTCCACAGCTATCTGTTAGTGGGATAACTGCTTGCAAAGGAGCTGTGCTTAGGTTTTAAATTATTATTATTATTATTATTGGTACAGCAACTCAAATAATGGTCTCTGAGGAAACACTCCCAGCCAGGAGATCAAGTGTTGCTCCTTCTGCTTCAGTCACTCTGAGGGAGCGGGACTGGATGATCCCAGAGTCCACCAGTAACCCAAAACCAGCCCTCTCATGATTACACTGTTGTCAGCTGACAAGAAGGGAGTTATTTTTAGTGGAGATCCTTGAACTCCAGAAACCTGTCTGAGGAGAGATGGGCTTGAACCTGTGGCTTCACCCCCGTCTGACACGGGGCTGCAGTGACTCTGCAGCCGGAAACAGTGATAAAAAACCGCTAAAAATACAGTTAACCTGAATTTAAGAGAGTCCCCATTTGGAATTTGGGCTCAGGGCAGCTTTGCCTGCTTTGTTTTTGCTGGCTGTTCTCTCCTCCTTTGGAAAGAGGAGCAGCAGTGGCTGGGCTGGACTGGGTGACCCTGGGAGCGAGTTACACTGAGTCACTCTGGAATTGTCACTCCGGGCTGAGGGGACACCAAGTGCCTCCTCCTTCTGGAAGAAGCAGGAGCTGAAGCTCAGCCCTGGAGGGGAGGAGGGTGCTCAGTGGCAGCAGCAGCGCTGGGCTCCACTCGCAGCCCCGGGCTGGTGGGAGCTGCAGTGGGTGTTGCTGTTCAGCTGGGGGGGTTGGAAGGAGCTCATTACGGGACTCAGGGCCAGGGACACGGCAGGGCTGTGTTTGCACAGAGACCCCTCTAATTGCACAGGCCCTCTCGTGGTGTGTCTGCTCCTGTTACGGCTCTTTGGTGCAGATAAAAAGACTCCTGGAAGAAATCACCTCTCCAGCTCTGCCAGTCTGGAGGGCATCTCCAGTGAGATTAATGATGTCTGCCTTAATAGAAGAAAACTTTGCATAAATGAGATTATGGTTTCTGCTGAAACCTGCCAACTCTTATTCATTTGCAGTAAATATTATCTTTAATTAAAAGTTTTAAGGTATCTTGTTCCTGAACTAATGAGATCTACAGTGATTTCCCTTAGGAATTAATTTACCTTCTTAATTCTTATTCATTTTGGTGATATGACTGTTTAAATCTGATTCAGACTTCAGAGCTCTGTTGAACACGTTCATCTGGAACAAAAGGTCATTTTGCCACGTTGATGTTTTGTTGGTATTTATAATTCTCTTGTTCTCTCTCCATTCCAGAGATCCCCGTTCGGGTTCCTGCCCCAAACATTTCCTCCTAACCCTTCTGTTCCTCTTAACTCTTCTCGCTGGGAGGCTTTTTTCCAGAGCCACTTCCCTTTGGATTGTGTTTTCTGTTCCCTCCAGAGCAAAAGTCAGTTATAGGGATGCTGGAAAAAAAATGCCCTGATTGTGATCAAATTATTTATATAAAATGTACTAAAACCTCTGGAAAACACTCGGTGCAACTGCTGAGAAATGCAGGAATATTTCTGCCTCTCTGTCTGGGCAATCATCAAGTCTAATTCCTCTACAAGGATTATTTTTAGGCAGCAGGGATGTTTGACACCTGGAGGTGAAAATTGCATTCCTGGATATGTGTTTAAATGGGCAAAGTGCCAGGCAGGAACTGGGCTGGGAGAGTGGGAGCCAGAACCCTTTCTAGGGCTGGACACGTATTGCTGGCTAGATTTTAAAATATGTCATATTTAGGACTAAATGATAAAGTTCCCTTGTTCTAAAAATAAATACAGATGGAAATGAAGGAGTAAATTTAGAAAGAATTAACTGGTTTGCACACACAAAGAAGAAACAAGGAGAAAAGAAAGAATTAATATTATTAATATTCCTTAGCTCATTATCAGGAGAGAATCCTGAGCCATCCTCTTGGTGTCCAGGTCTGACATGGGTGGTTTGAAAGTTGGTTAATTAATTACCCTAATGAGGCAAATGGAGCAATCAGAGCAAAGCTGGTGCTGGTGACCAGAGGTGGTTTTGTTCTGCCTCTGATCAAATATAAAACAGCTCCTCAGGAGCATCTTGGCAGCCTTAACTGGGGAAGTTGAACCATATTTTAGGCAAGATGGAAACCATGGAAGAACATTTTTATAGGAAAAAAGATGCCATTTATTTCACTGTCCTTCCCAGTTTTTCCATTCCCCACCCAACAGTCGGTGATAGGAAACATTCCTGTGTCCGCCCCGCCACGCTCTCCGTGGAGAATTAGGGATTGTCCTTAAAAACTGCTGCTGTGTCTCTGCAGCTGATAAAAGAAGCCTGTTCCAGAGCCCAGGAGGGACTCCTGCCTGGAGGCAACTCCTGACCCTGAACTTGCAGCTCCAAAAAAGGGTAAGAAACACGTTTTGTGGCCCGGGCCGAGCACGCGCCGGCCCCGGGTATTTATAGAGCTGTCACCAAGTTGTGCAGGCTGGTGATGACCTGCCATTTATAACTCCCTGCTCAGGAGCCTCCTCCAGCCCTCACCAGTGAGAGCACTGTCAGTAATGGATGGACTAACAGGCAGTGCTGTTGGCAGGGCAGCAGACACCCCTCAGCGTGCAGGACATCCTCGGGCTGGGGGATGGTTGGGCTCTTCAGGTCCTCAGCGGAGACAAAGGAGACGTTTTTGGGTGTGTTTCTTTGAGACTGGAGGAACAGGACACAAAGTACAATATAAACCACCAATCTGTTACAGAATGCCTGTCTCAGTGTAGGAATTGCCAGCTTGGATTACCTGGGATGTCTCTGTGGTGTCCAGTGCTTCTGAGTTATCCAGGCTGGATGTTCTGTAAGGAATGTCCCCAGCAGCCCATGGGTGTGACATCCTTGGCATCCCAGCTCATGGCCAAGACATCCAGGATAAACTTTTGTTTCTTTTTAGTTGGGATGTTACTTTTCAAATCACCTGTCCTTTGGAGACCTGCTGAGTTTTTGGCTTTAATTCCATCTTGGAGCAGTGAATTCCGAAGCTTCATTTGCCATCACGAGAACCAGCATTTCTTTTAATCAGCCCTAATTCTGTGACTTTTCCCTCTATCTTTATGTTTTTGTTTAGCAGAGTGCAAACTGAGGCATAGAAATATTCTTAAAAAACAACAGAACCCAAACCCAGCCGAGATGTGTCCCTGGGGGGACAGTTGGTCATTGATTCCAGGATTTGATCCAGAACTAATATTTGTTTAAATGTTGCCATTGTGTGCATAACTATGGGTTGATAAACCTTTGGCAGCACGTGTGGAGCAGAGGGAATCACCAAAACTGAGCCCAGAATTTGGCCACGGCCTCAAGCTGGAAAAAAAAAAACACAAAGAAAGATGAAAAATGGATAAAAACCCACACCTTGATTTCCCCAGGGCCTCCAAGAGCCCATTTCCACAGGAACCCACACCCAGGTTTACCTGTTTTTTACCAAGAAGCCACTTTTATTCACTGTTTAAAACCTGTGCCCACAGTTCAGCTCATCCTGTGTTTGCTCAAGTAATGGAATTAATCTGGAAGGTCTTCCCTGCCTCGGGCTCTTGGCCTCTGGAGCTGAAAATGACTCTTGCTCCTTAAGCAGATATTATCAATTACAGGTTCCAATTAGTCCTGTGCAAAACAAGTGTGTTCAGTGCACAAGTTCTCACAACATCCAGCTCAGATCAGGGCTGGTTTCAATTGATTGGGCAACAATTAATTGTCAAGAAGAGTTTTCATTGTTACAAAAAAAACTCCCAACAAACCCTTTTATTACACAATTGCTTTTTAATTACATTTTTTGCAGCCTGGGACTTCCAACGATGTAGGAAACATTTCTCTGCTTGCCCACCTATCGAGAACTAGCACAGGGTATTAAAAATAGGTCTTTTTCCAGCTGTTTTGGAAAAAACTGAGAGCAGAGGGGGGCTGTGAGCAGCCCTGGGCTGTGTGCCCATGTGCTGCCCAGCAATGTCAGCAGCGAGGTTGAAGGAAACCTGAGAGGACTCAGACAATCAGCGCTCAGTCCCTGCACTTCTGGAGGCATCAGCAGTTCCTCTTTACATTTTAGAGGGATTGGCATCAGTGAGGCCTCCTGGCCCTGCCAGTTGTTCCTTCACAGGCGGGCTCAGAGCTGCAGTGCAATTCCCAGAGGTTGAAGTGTGTTTTTAGTGGGAGAGGCCTTTGGACAGTGCTGTTCCAGAGCTGATTTAATCCCATCCATGGCATCAGCCCAGTGCAGAGGCTTCTGCAAAGGCAGCCCGTTTTAAATTGATGGTAAGTGTCAGATAAAAGCATCATTCTGCTGCAAACAACAGGAGGTGGGTGTGTAATAACATTTATATTAATATTTTATTTAAGTATCTCTTCAGTTCACAGTCACCCAGACCAGTAACTTGTACTAGTCCTGAAATAAGATGGCAAGAATTTACCACAAAAAAATAGTCAGATTCGCTGCAAAGGTAGAGAATCATGGAGTGGTTTGGGTTGGAAAGGACCTTAAAGACCATCCAGAATATTGTTTTTAAAATCAAGTCATGGCTGGACTTGGCTGATCTTAAGGGCCTTTTCCAACCTTAGTGATTCCATGATTAAGGTTGGAAAAGACTTCTCAGAACCTCCCTTTGACAGCCATGCCCAGGGTTTGCTGAGGGATTTTTCCTTGAGCTGTGAGCCTGTTTGTCCCTGCTGAGAGCCCAGGATTCCTTCTCCCCGTTGAACCGATCCCAACCCTTCCCTCTCCCAAGGCTGGTGCAGCTGAGGAACAGCGAGCGAAGCACCGCAAAGCCTTGGGAGCAGGATCTGCCAGGTCAGGGCAGTGTCAGGTAACCCTGGCCCCAGTGTCCCCCTCCTGCAGCTCGGGGCGTCCTCAGCGCTGTTTCCCTGGAATGGCTCTTTATGGATACTCCGGGGCGGGCTCCTGATGCTGAGGCCAGCGCTCGTTTCCAGGGGCCCGCAGCTTTATTATTTTACTGCCATCTACTGGGAAAAACAGAATTATTTTTAAAACCGCTCAGGAACGAGCTGAGGCCGGGCCTGCGCCCCTCGCTCCTCAGGCCGGGCCGGGCCTCACGGGGCAGAGCGGGGCGTCGGGAGGGGCGTCCCGAGGCTTAGCGCGAACCCGATCCCCGCATCCCGCGTCCCCCATTCCCAGGGATCCCCATTCCCAGGGTTCCCCATTCCCGTGGGTTCCCCATTCCGATGGGTTCCACATTCCGGTGGGTTCCCCATTCCCAGGGTTCCCCATTCCCGAGGGTTCCCCATTCCCGTGGGTTCCCCATTCCCTAGGGTTCCCCATTCCCGTGGGTTCCCCATTCCCAGGGTTACCCATTCCCGAGTGTTCCCCATTCCCGTGGGTTCCCCATTCCCGAGGGTTCCCCATTCCCGAGGGTTCCCCATTCCGGTGGGTTCCCCATTCCCGAGGGTTCCCCATTCCGATGGGTTCCCCATTCCCGAGGGTTCCCCATTCCGATGGGTTCCCCATTCCGGTGGGCTCCCCATTCCCGAGGGTTCCCCATTCCCAGGGTTCCCCATTCCCGAAGGTTCCCCATTCCCGAGGGTTCCCCATTCCCGTGGGTTCCCCATTCCGAGCGTTCCCCATTCCCGAGGGTTCCCCATTCCCGGGATCCCTCCCGGAGCGCCGGCTCCGCGGTTGCCCCGGCAACGGGAGGCGCGCGGGGGAGGCCCCGCCCCCCGGCGGCGCGGCGGCCAATGGGAGCCCCCGCGGGGCGGTCACGTGGTGGGCGGGGCGGCGCGCGGCGCGGTGAGGAGGGGCGGCGCGGGGCGGGCGGCGCGCAGAGCGCTCAGACTGCTGCCATGTTCGGGGGGCTCGCCAGGTGCTTCGAGGAGGATCCCTTCTTCAGGTGAGGGGCGGCCGGGGACCGGCGCTCCGCGGGAGCCAGTTTGGGGCTGTAAAGGGGCGGCTGGGGTGGGTCTGAGGCGGCGGGGGACTGAGGGACCGCCTGTGGTGGTGGCTCTGAGGCGGCGGGGTGTTACGAGGGGCCCGCCGGCGATGAAGCGGCTCCGGGCGCCGCGGGAGCGGGGCCGGTGCGGGTCCCGGGGTCGGTGGTTACGGGACGGGGTCGGGGCGGGTTGAAGGGGTCGGTGGTTACAGGACGGGGTCGGGGCGGGTTGAAGGGGTCGGTGGTTACGGGACGGGGTCGGGGCGGGTTGAAGGGGTCGGTGGTTACGGGACGGGGTCGGGGCGGGTCTCGGGGTCGGTGGTTACAGGCCGGGCCCGGTGCGGTTTAACCGCCCCGTTTAACCCCGTTTAACCGCCCAGAGCCGAGCAGGGGTTAAGCGCTCTCCGCGATGTCGAGCAGCAGAGCCGTGTCTCTGGCTCCCCTCCCGGCAGGGGAGGGTTAACCCCCGTCTCACGGTGACATCGACTGAGGGGGAATCGTCCCCTCCCTTGGATGGAGCCTCTTCATTGTGTTTTGTCCTTTTTTTCCTAAATACAGAGGCTGAGTGTTGTCGCCTTTCTGGATTTATTTATTTATTTATTTAGCTGTCTGTCAGCTCTTGTCAGTGCCAGCACTACAGACAGCACCCTGTTCTTCAGTTAAAACCTTGCAAATGTGTGCATCAGAGCACTGAGGACAAACTGTCTCCTTGTGCTGCTTCTCCAAGGGTGCTGTTGCTCAGCAGATGGGTTTTTTAGTTCTTATTCCCCGTGAGGCTGGGGAGGCCCTGGCACAGGTTGCCCAGAGAAGCTGTGGCTGCCCCTGGATCCCTGGAAGTGTCCCAGGCCAGGCTGGACGGGGCTTGGAGCAACCTGGGCTGGTGGAAGGTGTCCCTGCCCGTGGCAGGGGGTGGCACTGGATGGGCTTTAATGTCCATGCAACCCAAACTCATGTTTCTATTCCTACACCGTGAGCACAGTGGTGGGTCATGCCTGTGTATTCAGGTCTGAGATCAGTTTATTCCCTGTGTGAATCTTCTTTTGCCACTGGATAAATCTGAGTAGTGAGTAGTGCAAGTCCTTCTGCTCTCAGCCCCAGCTGCTGAGTTACCTGCTCTGGCCCCATGTTATGTCTTTGGCCAGAATCTGATCTGTAGCAGGTGAAAATTGGATCAGAGAACTCTGAGGGGCCTCAGTAATTGCTGTTAATCTTTAGAAAAACCATGAGGGATTTAATTACAACCACGATCAGGGGTGAGGCCGGGGGTGGATGAGGAAGGGGAATCAGGCCCTGTGCTGTGGGTTTGTTGTCTGATCTCCTGGTTACAGGGTGTTGTGGCTGAGGCTGCTCACAGGACAGTCCACTGCTGAGCTCCAGCACATTCCGAGCAGTGGGAGAGTTCCCAGAGCTCTGCTGCAGGGATTAGGGTTTCCAGGAATATTCCTGCTGTTATAACAGCTCATGAGTTCCCTGCAGGAAACTTCCCTGTGCGTGAAATTAAAGTATTAATGGAGATTAAGTCTTGTTTGAAATATCAGTGGCTTTCTTCTTATTTATTAATTTTATTTGTTGTAATTGTAGCCACTGAGGTAGGGAAAGAAGATTGCAGGAGGTGGAGGACAGGAGTGTGTGTGAAAGAGATGAAGTGGATATTGAGACTTGTTTTCTTGGCTCTATCCTTGTAAATCTGTTTTGCATATCGTTGAGAAAGGAGCTTATTGCGGAGATAATCTTACCTCCAGAATAGTGTAATAATGAGCTTGTGTTGCCTCATAAGGAGAGATTTTGATGCTGAACTGGAAATAGTGCCCACGTGTGAGCAGCTGTCCCAGGGAACCACCAGTCACTCACCAAAGGTGTCCACTGGGTCCAGCCCTGGCACCCTGGGCAGGGGCACGACTTGGCCTGTCCTCTAATGCACCAAAGCACAGCTTTTGTGGTGTTGTGCCAGCTGTTATCCCCACGGGGCATCTGCAACTGCAGCCTCACACGACGTCCCAAGGGGGAAAATGATATCTAATGTTTATAGCAAATATATGCTCTAATAAAAACATGTCTTGCATCCTGCACTGCACAGACTTGGACTTGTTCAATCCATCTGTTTTTAAGGGTGACCTCCTCCTTTTGTAAGTGTGGTTTGAGTTTGCCCCACTCCAGGTCATATCGAAGTGGTGTTTCTTTTAAAGCTTGACAGCACTGGATCTTTTTAGGGCTGGCTCCCTAAAATATCCCAAGGGAGCTGGGAGACTGCACTTGTGTTCCTGGACTGTCACTCCCCACTCTGTATCCTGCTTCCCTGTCTCTGGCAGTGAGGAGCTGCATTTCCAAGGTGTCTCATAAATTTTGAATTCAGACAAACAAACAACAACCCCCTGGGGTTCCAGGTGCAGGTGAGGTGTGTTACAGCATGGTGGTGATGCTGAATCCCACCAATTTTCCCTATTTTCGTTAAATCTCTGGAATCTTGTCCCGTTCCTGTGTTGTGGGTAGTTTGTGAGTGTCCTGCTTTTGAACTGGAAGGGGCTGGGGAGAATCCTGTTGTGGATCAGCTCCTTCTGGAATACAGTTCCTCTTCATTGGTGTTTGGTAACCAAACTCTCAGAAGTTGGAGATCTGATGGAATTGTGCAGGTCCTGTGGAGGTGTTTGTGTTCTTCCCTCCTCTTGGCTCGTGCCTCCACTTTTTCCATCTGTTCTTCATCCTGAAGTGTGGGAACAGCTCCTTATCATGGCAGGGCTGGAGCCAGAGCTGGGAGTCAGGGCACTAAAATGCTTTAAACTCTAAAGGTCTCCTTGCACTGGGGTCATTTGAAGTCTGGGTGTGGCTTAAAGGGATATTTTTGTGGGAAAAATCCTGTTTGAAAATTAATCCTGCGTCATGTTTTTATCACTTAAAAGGGAAAAAGGAAGTAATGAAATGCAGCTTTGGCACGGGATCAAACTGGCCACGTGAGGTGGAAACTGGGGGCTGGAGATAAGGGCTGGGGAGCAGAAAGGCTGTCCAGGAGATAGTGGGCATGGAAGGAGTTGGAGGGACAGCCTGGAGCTTCTCCTCAGGAGATATCCCGGGAAAGGTTGTGGTGTCCTGGAGAGATGAGGGTGTGGGGAGTGCCAGGGGTTGAGGGGAGGGAGGATGAGGTGCTGCTAAGTCTAAATAAACATACCTGGGAAGTGACTGTTAATGTTAATAGAGTGGCTTTCAGTGGAATGGCAAAGAGGAAAATTAGCTGGAGGGAGGAAATAATCCATGGTTTTGTATGGGAAGTGTTAATTTGGAGTTTGGACCTCAGGCTGCAGCTGCTCATCTGTTATGCTCCTGAAAAAGTCCTGGTTGGATCCTCTTTTGGCCCTTATTAGAAATATTTAATTCTTGTCCAAATATTTAATTCTTGTCCAAAATGCAAAAAATTAAGGAAGTTGAGCAATGTTTTCCCTGCTAGTCAAACTTTGGGAATGCCAATGGGGTTCTGTCGGTTTTTGGGAGAGAAGGGGGGGGAAACTAACAGGAAAACAAAATCAGTGGGAATCTTTGTTCCTCAGCAGAGAAAAGGGGTGTGGGAACATGCTGTGTGGAGAGGGAAGGCAAAGATGCAACAGTGGGTGACTAAAGGGGATGGAGCTGGCTTGAATTTAGAGGATAATGTGGATTTTCAAGCATCTGGGACAAGGAGGAGGGAAAGTAGGATGGGAGCTGGCAGCAGAATAAATTTGAAGGGTGGGGGGGGGAGGAATCCAGTGGGACATGAGGAGTTCAGTGAGTAGGACTGTGCCGGGCTTTGGAAGATGAAAGGGGGAAAATCAAAAATAAATTCTTTTAATATCAGATGTTGGAGGTGGAAATAGAGATAAATAAAACATAGGTGGTTTTATAGTTCCTGGCAGAGAGTAAACATGGGCTGGAGTGGAAGACGGCCTGGAAGGATGGAGTATTTCTGGAAAAGATGAGGGAAAAGTAATGCAGACATTGAGAATGAGAAACAAGACAGTGAGAGTTCATTAGGAACAGCAGATTGCCCACTTGAGTCCTCTGAAAATAAAGGTGTTGCATAAAGAACCCCATGGAACGACTGAAAAAGTGGGAGTTTGAAAGACTCCGGAGCCGTTGGATGTAGCTCGGAACAAACCTCACGGAGCCGCTGTGTGGATGTGTCTTGCAGGGATCCCTTTGCCGCCCACCATGAGCACGTGAGGCAGATGATGAGGAGCTTCTCGGAGCCCTTCGGGCGGGAGCGGTGTCGGAGCGTGCCGGAGGGCAGGGCCGGGCCCGACCGAGCGCTGGAGCCCCGAGCGCGCCCGGAGTCGCGCCTGGCGGCCCGGGGGAGCCGCAGGGTACGTGGGGGCTGAGGGGGAACGGGGAACACCTCTCCTGGTCTGTGTTCACTTCAAAAGGTGCCTGGATATGGCCCTTGCCATCCCTGCAAGTGTCCAAGGCCAGGCTGGAGCAGCCCGGCCTAGGGGAAGGTGTCCCTGTCCATGACAGGGTTGGAACTGATCTTTGAAGGTCCCTTCCAGCCCCGGGGTCTTTGTGCCTCCAGCCCTCTTTATGCCTTCACTGTGCACTTCAGTGTCCTGCCTGGAGTTCTTTATGTTGAGCACAACCCTGTTTTACCACCTAAGTGGTACCTACAGAGGTATTTCAAACACAGTTTCATCTTTGCAACACTAAATGAAGGCTTCACGCTCTGCATTCAGGCTGATTCTTAATGTTTGCTCTAGATACAAACCTGTAAGAATTAAGGCTCAGGAATTTGATACAAACTGTAGTATTTCTGTATGTTGCCAACTGAAACGGAGATGTTGGCAGTGATCTGTGTTTGGAATAAAGTATCTGCTCACCTCTGGGCGTGCAGGACAGTTCTCTGCTGCCCTGCTGGAGCTCAGCCTTATCCAAGAGCTGTATTTAGAGAGCAGATACGCTGGAGGTGGTTCCTTTCCCTCTACATATTTAGCAGCTGCAAATCTCTTACTGTATGGACCCCACTGGAGTTTAAAAACCGTTGGAAGACAAAGGCACATGAGGAGGGCTCGTGGCTCTGGGCCAGGTTTGGGTGGCTGGCCCAGCCCAGACAGTTTGAGCTCAGTCAAGCTCAGTGTGTCACCTGCACGTCCAGGGGGGAGCTGTGAGATTCCTCCCCCTGCTCGTCCCCTGCCAGTTCCTTCAAATAGAGAAGCTGCTGGAGCTAATTAGGGCAGAGCTTTGCTGTGCTGAGCCTTGGGCTTTGGATCAGGAGGTGCCTAAACCCGGATTTTGCCTTTAGTAAAGGAAATGTCAAACCTGACTCTAAGGCTTAGGGGGTTGTGTCCCTGCCCCTGCAGGGAGGGCTGAATGTGAGCCCCAGCAGACCTTCAGCTGTGGCTGCAGCAAGAAGTTAAAGGTCCAAGAGGGCTGTGATAGTTTGAGAAGCACCAGAGAATTCCACACCTGCCAAAATCTTCCCAAGAACTTTTGATGTCCCTCATGTTTCACCAAAGACTCGGCAGATCTCCTTTTGCACTTGATATATATAGAAAAAAATAGATTATTTTTTGCGATTCTGCCTCGTATGCACTGCCAGAAATCTAAAGAGTTCATGAAGATGTTCCAGACTTGGATAATTCCTTCCTTTTGTACTTAAAGTTCCTGTAAAGGGTTTGGGTGCCCAGCCTGTTTTCGGTCAGGCCTTTATCTGACTCTCCCATCTTAGTTTCCTGGAAACATCCCAGTATTTCCCGGGATTTGCCTGCCCTGGCATACAGGGACGCTCACTGTCAGTGGGTCAGAGGTGTTGATTTGTTGATTTTAATCAGCTTTCAGTGGTTGCACAACTGGAGTGGAGCGTTTCAGGTGGTGTCTGCAGCTCTGTGCTGTGTTTTAAACAATATCACAAAGGGTTTTGTGGTGTGCAAATGTTTCTCAGCCTCCAGCTCTTAAGTGCTTTTAGTAGATACTTATCAATATTTATTAAATGTGGTGGCAGCTCTCGCTGTGTAATACCATCAGTGTAAATATTTCTGCATACCCAGAGACTCCTTCATATCATTAATTACCAAGCTCTCCTGAGTGGCTGCTTTTATCTGACTGGAAGTGTTTCATGTCACCTGCTGTCTGTACAAGTTGTTTCTGATAACAGGTAAAATAATAATTAAAGATGTTGGTCCTTTTTCTTCCAGGCAACAAGCTACTCCTTCATGCCCTTTGCAGGCTTTGGGATAGGGGTTAGTATGGCAGGAGGAGCTGCTGCTGGGTGTGTGCTGTGTGTGCAGCCAAAGCATGGGCTTGGAGTGCTTTTTCTGCTCTAATTTGGGGGCCTGGAATATCCTGTAAAATATCTGTAATCTGCCTGTAATTCAGAGCCCTCAAGGGCTCCAATTTCTTGCACTCAAGAAATGAGTTGCTGATTTTTCTGGACCTGAATTTTACTTAGTTTGGGGCTTACGCTGCAGATTCAGTTTTTAAGCTTTGAAATTAATTTATTTTACTTTAAAGCATGAAGGGTCACACAGTACTTCTACAGCAGAAGCTGATGAGGTTGGAAGGTACATGAAAACATTTGTAAAATAAACTCATATCGTGGCCAGTTTGACATCTGAGTGTCCAATCTTCCATCTTC
Organism: Myiotriccus ornatus; assembly: GCA_036023395.1. Taxonomy (NCBI): domain Eukaryota; kingdom Metazoa; phylum Chordata; class Aves; order Passeriformes; family Tyrannidae; genus Myiotriccus; species Myiotriccus ornatus. The sequence goes on from JAYRBT010000010.1 coordinate 1,513,824, forward strand.
CCAATATCTCCAACTTAACAACCAAGCTTCCATACTACCTTCAGTTTTCCTTGGAAAAGCTGCATTGTGGCTTGTCTGTGTGTGAACTGCAGACTGAAAACCTTTCTGATGCTCCGAGTTGCTTTAAAAATGCATGTAAAAAACCAGCTTCAGGACTGGGAGAGTCAGAAGAGTGTGTTTTAATTGTCATATCTTGTTATCAGGATGCAGACTTTGGGGATCCATTCTCTGCCATGGACAGGATGATGTCAAACATGAGGAACAGTATGCTGGAAATGCACAGGAAATTTGTAAGTTCTTCTAAAATTGGTCCTAAAATTAACTGTTGAAGAGTGACAGTTGTTGGAAATATCACTCAGAAAAAATGTTATTGATCTCAAGGAGCCAGTGAGAATTCATATTTTTTGCCCAGGCTATATTGTGGTTATAAATTTTCTTTATTCTTTGAAGATAAGATTGAGAGTGTCACCCACCAGGCCTTGTCTGGGGTGCCGGGAGGGTTAATTTAATGATAATAAAATAGTCAGAAATGCCTGTTATCCACAAGATTGCACTTCTGTTAATGAGTTTCTGTCGCTGTGCAGGATGACCTGTCCATGCACCCCGATGGACACACGTTCAGCTCCTCCTCCATGATGACTTACTCCAAGATGGGGGATGAACCTCCAAAGGTCTTCCAGGCCTCGGCCCAGACTCGCACGGCCCCGGGAGGTGTAAGTGTTGCTGGCACCCAGCACCAGCTGGGCTGGCCTGCTCAGCCCTGGAGACAGATACTCTGTGATTCACGGAATCCTTTAGGATGGGAAAGCCCTCCCAGCCCATGGATCCCCCTGTGCCCCATCCCCACCTGTCCCCCAGCCCAGAGCACTGAGTGCCACGGCCAGGCCTGCCTGGGACACCTCCAGGGCTGGGCACTCCAAACCTCCCTGGGCAGCCCCTGCCAGTGTTTAACAACCCTTTCCATGGAAAAATTCCTCCTGATGTCCCACCTGCCCCTCCCCTGGCACAGCCGGAGGCCGTTCCCTCTCCTCCTGTCCCTGTTCCCTGGGAGCAGAGCCCTACCCCCCCACCCGTCAACACAAAGAAAATGTAGAAAGTGAGGAAAATACATGTCTCTCAAACACTGCTTTATATTAAAGGCTTCTTAAAGCACTCTGTAATTTATATGCTTTAAATATAACCTATAGAAATTATATGTTTATCCCAAACTGGAAAAACAATTCCAGAACAGCTGATTTTCCACGGCACCCTCTGATGTCTTTCTCTTTGCTATAATTAATCCTTTTCCTGCCCATTTAAACTACAGGAGAGGCATCTGTTTCTGCCAGCCCTGCCTTTGGATGCCCCCTTTGCTCAGGCATTACATAACCCTGAGCTGGGGCTGCCCTTCCAGCCGCTTCCCCGCAGCTGTTGTGTCTAATTCTGCCCGGGCCTTGGAACCTGAGCCCTGGGGCAGGGCCCTGAAAGGCTGGAACTGCTCCCTGCAGGGGCAGCCCCTGCACACCCTCCCTCAGCACACACTGCTGCTAATAATACCCCCTGCACAGCAGGACAGGTGGTTGCCTGGGTTTCAGGCCAGTCAACACCACAACCTAATAATTAGTTGTCCCTCACACTGGGGATTTTGGCATCGGGTGTTGCTCGTTCTGTTGTCACGGGGAACGTTGAAGACTTGGCTGTGCAGTAAATTTAGACTGGGGTTTTTTCCCCCCAAGAATTAATATCCAGTTAAGGTGATTAGACTTCCTGTCTTTTTGCAAAAACAAAATAGACTTGATGTGTGGTTTGTTGGTGTATTTTCAGCCAACACAGTAAATGAGATCACTGGAAGAGCCTGTGAAGGCTGACTTTTATAAAGGAAAGATTTAAAACATTTGGGGCAGGAAATAACTTCACAAGGGCCTGGAGTGACAGGACAGAGGGAATGGCTTCCCACTGCCAGAGGGCAGGGATAGATTGGATATTGGGAAGGAATTCCTGGCTGGGAGGGTGGGGAGCCCCTGGCACAGGTTGCCCAGAGAAGCTGTGGCTGCCCCTGGATCCCTGGAAGTGTCTGAGGTCAGGTTGGAGCAACCTGGGATAGTGGAAGGTGTCCCTGCCCATGGATGAGCTTTAGGGTCCCTTCCCACCCAAACCAGTCTGGGATTGTGTGAACTGGTTTAACTTCTGTTTTGGTGGGAAAGATACTGATTTCCCCTTTTTTTTGTACAGGTTAAGGAAACAAGAAAAGCTCTTAAGGATTCTGAAAGTGGCCTGGAACAAATGGCCATTGGCCATCACATCCAGGATCGGGCTCATGTCATCAAAAAATCCAAGAACTGCAAGACTGGGGATGAGGAGATGAACCAGGAATTCATCAACCTGGATGAAAGTAGGTCTTTTTAGGCAGGTCTCTAATGGGCTTTACACTGTGTCACACACCAGTGTGGGAGTTCCAGCTTGAGACATCCTAAAAGGGACTTTAGACAGACTGAAAGTCTGCCCATCAAATCCTCTTTCCCCCAAAAAATAGCTGCAGACCACGTGGAGAATCATGGACTACAAATTAAAAAATCCTACTCAGACTCACCAATACTCGTTACATTTATTTTCTTGTCTTTATTAAAAATAAAATGTAAATTAATCTGTGTTCCAGATGAGGCCCAGAGCTTTGATGAGGAGTGGCAGAAGGAGGTCATGAAGTTCAGGCCATCCAGAACTAGAAGCTCTGTAGAAGCTCCAAAATCCAGAGGTATCAGTTACAAGGAGGATGGATCAAGAAGGTAAATACAGTTTCCTACCTATATAAGGTAGAAATATATAATATATATAATAATAATATATATAATATATACCTATATAAGATAGGAATAATTTCCTAAATAAGGAAATTCCAGCAGCACAAGGAAAATCCAATTCTTACCATCCTGAGGAGGAACAGCAGTTTTTATCCCTCCTTGCCCCGTGGTGATTGGGATTGTTGTTGTTGTTTTTTCCAGAGAGAAGCTACTTGGAACTGCACGTTCCAGGGTGCCCAGAGATTCCCTGGAGTCTCTCAGTGTGAAAGGAACCCACGTCCCCCTCAACAAAAGCAGCAGGAAATAAGTGGCCCCATTCCCCTGGGATGGAGTTTCTCCGGAGCAGAAAATGGTGCTCATGTCCATACAAATACACGGGATATGTGACCAATCTCTGTTTGTGTTGTGCCTTTGCTCCTCCTGCGTGTTCCTCAACCCTCAGCTCCTCAGTTAAACCCTCTCCCTTTGGTGAACTAAAAACCCAACAACTTTCTGCCTGAAAGCACTTTATGGATTATCACCAATTCTGTTAAAAAAAAAAAGCTTTGATTGCAAAGTTTTCCTGCTACAGCTGTACCAGTCTCAGACTTTATCAAGCCTGGCACTGCAGCTACTTTTCCCCACTCTATAAGTTGCACAGAAAATAAATTCTCTTTATTTTGTGTGGCTGAAATGATTTTTAGGTGATACTTAGTAGGAATTGGAATACATTAGAGCCACTGTATATATATATATATATATCTTTAAAATCATATTGGAAATTCTTACAGAATCCCCCCGTTCACCTTGTTTGAACATGGAGAAAAGTGAAATACTAAAATGGCAATAATGTCTCATTTTGAAGTTCATAAGCTGGGCTTGCACCTCATTTTCAGTGCCTGAAGTGTCCAGTTTGTGCCTCTGATCCTTTGTGTGTTTATTCTGGAGTTGGCCCATCGCTGCTGAGGATTGTCTGTAGTAGCTTTTAATCACCCCATGTGTCCCAAGAAACTCAGCTGCACTTTTTAGTTATTAAAAGGAAAAATATGTGGGAGAACTGAGTTTAACTGGAACGATTTCACCATTTCTCCTGTTCTCAGGAGGCAGGAGAGAGCCCTGGACACAGGAAACCATCTCCCCTCAGCTGAGTGTGTCCTTTGTGAGGATCCTAAATCTCCATGCGATGTCCCTGGATGATGTTGTTTGAGTCTGATGTTCTAGAAAAAGCCAGGAAAATCCTTGTATTCCAGCTGTCCACGTGCTGTTTTGTCACACAGAATTATCCACGTTGTAGCGTAAAGAATTTCTGTTTATTAAATAACATTACATAAATGCAAGACTACATTAAGTGTAGCCTTAAAAAGCACTGTTTATATGATAAAATAGCATTAGTAAGTTAAGAGTAATGTTTGTTTGGCCAGAAAGCCTTTAAATCATATTTAATCTTCCTGCAGTTTCCCCAGATTATTTAATTTTAATGAAATAATATGTTTAATATAATGTCGAAAAATAATCACCAGCACTTTTGTTGAGCTCTGACAAGGAAAGGCCAATTATTTGTTGTTTCTTGCAGTGGTCCCTTCCTGTTCTTAGAGCAAATATTCGTGGCAGTAAGTTCATGTGATCAATTATTAGTGGCATTAGTTGGGGCTGTTGAACCATTTAATGAGCAGTGAAGGCAAAGGGGGGTCAGGCCTTACAGCACAATCCAGGGGCTCATTTTCCATCCACTGAAGATGATGTGGCTTCTGCAATTAATTTCACAGACAATATAAGGCTGTGGAGGCCTTTCCCAGGTATGTCACTCAAATTTCCCAGGGATTTAACAGCAGCAAAGTTTTCCAAGTTGGAATGAGAGCAGGAATGTTGGAGAGACACTGCTGTTCAACCGAGAATTCACCTGACAGCTTGGCTTTCTGTCTGAGATTAAAAAAACCCAGGATACAGACACGTCATAATAAAGCAAGCACATCCTTGGGTTTGGAAATGACAGCGGGAAGGGGCAAATATTCCTTATGGATCACTTTGTTATGCCAAGACTGTTCCCACTGTAATGCACGAGAAGCTGTTCTCTGTGGAACCATCTGAAACTGCAGCTCTTGAATAAAGCTTTTTATTATTTATGGGGTTGCTTTGGTTTATTCTTTGCCACACAGGGACTTGTGCATTATTTAGTTTGGGTTCTGAAACGTTCCAGTTGTGACACCAGCAGCAACACGACCAGGGAAAGCTGGAATATGGAAGGAGTCCCTGCCCTGGCAGGGAGTGGAATGGGACGGGCCTGGAGGTCCTTCCACCCCAAACCACTCTGGGGTTCTATGGAAGCCCCTCAGTTTCCCCTGGGAAACATGCATTTTCCATAAAAAATAAAGTTTGACAGAAGGAAACTGCTGGAAGTGGGACTCAAGTGGGGAGAGGGCTGGGCTGTTCCCAACCTCAGAGCTGCTCCTGGAGCCTTCCCTGGAATGAGAAACTTCCTCGTTTATCCCATAGCAGGGAATTTTTTTATACTGAGAACATCTTTATGATTTCCCAGCGCGTTCCAGATGGTCCCTGTGCCTCACACACCGTCCTGCTCATCAGGGATCGCCTTCCCCTCGTCCCTGCACTTCTGAGCCCCACGCACAGGGAGCCCTCGTTGTTCCTAATTACTAATTAGAAACACCTCCAGCTGGAGCTAATTACTAACACTCCCCAATCTCCAGCTGCGCCCCTGTGGATGGTGCCCCCTCGCTCCATCCCAGGCTCCGTCCCAGGCTCCGTCCCAGGCTCCGTCCCGGTCCCCGATTTGGGGCGGGCGCCCGTGGGGAATTCCCGGTGTGCGCACCGGGAACGGCCCGCGGGGGCCGGGGGCGCTCCCCGGAGGGCTCCGGCCCGGGAATGCGGCGGGATCGGGCCGGGAGGAGCATCCCGGGAGGAGCATCCCCCGATCCCGGTCCCTCCGGCCGAGCCCGCCCGGCGCTGCCGCCCCGGCCCGGGCGGCGCCTGCGCGGGGCCCCGGAAGGGGCGGGATTGGGGCCGGGAGTGGGGCCCAGCGGAGCCGGGAGTGGGGCCGGGATTGGGCCCAGCGGAGCCGGGAGTGGGGCCATGCTGAGGGCGCTGAGGGCCGGGCTGGCCCCGGGCCGCCCGCGCCACCTCCAGGTACCGCCCGAGGGGCCCGGGGGAGGCGCCGGCCCCGCTCCGAGCGCCGGGAAGGGGGAGCGGCCGGGCCGGTCCGTCCGAGCCCCCGAGCGGGTGCAGGACACGCGTGACCCGTCACGTGTGAGCGGTCACGGGGATGGGGGACACGCAGAGGAGGGAATGGCAGCGGGGTTGGGATGCGGGGCTGGCGGGGGGACACGGTCCCGGGTGAGCTGGAAAGGCCCTTCGGCTTTAAGAGACCCCTCTGACACGGAGCGGAGACCGCGGGGAAGCGGTTTGGAGGTTTATCCATCGGCACAGTGAGTCACAGGAGCAGTTAGGGTGGGAAAAGACCTCCAGGATTTCCAGGTCCAACCTGTGCCCCATCCCCACCTTGTCCCCCAGCCCAGAGCACCGAGTGCCTCGTCCAGGCCTGCCTTGGGCACCTCCAGGGCTGGGCACTCCAAACCTCCCTCGGCAACCCCTGCCACTGTTTAACAACCCTTTCCATGGAGAAATTCCTCCTGCTGTCCCACCTTCCCCTCCCCTGGCACAGCTGGAGGCCGTTTTCCCTCGTCCTGTCACTCCCTGCTGTGCTGGGTCAGCTCCTCACTCACCCACGACCTTCTCTTGCCCTGCAGCTGCTCCTGAGCTCCTGCAGACACTGCTCCTCGGGGGTCCTTCCCAACGAGAGGATCCGCAACATCGGCATCTCGGCCCACATCGACTCCGGGAAGACGACGCTGACGGAGCGGATCCTGTTCTACACGGGCAGGATCGCGCAGATGCACGAGGTGGGGCTGCTCTGGGGGACCCCCGAAACCCTCCTGCTGCCCCTGGAAACCCTTTGAAAACAGGGGGAGGGCAAGGGGGTGGAATCCCGCAATCCCAGAATCACTGAAGTTGGAAAAAAACCTCCAAGGTCATCAGATCCCCCCTGTGCCCCATCCCCACCTTGTCCCCCAGCCCAGAGCACCGAGTGCCGCGTCCAGGCCTTCCCTGGACACCTCCAGGGGTGGGACGTGCATTCCTACTAAACTCCTTGGGCTACGTTTTTGGAATTTCTTTTTTCCTAAGGTGAAAGGTAAGGATGGCGTTGGAGCTGTGATGGATTCCATGGAGCTGGAGCGACAGCGGGGCATCACCATTCAGTCTGCGGCCACTTACACCATGTGGAGAGACACCAACATCAACATCATCGACACACCAGGTGAGCGAGCTGGGACCACCTGGGGGTCGCTGTTCCTCGTGGGTGCAGAGGACACGGTGCATCTTTGTGTTGTGACAGGACAATGTGTCGTGGATTCAGCCTGACAGAGGGGGAATTTAGGTGAGACGGAGGAAGGAATCCTTCCCTGGGAGGGTGGGCAGGCCCTGGCACAGGTTGCCCAGAGAAGCTGTGGCTGCCCCAGCCCTGGGAGTATCCAAGGCCAGGCTGGAGCAACCTGGGCTGGTGGAAGGTGTCCCTGCCCATGGCAGGGGGTGGGACTTTGAGCTCCTTCCCACCCAAACCATTCCATGGTTCCACTCAAGCTGGTGTGACTGTGGCTGGAGGGTTTGGTTCTGTTGGCTGTTGCTCCTTTCTGCACTCATTTATCATGATTAATGAGTTTTATTGTCATTCAGGGCACGTGGACTTCACCATTGAAGTGGAGAGGTCTCTGAGAGTCCTGGATGGAGCAATCCTGGTCCTCTGTGCTGTTGGAGGAGTCCAGTGCCAGACCATCACTGTGAACAGGCAGATGAAGAGGTACAACGTGCCCTTCCTGACCTTCATCAACAAACTGGACAGGATGGGCTCCAACCCAGCCAGGGCCGTGCAGCAACTCAGGTATTTACCATTTAAAATTACTTGTGAAGTCATTCTGAATACTCCCATGGCAGGTGAAAAATAGTGGAGAGGGTTCTCTTCGTAGCTGCAGTTTGGGGAATGCTTGATTTGGGGTCAGATCTTAATCTGACCCATAAGTCTCCAAAAACCCCAAATGTTGGGGTCAGCCAAGACTTGCAGGGACCAAGAGCCGGGGTTTGATATTTATTTCGTTGATGGAACTACAGATGGAGCCACCTTGAAAGCAGCCTTTTGGTTTTCCCCAGATCCTGGTAGCACAGGTGCTGCTGGAATTCCAGCAGGGAGGTGATGGGGTGGTTTGGATGCCTGGAATCCTGCTTGTCCCTCATTTGATCTGTGAGATAACTCATTAATATGCAGGGAGAAGCCTCTCCCCTAATCAAGTGATCAATCTCAAACCAGTCTCCCCTGCCTTCTTTCCCATGGGATTGTCTCCCTGTTCCTCTTGGGATGCAGAGGACTGAGCCACCCTGCCTGGAACACACCTGGGTGGTTTTTATCAGCACTGACAGATTTTTGGCACTGTCCAAAGGATGAAATCCAGGGATTTCATGGGAGTTGTTCAAAGACCATCTGAGGGAGACCCAGAGAAACAACGTTTTTCTTGAACTAATTCTGTTTTCTCCCTTTTCCAGGTCCAAATTGAAACACAATGCAGCTTTTGTGCAGATTCCAATTGGGCTGGAGGGAAACTTTAAAGGAATTATAGATCTGATTGAAGAAAAAGCCATTTATTTTGATGGGGCACTTGGGTGAGTTGTGAAAGTCGCTGCTTTCTTGGCTGGAGCTGCTCCTTGCAGGAGGAATTCCTCCTCTGGGAATTCCAGGGTGGGGCTAGTGCCGGGGCTGAGCTCAGCCTGCAGCATTCCCATCGCCTGGCCCTGCAGGGATGGGAATGGCTGCAGCAGGAGCTGGGTGGTGGGAAGGGGTGGCGGCCACACTTCCCACCCTGACAAACGGGGGGACTTGCTCTGTAAGGGGATCTGGCTGCTGGGATGAAGATGAGATGTGGGTGGGGCTGCTGAACAGGTTGTCCTGCATCCTTCAAGCTCCTGCCAGGAGTGGGAAGGAACCTTCTCCTGCCAGAGCACCAAAGCTGGTACTCGCAGGGGATTTTTTCCCGTTATCCCTGTCAACGGTGAGTTTTGCTCGGTCAGGCTGGTGGTGGCGGTGATGGAAAGGTCGATCCCCGTGGTTCATTCGCTGTGAGTGATGATTTGCCCCTGTGTGTGCAGCCAGACCCTCCGTTTCGAGGAGATCCCCGCCGAGCTGCGGGCAGAGGCCGCCGAGCGGCGCCGGGAGCTCATCGAGTGCGTCGCCAACTCGGACGATCAGCTCGGGGAGATGTTCCTGGAAGAGAAGATTCCCACAGCTGCTGAGCTAAAGGTGCCTTCAGAGGGGTGCAGCTCTTTGCTGCAGCGGTGGAGGTGGCCAGGGAAGGCAGGGATCTCGGGCTGCTGGAGGTGCAGGAGAGGTAACTGTGCTGTTTTGCAGCTGGCCATCCGACGAGCCACACTGAGCAAGTCCTTCACCCCCGTCCTCGTGGGGAGTGCTTTGAAGAACAAAGGGGTGCAGCCACTGCTGGATGCTGTCCTGGAATACCTTCCCAATCCTTCTGAGGTGGAGAATTACGCCCTTCTGAACCAGGGGTAAGGACAGCCAGGAGCAAACAAGAGTGTCCAAGGCCAGGCTGGACGGGGCTTGGAGCAACCCCGATGAGTGGAAGGTGTCCCTGCCCATGGCAGGGGTGGCACTGGAAGGCCTTCAAGGTCCTTTCCAACCCAAACCTTTCCATGATTCTGTGGAATAGTTGCAAAGCAGTTCAGAACACAGCAAGAAACACCAGCAACAAGATCCAGGATCATTCACCATTTGTGTTAAATAACAGCCCCAGAATTTGGCACAACTCCCAAACCTGAGGGAGCTCCTTTCATCTGAGGGTTACCCTTTATACTGGTATTATTAACACATTAAATGTGGAAAATGATTATGAGACAGTTCCTCAGAAGTGATGGCACCCATCAAGCCTTCAGCCCCTTCCAATGTCTGACAGCCCTTTCCAGGAAGAAATTCCTCCTCATGTCCAACCTGAGGCTTCCTCTTTCCTGTCCTTGTTCACTGGGAGAAAAGTCCAACAATTAGGTGTGAACCCCAACATTAAAGCCAGGAAAGAGCCAGCAGATGCTTGGAGGAGGCTCCCATGTTGCCTCATAACCTCACCTCCCTCTCCATCCCTGTTTTTAAGGGATTCTGAGGATGAATCCAAGTTCCTGTTGAACGCTGCTCGTGATGATTCCCAACCTTTCATCGGCCTTGCCTTCAAACTCGAGGTGAGTCCACTGAGTTCCTTCCTAATGACTCACAGAGTGAATCCAAACAGATGGGGCTGCCAAAAGCAAGCTTTAAAATCAGGTTATATTTAAATTCAGTTCAAACTTAGCCTTTAAAAAATTGGTTCCCACCATAAAATCCCCCAGTGTGTCCAACACTGCCCCTTTGGAAGTTTAGAATGGGTTATGTGCCTCAAATATTTCATGGCTTTCTTCTGGGGGGTTTATGGGTTTATTGCATATACTTTCAGGGAAAAATCCTGGGTTTGAAAACAATGGAACGGGAGAGATTTGGAGACGATAAAGAGCACAGATTTAAAGGTTGTTTCTGCCTGAAGAGCTGCACCTCAGATTTCATATTCCATGTCAATGTGTGTCTCTGTTTGGAAGGTCTGGGAGTGATAAAATGAGTTCAGAAAATTGCCAGGAAATGCCAAATTGCATCCCAGAGCCAAGGGGGAGCTGAGACTCTTAAAAATGCCTCAGTTGCATTTCTGGGGTGGAAATCCAAACCAGAAACACCCCTCAGTGCAGGTGACGCTTTCAGTAACACTGGCCTTGCTTCCCAGAAGGACCACATGTGATTTTTTTTCACGGATTTTGTTTCCAGGCTGGTAAATTTGGGCAGCTGACCTACATCAGAGTTTACCAGGGGATGCTGAAGAAGTCTGATTACATCTACAACACCAGGACTGGGAAGAGGGTGCGAGTGCAGAGGCTCGTCCGGATGCACTCGGACAACATGGAGGTGAGTGATCCCCAGGGATGGGATGGGCTCTGAGCCACTGCCTGACATTCCTGCAGTGGGTCAGGACTGCCTGGGACACAGCACAGTGGTTGCTTCACATCCTTAAGCTACAACAAGTTGGCACCCGAGCTGAGCTCTCCCTTTTGTCCTTGGAATAAAGAGGTAGAAGCTTTATAGAGTATTTTATCCCAGCTGGAATTTTAGAGGAGCTCAATGCCAAGCTTTAATATATTTAATATATTTATGTGTCTTCTATAAACCAGGTGTAGTTTGTAGGTTATGGAATCAGAGGAGAAATCCCAGAATAGTTTGGGTTGGAAGGACCTTTAAGCCCATCCAGTGCCACCCCTGCCACGGGCAGGGACACCTTCCACCAGCCCAGGCTGCTCCAAGCCCTGTCCAGCCTGGCCTGGGACACTCCCAGGGATGGGGCAGCCACAGCCTCTCTTATCCTTTAGTGTTCCCTAACCAGGAAACTTCTTTCCCAAGGATGTAAATGAAGTTTATGCTGGAGACATCTGTGCCCTGTTTGGGATTGACTGTGCCAGCGGGGACACCTTCACTGATAAAACCAGCACTGCCATCTCCATGGTGAGTTCCCCTTTCCCTGTGGGGATCCCTCAGGCACTGGCATTTTGCTGGGAAAGTTTGTAATCATCCCCTCTTCCTTGGTGGCCTCTGCAGGAATCCATCCACGTCCCTGATCCCGTCATTTCCGTGGCCATGAAGCCTTCCAACAAGGTAGGAGCCTGTGGATCCACCTTTCCCCCTGGGTTCCCCTGCCTTTGCTGCTTTTAGGATTTAATGCAGGTTAAACAAGGAACAGGCTAAAACAAGCACTGTTTTGAAGTGTTTTATCCCCAGTCCCTCAGCTGATATCACTGGATAAGCCAGGTGGTGTCACTCAGCCATGACTAAGGAGCATTTCTTTGACCTGAACTTGAAATAAATCACAATTAATACATTAACAAATACAGCTAGAAGTGTTTCAGAAAATACCCTCAGAGAGCAGACGTGCTCAGCAGCTGACAGGAAAAGCTGAGGCCTTTTTCTTGGCTAATTTTTGGAACTTGAGCAAATCTTGTGTATTTAATTGTATTTCAGAACGACTTTGACAAATTTTCCAAAGGCCTGAACCGCTTCACGAGGGAAGATCCCACCTTCAGAGTCCACTTTGATGATGAGAGCAAGGAGACCATTGTTTCTGGGATGGGGGAACTGCACCTGGAAATCTATGCCCAGGTAATTGGGAAAGCAGATTCCATGGCCTTTCCCTGGTTTTCCAACCACAAATTCTCCTTCCTTTTCCTCCTCCTCCTCCTCGTCCTTCTTTCCAGCTGCTTTGGGAAGAGTTTAACTGTAAATCAACTTCTGCAGGTTCCTTCTCTGCAGTGGTTCCATTTTGAAGGATTCTAAGCTATTCAAAGGAAACTTCTGCCTGGAATATTTTCACTTTTTCAGTTCAAATCCATAAAAAATGTATTAAGCACTACACTTTGCTTTAGCAGCCTTTGCTTATAATGACTTAATAATTAACAATAATTAATTTCTACAGAAAAAATACTCAGTTTCTGTGGTTTTAAATGTATCATTCCATAGAAAAGCTGATGCAGGGAGAAGGGAATAGTTACTCACAGTGATTATTCTCATTCCAGTTGATGTCTGTATTTTAATTAACACAAGAGATGTGTCTGAGATGTTGACAGAACAAAGAAAAGATGGTTTTGTCTTGAAAAACTTAAACTTTAATAGAAAAATTAAAGCTGTTCCCTTTTCCTGTGTAGATCTTAAACAAAGCTGGATGCAGGAATGACAGTGAACAATTTGTAACATTAAAAAAACCACCAAAAAGCCCCCAAAAATCAGTGAAAAGCCCTGGTTAACCCTGATTAAGTCCATGCAGTGATTTCCAAAGAACTGTTCTAATGGCCCAACTGTGGGTCTTTTCCTGCAGCGAATGGAGCGGGAATATGGTTGTCCTTGCACCATGGGGAAGCCCAAAGTTGCCTTCAGGGAGAACATCTGTGCGCCTGTGCCGTGAGTATTCCCTCCGGGAATCGGCTGGTTCCTTCCTTGGGGTGCAGGTCGATTAAGGAGCAGAGCAGCTCTGGGGTGATCCCCTCAAAGCCCAGGGCACAGGAGAAGTGTCATTTACTGTCCCTGTACCCCGATTGCTCCTCTGCCCTCCCTCCCAACACCTGCTGGAGCTCCGGAGCTGCTTCCAGGGGGGATCAGGGGGTCCCTTATCCCGAGGTGTGTCCGGGCTGGCGGCTGTCCCGGGTCACTTGGACACCGTCCCGAGGGTGCCACAGCACTGTCATCTCCCAGGGAATGATCTCCTGCGGGAGGGACAGCAGGGAACAATCTGGGCTTCCGTTCTCTTGACTAGTCAGGAATTTCTCTTCATGGAAAGCTCAGGAACCAAACCCACTGCAGGTGCCCTTGGCTGGAATTTAAAGCTGACCTTGGTTTAAACTGAAAGCTGACCATCATTTCAGGAGTTACTCTGAACTCACAGTGTATCTCCTCCAAACACATGGGAAAATTGGGAGAATCCAGAGAATTCTCTTAGTTTAAAACTTGGGAGTGTGCAGGGGGTTGGAAGCAGCGGAGCTGGCGCTGGGAGGGAGATCCCTGGGTGCTTTTTCCAGGAGGCTGCACAACCAGGATCTTCTCTCTCACACTTTGTGTTTTCCTCATGAAAACACTTGCTCAGATCACAAAATTATGGTGGGGAATATTTCAAAGTGCTGGGAACCAGTTTGTGCTGGGAGTTACTGGGATAGGCGAGGCCTCTGTGCTGGGCATGGCAGCATTCCCAGCCCCTGGAATTCTGCTGAGCACTCCAGGATGCTGCTTCTTCCCTTGATCCCTGCCCAGTTTGGCACTGGGATCTCCCAGGAGGAAAGGGCTGTGAAGTGTTTTGAACCCCTTTCCCAGGAAAGGCCAGAAACAGCTGGAAATTGCTGCTGTTGTGTCCTGGAATGCTGGGAAGGGCAGGGAAGGTGGCCCTGACCTCGCCCTGCTCTGTGTCCACCCCACCATCTGGGTGCCTGAGCTGGAGGTTGCAGAGCTGCCAGGCTTAAAACCACAACCAAAAAAAGGCTTTTCAGAAATCCAGTATTTACCTGGGACACCATTTCGTGAAGTAGAACCAGGAAGTCAAACTGCAGATATTTGTCACTTCTCCTCTGGAAAGACAAGGTGGAAAGGGCTGAATTTGGGGCTTCTCCCCACCTGAAAAGCAGTGAGTGAGTTCTCTTTGGTTCTCACAAGACTCCTCTGCCGTAGTTCAGGTAAAGTTGGAAGTTGATTATAACAAATAAAGCAGGTGGAGCTCAGTCACTGTGACAAAACTAAGAGATCCTGATTTGTGTTTTTGTGACTCCAAAAATTGCTCTGGAGAGATGAATGTGAGGCTTCAAACTCTGCCAGTGCCTCCCTTAAAGAAATCAAATAAATATCAACTTCAGGAACTCCTTTGGGATGGGAGCACCTCCTTCTACAAGGTGTCAGTTTAACCCAAATGATCCCAACTAAAATTGTCAATAGGGTAAGGAGAGACCCCAGGGGCCTTACAGTGATTCTGTGAGTGACAAAATACATACTGGCCTTGGGAATATACTCTTTTCCCATGTATTTTTCAGGGAAAAGGAACGAAATTCCCCAAGAGAGGTGGCAGCTGGGTTAATTTAATAGTTTTCTGTCTGCCTTGTCCTCAAATTTGTTAAAGAGGGGTTTAAAATCTTTAAACTCTTGCTGGTGCAAAGCCCTGCAGCAGCTGTGAATTGCTCCAAGATGCCATCAGAGGGAGCAAAACATTCACAAATCCTGCCCCCTGAAGGAATTTGTCTCTCCTTCATCCCCATCACTTCCTGGCAAGTCACTGGCTGTTCTGAGTAGCAAAACATTTGGGCTTTGTAGGTTCTCTGAATCCTGTTTGTTTATCCTTGTTTGTTTTCTCCAAACAGAGCAGAGGAAATAGGGAGAATCTATAGAATTCTATTAATTTACCAATAAGACCAAAAGGACTTTGCTGTGACAGTTCCAGGCAAGGAGTCTGTCAGGCCTGGTGGTGACAGTTAATGACTCAATTAATTTCAGGAGCTGCAGGGAGATGTGCCAGGTTTTGATTCCTTAGCTTAGGGCAGATCCAGATGTGCTCAAGGTAAACCCATCCCTTGAAACCACCCAGAAATAAAACAGGAAATATTTTATCCTGGAATATTCTGTTCCCTTTCTCCCTTGTGTTCCCCTTTTGTCCTCCTCAGTTCAGGTTTCTTACCATAAACTCAGTTGATGCTCATCATGGTAAGGGAATTCCAAGAGCTCAAATAAAAATCCCTTTTAGGTTCTCTCCCCTAATTGCTGTTTGATTAGAGGGAAGGGGGAGTGGAACAAAATTCAGACACTGGATTGGATTCTTAAAACCCAACCAGAGCAGAAGTTCAGACATAACTGAGGTTTCCTGAATGTGGATTTTTAAGGATGTGGATCCAGCTCTGCTCTAGTTCCTGCTTAGCTCCTAAATACTATTCTTGCAGAGCACTGAGAGCCAAGGCCAGGCTGGAATATGTGTCGGGGGAAAGAAGTGGAGGAGAACACCCTGGGACTGTCCAGGCCAGGCTGGATGGGGCTGGAGCAACCTGGGATAGGGAAAGGTGTCCCTGCCCAGGGCAGGGGTGGCGCTGGATGGGCTTGATGGTCCCTTCCAACCCAAACCATTCTGGAGTTCTGTGACTGATGGGGACTTACCACCTGCTTCACATGTTTGATTTGGGCCAGCTGGAGCTGGGTGTTTTCCGTGGAATTCTGCCATACCAGGTATCCCGAGGCGACCCAGGCGAGCAGGTGGAGGGGCTCCAGCTCGGGGGGCACGTGGCCATGGCTGTCTGGGGAACAGAACAATTCCTGGGTGTTAAACAGGAGCCAACTTCATCACCTGCTGCTGAAGTCACTCCCTTCCATGTCACAAAACCTTCCACAGGGTATCTTGGAGGAGCTGCTGCATCCCCACAGCGTCTCCTCCTGTGGAATCACAGCGTGGTTTGGGTTGGGAGGGGCCTCAAAGTTCACCTCATTCCCACCCCTGCCCTGGGCAGGGACACCTTTCCCTATCCCAGGTTGCTCCAGCCCCGTCCAGCCTGGCCTGGGACACTCCCAGGGTGTTCTCCTGCACTTCTTTCCCCTGACATAAAAAGTTTCCAAGGCTCTGAAGTCAGAGCAGCCGCTCATTGTCAGTCGGGGTGTGGGATGTGCCCAGGACAGCTCAGGGGGAGCAGGAGGAGGTGACAGTGGCAGGGGGTTCTCCAGAACAGCCACATGCAAATCATGGCTCAATTCTGGATTTCAGAAATCAGTAAACTGAGTAGCTGGGACTGACAGACCCCCCAGAAAGAGAAAGGGGAGCAGCACGTGTTCAGAGCAGGGGGAAGGCCAGATCCTTCTCCCCCAGCCCCACCCTTGTACCTGGAATGTTCTCTGCCACCAGCTCTTTGTCCAGGCTCCTGATTCGAGTGTAGAACACGTGATCTGCTTCCTCTGTGCTCTTCAGTTCTCCTTCAAGGGTGAACTGCACATCTGGAGCAATGTTTTTGTTGCCCAGGTGATACAGAACCTCAGCAGTGCAGTTAACAGTACTGTCCTGTCACAGAGTTAATTATCTGCATTAATATTTCATGAAGTACATGTATAATGTGGGTAATTTGCACTTCTAACATGTCTCTTTTTTTATGGAGTTGCTGTTTTCTCTGAGTCTGGCCCAGAGAGGTTTGTGATTATTTAAGGCAAGGTTAAATTCGTGGTTTATCTGTGAATGCATAAAGGTCATTTGCTTTCTGCAGTGATGGGAAGGGCAGTGGGTGGGGTGCAGAATGTCCCTTGTGCTGTTCAGTTGGAGCTGAGTGACACTGAAATGTCCTTGTCATCCCTCCAGCGCTGTCGAGCGCTGGAGTGGAAGGTACCACATGGGCAGGGCTCCTTGGGTGGGTTCCCTGTTGGTAAAATTTAGCCTTTTTTTTTGCCTGATTTGCAGGATAGAAAATCAGAAACACGATTCCAAATATGATTAGTTGGTGTGTCCCCTGGCCTGAGCCAGAGCAGAAGCATAAAGTGAGTTTATGACACACTCAGAGTGGTTGATTAATTCAACCTGAACTCACTTTGTCCAGCACATCTTCCAGCTCCAGTTCCAGGTAGTACTTGTGCCCAACATCCTTGATGTCCTAAGAAAGGGAAAACATTAAGGATGTTTATTTTGTCAAATGCTGAATGACTTTGCATAGTGGACAAGATCAGAGAATCATGGAATGGTTTGGGTTGGAAGGGAATTTAAAACTGATCCAGTCCCACCCCCTTCCATGGGCAGGGACACCTTCCATTGTCCCAGGGTGCTCCAGCCTGGCCTTGGACACTTCCAGGGCTGGGGCAGCCACAGCTTCTCTGGGCACCCTGTGCCAGGGCCTGCCCACCCTCAGTTCTAGCCTGGAATACCCCTGAATTTACACTTTGGGGCTCCCCACGTGATTCCAGCCAGCAGTGTGCTGGGTGAATACCCAGGTGGGAGTGTTCGGGCACTCCTCGAGTGAAGTCCCTTCTGCAGTTCGTTATGAATCATGTCCTGGATTTTTTCGGCTGTAATGACGGAAGGAGGTGGGGGTTGCTGTGCCCCTGTCTGGGGGTTCGTTCCCTGTTCTCAGGGGTTCACGTGTAAGCCCAGCCCAGGTGAGCAGCGAGGTGTGTCCCGGGAGCCGCGATCGCAGCACCCTCCTCCCTGGTGAGTGTCCTTGGGAGGTTCCCCGGGCCCGATGCCATCGTGGGAACAGCACAGGCTGTATTCCACCTTCCCAACCGGCCCGACTGCTCCCGGCGCCGGGGCTGTTGGGGACACGCAGGTCCTCCCGTGACCCCCAAAAGCCGCGGCTGGACGGGATGGGGCATCGCCCGGTCCAACCCCCCGCCCCGGCCAGGGGCGCGCCGGGTGGGACTGGGGTGTCTCCGCAGAGGAGCCTCCTCGCCCTCCCTGGGCAGCTGTCCCCGAGCTCTGGCCCACACGGCAGGGCAGCTGTCCCGGCTCTTGGGGGGGCTCCCCGTCTCACCTCGGTGCGCGCCCCGCGCAGCTCACGCAGCCGCAGCGCCCGCGCGGGGCCGCCCCGCCGGTACCGCAGCAT
>JAYRBT010000010.1:1531804-1552860 GCA_036023395.1 Myiotriccus ornatus
CCCTGCCAGCCGGGATCCGCCGCGGGGACGGCTCCGGGAGCGGCTCCATGGCCCTGCCAGCCGGGATCCGCCGTGGGGGCAGCTCCGGGGCCCCGCAGCCGCTTCCTCCGGCCGCAGGAAGGGAGCGGCAGCCGCGCGTCCCGCCCCGGGGAGCGGGCGGGGGCGGCGCTGATGGGGCCGAGAGAGCGCGGGGGAATGAAGGTTGGTCCTGAGAAGGGAACAGCGTTAGGTGGGATAGCGGGGAGAAATCCTTCCCTGTGAGGAACAGGCACAGGGCGCCCAGAGAAGCTGCGGCTGCCCCATCCCTGGAAGTGTCCAAAGCGGGGTTGGAGCAACCTGGGATAGTGGAAGGTGTCCCTGCCCGTGGCAGGGACAGGTGGACTCCTTAACCTCTAAATTCCCTTCCAACCCAAAGCAGTCTGGGATTCTGTGAACTGCAGAATGGGGTTTTTCCCTGGGGTTGCAGCAGGTTTATGTGTTTGGGGTGTTTGTTTTCAGGTTTGAATTCACCCACAAGAAGCAGACAGGAGGAGCAGGCCAGTACGGCAAAGTCATCGGGGTGCTGGAGCCCCTGGATCCCGAGGACTACACAAAAGTAGAGTTTGAAGACAGAACTGTTGGCACAAATATTCCCAAACAATTCGTGCCTGCTGTGGAAAAGGTACAAACCATCTGAGTGCTACAGAAAATACTGATTTTTGTGTTTTCCTGCCATATCATCCACATTTGCTGTGCTGGCCTTGCCCCAGGCAAGGGGGTTTTTCCTGTTTCTTTAGTGGAAACAGAATCATTTGTGTGGTTTTACTTCATATCTCACATTCCTGGGTTTTCCACTGACTTTAGAAGCTGCTGTGTTTGCTGGTGTGTGCTGGCTCTGTTTCCCTGGCAGTGCCTCCTTTCCTTGCTCACAGTCCAACAATCCTCCTGCTTAGTCTGCTTCTTACTCTCCCTTCTGCTTTTGGTTGTGGCCCCACAATTCTCAGCTCTAACCCCAAAATATGGAACTTTTTCTGTGACTTCTCTGAGGCCAATTATGTAGGAAGTTGTAATTAAGCTGCATTTCCTGCCTGAATTCCCAATTCATCTCTGTGACTGTCTCTCTGTAAAATTCATCACATACTGTTTTAATTAACCTGCCATCATCTTGGAATTCTTATGACAACCCAAAATAATTCCTTCGTTATTCTGTGATGCAACACTTGAAGATTTTTGCAAAATCCTGAAAAAAACACGCAGTCTTAAAGGAATCTTGTTCTCCAGGCAGGAGCTCTTTCCACCCAGAGCATCCTTTGGGGTTTTGGCCACGCAGTCCCTTACAAAGCCAGTTTTCCTTGGGCCTGGGTTTTTAGTTTTATAAAGTATCAGTTTGCAGCTGAGGTGCCAAAGACTGCCAGCACAGAGGCTGCAGATTGCTGGTGCTGACTGGGAGCTGTTGTTGCAGGGGTTCCGAGATGCCTGTGAGAAGGGCCTGGTGTCCGGGCACAGGATCTCCGGGATCCGCTTCGTCCTGGAGGACGGTGCCCATCACATGGTGGACTCCAACGAGATCTCCTTCATCAGGGCAGGAGAAGGAGCCCTAAAACAAGGTAAGAGCTCCTTGTTGGGATGTGTCCTGGCTCTTATTGCTGGGGCTGAATTTAACAGCCTCCTTTCTGTAGGGTCATGTGTTATTTGGGGTATTCATCCATCACCCATCCATCCATCCAAAGTTTGGTCACTTGTGTAGAGCACAGAATAGGAGTTTATAGAATTTCTGAAGGAGGCTCAACAGCTCTTGTGGTTCTGTGAAGGAGATCCTGTTTTCCTGGGGTACAGTGCAGAAACACCAGCAGCATCATCCTTACAGGGTAGGAAGAGAACAATGGGTCAAACTGTGCCTTTTGTAGGGAAAATGTCTTCACTGGAGGGGTGGTGAAGCTCTGGGACAGGGAACTGCTGGAGTCACAATCCCTGGGAGTGCCCAAAAAACGAGTGGATGGTGGCACTTCACAACATGGTTTAGGGTCAGAGGTTGGATTTGATGATCTTGGAGGTCTTTTCCAACCTCAAAGAGTCCGTGATTGTGGTGTCAGGAATGACAGGCGGGGCAGCTGGAATTCCATGGAGCTGATTGTTTGTTTCCCCTCGCTGCTGTGGGAAACACTTGGCATTAACATAAACCATTTGTTGCTCTGGGGGGGAGTATCTCAACCTCCCCCAGGCTTGTGATGCTGGCTCACTTATCCCTGTTTTCCCAGCCATGGAGAACGCTACGGTGCGACTCATCGAGCCCGTCATGGCCGTGGAGGTGATGGCTCCCACGGAATTCCAGGGAGCTGTGATAGCCGGGATCAACCGGCGCCACGGGGTCATCACGGGGCAGGACGGGGCAGAGGGCTACTTCACCCTCTATGCTGAGGTTTGTGGTGTTCCCAGCTTTTCCTTTCCTCCTGCTGGCTTCTGATTCCATCACTGGGGATAAAGCTGGAGCCAGGCTGACTCGTTTTCCACGTTCCCTTTTTTACGTCCCTTCTAAAAACGTGTGTTTTCCTGTTGGGTGGGGAGGGGAAATGCACTGCATCCCTCCTGCTTCCTAAGCTGAGGAATTCCATTAGAGCCCCAGCCTGGAGCTGTCTCAACCCCTGTGATCTCGGGATGACACAGCCCTGAATCCAGGATATTCCAGTTCCTGGTGCATTCAGACTCTCAGGGTTTTGAACTTTCCTGCTGAAAACACGTTGCAAGTATAAATGAGTTAAAATAACAGGAACTTGACAACAACAGATCATTAAAGATCATTAAACCCGAGCTTTTTGCAGGCAGCACTGACCCTTTGTATCAGAATTGGGATTAATTAGGTGGTAACTCGAGGGTGATGGAAAAAGGGTTTTGTTTTTACGAGCCTGTGTTTGGATTTCAGGTGCCCCTGAACGATATGTTTGGATATGCCACTGAGCTGAGGTCCTGCACAGAGGTAAGTTTTTATTCCTGTAAATCTGGGCTACTTTGCATCATTGTGTCCATAGCACCTGCAGCAGGGAGGGAGATAAAAACCAAACCCAGAGCTGGGTCATTCCTGGGCAAAAAATTCTTCCATGATTTGGGTTTTGTCTGTGTGGGATTGCAAAGGATTCTTGGGTGTTGTTTCCCAGACAGGGGTGTGAGCTGCTGCTCTGCAGGGTTACACATGTCCCATCCTCACTTGGACTTTCTTTTCCCAATTTTACAGGGAAAGGGGGAATATACCATGGAATACGCCAGATACCAGCCATGTTCACCCAGCACTCAGGAGGAAATAATCAACAAATACCTGGAAGCAACGGGGCGACTTCCTGCCAAAAAGGGCAAAGCCAAGAGCTGATGGGACTCCTCTGGAGTCCTCTGAACACTTTTTCCCAGTCTCCTCCAACGGCTCAGTTTTCCAAGCCATGGAAGCAGGCAAGGCTGGCTGGGGAAGGCAGGCTGCAGTGGGATTTGGACTTGGAATTTTGTCATCATACCCTTCCTCTGTGGAATTCTCAGGAGCCACCAGAGGATCACAGCGGAATTGTTCACATGTAAATGGTGTCCTTACCAAAATATATGTTAGAACACGGCTGATAATTGGTCTTGAAACTTGTCTTAATTAAGTTCTATTAAAATAATTGTATTTTTTACTCGCTACATCATTATTGTGCATTTAGGTTTGGGAAGTTTGAAAATGTCGAGGCAGGAGAGTCAGGTAAGAGCTGCAGGACAGGCACAGGGGGTGAGTTGTCATCCCACACTGAGCACTTCTCACAGGGTGCTCCCAGCCTCCCTCCAGGGAAAAATGCCAATTTTCCCTCCAAATCCTCCAGAAATGTCTCCACCCACCAGGCAAAGCCATCGCTCAGTGCCACTGCCTTGGCACCAAATCTGCTTTTCCCTGGGGGCACAAGAGAGTTGACAAGAGTGCTGGTAGGAGTTAACTCTTCCCAAAGCTGGGAACAACCTGGAATTCCTGTATGGGCTTGGTGATGTGGATTCATTGCACGGGCTTGGCTTTGGCTCTCTGTTAGAAAACCCAACCAGAGCTTTCTCTTCCCAGAATGTCCCAATCCCGAGGGCGTGTCCAGCCCAGGCTGGAATCACTTGACTGAAATCTTGCTGACTCATTGCAGAGACACAACGAGGACCCTGGAGTTCCATGGGAAGGAGGAGATATTCCCATAATTCTGTATTTTTAAGGACTCCCAGAAGGTCCATGCTGCAGTCCCTCTCTCCCTTCCTGACCTCAGCTGAACAGGCTGCCAGTAAACAGGGGCTGAAGTTCCAGCTCAAAGCCAGCGACGTTCCTGGCACAGGGCTGGGGCTGATGGTTCCCAGACACAGCCAGGGGTGCAGCAGCCAGGCTTGCCCTCGGGGAAAGACAGGGAAAAGGACCCCTTTTGACCTTGGGAATGGAACTGTCAGCACATGGAGGTGCTCCCAGGGCTCAGGCGTGGTGTGGGGTATCCATGTGGGGTATCCATGTGTGTTGCTTTGGGACAAATCCCTGATTTCCCCCACATCCACAGCTTTGTTGTTGTCAGCTGCTCAGCTGGAGTTGATTTCCAGAAAAGCCCTGCAGGTCCTCAGGCACTGGGAGATTTTCTTGAACAACTTTTTACCAAAATTCAGGGTTGGCTTATGAAAGCAGTTTGGAAACAGGAAAGGGATGGGGTGGTTGGGATTTTATTTATATTTCTGGTTTTCATGCTCTGCCTGGGCCAGTGTGGTGTGAATTCCTGGCTCGTGGGTGCTGCCACATGTGCTGCTGCTCCACAAGTCTGGAAAAAAACAAAACCTCAGGAATTTTGCTGTATGATTTTAAGTTTTAGGCTGAAATCTCGGCCTAAAAGCAGCTGTCTTAGAATTCCAACAGCTTTGCTTCTTCTCCAGAAGTTCCTGTGGAGTTTCTTAACTGCTGTAAGTTGGTGCTGCTTGGGAGTAGCTGGAGTTACACTGACCTGGTGACGTGGAAGTGCCCAATGCTCTGGTCTAGGTCTGCAGAGCAGTGGCAAAAACAGGATAAGGACACTAAAGTAGAGCCCCAAAGTGCAAAATCCATCCCATTTTCTTGTTTATATTTCAAAAACTATTTTAATCACCAGCTTCTTTAAGAACTGGTGAACTTCTCGGCTCTGATTTCATACTTTTGATGGGGAGAAATGTTCTACCAGCACAAAAGAAAACCCCAGGAGGATGTGGGATGCTGCTTCCCTGAATTTATTGTGGTGCCTGGTGTGTGCTGAGAGAAAAAGCTTCAGTCAGGAAATCAGGCTGAATAATCTCTGTGTGTAAAACTCTGGAGTCTGAGGGGTTGGCATCACCCAGGCTAAATACCTGCAGGGAAAACTGCCATGTGAAATCCTGGGATCATTGTTGTTACTGGTTACAGATCCAGGATAATGCAAACCACCACGAATTCCAGAGACGAGCCAACCCAGGACCTGTTTCCCTCAGGAATGGGGTGTTCTTGGTAAGGATTTAATCTATCCTGGCAGAAATCTGGCAAATGGGGAGAAAAAAGGTGAATTTGAGACAGTTTGGCACAACCTCAGGAAGGAGTGTGGGATGGGGGTGGATCCACTGGGAACCCAACCGGAGAATCTGGTGGCAAAGGACAAAGCCAGGACTTTGTGGTGTTCAGGATGGGAAGAGGACAGGGCAGGAACTAAGAAGAACTGTTTGATGGTTTTCCTGCCCATCCCAAATTCATGGGATGGGAATTCATCCACCTGGAGCCTTCCTGGCTCTGAAGGTCTGTTCTGGTTCGAGTTCACAGAGAAGGTGGAAATCTGGAGTGCAAGAGCAGCGCAGTGAAAGAAAACCCAGCCTCGCCCCTGAGTGATGGCATTTGGTTTATTGGAGAGGTGAGTCGAAAACCAGCACGATTCCATCCCGAAAAATGACCCCAAAAAATCAGTAGGCGAAGATTTCTTCGTGACAGACGAAGACTTTCCTGGCGATTTTTACCCCCAATATATTAACTTTGTTTACAAACTCTACGTTACAGGTAATTAGTGACAAGAAATCAACCTGGGTATGTTCACCTGTGTATATGTGCAGGAGCAAAGGCTTCAGGTCGAACCCTCTAGAACTTGAGTCTTGCAGTTTGAGAAGTGACAGGAGTTAATTTTGGCACAGAACAGAGTAGTGAAAGCATCCCAATCACTGCCCGGCGTGGGAAAGCGGTCCCAGCTCCGGCTCTGGCAGCACAGGGATCTGCTCCCTGGATGCAGGAATTGTGAGGATCTCCCTCAGAAGTTGGCCCCCCTTTCCTCTGAAAGCCCAGCAGCTGATCCCGAGCCCAGCCCAGATCCCTCCTCCAGCCCGTGGTTGTGGGAGGCACAGAAGTGTTTCTCTCTCAGAGGGTGCCCAGGGAGCCACGTGAGGCGCATGTGGCAGGAGATCATCTCCTGCAGAAGGGATGGAAAAACACCTCTTTTACAGGGAAATACTGATTTTATAGGGGCATGCTTATTTTATCACCTTTGTACTGCCCATCTCCCGGGGAAGGGAGGCATCATGCCCCTGTTTCTTACCTGGGTTGGCATTTCATGGAGCAGGACAGTGTAGTCAAACTCAATAAAATCATCTTTCCTCATCTGGGCATGGAAAAAAAAAAAGATTATCAGGAAGACAAGTTTATATTGTTGAAGTTTAGTTTCTGCTTTGATTTACTTGGCTGCACTGAGCTTGCTTAGAGACTGTGGTTGCTGGCTGGAGTGAGGCGGGTTTCGATCATGGAAAGAGAGGGAATTAGGAGCAATTCCTGTGTGGAATTCTTGAAGGCAATGACTGCTGTGTGGCTCTGCAGCCCCACTCTCTGCCATGAAACCAGGCTGGCTCAGGTGCCAATTAATTGGGTTTAACCCTCTGATGAATTTGAGAATATTGCCTGTTAATCCCTCCTTCAGAGAAATCTTGTGCTGAATGGAGCAAAAACTGGATCCTGCCTGTGGATCACAGGAACACAGAGCTTTGGGAGCTGCTGTTTGATGTGCTGGGGGGGCAGATCTGCTCCCCAGCCAGGTCTTTGTGCCAGGTCTGAGCCTGACAAAGGGTCAGGGGGTGTGGAAGTGACTCGGTGTGGGGCTGATGAACGGCAGGACCTGCAGAAGCCACTCGTGCAACAAGGAAAGCCAAATTTTGTCCAAATGGGTAAAGTTTTCCCACCAACAGCTGGACAAAGTGCCTGTCCAGAGGTGGAAATGCTGATGAGGGGGAGGGCCTGGGGTCTGGGGGATCCCACCCACCAGAGCCATGAGAGCTGGGCTGTTCTGCTCCCTGCCCCACTCACCCACTGCTTCACCGACTTCACTTGTGCCAGGAAGTATCCCAGGTCCTCTGTGGACTTTTCCCACATGATGGAGCTGCTGCCAGCGACAGCCAGAGCCCAGGCTGGCTCCAGGGCAGGCTCAATGTTGCCATAGCTGTCTGCAGGGCACACAGAAATACAAACAGTGTTCATTCTGGCTGCTCAGCTGAACAGTGACCAACCACACAGCACTTTGGCCTGGCACAGACCAGGCCTGGGCTGAGACTCTTCACCCTGTGAGGTGGCACAGGGTAAAAGGGAGGAGGATGATCCTAAACCTGCATCCCAGGAAAGCAGGGAAGAGTGGCAGGACTGCCGTGGCCAAAAGACAACATTCACAGGGTCCCACAATGGGGTAAGAACCCCATAATCCAGGATAATGGAAGCCCTTACCTAGCTAGAAGGAAAAGATGGAATTTTTCCAGGATGGAAAGGTTCTGTTAGTCATACCCAGTGAATTTCCAGCCATGGCTGGGGAGGTTGTGGCTTTGGGCCCTTGTTATTCCTGGAGGACATTCTGCGTTTACTTGGATTTAAAATGGTGCCTTTAAAGCCAAACCACCTTCACAAGGTGGTGCTGATGCCAGTGTTAAATGCAAGGGGGATTTGTTCTCCCAGAGGGTCTCTGGAAGGTGCAATGTTTTGACAGCACTGTGGTTTCAGGGGGCTGCTGTAAATAATGTGTCTCCTTCAAGTGCAAGTGTTTGCCTGTGCCCTTCACAGTGTCCTGTGAGCCAAAGTGAAACACAGCTGATTGTCTGCAGGAACATACCTGGAATATTGCTCCCAGTTATTGGTTTGGTTTGCTGCCTAATTCTTTGGTAGAGTCTGTTGTCCTCTTCCTGGATTTCATTCTGGTCTTTGGTGTGAGAGCACTTGATGCTGACAACAGGAGGAGACTTTTTCCTTGGATACAACACTGTGGCCAGGCAGCTCCCAGCGTTTTCCTGTCGAGGGAGAATTCAAAACTCTTACCTTTGATCAAGATTTTAGTTACCAGCAACTCATTCTTTGGATGAAGCTGGTCAAGGGTCAGGACAGTCTTCAGAAGGATATAACTTTTTTTTCCCCCAGAAAAATAAATGGTTTAAAACCAGGAGGCTGAAGGGGTTTTGTGGAAGGTTTTGATTAATACACCAAGTCATCTTGGAAATATGCTTGAGAGTTTTAAGAAATAACATTAATGGATAACAGGGACATTCATTGTATGATACTTCAGCCTTGAAACAAAAATAATCTAATGCTTCAGATGAAGTCCTGAAAACAGTTTGAATTCCACAAACTGCGTGTGAGGGAAGAGGGCAGTGAAATTGCTGGTGACAAGTGTGACAGGGACAGTGGAGGGGGTTAGAATTGAGAAGAACATGCAGCTGTCAGCTCATTATCCCCTCTTTGGGGTGTGGACAGCGGGAGCTGCAGTGGGATAAGGAGCACAGTGTGTGACTTGAAATCCTCCAGGACTGAGGTCTGATGATCTCTCAGGTGCTCCTCGGGGCAGACCCCCTGCCAGACAGGCAGGGAGGAGCACAAAGGTCTTTTTTTCCACTGGGAAAGATCCATTTACTGAGCTCATGAACGTCCCTGTTTTGGAGCTGCTGAAGTTCATCTCGTGCCCACGGTGAAAGGGAACACAGAGGACCCCAAACTCACCCCAGTCCTGTAATCTTCTGTGCTGAACTGCAGGTAATACTTGTGCCCAAGGTCTGGGATGTTCTGCAAGAGAAAAGGTTCAGCCATCAGGGGAACCAAAGCCTTATTTATGTGCCGGAACAAGCAGTGAGGAGGGGGGACCACAACAGATAACCTGCACACCAAGGGATGTTTGAAAGCTTTTGGTCACTGGTGATGGGAAAGAAACTAATTTCAATGTAAGATCTGTCTGCTCTGCTTTGCCCTGAAAATACCAGTCCCATTCAACTGTCCAAGATTCTGCTTGGCAAGGAAAAGTAAAAGATAACTCCTTGCCGGTGGGAAGCAGCCAGGAGGACAAAGCACCTGAAAAGCCTTAGAAATGAGCATCTCTGAAATGTGGAATTTTCTTGGATTTGGGGGTTTTTAACTTGAGGATTTCAGTTAACAAATGGGCCTTTTAGAGTGGGATCTTCTGTCTCAGCTCCAAGCAGGCTGAAACAGAAACTGCCTTTTAATGTTGGCCATGAAAATACTCATTTCCCTGCGATTACCTCACCCAGTTGTGCAAGAGCAGAGCCCAATAACAAGTCTTTGCATTATCTGCTCTTTATTTCATGGTCAATCTTTTATTTTCCTGCCAACTTGCAGGCTGAGTTCTGAAATATCTGTATTTGAGGGTGTGCCATGAGGGGTCACTCAGCACAGCAAAATGGGAAGAACTGACCTCCTGGAGTGCCAAAGAATCAGTAATTAAATGAAATGATAAAAAAGAAGGGTCTAATCTCTCACAGGAACCATCACTGGGCCATCACTGCACGTGAGAGAACCTGAAAGGGTCAGGACTTGAAAAGAATAAATAATTCTGTGCTTTGGAAGTTGGTATTTCTGAAGGAGATGTTTATGAAGCAGATATTCTCTCTCTATTAGTAACAACTCCACCACAGCACTAGTAGTAGGTACTACTGCTGCTTCTCTCCTGCTCCTGCCTAGAAAGCTTTCCAGGGGTGCTCCACAGCTAAAATACAGGTTCAGGCTGGGGGGGCTTCTTTGAGCCCCCCAGGGAGAAGGGAGAAGGTCCACTTGGCAGGAAATAATTGTCCATTTACGACGGTATTTGTGGTTTTGAAGGGAAACATCACTTCCCTTCCCATTATTATTTCCCACCCTCATCTGTAAACCCTCCCAGAGTGCCAGTTCCTCCGAGCTCGGGGATATCTGAGAGCAGCCAAACATAAAAGTGTCCAAAAGAGAAGAAAACAAGTGAGTAATTCATTTTTCCACTGAATATCTGGGTCACAAGATTGTTTTATTTCCGGGCTGGGAATCCTTGCAGCTTTTCCTGACGGATTTTTTTCTTGGCCAATTTAAGCAAATGTTGCAGTTTAGCCACGAGATCACCTGGCTTTACCTTTACCCTTCACCTCCTCCTAAGTTCTGATTTCCAGGACAGCTTGGGATGGGAAATGCTACATCAGTGCTCTGAAAGCTTCTCTCCTGACTTCTGGGATCTTCAGCTGGCACAAACTAATACTTTTCTTATCTAAAGTGCATTTTAAAGTGCAGCTGTTTCAGCAATTCCATGACCTGCTGTTTCCTAGAGGATCCTCACTCAAGAAAAAAGAAGGGACAAAACAAAAAGCAACCAGCAAGGCAGGGATTATTCCATGTTTGGCATCTCTCTGCTGTTTGTTGGCAGGAGAGAAAAGCCCTGAAGTCTCATTTTACCTGAACATGAAAGATCCTTTCCAGACTGGGGACTGTCTCCAGTCCTGTTTCCAATTATCAGTTTCACCAGCTCGTGGGCTAATAGTGTCACTATTGAATTACAGTGCTCATTATTGAATTCCAGGATAAAATCATCCCGGTTTTATGAGATCCACTGATATAGTAACCAATAGGAAATTTGCCTTCCTTACAAAAAACTATTAAACCCCAGACAAACCAAAAACCCCCAAACCCCAACATTTCTGTCTCTTGCCTTCACCTAATCCAGCACATTCCTTCCAGGAAATTCTTGTCATTTTTTTTCCAGTGGAGGACAGGAAAGAAGAAAGTGACCACGTTCAGCACTTTTCTCCTCTTGTTTTCACAGAGTGTGCAAAGAAAAAGGGGAATTAAACTGTGGAGAGCGGTTCCAGCGAGCTCCTCATCCAGAGCTGGGAGGAAGTAAGGAGGAATTTCACTTCTCTATAACAAACCAACTATTCTCCTTCCTACATTAGGAGGCAGGTGGCTGAGAGTCGGGGGGGAAATCCCTTTCCCTCCCCACAACCCAGTTCACAAATATTCAGCTGGGAAGGCGATCTGCACCAACCCCTTCCTGCTGATAGTGCCTTTCCCAGGGAATTGCAGCGCTCCAGCAGGGAATTGCAGTGCTGCCAGCTTGTTCTTCAGCCAGGCACAAGTGTTTATAGATGGAAATAAATCCATATATCCATATGCAAACTGCCCAGGAAATACAGAAGGAGCATTTGTCTGTTTGGAAAGAAGCATAAAACAGCACAGGAGGTTCCTGTCAGGGGTGTCTGCAGCAATTTCATAGGAATGCCCCACGAGCACGTCCATACTCAGCACCTAATAAGTTATATTTAGTGGCATATTCGGAAATGATGATGAGAACACAGAGTTACCTAAAGGGCATGATTCCAGATGAATCTACAGCAGGATTCTCAGGCAGGGCTAACACTGTCTTTCAGCCCTGCATTACACCAAAGTCTGAATTTTTACACAGTATTTTGTGTTTTGTCAGATTTAACTGGAAATTATTTTGACCTGTTAAATACTGTGTACGAGTCAGGCTTCAAATTGTTTTGAAACCATTGCCAAGTGGGACTTATGGGAGAGACTGAGGATCAAGTTCAGTGTTGTAATGACTGCAACGGCACATCCTAAACTTTTCAGGCTGGCTCAGAACTTCTTTCTTGAAAGGGAAGATTTGACACTCCCAGTTTTAGGAGTGTCTGGACTGCACACGCCGTGCAGATGCTGAAGGACAAGTGTTGTAAGGTCTCCAGAGCCATGGAAAGGATGCAGTGGAATCCAGTGCTGCATTTGGCCCTCTGGAATCCAAGCCGAGCAGCCCTTGCTTCAGGGAGCTGCCCAGCAGCAGGACCCGAGGGCTGGCTTTAAATCTCATCCCCTCAGCCCTCCAGGAAGGCAGTGCTTTCCTTCCAGGATCTACAGCCTGGGACAAACACTCCCCAGAAGTTTCTGCCTGATTTCTTGCCCTCAGAAACTGATCGAGCTGTAAAAAAAAAAACACCCAAAGCTGGAGGAGGAGAAGCTGCACAGCACAGTGCCCATCGTTTGGGGAGCAGAGTCCGGGTACCCCGACAGCTCCCCGAGCATCCCTGACGGGATCCACGGCAGGAAGGCTCTGCCCCTGCAGCTGCTCCTCTCGGGGACTCCTGCCCCTTTCTCTCACCTCAATTTGCCGTGTTTTTTGGAAGATAGAGCTGTGTTTTCTGATGGAAACTGCATCGCCTTTGGGTGAAGTTGTCGGTCTGAGGAAGGGGCGGTGGGACAGCAGCCCCTGACGGGACCCGGGTGTCCCCGGGGCAGGGATGGTGGGACAGCGGTCCCGGAGGGGGCTCAGGGGTCCCGGAGGAAGGGGAGCTGGGACAATGGTCCCCGAGGTGACCCGGGTGCCCCGAGCCACCTGAGGAAGGGGTGGATGGACAGCGCTGCCCTGAGGGGACCCGGCTGTCCCCGAGGAAGGGGCAGTGGGACAGCGGACCCTGAGAGGGGCGGGAGGGCACCCTCAGGTTGTATACAACCTCAGTCATACATAACAACAATTAATACAATAATTACTGCTAATCCCCGCACCCCCCCGCCCCGCTCCCGCCGTACCTTCACGCTGGCCTTGCGGAGCTGCCCCAGCGCCCGCAGCCGCCCGGGCGATCCCTCCTGGAAGTTGCGGTACTGCAGGGCCACCCTCGCTGCCGCCGCGGCCCGGCGGCTCCCGGGCTCCAGGTCCCTGCCGGCGCCGGGATCCGCGGGGACGGCAGCGGGGAACAGCAGGACGAGCAGGAGAAGGGGGAAGGCGGGCGGGCCGGGCACGGCGCGGAGCCCCGGCATGGTGAGGGAGGCGCTGGGGCGGCCCCGCGGAGCTCCCGTACTAATAGCGGGGGGCCCGTCCCCGCCCGCTGTCAGAGCGGGCAGAGTCCCGTCCCCGGGCTACTCCCCTTCCCTCAGCCCTCCCACCTGCCGCGGGGACGGGCAGAGGGAAGCGGAGGGTGCTGAGGAACCGGCAGGGGGACGGAGGGGAGCCAGGACTTCAGGGTTGTCCAGAGGGGACCAGAGTTTCTGAGGGGAGATGGAGGGGTGCTGCAGAGGGGCTGGGGATTATCTGAGGGCAGCCAGGGGGGATGGAGGGGAGCCAGGACTTGAGGGGGACCGGAGAGATGCTCGCCAGGGATGCGAGTGGGACATAAAGAGGGGGTGAGGATTCTGAGGGGAGACGTTGTGGGGGGGACCTGAGAAGGGCTGGGGGTTGTCTGAGGGGAGCCAGGACTTGAGGGGTGCCAGGGTGCTGAAGGGAGCAGGGGGTTCTGAGGGGAGCCACGGGGTCCTGAAGGACACCATAAGTTTTGGGGGGAGACAGGGGATTCTGAGGGGTGCCAGGGCTTGAGAGGGACCAGGGAAGTCTGAGGGGGACACAGTGGGGACTTGAGGGTGGCTGGGGGTTGTCTGAGGGGAGCTGGAGAGGCTTGAGGGGCACTGGGGGCTCTGAGGGGGGCTGGGGGTCCTCAGACAACCCCTCAGCCAAGAGCATCGTCTGTGCGAGGAGAGACTGCTGCTCCCAGACAGATGTGCCAGACACAGATCAGAACAAACGCAGGGAATTACGTGGGAAAACACACTTAGCCCCTTCTCAGCGTTACAACAACTCAGCACTTCCCAAAATTACAGAGGCTCCTTCAGAACCCAGGCGTGCTTTCCCTGGGACGCAGCTGAAATATTCCAAAAACTGTGCACAAGAAGCAGAGGGAAGCATTCCTCCCTGAAATAAATCTCACTGAGTGAAGGTTTTTGGAACCAGTGTGGTCGTATCTCTTGTAACGTGAAGAAAATGAACCGAGACAGCGGCCAGATTCCCTTAAGATGGTTTTTGGGATGCAAGTGGGCTTGTTGCCTTGCTGCTCCTGGAAGCATCTCTTGGAGAGACTGAATGTGGTAAAATGTAAAAGACTGCAGCCCTTCCTGTGTTAAAAATGCTGGGTTTTAATGACCTACTCTGTTACCATCCGAGCAAAGGGGTATTTGCATGTGCAGCTGGGAGTCTATTTTTATGCTTCTGGATGTGTATTGGGGAATATTTCTGGGCTGGGACCTCAGAGAAGTGAATCAGAACTCTGGTTAAAGACTTAAACTGTCTCCTGTGGAGCTTTAAGTCTCTTTTTATTACTGTAATGCTTTTTCATAGAACTTGTAATTCAGTGTTTCTGAGGCTTCCCTCAGTGAGGGAAATTACTACAATTTTTACATTATTACAACTATTACAATAAAGGTATAATATCCTTCTTTATAACGCTATTTTCTGTGCCATACAGCTCAATAAATTGTCCTCATTTTCTTTGAGATTATGATTTTTCTTCCTGAAACAAATTCTGTAATTAAGAGTTGGTATCTTCACATCCGTGTATCACACAGGACAGGCTGGATTGGGGTTGGAGCAACCTGGACTGGTGGAAGGTGTCCCTACCTGGTGTCAAATTTAGGAGAGGGAGCAGGCTAATTTTTTCCTCGTTGGGACACTTGCCATGTTTGTCTCTGGTATTTTCTGTTTAGCTGGAAGGAACCGAGATCCGGCCTTTCCTCATTTACCCTCGCTGTGATGACAGCTCCGATATTCCTTTCAAAACGACATTCAAAGGGTGAGTGATCCTCCTCAGCTGACACGGGAGGGTTGGGACAGAGCCGATTGTGTCCTGCTGTTCCCTTCATGCCCTCGCAGCGCAGCCTGGATGCGGGCTGAGCCCTGAGGATTTCCTGGGAGCAGGGGAAGTGCAGGTCCATGGAAGGGCAGCAGGGTCAGCGGTGAGAAAGGCTTTGGTGCAGGATGTAGGGAGGGGGGAGTGGCAGGAGGTGAGGGCTGAGCGATCCCAGCCCCTCCCGCTCCCATCCCCGTGCTGATGTGCTGCAGCTGCTCCGGGGAAGGGGTCAGACCCACCCCGCACAGACCTTTCACACTCACGGCTCTGCTGCTGGAGCTTCTGCGGCACTGCGGAGGTAAGAGCTTAAAACGAGGCCAAATCTTGGAAACCCAGCTTCGTCTCTCCTGCTGGAAAAGCCTGCGAGCCCCCGGAGGCTGAGAGCTGAGCCCTGTGATGCTGACCCCATCCATGACTCTCTGTGCCCTTCCCTTTCCCTCGGTTCCCCTCCTTTTCCTGCTCTCTGGGTCAGCACCGCGGGCAGGATCGGGCTGTTTCCTTCCTCCCGAGGGCAACAAAGGGGCTGTGGGAGCCCAGGGCAGAGAACCCGTGTCACAAAGCAGGGACAATCCCGTGGCAGTTTCCTAACACTTCTGCAGGGGTTACGCTGCTGTAATTTGCTGTTGATCCAGCGGGACTCTGAATTTACAAAACAATTTGACTCGGGGAAAACAAAAGCTCAAATGATGAACAAGTCCGGGGCAGGGCGGGGGGATGTTTGTAAACACGTACAAGCACAGTTTGTAAACACGGACAAGCACAGCTTTAGTGCCTCCACAACATTTAGGAAAGGTACTTTTTGTAAGCCCTGGGGGGTTTTGAGCCTTAAAAGCTGGAAGTGCATCCTCCAGCAGCCAGGTCTCAAGGTAGGCTGGTTCAGGCTCTTGGGTGACAGCAAAACGAAGCCCTGCAGTGTGTAAGATCTGAACAAAAGGAGCTGAAGTGAGTGATCCAACCTGTGGGACGAGCCCAGAGGTGACACCAGGGTGATCAGAGGGATGGAGCAGCTCTGCTGGGAGGAAAGGCTGGGAGAGTTGGGATTGTCCAGCCTGGAGAAGAGAAGCTTGAGGGTGGGCTAACTGTGGCCTTCCAGTGCCTGAAGGGGCTACAAGAAACATGGTTAGAGAGTATTGACAAGGGCTGGAGTGACAGGACAGAGGGAATGGCTTCCCACTGCCAGAGGGCCTGGTTAGATGGGATACTGGAAGGAATTGCTGGCTGGGAGGGTGGGGAGGTCCTGGCACAGGTTGCCCAGAGAAGCTCTGGCTGCCCCAGCCCTGGAAGTGCCCAAGGCCAGGTTGGAGCAGCCTGGGCTAGTGGAAGGTGTCCCTGCCCGTGGACTGGTTGGGCTTTTGGGTCCTTCCCACCCAGACCATTCCATGATTCCATACACTCTGGTTAGTTCCAGTCTGGTGCATGTAGGCTTTGTCCTTCAGCATTTTTTCCCTCTCCTCCCAGTTAACCTGAGCCAGGCTCAGAGAGGATGGTGCTGTTCCTGAGCCTCTCTCCCTCTTCCCTGCTCTGCTCCCCTCCAGGAACCAGGACACTGGGAAGTTTCCCAAGTTTGCATCACACTTGTGTCACAGCTGACTTGGACCCTTTGGAAATGGAAATGAGGGTTGTTTCAGGCAGCTGCTCCACAAAGCATTCTGAGGTTTGCATTTTCTCTTTTCATCCATCAAATGCTTGTTTAGAGGCCAGTTATTGCTAATTTGCTTCATATTTGAAGGCTATTTCTATACCTTTTGTATAGAACAGGCCTCACTGGCTCATAATCACTAGCAGATGACTGTAATGTCATACAGTGAATGTGAACAAAATTCAGTTTATTTTGTTGTGCAAGTTTTCCACTTTTATCTTCACCATCTTGCTGTGATTAAGAACAAGCTCCGTTACTTGATTTTAACTGAATTGTTTAGGGCTTTTTCATTATCCTCATCCATAATTATGGCTTGATTTAACCTCCATAATTAATCCCAAGATCTTATTTTTAACTAGTCTCCAGCTATTTTGCTGGATAAAACGAGGATAGTTGATCTTCTAAGGCATTGCTGTGCTGGCCTTGCCTCTAGGCACAAAAATATGTATGTTGGTTTAGTGTGGCTCATTTTTTTCAGGGTAATTTGGCTTCTGATTATTTTTAAATCATGGACAGGAATTTGTTTTTTTTTAAAGGGAAACATTTATGTTTAATGTCAGCAGAGACAGACCCCATTCTTTTTACAAAAGGGCAAGTTGTGTTAAAGCCAAAATAATTCTCATACGTTTTGAGTGTGGACAGAAGCACAGAGAGTCTCGAGCACGTGAGTTTTTGCAGGATCCTCTTTTGTTGGACTTCCCCAAATTAAGTTTTGCTAAGCAGCTGGAATATTTATGAAATGACCTAAACCCAAGGCAAGTGAAAGGACATGTGTTGTACACTGGGGAAGTAAATAATTGCAGGTTATCACTGTTAAGTGTGGCATTCAAAAGAGACACGGAGCATTTTGCAAAGCTATTTGGTTCATTTTCTTTTGCTTCTGGAACTGGTGTGGAACAGAGAAATTATGTTATGGACAATTCAAACAAACTCAGCAGCAAACACATCCCCTCACATGCCCAGAGATACCATCACCCAGAATAAAGAGGAGCAATAACTAACACCTATTAATAACTGCAGTCACCGCCCTGCCTTGTTTAACTGTAGCAAACACGGGGCACTTGCTCGGGCCTGCTGAGAAAGGAGCAGCAATTAAAGCGGCCACCGCAGCTGAAACGCTGGCCGGAGAACGGGCCAGTGCCACCGTGGCTGCCACGCACGGCTCGGCTGGGATGGTGGGTTCCTGGACAGCTCTTGCAGCGGTTCTGCCTCTCCAGAGGTGTTTGGACAGTGCTCCAGATCCCAAAAACGGAGCCTGTCAAGCACAGCTTAAATGAAATTCCTGCGGGTGGATCCTGGTGGACGCCGAGACAACCTCTCACCCCTCACAATTTTAATTTGTTTGAGTCAACATTTACTTACCTGACAGCAATAAACCTCCCCTCCCCTTGAAATACGGGGGGGTTTTTTGACGCTGATTTTGTAAGGATTCAGTGCAGTGTCACTGTTAAACAGCGATTGCAACACAACAATCACTTCTCAAGTGTTCAGTTGCACCTGTTTAAAGAAGGCATTAAATATTTGCACAGCAAGGGGATGACGGCGCAGGGGCTGTTTCAGAGAAGGTGAGGACAAGTGAGGGAATTCTGCTAATTCCAGGGCATTGTCTCACAAACCACCTTTCCTGCGAGGTGAGGTGTTGGGAAAGGCCCATCAAAGCAGATTTTCAGTGTCTTGCTCACTGTCCCCTCCCATTTGTCCCCTCTCTGTGCCCACTGTTCCCTCAGCCCTCTCTGATGCTGAGCTGAAAGATCCCTGATCCTGCACTGTCGCTGAACAGACCTGAAAGGTGCTCCTGATACTTGTTATTTCATGATTTCTGATGTCTCTCGGACCAAAGATAAACCACACACCAATATTCCTCACTGAAACCTTCCCTGGAGTATCTAGGGATGGTATTTAGGCTGGAAAACAGGTAGAATTCGTTGTGAATTCTCTGGGAAGAAGGAGTTCTGTTGCATGGAGATGTTTCAGAGATTTATGAATTTATCTGTGGCATTTTTTCCTCTCATACCAAATTTTGTACTTTTTAAGTGATTTGTTCAAGGTTAAACAGTATAACCTGCATTAACGTTAGTAGATATATATATATAGTTTTCTTATCATTGCTCCATCTCACAATAATCTCGTTTTCTCGGTTCTGATTAGGAATAATTCCTCCTTTGTCCTTTCCTGCATCCCTGTGTGTTCCCAGAACTTGGGAGAAAACCCTCTTTTTTCCCTTGATTAGTCACGGTGCTCTGACAGCCACGGCATTGATTCCTCACCCAAATGTCTAAGAACCTTTGGGTTTATTTCTTAACCAGCGGCAGGGTGGGGGAGGCAGAATGAAAATGTCTGTGAGGCTTGAGGCTTAAAGAAAAAGCCCAGGGTTCAGCGTGGCCAATTCTGCTTTTCCTGAGCGTTGTAGTCACCGGAACACTGTTTATCCTGCAGAAAATCCAAGGGACAACCAAGAGCTGTGATCTCAGAGGGGCTTTGATCTGGGAACAACACTGACTAAAGGACTTTTAAAGCTCAGGGGAAAAGCAGTTTGGGAAGAAGAGCAGAGGAACACTACCCAGTAATTGTGTGCAGCTCTAACTGCAGTTGGAGAGACCACAAGGAGAAAGCTGCTCCACTTTCCTCACTGTTCAGGGTGGGTTGGTGGAGCCTGGCACACGAGCTGAGTGCAGAACAACCACATCCCACAGGGGAGCGAGCTGGGGTGCTCACCATTCCAGAGGGAAAGTGCCTTCTATGCTTTGGTCACAAAGGCTGGAATGGGCACTAATGTGTAGTATTTCTGCTTTATATTGAGAGTTTACATGAGAAACAAAGCAAATGAAAATGGGGAGTGTTTAATGTCATGTATGGCCTAAATGGTAGTTCTGCTCTGGAAAACAAGCCTTTGGTGCATTCATGGAATCGCAGAATCCCATGGAATTTGGGTTGGGAGGGACCTTAAGGACCATCTCATCTCACCCCCTGCCAGGGGCAGGGACACCTTCCACTGTCCCAGGTTGCTCCAACTTGGCCTTGAACACTTCCAGGGCTGGAGAACCTTTTCACTGGTGAGATGTTCACACACAAAACACTGCCACGTGTACGTGAATTAGAAAGAAAGGAAGAAATGTGTGGTGAGAGAGGTGCAACCCATGACTGCAGCCCTGCTGTGAATATTGGGGCTCAGCTTCCCTTCCAGAGTCCCTGATCTCATCCACCTTTCCCTTGGAACGATTTTTTTCATTGAGGGTAGTATTTAAGTCTTGGTCGTGTCCAAACAAATCCGGAAGACTCAAGGGAAATTTATAGAAAGGAACAAGAGGGAGAACTCTCCCTTTTCCCTGTGCAAGACAGTGATTATTGCAGTTCCAAGCAGAGAACTCCAGCCTGTACTGACATTTTGCTTTGTGTTTTTCAGGGAGCCCTGGCAGACCCTGCTGCCAGGGGGGACCAGGAAAACAATAGGAGGGGAGTGAGTGCAGAGCATATTTAAAGCACAATCATGGGAAAGGCTCCCACTGCCACACAGCCCTTTTCCTGCCCCTGGAAAAACCCCTGGCTGCACTTCAGGCCTCTGGATCCAGGAGCCCCTTCACTAAGGTAACCGCCAGCACGTGGAAAACACCTGTATTCCAGTGGGCACCTTTGGAGGGCACAAGGAAACCTCATTTAAGGCCGAAGGTCCCCTTTCTTACTGCATTCAGAAGGTGCTACTTGTTTAAATTATTAATTATTTTAATTATTATAATGATTTTGTGATTTAAAATTTATTTTTAATGACTTTTTTTCCTAGCTTTCTGGGTTCTAATAAGCACCCCTGCATAGTTGTACTGAATGCAGGGGTTTAAAGCAGCAGAGCAAATTTGATTTAGACAGAACTCCTGTTTCTTAACAAGACACTTTAATTGAGGGGAGGGGTGGTATGAATATCTCACTTGACTGAAAGAGGAAATGCTTGGCAGTCCCAGGGAAAGAGTCACAAGCACCTGCTCTTAAGTCAAACAGATTGTTGGCAGGAATGATCTCACTGCTCATGATTAGTGGGGTAGAAATCATTTTCTTATACAAATAATGAAAGAGAAGATTGGATCATGACATGACATCACTGGAGTCAGAGCAGGTCGGAAATGAGAGAAGATAAACAGAAAAATGTTGTATATTGAAAAAAAATATGAGATGGTGGAAGATCAATCCTGAAAATCAAACCAAAGGAATTTTTCCCTCCTGTTATTTTTGCTGTGTTTCCATCCAAGAGTTTAGGAGAGTCTTGTTCAGGGTAGTGTTGCTGACAGTTTAAACAGCTCAGATTTCCCTGATCGATCTGTCAGATTAAATAAAAAGGCAGAATTGGAAGAGATATTTTGACATTTTCCTGTAGTTGGCTGCAGTGGATCTTTCTCAGACTAAAGGCTGGGAGAGCTGGGGGGACTCACCTGGAGAAGAGAAGATTCCAGGGAGACCTGAGAGCTCCTTCCAGGGCCTAGAGGGGCTCCAGGAGAGCTGGAGAGGGACTGGGGACAAGGCATGGAGGGACAGGACACAGGGAATGGCTTCCCAGTGC
>JAYRBT010000010.1:1563864-1611264 GCA_036023395.1 Myiotriccus ornatus
GGGGGTGGCGGGGATGTGGGGAGCGCTCGGGTGTGGGGGACTCGAGTTCGGGGTGCCAGGGTGTGGGGGGCTCGGGTCGGGGGGACTTGGGGGTGCCGGGTGAGGGGGGGGCTCGGTTTTGGGGTTTAGGGTGGGGGTGCTCTGGTTTCGGGGACTCGGGTTTGAGGTGCTGGGGTTTCGGGGGCTCGGGTGTGTGCGGGGACTCGGATTTGGGGTGCCAGGACGCGGGGGGGTCTGGTTTGGAATGCCTGGATTTGGGGTGGGGGGTGCACAGGTCCGGGGGTTCAAGTGCGGGGGGCTTGGATTTGGAGTTTGGGGTAGGAGGTGCTTGGGTTTGGGGTGTTGGGGTCTGGAGTTTGGGGAGTGTTCAGCTCTGGGGGATGCTCGGGAGTGGGAGTGGTGGTAATGTTTTAAATAAAATAAGTGGAGGAACGTGTCTGAACTCCAGGGCAGGGTTTGGGGGTACTGGGTTTGGGGTGCCAGGGCAGAGCTCTGAGCTGTTCCCTTCTCCTCCCAGGCAGCTACTTCTGCTACGACAACCCTGCAGCTCTGCAGACACAGGTTCAGAGGGTGAGTGACTGCCTGGGGGCTTCTGCAGATGAGGGACAGTGACCTGTTACAGGGCACAGGGAATGGATTCCCACTGCCAGAGGGCAGGGTCAGCTGGGATACTGGGAAGGAATTCCTGGCTGGGAGGGTGGGCAGGCCCTGGCACAGGTTGCCCAGAGAAGCTGTGGCTGCCCCAGCCCTGGGAGTGTCCAAGGCCAGGTTGGAGCAAGCTGGGCTATGGAAGGTGTCCCTGATGTTGAACAGAATGGATTTGAAGGCCCCTTCCAACCCAAAGCAGTCTGGGATTCTCTGAAGGACAGGCAGTGGCCACATCAGAAAGTTCACTGGTTTCTGTGTGTGGTTGTGCTTGGATCTTTACTGTGTCCCTGCAACTGCCTTACAAGTGATCATTTGTTTTAATTCCCCCTCCTTCCTGCAGGACATGAAGGTGAACACAGCCCAGTTCATGGCTCTCTATGCCTGGTATTCCTGGCCCAATGTGGTTCTTTGCTTCTTTGGAGGTTTCCTGATAGACAGAGTGTTTGGAGTACGGTGAGTGGGGTGTTTGTGTCGCTCCTGTTCTGTGGTTTTGGCAAACCAAAAGTGCAGGTGGCCTTTGGGCTTTATAATATAAAGGTTTTGTGAGTTACAATGTATTTTTTCCCAGATTTTCCATCAGTATAAATGAGCTTCCTTCCCTTTATGTCTTAAATAAATTGGCTCCAAAAACACCAGGCTGTTCTCCCTGTTTTCTAAGGAAAATGTTGAGCTGTACAGTTTATTACAGAGATCTTTTATTGCCCACCAGCCTTCCCTTGTTTCCCTGCTGTAGGTCTAACACAGTGTTTGGTAGTAAAAACACAAGACTAGAGATGCATTAAGTGATTTTCCTTCTCTTCCAGGTTGGGCACTATAATATTCAGCATCTTTGTGTGTGTTGGGCAGGTAAGTGCATATTGTGTTGCCAGCAGGATTTTGAAGAAGGCAGAAGGAGCAAAGCCAAAAAAAAAGCAGAAGTAGGAAGTGGGTGTGAAGTCATTTTGCAGGGCTGGGAAGGGGGAAAGGTTTCTGTTCCTGTTTGGGATGGTTCTGTTTTGTCCCATACTGGAATGGCACGGTTCTAATGTCTCCTCACACGTCTGTTTGGCAGGTGGTCTTTGCTCTGGGAGCACTGTTCAACACCTTCTGGCTGATGGACGTGGGCAGGTTCATATTTGGGTGAGTGAGAGGAGCACATTTGTGCTCCCTGAGGTGAGGCCCATCTTTGTGTCCCACAAAACGGTCACACTTGGATTAAAATTATTGGATTTTGAGGCCTCTGTCAGGCTGAGCTTCAGTGGCATTCCTGGACTTTGCAAGCCTTGCAGTTATAATCACTCGTAGTACACTTAAAACCCCTTATACTTTTAATTTCTCTTAAGACACTGCAGTTCTGTTTGGAATTTTGGATTGCACTGCCTCGTGTCTGTGCATTAAACCTACTTAAATTTCTCTGAAATTCGGTCACCTCGGGCCTGCCAGCAGCTGAGGCACCTTGCTGCTTTGCCTGTTGCAATTCATGTGTTCTCTTTTGTGCTTCCTTCTTCTGTAGGATTGGAGGGGAGTCCTTGGCAGTGGCCCAGAACACCTATGCAGTGAGCTGGTTTAAAGGCAAGGAGTTAAACCTGGTGTTTGGGTTACAGCTCAGCATGGCCAGAGTTGTAAGTGCCCGACTGTGCCTTTCTTTCATTTATGGAACTGAAGGGGTTGTGGCTCATCAGGGCAGGGAGGCAGGTGGAAAGCAGCACTTCTGAGGGAGTTGGAGTTATAGATGGCACTTAAACTGTCGAAGGTTTGAGGTGAACAGACAAAGGAGACTCGAGGAAATGGGTCAGAGGGCTCGTGGTGTTCTTAGTGTGGGACGTGGACCTGCTGGAGGAGTCCAGAGGAGGCACCAAGATGAGCACCCTGAGGAAAGGCTGGGAGAGCTGGGATTGTTCAGCCTGGAGAAGAGAAGCTTTGGGGTGACCAAAGTGTGGCCTTGCAGGACCTGAAGGGAGCCAGCAGGAAAGATGGAGAGAGACCATTTACATGGGGTGGAGGGATAGGACAAGAGGAATGGCTTCCAACTGCCAGAGGGCAGGATCAGATGGGATATTGGGAAGGAATTCCTGGCTGGGAGGGTGGGGAGGCCCTGGCACAGGTTGCCCAGAGAAGCTGTGGCTGCCCCTGGATCCCTGGAAGTGTCCCAGGCCAGGTTGGAGCAAGCTGGGCTATGGAAGGTGTCCCTGCCCGTGGCACTGCTGCATTTCCCCTGACTAACTGATTCTTGGCATAGCATAAAATGTTGGCTTAACTGAATGTAGCCTGTGGCTCAGGGACTCACTGCAAGCTCTGATGAATGATTTGGGATTCTGCTTGAAGAGACTCCAATCTTTATGGCTGTTGTAGGATGGTCTTGTCCCTGTTGCTGGTTCTGGTAGGAACTGTGTGACAGCATCGCATCCTGATTTGGTTTGTTGTAATCACTTGAACAGCTGCTGGAGCTGCTTTTATAGCTGGGTTTACACTGCTAGACCAGCTGAGAGAGAAGAGTGGAGTTGTGCCTCTTTTTTTGGGGTCACCTTCAGCCCCCTGGCCTGTACTGAAGCCCTGCAGGTATTTTGTATCACCTGGGTGAGGAGTGAGCTGGTCCCAGCTGGGCTGGCTCACGTTCAGGCTGTTGCTCATCAGCAGTTCCCTCAGCTCAGCTGAGCTGTAGTTACCTGGTGTGAGCCCTGGGATTGCAGCCATGGATCCCTTCTCTGGAGGGGAAAATGCTTCTTCCTGGGGTCTGTCAGGTGGGAATCCTGTTTGCTCTGATACATTAAATTCAGCTCAATTTAGGAGCTAATGCACTGTGTGAGGGGGGGTTTATGGCACTTCCAAACTCCTCATGGAAACACTGTAATAGCTGGGTAAATTTAATTTGTGATGGTTTATTATTGTTACAGTGATTAATTTGTTACAAACCAGCAGGGAATACTTTCATCCTTGTTCCTGGTGCTTAAGTTCCTTGTTTAGCATCTTACCTGTTCAATAAACAGGTCTGGTCTGCCTGATGTTCCTTCTGAATTAATATAATTGTGAAATCAATTATTCCTCACGTGAGTCTGTTCTGCCCAGGGGAGCACAGTGAACATGAATATCATGGGATGGGTCTACTCAAGAGTTCAGGATCTCCTGGGTTACACTGGTCCCAGCACCCTGGGCGTGGCTCTCATGATAGGTCAGTAATATTTGGATTTTGGCTTTCTGAATTTGCCCTGCATGCATGTTGATGCTTTATTAACCACTTGAAAGTATGTGTTCTGTGCAGATCAGGAGCTTGAGGTGCTGAGGGGGTGTGGTGGGAGTGTTTTCAATGAAATAAATGTAGCTGCACATCTGTGCTCCCAGGCAGGTGCTGTTGTGTGTGAGGATTCAGTTTTACTCCTTGTTCTTGCAGTTGTTCAGATGTTTTGCCTTACACAGGAGGCCAGCTGGTGTTAAACTTTACAGATCTAACAAAAGCTCCACTCTTGGGGCTTAAAAGCCAAATTACACTCGAGTTGTCAGCTAACCACGTGGGGTTTCCCTCTTGCAGGGGGTGTAACCTGTCTCTTCTCCCTGACCTGTGCATTAATCCTGGCTTACCTGGACAGGAGAGCAGAGAAGCTGCTTTGTAAAGAGCAAGGGAAAACAGGTGAGTGCTGGGGCTGGGCCTGCCCTGGCCTTCAGTTTTCTGGGACAGCCCCTCCCAGTTCCTCTGCACTCTGCAGGACTGCAGCTGGGGTGATCCACGGCTGCTGCTCAACATCTTCATGGTTTTAATCATAATTTTTAGTTCATTTTTATGTCAGCGGGAAGTTTTACAGTTTTAAACACCAGTTTAACCTGGAGGAGGCTCCAGACAGGAGTTTTGGCAGCTGATCAAACATTTCCCTGACAAAGGATCTTTAATTCTGCTGCATAAGACTTTGAGAGGTTTAATCCATCAGCTCAGTGTGGGAGGGACAGTTTGTTTGTGGCATTGGCTCTGCTGACTTAACCCTTGTGTGTTCTTCAGTGACTCCCACTGTGTAAGCTGGGACAGGAGGGTGACAGGGATGTGCTTTGGCAGGGACTTGGGACCACCTGGATGTTTTTTAAGGGTGGGTGATCCCAGATGTGGCTCGTGCTGACTGAACCCG
Source organism: Myiotriccus ornatus (assembly GCA_036023395.1). Classification (NCBI taxonomy): domain Eukaryota; kingdom Metazoa; phylum Chordata; class Aves; order Passeriformes; family Tyrannidae; genus Myiotriccus; species Myiotriccus ornatus. The sequence continues at coordinate 1,568,604 of JAYRBT010000010.1, forward strand.
TGGTGACTCCTCCAGGTGAAGTGATCAAGCTCACGGATGTGAAGGATTTCTCCTTGTCCTTGTGGCTCATATTTATCATCTGTGTCTGTTACTACGCAGCAGTTTTTCCTTTCATAGGACTTGGAAAGTAAGTGCCACTCACTTATCCTGCTTTTCCCTTGGAATTTGGGCAGACTTTTAACTAACTCCTTGAGAACTTTACATTTTTCTGCTGAGCTTTGTGGGAAATGCCATTGCTGGACATGGGCTGAGCTCAGAAGCTCGAGGAATGTTTTATTTCCTGATTAAAACTAGACACAGATTTAAAACTTGGTGTGGAATTTGGTGTCCTGTGGAATTCCTTCCATGCTTCTAAGCTCATTCTCTGGGTTATATGTTGGTTCTGTACTTTGGATGTTTTCCTTGAAGTATCATTTGAATGGTCCTTACACAAAAATGCATGGAGTCTGATAAAAAGCTCCTAAATTCATTATAATGAGAATCTGTGATATTTATGTCAAAGCTGTATTTAATTTTCTTGTAAAGTGGGTTCTTGTGTCTTTGTCTATCTTAATATTTATTTCTTGTCCTTCAGTTGAGCGTTTTCCTAAATCTTTTTTTTTTTTTTTCTTCCTTCAGGGTTTTCTTTATTGAGAAATTCGGCTTCTCACCTCAAGAAGCAAGTGCAATTAACAGGTATGCTGGGGTTGATTTCAGCTGATTTAATGAGTTAACACTGCCACTTTCCAGGGGTGCAGGATGGGTCTTTGGGCCCTGAGCAGCGGGAGGAGGTTTGGGATCTCCTGTTGCATTTAAGTGGATAAAGAGATTTCACGTGGCCCAGGGAATAACTGGGAGGTGTGGGTGTGTTTTTACTAAGAAAGTCTTAGATATTCACCTTGGAAAACAAAAGCTCTGCCTGAAGGGTTTTATTCTGGTATTTAGTGATTCCCTTCTGAGTGATAAAAGCAGTTTAATGACAACACTAAACTTTTGTAGCTTGAGGTTGAATTTGTGATGTGACAACAAAAAAAAAACCCCAAGCAAATAAAACCCAGCAAGAAAACACTTGCTGCTCTGGGATTCCAGGAGCTCTCAGTATGTCACTCTTCCCTTGGATGTTGAATGTTTTCATGTGCTCAGACCTTTTGGGAATTCAGAATTCCCGAGTTAGTTGTTTAGGGGTTTTTTTTTGGTGTTTTTTTTCTTGTGGGCTCGTTGTCCCCGAGCAGAGAGTGCTCAGCTCTGTCATTTGTCTTTTCCCAGCATTGTGTACATCATATCAGCCCCCATGTCCCCAGTCTTTGGCCTTCTGGTGGATAAACTTGGCAAGAACATCATCTGGGTTTTGTGTGCTGTGATAACCACTCTGGCCTCTCACATCATGTTGGCTTTTACCTTCTGGAACCCCTGGATAGCAATGGTGACTATTTCTTGGAGGTTGATAGCTAAATGTGATAAAACAGGCCATGGAGCTGATGCTGAATTATTGTGTGTGTTTTGAGGAGGAAAAGACTCCTTATTCTACAACTAAATTACTGTGCTACCTGCTCAATTTTCTCCTAAAACTTGCTATTTTATTATGTTTCTGAAGCTTATTAATATTATTTAAACTGCCCTGTGCTGTATTGGATCTGGCAAACCTCAACAGAAATCTTCATTACTGATTTCCCCTTCCTAGGGCAGATTCCCTGAAAAATTGCTTGTGGGCTGGGGTTTGTGGTGCTCACCAGGGTCAGCCTTTAAAAGCTGTCTCATAGGAGTTACAGCATTAATCTTTTCCTCTTTAATGCTAATTAACAGAGTCTTTAGTGCTACTTATTAGACCTTGTGGGCCACTCCTGGATGAAGTTTTCTCTCCTAAACGTGCATATTTATTTAGAGTGATATTATAAGGAGTGTTGCTTGAGCTCTGTTTTTCACTTCTGGGAGAGGGGGAAGACCAGTATGTAAATTTGTGAGCGCTCTGCAGCAGAAATGCACCCCATCTGACACGTGTTTGCTCGTTGCTGTGTCCCCAGTGTCTGCTGGGAGTGGCCTATTCCCTGCTGGCCTGTGCCCTGTGGCCCATGGTGGCCTTCGTTGTCCCGGAGCACCAGCTGGGAACTGCCTATGGCTTGTGAGTACCTGCACTGTGTGTCTGTGCTGCTGCTGGAGTCCAGAGGGGCCCCAGGATACCCCAGGAAAGGCTGGCACAGCTGGGATTGTTCAGCCTGGAAAAGGAGAGCTTCAGGGTGACCCAACTGTGGCCTTCCAGGACCTGAGGAGGCTACAGGAAACGTGGAGAGAGACTGTTGACAAGGGATGGAGTGGCTGGGCAAGGGGGAGTGGCTTCAAACTGCCAGAGGGCAGGGTTAGATGGGATATTGGGAAGCAATTCCTGGCTGGAAGGGTGGGGAGCCCCTGGCACAGGTTGCCCAGAGAAGCTGTGGCTGCCCCAGCTCTGGGAGTGTCCAAGGCCAGGTTGGAGCAACCTGGGCTAGTGGAAGACGTCCCTGCCTGTGGCAGGGGGGGTTACACAAGATAACCTGTAAATTCCCTTCCCACCCAAGCCATTCCCTGATTCTCTGCAGTGACCCTGCCCCCATACTCCTGATCCAGGAATATCCAGCAGTTCTGGCACTTTAGTGGGTCCCAATCCCTGTGGGTTTGTTGCAGCAGGAAGTTCTGGGTCATTCAGGATGTGAGGGTGGGACAGGCACAGAAACTTCTGCAGAACTGTGGAGTCGGGACTGTCACGTGCCAGGCAAAGGGGGGGAAGTTCATCTCCCTGTTTGTGCTCAGCATGCAGTCCATCCAGAACCTGGGGCTGGCAGTGATTGCCATCGCCGCTGGGATGATCCTGGACACGAGAGGATACTTGTTTCTGGAAGTTTTCTTCAGTGCTTGTGTTTGCTGTAAGTATTAAACACTCTGAAAGCAGATTCTGTGCATTCAGGGAGCTTTATTAGGCTTTATTTCCTGTAAGCCAGTAATAACTCCTCTCTTAGAGGCTTCAGCTGGGGCAATACTGAAAGTATCTCAAACTTAGTAAAGTGTTTTGTGGTTTATTGAAGTGACTTGGTGTAATAGTCTGTGTTTCAAGAAAATGTAGTAAAAGGGTAGACAGATGATACTTTCACAGTTTCTGTTTATGGTGGCTGTTTATTACTGTAACTAATACTAAAATAATCCTTTCTGAATTACAAGATTTAGTGGGAATTTCAAAAGCAATTAGGAGATGCTGGTGGAAAACCCTCCTCTCAGTTACAATCATGAATATTTTAGTTGTTACTTAGTTGTAGGTTAAAGCTGTTCCTCTGTCCATGCTGTCAGCTAAAACTGTTCCTTTCCTGTTTCAGTGTCACTGATAGCTGTGGTAACGCTGTATTTTGTGAATCACCTCACAGGTAAGGGTTTGCAGCTGCTTTGGGTATTTCTTAATCATAATTCTTGGAGTTCTCGAGGGTACCTGTCCCTTTGGCTCTCTGGGGCACTTTAAACCTTGGAACTCTCTGGAGGATACTCTGCAGGTGTTTCTATATTAGGAAAAATACATATATTTTTTTTAATTCTTACCAAACTGGAGTGTACATCAATCTGTGAAGGTAAAAACTGAACTGTTTCCTTAGTTTGGGTCCTGACTTTGCTTGCTCAGCTGATTAAGAACATGCTGCTCTTTCTCTTTAACTCAGTTCCTCCTTTTGTAAAATCACTCCCCTAATTCCTCCAGTGCTCTGAGAACTCCTGCAGTGAGTTCTGCTGTCCCAGCTACAAAACAAGGCCAGTTGGGAGGGTTTCAGGGTGCTCATTTCTCCTGTTGCAGGTGGGGACCTCAACTGGTCTGCAAAGAAAAGGGAAAAACTGCAAAAAGCAGCTGCCTCTGAGTAAGTACCAAACCCAAAAGATGTCAGGGAATTGCTGAAGAGGTTGAGTAGATCACTGTGTGAAGTCAGTCCCTCCTGCTGTTGGTATTGGATGTTATTTTCCTTCTCACCAGTCAGTAGCAGGATTTCCTGTTCCTGCCTCCTGTGAGGGGACATTTAGAGGAAGTGGCACCTTTCCTTTCCTGGCACTCTTCCTGGCTATTTCCCTTTATTTCAGTGGTGGCCTTCCAACTGAAATGGGTTTTAAAATGTTGTATTTCCTGTTTAAAACTGAGTCTCATTCCTGTGGTGCCTGAGCCACTCAGCAGCAAACATCACTGGCTTTAGTGTCAGCTGTAGCACGGACCAGATTTAAAAGTGGCATCAAAAACCAGATCTCCCTTTGGAAGGAATGACAAAACTGATCCCATCCGTGGAATTCCAGCTGTTTGGATCGGGAGAACGTGGGGTTTTTTTTGATTTTTGAAATGCTTTCTGTTCTGCCCCAGTTCAGCTCAGCAGGTCTCAGATCTTGAAGCTCGTTTGCCTTTAATGTTGTTGGAATTCCTTACTTTTGAATGGGTAACTACAGCTCACCTGCAGATATTGTACATCACACATGTGTTTATATGAGATCTATATTATGTTTGGTATATTATTATATAATATACAGGTTTTATTTGTTCCTGATAAATACTGTGCTAATGAGACAATGGATTTATGGACTTCTCTAAAACTGGACTGTGCAACTGTCCATATGGAGATACTTTAGTTAATCCCAAAAATCCCAAAGGAAGGTCTATCCAGGTGACCTGTGGGCTTTACCAGGGTTTTGGTTCTTGTTCTTTTCACGCACCAGTCTCCAGGAAAACTCAGGGAAACTAAAACCTGCTGAGTTTTCTGGCTTAGTCCTCATGAGTCTCATCCTCCAGCCAAAAGCTCCCAGCCAGTTTTTAACACAAATCCAACAAAAATCCCCCAAAGCTTGGAATTCTGTGTCCAAACAGAGCTGCTTCCCACCCTGCCTGGCCCAGGTGGGGTGTGTGCAACAGCTCCAGTATTTCCTGGGGGTCCTGGGGGATTTACTGCCTTGGACCAGCGTTGTCAGGACTCTCCAGTACTGAACCTGCTTGATTTTCGTTATAAATACTTCCTTTTTTTCAGAAAAGAAAGTTGAATAGCAAAAGGCATCCCGGAGTGGGGAACTCTGCTCAGCTCCATGGCAGCTTGAAGAGTGCCAGTGTTTAGTTTGCACCCTGCACATAGTTCTGAGGAAGATTAACCACCAGCTGGGGGGGGGGTTACAGGCAATGCCTCAGTTTTCAGCTTTGTAACCAGTTTTAACTAATGCCAAATCATTTTGAATTGGGTTTGGAGCCTTTTGCACTGTGGTGAAGCTCTGCCTTGGTGCCCTGCCAGCCAAGGCAAGCACGTTCATCTTAGGCCATTTGATACCAGACTTTGTGTGCTGCACATGGTGGTGGGGTGGAGATTTCTGCCTCAAATGGCATTTTTTGTTTCGTGAGGAAGCTCACCCAGAGCTTGGAAACGGGTCACTGATGCTGCTTTTGTCACTGTCTTAATGCAAACCACTGTCTGAAGGGTGTTTACAGCCTGGGGTCTGGTTCTCTTTGACACTCACATGGAAAAGGAGCTACACATGCTCGGGTCAAACTGCCTTTTTTTTTGTAGGAGATTTAGGAATTCTGCAGGCTGCTGAGCAGTCTGTTATTGCCTTCTTGACAATTGATTCTCTTTGTATTGTAATCTTTATTTCAAGGGGGGGAACTTGTTTAATAGCCAGTAAAAGCTGTTACAGAAGCTCCCTGAGCACATTGTAATCTGTGGGGAAAAAAACCCAAAAGGTTTCTCTTTCTACTGAAATCTTGGAATCTAAATAAAAGGAAACTGCAGAAAACAGCCTCTCTCTTTCTTTATGTTGGAGTTACCCAGACACATCTGAGTGTCATTTAATCTGATATCCTCATTAAAAATAGGTATTAAAACTAAACCTGCACCCACCAGGGTTTGCACTACCAGTGCAAATATCTTAAACCAGTTTTCTTTTGCAGAGCAGAAGAACAGGAGAGACTCAGACGTCAGAATGAAGATGACTTGGCTAAATTACTGCCAAAAGCTGATGACTTTAGTTTAAGGAATAAATACCTCTCCAGACTGGGAGCTCAGGTATCCATAACACAGCAGGGGGCTTAGAAGTGAGGACAGAACAATGAGATCTTTATTTTGAGAACTCGGATGTTGTTTCTAAGAGCCAGTGAATCACCCTCTCGCTGCAATCCAGAAATAAGAGTAATTAAACACCTAATGAGGGAAGTGACCCAATGGCTGGCGAAGCAAGTAAGTTGAGGAGCAACTTCTTGTGATCCATGATGTCTTAATTTTATTGTTTTGCAGCTCCCAGATAATTACTCTTCCTCTTTATCAACCCTGGCACACAGAAGCGTGTTGAAATAGCAGCCTGTCCCTGTGGAAAATCAGGGAATGCCTTGAGTGTCCCGGGACACAACCCCAGCACAAGCAGCAGAACGATGCTCCTGGGCCTTGCTGCAGGACTAGAGCCTAGTTTGGAATGCCCAGCTCCAATCCTGGCACTGTGGGTAGTTCAGAGAGCCCCTGCTGAGGAAGCACGTGTTGGTTGGAATCCCTGAGCACCTCCTGTCTGTGAATAGCTGAGTCAGCAGCGAGGCTGGACCTGCTCGCTGGCTGAAATGGGAAAACCTGCTTTAATTGCTGGGAGATGAGCCTTGTTGTTGAGCCTCTCACCTGGGGCACCTTTGTTACTCCTGGCAATGCCCGTTTCATTTTTCCTGTAGGAAAAAATGGGAGGAGAGACTCCCCAGGGAATATTTGAGTGGAAGCTCCACAGCTGAGGGAGGGCCAGCCCTGGGTCAGTCACCCAACAACAACCTCGGGTGGGTCCTGAATCGTGGCAAAACTGCTGTGTTTTTAACAGCTCTGACTCAAAACTGTGAAAAGAGTGAAATGCAAGAAGTGGCTTTTGCTTTCAGTAGGAAAAGGGTCCGGTGTCCCCGTGGAACCTTCCCCATGGTTTCAGTGGAAGGCTCAGTGCTGAGCAGGGAGTTCCTGGGGGCTCCTCCGGAGTGCATTTTGCTTGGGTTTAATTACTCATCAAGGTAATTGGATAAGCTGTTCCTCGACTGAGCTGAGCTTGCCTTAAGAAGCAGGAGTGTGTGGCTTTGTGGAGTGCAGGGAGGTGTTCCCTGGCTGATTCCAGGGAACCCTTGTGTGCCACACAGGAGCCTTTGGCAAACTGTTTGACTTTGCAGAGAAATAGTTTGATTTAATAAAAATGTTACTTTATGTGTAGAATATGTTGGGGTTTTTTTTTCCTACCGTAATTTAAGCAGAGCTGCAATTCCTGGTCTTAAGATTTCAGTGGAGATACTTTCATGTTCCTTAAAAACTCAAATCATCTCCCTGAAGGACTAAAGCCAGGAGTATTTTGGTTGATAATCCTGGATGCTGAGGGACAATTGAGGTGTGAAGCTGCTGCCCAGGGGGAGTCGTGCCCTGAGCTGTGCTGGTGCTCTCTGGGCTCCCCTGGGATCTGACCTCTGGCAGGGTTGGTACAGGTTGCTTTGTTTCCCTGGAAACTTGGGAATTCGGGGTGTTTTTTAATAAAAGCTTGCAGTGGACACTGGCACCTGTATTTTTTGGACTGTTCAGCCATGGGTTGTTGCCTTTGGTGGTGTTTTCTGAGCAATCCCAACTCCTGCTTCCCCTGAGAGTGGGAAGAGTTTGAGGGAAGTGGATCTTTGGGAACCAGAGGGGAAGTTTCCCCCACTGATGGGTTGATGTGTTTTTCTTGGAGGGGGGGGGGAATAAATTTCTTGTTCTCCTGTTGCTCTTCATCTCCCTAACTCTGGCTGTGGTTGTAGAACTCCTGTGCTGTCACTGCAGGTTGGTGTTTCACATGGGACACAACAGCAACCCTGGAGTTAATGTTTTGTTGAGCTTTATTTTCAGTTCCTAAATTCTGTCCCCCAGAGCATCCTCTAAAATCCTGGGGTGGAATTCTGCGAAGGGGGGGAGCTTCCCCTGTGAGCTGCAAACCCTCTCCAGGCAGAGTCTGAGTGTGGAAATGGGGTTTAACCCTCCCTGGGTAGTGATGTAAATGTTTTCCTGATCTCACATATCTCAGAATCTCCTTGGCTTTGGAATTATTGTACCGCTTCCTTCATAATCTGCTGTATGGATCACCTGGAGTTCCCAAATGGCTGGGGAGCACTTTTGGAAGTTAGGGGAGGGGGGAGAGATGGAAGTGTGGTGTCGGAGGTGGGAAGGGACGTTTATCCCAGCAGATGTTGCCGTTTTCTGGGATATCTGTCACTAGAGGTCAGCACTGCAACGCTGCTGGGCGAGGAATGTCTTCTGGACTGGGATGAAGAGCCTTCAGGGATCCAACTGCTGTCATTCTTCTGGCACTTCCTTACGTGACCTGGCCCTGGCACAGGGTGCCCAGGGAAGCTGTGGCTGCCCCAGGATCCCTGGAAGTGCCCCTGGATCCCTGGAAGTGTTCCAGCCCAGGTTGGAGCAACCTGGGCTGGTGGAAGGTGGGTGGCACTGGATGGGCTTTAAGGCCCCTTCCAACCCAAACCAGTCTGGGATTTTATGATTCCCTGAAATAGAGTCCAGTCTTTGGAAAAAGCACCTGTTTCCCATATTTCTGTTGGATATCCTGGTTGTTAACTCTGACCCAGCCCAGGGCAGAGCTCCCTGAAGCTGCTGCTGTCCCACCTCATGTGCCCACAGCCACTGTGTCGTGTCTTTGGTGGATGTGCAGTGAACTGTGAGCCCTGGATTGGATGGAAAAGCACAGACTGGTCAAAAATACCCTCAATTTTCCGTTCCAACCCCCAATTGTGTCCTCCATGGAAAAACATTTCGTGTGCTCGGTGGTTTCTTCTACAACCACACGTGTGTTGCAGCACAGGGGGCTCTGCTGACCCCTCCCTGCCCAGGCCTTGGTGTTCCCAGCACAAAACCTCCTTGCTTTCTGTACCTGCACTTTTTCCTCGAGCTCCTGCTGCTGGCACAGTCCTGGTGGGCTCCAGGAGGATGGAGAAGTTCCTGCTGCACAGAGTGGTGACCCAGCCAGGTGGTCACAGCCCCCAGCCCTCGCTTCTCTGCAGCTGAACTGATTTCCAAGGTGGGTAAATCTTTGGTCTTCTGTTATTGTTTCATCAGGGGAGGCTCAGGTTGGACAGCAGGAGGAATTTCTCCCTGGAAAGGATGGTCAGGCACTGGCAGGGGCTGCCCAGGGAGGTTTGGAGTCCCCAGCCCTGGAGGTGTCCAGGGAATGACTGGCCATGGCACTCAGTGCTCTGGACGGGGTGGGGATGGGGCACAGGTTGCACTTGATGACCTTGGAGGACTTTTCCAACCTCGGTGATCCTGGAATTCTGTGGTTATTCCATGTGTTACTGAGAGGCTTTGGGGTGTCTGGAGCAGCTTTGTCTGTCCCAGCTGGAAGGTGCCAGTGGAACAGCTCCATCTGGGTCCTGTAGCTGGAGCTGACCTTTGGAGGAAAACCTCCTCATCCATGTAGGATTTGGGGCTGAAATCTCTTTGTGCTGCAGGCAAAAGGTGGGGCCTTGCAGGAACCAGAAGGAAGGAGAGAGTTCCTGTCCTGCTTCCTCTGCACAGGCAAACGCTGCTCTTCTGGTATTTCCACAAAGCATCTGTGGCTCTGTAAACGAGGGGCTGCTCCTCAGATTGTTGAAGTGATGTTATTACAGTGCCTTAATTAATTGCCTTGTTTACGTGTTGACAAAGCTGTGCCAGGGCACGGGAAGCAGCTGTGAATGGCAGGAGTTCAGGCTGGAGCTGCCACCCCCCAGTTCTGCTCTGCCTGGGATGGGGAAGGGACAGCACAGGCCACTCCAGGTGAAGGTGAGGGACAGGGTGAAAGGGCTCACTCAGGGGGGAGCAGATCCATGGGAAAATCCCAGATGTCGCTTAAATCCTAGTGGGAATTTGGTTAAATTACTTAACACTGAAGACTTAAGAACTTCTAAACTAAAATCTGCTTTATTCACAGCCCAGGTGATCATGAGGTATTTTTGAATGTTATTTTATATTTTTAGATACGTATTTTTGGGGGGTTATTTTCTAGCATAGCAGTGGGAACAAATCAGCTTAGATCTGTTGGGCGAGGTGAGGTCTGTGGGGAAACTGTGTCCTGAAATGCCTTCCTGGTGTTCCCTGTTGGATTCTTCCGTGCCACGTGCCCTGGGATGGCCCTGCTGGAGATGACCCCCTGTGGGACCTCTCCCAGCCTGTGATTCTGTGGATCACAGTCAGTGTGTTTGGGTCAATCAACCTGTTAACCCAAACCTTAAACCATCTTGTTGCTTTAATTTGGGGTGCCCCTCGTTGACCATCCTGCGTTTCAGACCCACCATGGACACGAGATTAAAAGTACAACTTGACTTTCCAATCTGTCAGGAACTGTACTGCTCCTCAGAGCCCCCTGAAGTGAATTCCCCAGTCTTTTTATCTAAAAGCCACTCAGAGCAGTTTTTAGTGAGACTAGAGGTGATATCCCAGTGCATGAAATCTGTCAGAAGCGATGGATACACGTATGAGGATCTGAGAGAAAGCTGAAGATGTGGCGTTCCCAGGCTTCATTTCAACCCCAGAGCTCTGCATTTCGATTGATTTATTTCCATGCCAATGGATCCTGCCATAAACACACTGTTATAGAATGTATTGACTGCCCTGTCGATATGATTTTAGGGCTGACTCCAGGAAAATCCTCCCACTGCTGGTGCTGAAATACAGCACTGGGTTCTGCTGCAGGGGAAACCACAGCAACTCCCCTCTTTCTTCAGACCTTCTGGAATGGCTCCCAAAATGAGGGACAGCAGAGGTCACCTGGCTTGGGGCGTTTCACCTCCTGGAATTGTCTGGGATTTTCAGGGAATCAGGAGGCTGAACAGGGGAAAGCACAGCCTGGGGTTTGGAAATACCCTAAAGTTGCATCCACGCTCCAGAGCAGGCTGGCCCCTGGGATGGACGAGGGGAATGGCTTCCCACTGCCAGAGGGCAGGGTCAGCTGGGATACTGGGAAGGAATTCCTGGCTGGGAGGGTGGGCACGCCCTGGCACAGGTTGCCCAGAGAAGCTGTGGCTGCCCCAGCCCTGGGAGTGTCCAAGGCCAGGTTGCAGCAACCTGGGATCGTGGAAGGATCCCTGGATGGAACTGGATGAGCTTTAAGGTCCCTCCAACCCCAACCATCCCATGGTTATGGCATCATGGGCACCTTTGGTGACATTTGTGTCTGTGTCTGAGTCGTGTAGAGGTGTCAGGTGGAGACCACAATGCACAGGGAAGAATTTCTTTCCTTTTGCCTTGCATGTTTTCACTCTCCCTTTGCACAGGCTGCTGATACAAAGGGTTTATTCATGAGCTTAACCTAATTACTGTCCTCAGAAACAAAGCCTGGTTTACAGTGAATATCCTTTTGATATCCATCATCTGAATATTGCCTAACAAAGTTAGCAAATGGCCTCCAAATGAACCAAAAGGATTCAGTGGCTCATCCAGCAAAAAGAAAAGAAAACAGATCAGGGTTTTACCCAGACTGACAGAAATGTTTAAAATTCTCAGTGCATGGCTTTGCTGGGGGATTAATATGCATTTTTTCCTGTCTTGAGATGAAAAACACCGTCTGGATTTAATGTAACACTTCCAAAACTGCTGATGTGAGTCTCTGGGAGAGCTGTTTTATAAACACACTGGAGAGTTTAGCAGAGACAAAGTTCATTTCGAGGAGCTGCAACACTTGTAATCAGCAACTGAAATGTATTCATGGATTTGCAGGACTAAAAGGCAGGAATTTAAGTGCCTTCATGTATTTTCCTGGCTTGGAACAAAGGGGATCCATTTTTCATGGGAAGCAAAGCTCCCTGGGGTTGAGTTGGCTCTGGGGAGATAATTAAGAGGGATCAATAAATAGTGATGGATCGAGTTTTGGCCTGCCTGGGTCCCTGACTGGCTCAGCTGCTGCTGCAGTCACCTCCCAGGCTGTCAGGGTTGGGTTGACCCAGGGAATGGTTTTACAGAGTCCTGGAGTGATAGAATTGTTAAGGTTGGAGAAGATCTCACCAAGTGCAGCCATCAACCAGCACCACCACGTTCACCACCAGGCCACGTCCTCAGGTGCCACATCCCCGTGGTTTTTGGACACTTCCAGGCATGGTGACTCCACCACTAAACTTCCTATTCGGTCAGATTTCTCTGGGGTCTGTGAGAATGTTAGTTTAGAAGCCTGACCTAAAAACTCGTTTTGGCCCTTGCTGACACTCATCTCCAGGTCAGTATTCCTTGTCCTGCCCTTCCACAGGGTTTGGTCACGGCCCCAAGGCTGCCAGAGCTCAAGGAGTGTTCAGACAACGCTCTGAGGGACAGGGTGGGATTGTTGGGGTGCCCTGGACAGGAGCTGGATTCAGTCCTGGTGGGTCCCTTCCAGCTCAGGATATTCTGTGACTCATCTTGTTGGATTTTGATGCCCTCACTGCTGCCTGCCTGCTTGGATCTTCCAGGTGTGTGTGAAGAAGGCTGGGACAAGTCCTTATGTTCTTCACCTTGGACTGGGATAATTAAACTAAATTCTAACACACCCTCAGTGGAAAAGGCTCTTTTCCAGGAGCCCATTGCAGCGTGTTCTGATGGCCTGGCTGCTCCTCTGAGTGCCACAGTGCAGCTCCAAGCTGATGGTGTTCAGTGCTTCACAGGGAAAACCATCATTTCAGTTCCCTCCTGAATGGCTCTGTGGCCTGGAAGGAGTTCTGGCAGTTTGGCATCTTTGTGCATTAACGGGCTCCCTCTGATTATCTGTCCTGGCAGCTTCCCACGTGCTCCACGTGTCACTCCCACCATTCCATTCCCTGCCTGCTGAGTGCTGGATGAGGAACTGGCGCCAACTGGAGCTTAATGGGATCTGCACCATTTTTAATGGTGACTTATGGATGTCCCATGGAATATCTGGACACACTTAATAACCTCCTGATGACACAAGAGCCTGAAGGTACGTGTTGTCCCAGAGCTGCCCCTGCTCACCAGCTGCTGTTACACAGCACTTGGTGGAGATTTTTATAATTAGAAACTTTTTTTTTTTTTTCCTGAGCTCCAGTAGCTCTTAAATAAAAAAAATTGATCCCAGGGAATTATATTGTTGAATATTAAAGTCAGTATTTATTTGCAAAGAGCCACTTTGGGGGTACCTAATTTGTCGAGGTTTTCTGCTCAGGCTGCAAAATGGTGCAATAAAACTCAGTGATTGATGTTTATGATCAGATTAAATGGTTTAGCTGTGGGGATCAAAGTTATAAATTCCAGCCCTCCCCAGGCTGGGATTGGCCACCAGAGATCCTGCCAAGTGCCAGCGTTTTTTAATGAGCTCGTTTATTTTCCGGCTCCGACAGAATCAACTTTTGGAGTTTATCGAAAGTGTGTTTAAAATAGCGACGTGCCAGGTGTCAAAAGGCTTGGATGTGGGTTGTGTTTGCCGGGTCAGACATCCCAGTGGGGAAAAGCAGGAGCTGAAAGCAGAGAATTGGATTTCCAAGGCCAGCCTTGAGGAGCGGGAGGGGCGTCGTCCCCTGGCTCTCTGTGCTGGGCTCGGTTGTTTCTGCTGCTTTTTGCCCCTTTCACTGAAAATGGGGTGGCCTCGAGTGCAGATACCCTTGGGATGGCCCTGGGGCTGCCTCCCTGCTGTGCTGCAAAGGGAACCATTGCCTGGTTGTTCGTGGAAATGCAATGTTTCCATCCCCAGGTGTGGTGGAGAGGACACAGCGACACAGGCGGAGCTGGGAACGGAGCTCTGAGGTCACTGAGTGGTGCAGAACTGGTTGGATTCAGGTTTAATGGTTGGTTTTTTCCCTGTTGGGAGACTGACCCCGGTGACTGCAGCGTTTTCCCCCACTGTTCCTGAAAGGAGAGGAAACAGAGGTCTCTCTAAAGGGCAGGAGAATGGAAACACCCTGGTTTTGTTTGCTCTGGGCTACAAGGGCAGGGCCTGGATCTCAAAGGCACCATATTCACAGAACAGAGATTTGATGAAAGGAATGCTGGGGTCGTTTTGTTAAGGTTGCTCTTAAGCTCTGTATCTGAAAGCTACCAGAGAATGGCTAACATTTAGTCTGCTGTTAGTGAGGACTAAATTCTATTTCCTGACTTGCTGTGGGAGATTTATAATTGGGGTAAAACCTGAGCTCTGAATTAATCTCCAGAGCAGAATTGTAGCATCAAAGCTCGACATTGTCTTCCTGTCCCCGGGACATTCTTTGTTAGAGAATCATTTGTTTTACTCCAAAGAGGCCCTTTTTCTTTCTCTATTAAAAAGTTGGTCTTTTTTTTCCTCGTGGCTGCTCTTACTCTGGGGAGATTCTGATTAAACACTTCAGTTCAAAAGCGTTTGCACAGTGGAGTCGTTTTGGGAGGGAAGGAATCATTAGGGATGCTGGGGGTGTTGGGGGTTCAAAGCAGGCTCTGCTTCATTCCTCCTGCATCAGCACATTGGATGCTCTTCCCTGGCTTCGGGAGAAGTGAGGGGCCCTTTCAAAGGGCAGGAAAAGCTGATTTAAAGTGAAGTCATTTAAAGGAGCGGATCCCATTGATTCCCAGCCACTCGGGCAGGGGATGTGTCCTTCATTTTATGGATGTGGGAAGGACGTGCCCAAAGCCCACCCTGGGTGAGTGGGACCCCATTTCTGCTGGGGGTGTGCTGGCTTTGGCCTTGCTGGGAGGGCAGAAAGGAGCCATGGACTCACTGGGCTTGGAAAAGCCCTCCAAGATCACCGAGTCCAACCATCCCCAGCACTGCCAAGGCCACCACTGCCCCATGTCCCCAGGTGCCACATCCACAGGGCTTTAAATCCCTCCACCTCTGCCCTGGGCAGCTGTGCCAGGGCTGGACAGCCCTTTCCATGGAGGAATTCTCCCAGTATCCAACCTGCCCCTCCCATGGCCCAGCCTGAGGCCGTTCCCTCTCCTCCTGTCCCTGTTCCCTGGGAGCCCCCCCAGCTCCCTCAGCTGCTCCTGCTGCTCCAGCCCCTTCCCAGCTCCATTCCCTGCACACGCTCCAGCCCCTGGTGTAGTTTGTAGGAGTCAGCACAGCCCTTCCTGCTGTAATTGCACCTTTACCTCGGAAGCCCTGGTGGAAAATAATTAAATTCCAGAAAAGCCTGTCTGGTTTTGAGCCCCCGAGGGGCTCAGTTAAATGTGATCATGGTAACTGCAGCTTTTAAGCAAATATGTGGGTTTTTGTAAAGAAATTAGGTGAGGTCTTTTGCACAGCAGGGAGCCGAAGGCTGTATTTCCATGTTTCCCTCACTTTTCCTGGAAAGTCTGAGGAATGTCTCAGGAGGAGCCATTTACACCCAAGAAGCAGAGGCAGGAGGATGCTGAGGGATGCAGGATTTCTGTGTCTTGGCAGAGACTCTCCCCAGAGAAGCTGTGGCTGCCAAATCCCTGGAAGTGCTCAAGGTCAGGTTGGACAGGGCTTGGAGCAACCTGGGCTGGTGGAAGGTGGAATGAGCTGAGCTTTCAGGTCCCTTCCAACCAAACCATCCCATGATCTGGGATTTCTACCTGCTTAAAAAAAGGGGGATTAGTGTGGATTCAAACCTAATCTAGGGTTTGACCCCTTTGGTGAAGGGGATTTTCATCCCTGGGATGCAGCTCCAGCAGCAGCACAAGCTGCTTCCTGGGAGCACTGGAGGAGCATCACCCACCTCCTGCAGCAGAGGGAAATAAAGCACCGGAATTATCCTAATAAATTACAATAATTGTGCCTGGCAGCAGGAGGTAATTTAAACCAGATTAATCTAACAAGCCTTAAAGATGAATAAATAATAAACATCTCCATGCATTGGGAATCTCATTCGGAATGAATATTAATTACTGCTCATAAACCCGATGCCAAAATCGATCCGTGGGGGGGAGGCACAAGGTATTAAGTGCAGCAAATTGGACAGGGCCGGGATGAATATTCCCAGCACCAGTGAAATGGGATCGTGCAGGTGGACAGAGCCCACAGGAATATTCCCAGCATCCAGTGAAGTTTGATTGTGCTGCCACTCGCCCCTATCACTGGCTGATGGGAAGCAGGCTTTGGAATAGGGGCTGGTGTGGATTTTGTTCCCGTTGTTTCCTGGCAGGTTGGATGGCTGGGTCACTGGGTTACTGTGGGGATTATCCAGGGTTTCTGTGGGAAGGGGAAGCCCAGGTGATGCCGGGCCATGGGAGTGGTGGCTGGTGCAGCTGGCACCGCCCTGTGCCACAGCACGTCCCCCTCCTGCTGGTGTGCACATCCAGGGAGCTGGGAATCAGGAGTCTCCCCCTGACCTCTGCAGGGATAAAAGCCAGAGGAAAGCTTTTTTCCCCTGGAAAAACAGCCCCCAGGGCAGGGGGGCATGTTGGGTGGGGTTCCCTCTGTGCCACTGTGCCCTGTGTGTGCCGAGGGGGGATTTCAACTGGAGCAAACTGG
Organism: Myiotriccus ornatus; assembly: GCA_036023395.1. Taxonomy (NCBI): domain Eukaryota; kingdom Metazoa; phylum Chordata; class Aves; order Passeriformes; family Tyrannidae; genus Myiotriccus; species Myiotriccus ornatus. The sequence continues at coordinate 1,584,963 of JAYRBT010000010.1, forward strand.
GGACCCGCTGCCTGCTGAGTGGGAACATCTGGGAGATGGATGAGAGGGTACATCTGCACCATCTGCTCTGGTGGAGCTCTATCCTTCATCCTCCCACCTTGCTGCACTGCTGTTGTGTTTGGGTGACATCCATCATCCCCTCCCCTCGTTCCCGTTCTCCTTAGGCCAAGGCTTTCTCCAGGAAAACGCCTTGCTTGGCAGAAAGCTGGACCAGGGGCTGCTAAAGGGAATTTTCCCCTGCTCCCTTTTTCTCTGCATGGCTTGGGCAAATATCATTTTGCCTGTACACACCCCAGGCAGTGGCATCCTGCTTTTGGTGAACACATGCTGAGTGTCAGAGTGCAAAATGAGCTGGGAAGGAGAACTGGGGTGTTTGGAGCTGGGGTGAGGTGGGGGGTGCTGGCTTGACGTGGCAGGAGGGAAGATCCTGTGGGGAATTCCTGGGAACACTGGGTGCCATCACCCTCCCAGGGAGGCAGTGTTTGCATCTTGGTTTAAACTGTAAAGCCTGGCAGGATTAAGTGAAGGTCACTGGCTGGAAACTGTGCCAGGGCTGGTTTAAAAAGGATCATAAAATGAAGTGTAGTCTGGAACAGCTCAGGGTGGGATTCCATTTGAGGCTCCTTGGTCTTTCCCACGGGAGGGATTCGCTGCCTGTGCCGTGTCTGAGATGGGCTGATCCTGCACTTGGAAGGGTTTGGAGGCTGCTGGGATCCCTGGGGCTTGGAGATAAGTGGGAAAGGGAGCAGGAAGGGAGGAATTCATCCTTGTGGCCTCCTGAGCAGGGCTAGGGGGTTGGTTCAGGTGTGTGTTGAGCTGCTCGTGGCATGAAGTGTGTGAGTAAAGGTGGATGCAGGGAGAGGGAAGGGCTGGAGAGCTCTGGGGGGATGAAGCTCATCCGCAGGGATTTGTCCATCTACAGATTTTTCCATGATCTGGGAGCCCAGAACACCCCAGACTGGTTTGGATTGGAAGGGACCTTAAAGCTCCTCTCATTCCAAGCCCCTGCTGTGGGTGGGACACCTTCCACAGACCGGGTTGTTTCCTGGGCATCATCCCAAAAGCTGCCTGTGAACTGTGGTGTGACAGTGGGAAGGATGAGAGCAGCATCCGTAGGGTCCAACTGGGGACTTCTGAAGGCATTTTACTGCAGATCCCTTGCCAAGGACTTCACAGAGGTCGTTTTTGCTGTGCTGGGAACAAAGTGTTATGAGTTTGACCTGTCTGCAGGAGCTGTTCCCTTGCCTGGCTGCTTGGCAAGATTGAAATCCTGCTGCTGTCTGGCACTGATCCCCAATAACTGCTTTAATAGCAGGCCTGGTGTGAACAGTGAGGAGGTTTCTGTCACTCAGGTGATGAAATCGCAGCTGGTTTTGCTGGGAAGGAATTTATCCTTGGCTTGGTGTCGTCTCCCCAGGGTGAGGAAGCTCCCTGCTCTGAGCCCGTCTACTACGACCTGCATCTCCCAGGAAAAATGGATCAGGGGCAGAGATGGGGAGGGCAGAGGTTTGGGGAAAGAAATTCTTTGAAGTGGCAGAGCAGTTACTTCTGTTAGACAAGAAAATAGCAGGTCATGGCTTGTGTGTTAGGCTGTAATTCCAACAAAATCCCGTGGTTTCGCTCCTCTGGTTTCTCCCTGGGCTCCTTTAGCAATGCCAATTGTGCTCTCCCCTCTCACCAAGTAGCTGTTTTCCAGCTCAGGGTGATGCTCTTCCATGGATCAGGTGTAAATGGTTTGGATTTGCACTAAAATCAGCAGCACCTTTCCCTTCCCTCCCTGTCCCAGTTCACTTTGTGACCCAATCCAGACTTCTTGCTCCTCCCATAACTCTTACAGGATCCTGGAACAGATTGGGCTGGAAGGGGCTTTTAATGGTCATCTCATTTAGCCCCAGATCCTCTATTTTAATAATCCTCTAATCTAATCTATCCCCAAATCTCCTGTTTATTCCCACTGGTTCACATTTCTCGACGTCCAGCAGGTGGGAAAAGAGGAGTTATGAAACAAAGATCCTAAGAATAAGGTCCTTCAAGAATAAGAAAACCAGCTGAGCTCAGCAAAGGGACCCTTTACTCTACCAGAGCTTTGGGAGCTTAATTTCCTTTTCCTTTCTTTATATATTTTAATACACACAGAGCCCTTGCCACACGTTGCTCCTGCTGAGGAAGGATTTGGGACACCTGTAAGCTTGTCCAGGAGTCTTGTAGAGATATTTACCCACTGGCAGAAAGCCAGTGGAGAGGATTTTAGCCCCAAAAGCAGACCCCAACCATTCCAACCCCAGGGCAGTCCCAGCCCCTTCGATGCAAGGAGCGGCTGGGACTGCAGGAGTGATGTGCAGTCACTGGAATGGACAGTTCTTGGGATGGACAGTTCCTGGAATGGACAGTAGGACAGTAAACATTTCAGAATATTTTTCAGAGCAGTGGCTGTATCATATACCAGTATTACTAACATCTGCCCAGGACAGATGTACAAATAGGGAAATAATTTTTCCACCAGCACGCTAACAGCTTCTTCCCTCACCAGTGGTTACAAAAGAAGTCAGGAGTATTTTAAAAGATTTGGAGCTTTTTGTTATGTGTCCTTTGATTTACTTCCATGACAGCCAAAAGACCAGAGAACACAAACTAAATTGACCTACAGAGATTTTTCTTTTCATAAATTTCCGACCTCTACTTTGCCAAACATACAACTTCCACTTCTTTCTTGTGTGGCAGAAACTCTCAAACTTAAAAAGATCTCCAGCAGAATGTGCCCACTTGGCTCCTAAACTCTCAATCCCGTGAAGCTCCAAACAATCAGGAAAATTCCCCACACCCCTCTGAGGTGTGGGAAGCAGAGCCCGAGTGCAGATCTGTGTTTTTCCCAGTCAGAGCTTTCCTGTGGTTCGATCCACCACACCCAGGCCACTTGCATGTGATTTAATACGCTGCTCATGCCAAGCATTTCTGTTGGCCCAAGGAAATGAGGCAGTGCTGGCAAAGCTTTTCATTACTGACGCTCCAGAAGGGATGATTCTGGCCACCCAGGGCAGGTTTTCAGGGAGTTAATGTGCTGTGTTCACCCAGAACAGTCTCTCTGTGGTGTTACTGCCTTCTGATTATTATTTTGATTGTTGTTGCCCGACCCTGGGATTGTTTAATGGGCAGATTAGGATCTGGCTTGTGGGCTTTGGTTCATACCCACAGCTCTGCTCAGCATCCTCACTGAAATCACCATAGTAACGTTGCAGGGGAATAATGGGCCTTATATTTTTATCCTGTGCTGAAATATCAGGGCTGGCTAATATTTCTCTTACTTCTGTCCACTGCTCATCTCGAGGGGGGCCAGAGGAGGTTGTACCTTTGGTTTCCAGGGGATTGCAGCTTCTCCTGAGGGTGTGGGTCCAGCAGGACCCTGTGATGCTCGTGCAGGGTGGGAACACCTTGCTCTGGATCTCTTGTTGTGACCAGCACAAGCAAGAACAAAGTCCTGCTTTCAAACAAATGGTGCCAAGCCTGGTTTATACTCAGAAAATCGAGAAACTCGGGAGCAAAGTTATTTCAGGGTGTTGGGCTGTGCATTAGATTAGGTTTGGATTAGATATTGAGGAATTCCTGGCTGGGAGGGTGGGCAGGCCCTGGCACAGGTTGCCCAGAGAAGCTGTGGCTACCCCTGGATCCCTGGAAGTGTCCAAGGCCAGGCTGGAGCAACCTGGGCTGGTGGAAGGTGTCCCTGCCCAGGGCAGGGGGTGGTACTGGATGGGCTTTCAGGTCCCTTCCCAACCAAAGCAGTCTGGGATGATGATTCTGTGATGTGTCGGGGCTGTGTCCTGCAGAAGGTCAGGCTCTCTGGGACCTGTGTCATTCTCATGAATTAACCTCACTATTTAATTAATTAGTTTGTTTGTGTGGGTGTTTTTAAAGGTTAACTTTCTTCCAAGAAGACCAAGGAATTCAGTTTCCCAGGCAGATCTGGGCATTTTGGGGGAATATAACCCCGATTTCGTGGGCAGCAATTGCTGAGCTCTGTTCCCTTCAGGTCCAAAAGCAGCAGCACAAGTTGAGCTCCCACACCCAGTGCAGCGCAGGGTGAGCAGGAGCTTCATGATCCCAGGGAGGAGCAGGGGCTCTCAGAGCTGATAACATGGTTTCCCAGCCCTTCCTCAGAAATGCTGGGAATGGTTTGGGAAGCTGCTGTTACAGCTCCTGCAGTGATGTTTCCAGGGAAGTCCTGTATGTCCAGCCCAGCATGTCTGAAGCTCCTCCACAAACCTGAATTCCTTCCCTACCCCCCAACAAACAGGAATCATCTGCTCCACTGGACTTCCTTGGCTTTGACATGGAGAAGAAAACATTAAATGTGTTCCTTGAGCTGTGGCACAAGAGTGGGTCAAAAATGTGATGGTGTTTTTGTTTCTGATCCCCCAGAAAAATGACTCTTTGCGGCATGAGCTGAGAGGTGCCGTCCATGTGATCCAAGCAGCTTCCCACAGGGAGCAGAGCCGTGGCAGGGTGAGACATCCCTCTCTTTGGAGCGATGATTTGTGTGCCTGTGGTGGTTGTGCTATCGGGTTGTCGACTTGGGAGGGAAAAAAATACCCCTCTGCTTCCATGTATTATCCCTGGAAGAAGAGCTCCTTGCTCTCGTGTGGATTGCTCCTGGGTGGGAGCCCCGAGCTGGTGGGGGCTGGCTCCGTGCTGGGAGCTCTGCTCCCTCCCAGATCCTGCTGGGAATGCTGCTGGCACTCAGGGCCAAATGGAAGGCAGAAACCTGAGGGATTTACGGGACAAAGCAACCCCCAGGTGGCAGGGAGAAGGCTGGGATGTATTTCTCGTGGGAATCCAGAGGTGGGAGAAAAACGGGCCAGTCTGGTTTGCCTTTGTCCTGTGCTGAAGTGCTGGGGGGGAAAATGATCCACTCTGGGCTGGGAGTTTTCCTGCCCTGTGCTGAAATGCTGGGGGAAGGCACGGGCTGGAGATGATTCCCAAACCTTTGTGCAGCCCCTGGGTCGGCACAGGGCGGGGGTTTTGCTTCAGTTCTTGAGTTTTCCTCTTCTTGGGAAGAGGGATTGTCCTGTGGGGAGCAGGAAAGTTGAAATAGTTTGATATACAGGACTTGGATGGATGGATGGATGGATGGATGGACGGATGGATGGATGGATGGATTGTCTTTGGAGCAACCTGGTCTATGGAAGGTGTCCCTGCCCATGGCAGGGGTGGAACAAGACGAGCTTTAAGGTCCCTTCCCACCCAAACCATTCTGGGATTCCATGACATAAATAACAGAAACCCACTCAAATAATAATGTAATATATTTATTACTTCTCCTTCTTGCCTTCCTTTGGCTTTCTGCTCTTTTTCTCTTTTTTTTTTTTTTTTTTTTGCCTTTATGGTGTTTGGTTTTTTTGTTGGTTTTTTTTTTTGGGAAGGCATTTTTAAGTTTCTGGGAAATGCATTTTTAATAGGCTGCCTCAGCAGACAGGTGCAAACTTACAATATATATAGCATAGTAAAATGTGTAAGTCATAAAGTATATGAAGCATAAAAATATACATATAATAATTATATAGATTATAATTAATGTCTGTAATTCATACAAATACAATATATAAAATTTGTATATATATATAACCAATATGAAGTATATAAATAGTGAAGTAAAAACTTTTATTTTGTTCCTTTTTTTTTTTTTTTTTTTTTTTTTTTTTTTCTGGGGTGGGGCTGGGTTACTTTGTTCCTTTTGGTTTTTTTTTGGTGGGGGGTTGGGTTGCTTTCATCACTCAGCATTAGTGCAATTTACCCAGGCAACACAGTGACAGAGCCTCCTTTAGCATAATGTCTTAAAAATGGGGTTTAAACATCCTGCAGAAGGGAGAAAAAAAAGCCCCTAAAGCTGTGATTTCATTCCCAGGTCACGTTAAGTGCAATTACATTTCTGTGCCTCTGAATCAGTTTCCTTAAATATCTGGGCTATATATTTAACTTCCCAATGAAATGGCTTATGCTGTAAATATTGAGGCCATCCAGGGTGATTAAATATTAAACCTGACATTTGAAGGCAGCCCCAGTCGCTGGGTGAGCTCAGCTTTGCACCCACCGAGGCTTGTTCTGCAGGGAAAGGCAAGAAATCCCCCAGGAGATTCCTCCTGAGGGCTATGGGAAGTGTCCCCAGGACAAGGGCAACAAGTCCTGAGCTTTGATCCTGGAATCATGGAGTTGTTAAGCTTGGAAAAGTCCTCTGAGATCATCAGCCCAGCCCCACCACCGTGTTCACCAGTAAACCTCAAGTGCCTCATCCACGCGTGTTTTGAACACTGCCATTGATGGTGACTCCACCACTGCCCTGGGCAGCCTGTTCCAATGCTGGACAACCCTTTCCATGAAGGAATTTTTCCTAATTTCAGCCTGAACCTCCCCTGGGCCAACTTGAGGCCACTTCTTCTCGTGCTGTCCCTCGTTCCCTGCCAGTGCCTTCCCTCTCCCTGCCTCAACCAGCACCTGCCCAGACACTTCCAGCGTCACAGAGAAGGAATGACAACATCCCAGAGAGGGAATCAAGATATCCCAGGCCTTGAAGGCAGCGCTGGTGTTGGGAATGGCATTGGTGAGCTCCCAGAGAGGCAGAATTTACAGCCTGTCTTAGTCCCTCTTGTTCTGTCTCCTGCCCACGAGCCTTGGCATGGCCGTGTCGTAGATTCACTGTGTGAGGTTCCAAAGAGCAAACCACAACCAAACCACCCCAAACCCACCCAGACATTCCTTTGCAGCCACATGTGCTTGTTGCTGGGGGAGGAGGGGGTCTGGTTGTCCAAGTCTTCTCTCTCCAAGGGTTCCATGTTCCTGAGGGCAGCGTGAGGGTTGTGGGAACACCTCAGGCAGTGGGATCAGTCTGCTATAGGGCACTTGGTAATGCAATCTTGTCTCACACAGCATCTCTCCAGCAGCTGGCACGAAGCTCCTGAAGAAGATACGGATTGAGCTATTCCAAGGGGCTGTTCAACGCTGCAGAAAGTGAAGCAGATTTAAGGAGAAGCCTTAAACCAACCCCCTTGCTTCAGGTATCACAAGGTAATTCAGTCCCCACAGTAATCAAGACTGAAGCTCTGCTGCCCTGGGTTTGGCTTTTAGAGGTCAGGACTTTTACAAGGGGAGAAGCTGCAGAGCAGTAACTCAGGGAGAAGGCACCTCACCAGAATACCAAAGCTCTCCATGTGTGATAAAAACCCTGGGCACGTGCAGCCCTGGGCTCTGCTGGGATCAGAGGGAAAGAGTCCCAGAGACACTGTGGATTCTTCAAAATTGCCTTCGTGCTGTGCTGTTCAATCCCACAGCTGGCCCGAGTGGGAGGATCATGGGGAGGGAGGGGATCTGTGCTCAGGGTGGGCAGTGATAGGAAGGGAGGGGTCACGGTCCAGCTCAGCTTCATCTCTGATGTGGCCGCAGGGCTACATCCCAAATCCAGCCCTGGAGAACTGTGCCTGTTGGAAATGTGGGCAGAGAATGCCACAATGGGTTGGGTTGGAAGGGTCCTTAAAGCCCATCTCATTCCAACCCCGAACCTTCCACCAGCCCAGGTGGTCACAAGAACTTTCTTAACCCCCCTCCCTGACAGGCCTTGGTGTTTGTCAGTCAGGAAATCAAGAGGTGCTCAAAGGCAGATTTACAGGACCTGTGTGCCTGTGGGAGGGCCCTCATTCCAGGCCATGGATTTGAAGGGATATAAATCAGGAGGGAAAAATAAATAGAGCTGCTATCAGCTCTGAGACTGCAGGTGACACACGTTTTACTTGGTGAGGATTTTTTGGGGAAGAGTTCATATCCATCCTTTGCTTCAAGGGGAACCCACACAAATGGGCTGCACAGGGATCTCTGTCCGAGTGGGAATGAGCTCCTGGGCACATCTCACTCATTATCCAGCCAAACCCAGAGGATGTCCAGGAGGCTCATCAGGCCTTTCCCATCTCTCGTGACTCTGAGGTACTCGTGGTTCACTTTGCTCAGGATAAACCTGTTGTAAGGGAGCCAGTGCCTGAAAAGCCCTGGGATGTCTTTGCACACAGGTCCTGGACCTGCTGTGCCCGCCAAAAAAACTGTGGAGAGGACCGAGAAATTTGTGGCTTCCAAAAAAACCCCCACCTGGAACATCCCCAGCCAGACAAGTGACACGTGTCACACTCCCAGCGCCACGTCCTGCGTCTGAAAATCCCCGGCACAGCCCCAGTGCTCAAATACGTTTGCCAAAACACTTTTACAGAAGAAAAGAGCTGCTTTCCCTCCACGAGGACTGAGCTCATGGCAGTGGCTGAGGTGACATGCAGTGAATGCTCCCTAATTTAACTCCCCACCTGGAAACGTCTCCAGTGGAGCAGCGACGGGGCCTCATCAGCTTCCTTTCAACAGGAAGGTTCTCGAGGCCCTGGGAAGCTGCAGATCTGAAAATGCAGTTGCAGAGTGGCAGAAAAGCATTTGCTAAACCAGGATTAACGTGAACATTGGACCTAAAGGGCTGCCTGTGGAGCTGGAGCTCTGCAGAGCCACGAGCTCCTCTGCACGTAAAACGAGCTGCTTTTGTGACAACCTGGAATGTCCCCAGAGAGCAGGAAACAGGGACTGGTGTCATCTTCAATGGATTCATCAAGGACACTCATGAGGAAGGACTTCTCTCCACTCAACAGATGTTTTTTCAACTCCCCTGTCTTGTTTTGCCTCAGCAGGTGAGTTGACACTGAAGTTTTTCACCAGTAGACCTGGGAGAGGCTTTTGTGGTAAAAGTTGGGACCTGAGGTCAGTGGGGGGTTTTGTTCAGGTCCTGCTGGGTGCTGGACTGGAAGCTGATGTAGGTTTGTCACGTCCATATAATGGAAAAGGGAATTCATGTTGTGGCTACTGGTCTTTTTTTTTGTTCCCTTGAGCTTCTCCTCTCAAATGCCAAAGTATTCAAAGCTCAGTCCAGCATGTTACAATGAGAGGACTGAGCCCATCAGCAAATGTTTTGCCTTGGCTGCTGCTGCAGGTTTGTCTGCAACTGATTTGGGGTTTCCTTCTCACAGGATCTGAATTCTCTCTGTCAGAAGAATGTCCAAGTACACCATGCCCTTGAATCCACAGCACCCCGTGACCCCAAAGCACTGAGGAGATGACAACGTTCTCCAGGCTTGTACCAGGGGGGCAGGCTCAGGGGAGGGACTTAATTCTGAGTTTTGTGGGCAGGAAACGAGCTGAGGGAGGGAAATAAATTTAAAAGCCGTGTGCGTGGGCAGGGACACTTCCAGGCTGCTCCAAGCCCCGTCCAACCTGGCCTTGGACACGTCCAGGGATGGGGCAGCCACAGCTCCTGCCTTCAGGCAAGAACTGTCCCTGAACTCACTGCTGTTTACTAAGCACAGCCAGGGTGGAAAATGCAGCTCCATTTTAATAACTGCATCTGAGGAAGTGCTTTTGGAAACCCTGGGATACAGACAATTTTTTCTCATAAGGGTCTGTGATCCTGCAGAACCTCCTGGGGTTGTTAACGCGGTTTAAAAACAAAAACAGCATTTTAAAGTCACCCAAACACTGCTATTTCACACGTGAAGTTGCCTCTGGCTTTGTTCCAGCCTAAATCTACCTGGCTATTAAATCTACCAGGACTGATGTGGTGGTTGTTTTTCAGGGATGCATTAAGGGAGCTGCGACTGAAAGATGACACAGAAATTATGTGGTGCTCCTGCTGAGATCTCTGTGATTAAAGCTGCCTTTTACATCTTCTGTAAAGTCCCACAGTTGCTGAGTTATTTCCCTGCAAGGCTTTGTGAGGATTCAAACAATTTGGTGGCGTGAGGTTCGAAGGAACAGAAGATGTTCCTGTGCCAAGGAGAGCTGCAAACAGAACCTCCCCTGAGCTCCATCCCCTCCTCAGAATCCTCGTCCCTGCTGCAGGTGAGTGGCTGGAGGAGAGCCCCTAATTGGGGGTGAAGTTGTAGGGTTGTTGTCTGGCTGCAGAAATGGGTTTGATTTGGTCCAGGTTCATTTATCTTTCTGTGGTTCCCTTGAAAATTAGGGTTTCTCCCCCTCTGTGTGCAGACACACACACAGCCTGTGATGGCTGGGTGACATCAGGGAAGAGGGGAAGGCTGGAAGGTGCAGTGGGAAAAGCAGGTGAACAGAGTATCTCATCTGCTTCCTGCTGCAGCACTTCACCTCTACCTTATAAACAGCTCTTCAGAGGAATTAGCATTAAAATCTGGCAGTGCCTCTGTGTGGTGGGAAATCAAACCTCTCTTCGTGTGGAGCTCTTGGATCAGTTGATTGCTTGGTTCGTGGGTATAAAAAAAAAAAAGGGAAAAGAAAAAATCTATGGAAACAACATTGAACGATCCCAGTTTCAGTGCAGAGCTGAAGGATGAAGGTCACTGCAGCAATTCCTCCTCTGGTGAGTGAGCAGGAGGGAGCAGCAGCTCCTGTTTGCTCTCACAGCCCTGGGAACAGCTCAGGAATTGCAGAATTGGTATCATCTAGTTTTTTTCCCCACTGCTGGTGGTTGTAGAATTACAGCCCTGCCCTGGAAAGGCCTTCCCGGGCTGTGCCTCTTCCCAGGGCTGGATGTCCATGGACACAGGAGGGGGCTCAGGGTGGAGCAGGATGAGCCATCCCCAACAATTCACAGAGGAATACAGCAAACAGGATGCTTTTAATGGGATACAGGGCAGAGAAACATTATTCACTGGTGTAAACAACACATTTTATTTAGCAGAAATCCTTCCAGTGATTAGGAAATTACCTGATGGATTGACTGCAACTCCAAACTCTTCCTGGATCCAGCATTGTACTTAAAACAATTCAGTGAATTATTATTTCAAATGAAGAATTATTGTGTGGTGAAGAACAGAAGGGATGGTTTTGCTGGTCATAATCCCAGAACTTGTTTGTTTGGGATCAGTGTTTGCTTTTGGAATGTCAAAGCTTCTGTGGGAAAGGTGTCCCAGGGTGATGCTTGGGCTGGTTGTGCCTGGTGGGGTTACACACCTAAATCGCTTCCTGGGGTTCTTCTGGATTCTTGGAGCTAAAATTGGCCAGTGAAAATGGGAAACTGGCTGCTGGCAAAGAGGTGTCCATTATAATCCTGGCAGTGAGCTCTTCCTGGGGTCTCCTGTGTCATTGCTTTCCTCCCGTCCTTCGTGTTCGGTGAGAAAAGGGGGGGAAAAGAAGAGGAAGCACCAAATGGTTGGACAGCCAACAGTGACATAGAGTTTTCCTGTACAAACATTCCCTAAGTATTGAATGAAACCCCCCTGGGTTTAGAGACTGCAGCTTTTTCCCTGTAATTACTTTTTTTTTTTCCCCAGGGATCTCAATTCAAGTGTGTTAAATACAGACCAAGGAGCTGCTGTTCCTGTGCACAACAACAATCTGAAGGAGCTGATGTGCTTGCAACTGTTTTTTTTTCCAGCAGAATTAAACCTGAATTTTGTGGATGCTGAAAGTTATGGACTTGATGTGAGCAATGAGGCAGAACGGTAATTTTTTTTAGTACTTACTAACCTAGCACTGGAAAACAAGATCTGATGGATGAACAGTTGTGTTTTGGAATAAATATCCCATTTCCCTCATGAACTCTTGACCTCCCACAAAATTCCCTGTTACAAACATTGAGTTATTAATTATATTTTTAAAAGAAGTCCCTTTACACGTTGTGGAAATGTAGAAGCTTTGAAATGTTTTGAATTTCAACCATGGCTTTAGTGCTTCCCAAGGGGTTTGATTTGTCACCACAGGCAGAATTTGCTCTTTGCTTTAGAGGAGTGAAGACAACTCTGGCTGCTCTTTGGCAGAGGAAGAAAACCACACTCCATGGTGCATACGGAGTTGGTAGTAAGAGATTCCCTCTGGGAAGAGCTCAGGGGTGTGATGTGAAAGCAGCCTCTGGTGTTAATCCAGGCTGATCTGTACGGATGAAAGTATGGATTTTAGCCTTGGATAACAGGAGAGCTCCTTGCAGGGCTGGGGGATGAAGTGGCAGACAGAAGTTGGTGCAAAGGGCTGTGTTGTGTCCAGGTTGCTAAAACTCATTAGTGTCTTTCTTGCATAACTTGCTATTATGCAACTGCATTGAAAAGTTGAGGAGATCTGAGGGTGGTTCCTATAATTACCAAATTTCTTTGAAAACTCAATTAAGAAGCCATCTGGCCTAGGGATTTTATTGACCTGTCACTGGCTAATTATGTTGCAAATTTAATTCTTTGTGATTATCATTAGTAACTGTCCAGTGCTTTGAACAAACCCTTTTGTCTCCAAGTGTTGCCATCTTCAAATTTCAGAAAGTAACGAGGGGAAATGTTCTCTTAAGAGTGAAATCCAATCTACTATAAATATAGTTGAAATGCCCAACAGTCAGGAAATCTGAAAGCTTGTTTTTAGAGCCCTAATTCAGAAAACATGTGGAAGGGTTTGACTATGTGTGGCCTCACCCAGAAGAACCTCCTGAGGCCGGGAGGGGTTTGGGGTTGGTGCTTTCTGTGCTCCAGCAGATGGGGAGGTCCCTTGTCCTTCCATGTGCTTCCCCTCTTGGTGTCTCTTCTTCACAAGGCTGTCCGAGGTCATGCAGGTGTCTGCAGGCTGGAAATGAAGCCAAACCCTCAGCCCAGAGTTTTTGGGAAGGCCCCAGTTGGGCTGTGGTTGTCGGTGGGGTTTGGTGTGGGGGGTGTGTTGGTGGTGCCTCCCTGGAGCTGCCAAGCCCCAACTCCCTGACTGAAGAAGCCTTGCCTGGGGGTCGTGGATCTCCCTGGCATTTAGGTTTGGAAATTCGTGGTGTTCTGGATTTTGGGTGGTGCCTGGGAGATGCCCAGCCCTGGTGTTCTGCTGGCACAGCAGCCAGGGCTGCCTGGGGGATGTGTCACCACCCTCCTGCCTCAAAATCCCCGGGAGCCTCCAAGGCCAATTTGGACATGGCTTGGAGCAACCTGGTCTATGGAAGGGGGGTTGGAATGGATGACCCTGAAGGTCCCTTCCAATCCAAACCGTGATCCCTCCTTTTCCTCCTTTGGCTCTGCTGATTTTCCCTCCTGCCCTTCCATCGTGCAGAAAATTCCTCCATCATCTCCATCATTCCTCCATCATCTCACTTAAAACAAATTCCATCCAGGAGGGCTTTAGGGAGGATCCCTTTCGTTTCCCTGGAGCACTTGCCAGTGGCTGACAGCTCCTTCCTCCTCTGGAATTCCCTGTTTTGCATGGAGAGCTTCCCCTGGCATCCTTTGGAATGGGGTATCTCCACTGCTGCTTGTTCCTTAGCACATGTTTGTCCTCCACAAACAGCTGGATTGGGGCAAATTCTCAAGGACCAAGAAAAAGAGTTTTCCATCCCCCTTGGCCTCATCGGGACAGCCATTTCTTCTGGATAAGCAATAATTTATCAAAGGAAGGTGCTGTGCTAATTTGGAGTCATTTGGTAAATCCACGTTGCCTTCTATCCCATTTTCCAGGTGTTCTTGCCTTCCAGAATCTCTGTTGAGGTCTTAAATGTGTCTGAGCTCAGACTGACAGGTCCAGATCTCTCTCCCTCCTGGCTTAGATGGACATGATGGATTTGGAATTGTTCACCACAACCTCAGTTTACCAGGTGACAGTGGGAGGTGCTGAGTTCTGGGCTTGATTTAGGATATACTGGATTAAAAAAAAATGTTTGCCTGTTAATGACTTATCCACAGGAGTCCTTTAATATGAATTGCTCCCAAAGAAGTGCTATTTTCTCTGGGTTTACCATTCCCCTTCCTCCATTGGCTCCTCAGTGCAGCTAATTTAGCAAAATTGCATTTAAATGAGTCCCTGATGAGAGACCCAGAGTTCACATTTTTCTTTTAATAGCCATGTTAGTCTTCCTGCCTGTTAAAATTCCATAAATGGCTCTTTACTCTCCACGTGCAAGACAGCTCTTATATATCAGCCAAGGCATTATATTCCCAGCCTCACCTCAGGGAATTTCCAAGGAGTCCTGGTGCTTCCTTGAGCTGAAAGACAGGCTTTTAAACTGGGATTATTTATATTTATGTAGTGGTTGTGTCTTTAGCAGAGAGGTTTTGTAAAAAAGCCTCTCTCAGCCAAGTTAATCTCAAAAAAACCCTGAATTCCATACAGATAAGATGATGTTTTTCTTCAGGATGGAGCCTTTGGAAGTGAAAATGTTCTAATTTTTTTTTAAAATTGTTTTTAATTGCTGTTGGCACTTATTCCATAGTCCTGTGACATCCCACTCTTGGTGCTTTAGGTGGGGTAAATGCTGGGATGACTGAGGGATTGTCTCCTGCTCCACCTCACTGACTCCTGGGAAAGGCTGGAGATGAAAAGCCATTGAGTGTCGTGGGTCAGTGTGTCCTTTTCCTTCAGCAGGGCAGCTGCAGGTGGGAAAATCCAGCTGGAATAGCGGGACTGGAGCCCCACAAGTGCTGGGAAGGTGTTCCCTGGGAAGATGTTTCTGCTCCACGGACACGTCACCGGCGCTGCTTCGGGAGCCAAGGCTGTGAGTCCAGCTAAAAGATTCCTCCTGCTCCTGCCTGGCCGGGGGAATCCTGTGGTTCTGGGAGTCAAAAACCTGGTTTCTCTCTACGAGGTTCCTTCCCACAGCAGTCCAGGCTGGGATTTGGGCTCTGCAGGGCGGGATGTTGTGTGTGAGTTTAACTCAACAATCGCAGCGCGAAGCCGAAGTCGGTCCCTGACCCAGACACGAAACCTGCTCAGTCCCTCTTGTAGGATGAGCAGGACAGACATGTTTTGGTCCTAATTCCTCAGGGGCAGGTCTGTGTTACCTGCAGGTGTCTGGAGAAACCTGCAGAGGGACTCCCCTTTCATATGGGAAGTGAAAATAGTGGGGTCGTTGTTCACGAGACACGAGGGGCTTTGCCTCCTCACAGGGATTTTTGGGGTCCTCTGCCAAGGGCCACTTTTTTCAGGCAAAACTGATCATTTTTTTCAGGCAAAAGTGATCTCAAAGTGGCAGATTTTTTTTTTTTTAATTTTCTATCTGAAGTGTCTTATATTGAATTTAGTAAAAAAAAAAATTAAATTCACGTAAATTAAATGTCATTTTCTTACTCGTGACTGCAACATCTGTGCTATAGATCCTGCAAACCTGGAAGTTCTTGTTTAAGGCAAGACTCTTCTCTGGAACATTTGCATTTTTAGGGAGTTTTTCCTGCCCCAAAAGCTGTTTCTGCTGCGCATGAGAAGGAACACAGGGAAGGAGGGATGTGAGGGGTGGGATAGCACTGATTGGGGCTGGGCAGGAGACAAGTTTGTGGTTGGCAAAAATAATATCCCCCCAAAAAATTTACTTTTGGCATCAAAACCCCTTGATTTATTTTATTTTATTTTTCCTTTTCCAAACAGTTTTGTTTCTGGTGTAACCATCCTAAACATCACGCGCTGCTGTCGATCACAGCCATCACGGCGACTTGGGTTTGGAAGGTGCTGATGTCTAAAAAAGAGGGAATACAGGAACATCCTGCAGCAAAAGGGGACTTTGCTGCCCTTTCCTGCCCTGTGGGTTTCTGGGACAGCCTTTGGTGGCATTTCTGCTTTCATTCCAGGTGGCCACCGGGACAGTTTGTTTTGCAAAGCCTCGGACCCGACACAGAGATCTCTGAGATCCTGCTGATGCAGATGGGAGCATCCAAAGCCATCTCCAGGTGCTTTCACACCCAAACCGGGTATTTTCCAGGTGTTTCTATGTGGAATGGTTTGATTTAAAGTAGTTCTTGGATCATAAAATCTTCCTGAAAGGCACAGACGTGCAGCCAGTGCCGATTCCTGCCGTGCCCGTGTTTGCATCCAAGCTTTGCTGCTCGGGTGTGCTCCAGGAATGCAGGAAATCTGCCCTGCTCCCTATTTTGGGGGGATTCCTGTATGTCTGGAATGCTCTGCTGGCAGCAGAGCTCCTTTTCCTGGGTGCTTTTTTGGAGGAGGCTCCCTCGGTGCCCCCCAGGCTCCCACCACAATCGGTGCCAGTCCCGGGTTTTCCTTTGTTTGGGTTGGTGCAATCTTTGGCATTTTATAAATCAGAAGAGCCCATTTATCTTGGTCCCCAGGCACCACTAATGACTAATTAAAACCCATAATTAACTGGAGCAAAACCATGAGAAACTGCAAGGCAGCAGGAATGGAGCTCCTGGACACCTGGCAGAGCATTTTCCCTCTGGATTCAGCCCTGGAAGGGACTGACACAGGACACAGAATTTTCCCTATTTTTAATTCAGCGTCAAGATTTAATTTATAAATAAGAGGAATAATTTTTCTGGAGGAATTCTGGCTCAACATTCCAGGAGAATTCTGGCCTGCAGTTGGTTTTGGTGAAGCTCCAGAGGAAAGGGCAAACCTGCCCTCCACATTCCTACAGGGCTGGATACACTCAGGTAGTCCAGGATTTCATCCCTCAACAGCAGCCAAACCCCAAAATCTCTTATTAACGAACCACAAACCTTTCCCCACACGTAAACCTTGCCATTCTTCGGGGTCTGAGCTCCTGTGATCCCGGTGCTCCTGAGGGAACAGGCTGGAAGGGGGGTTTTGAGGCACTGCAGTCGTGTCAGGAGGGAGCAGGAGGGCATTTGGGAGTTTTCCCGTTTGTTCCTGCTCCAGCCTGGCAGATGCAGTGCCTGGATTTGATTTAGGGGTCTCTCACTGAGTTGCCTCTGGAAAGACAAACCTATTTTCCACAGAGCTTCCACAGTGCAAGAACATACAAAATAAACACTCTGGGGACAAGGGAGGATCTAAAATAGAGAATTCACTCAAAGGGCTGTTGGTCAGTGCTCTGGGAAAACTCCTGAGTGGAAAAAAGAAGCAGTGGGAAGCTTTAAATAGAGCAGAATTCCCAATAAAATCGGAAAGGGCAGAACTGATACAAGAGGTCTGGGCAGGGCAGTTAATTGTGGATGATAATAAAGGAGCAGGAATGACAGCAGGCACTTCAGGGAGAAATGAGCGTGGATCTGCATTATTCCTGCTGCTTTTCCCAGGCAGGCTGGGCTTTGAACCACAGCTCTGGGATTGGAAAGGGGCTTTGTGCCCCAGATGTGTTGGGTTTAAACTCAGAAAATGCACCATAATTTCCAAAAAGAAGTGGAAGCTGCAGTTGGGCCAATAAATCTTCAGCAGAGTGAACCAGGAGCAGGGGAAATGAGTCCTAAATGAGTGCTGGTATTAGAGGAATAATTAAGCAATATTTACTTACAATTATAGCCAATAACTTTTTTTACACCGAGATTAATTAAATTCTCACATTTCCTCCCAGTCTCTGCATATATTAAACATGGAAATTAATTTTCTCCAACAACTCATTAAGGTCCCGAAATGCTGCAGATCCCACTTTAATCAGTCCCTCTTTGCTTTGCATTGTAAATCTTGCTGTGCACATCAGTCAGGCTGGGGCTGAAGCCACTTCCCTCTGCTCTTACCCCCTGAATTCCAGGGAATTTATTGCCTTTGGAGAAAAACCAGTTGCTCCTTAAGCCATTCAAACGGGTTTTCTTGGTCATTGGGTGTTACTAATTGCCAGGTAGGACTGAAGGGGGGCATCTCACAGGCCCTGAAGTGCTGATGTGGGTGGGAGAATCCAAAGTCATCTCCAGGCACTTTCACATCTAAATCCAGTATTTTCCAGGTGTTTCTGTAGGGAGTGGTTTTACTTGAAAATTATTTATTAATTCGGAATTATCAAGGTGTTTTATTTTAAAATAATCTAATCATTTGAAATTATTAAATAATCATTAATCATAAAGTCTTACTCAAATTCACAAAGGCTTTTATCTCGTAGGTGAAAGGGGAGTTCTTCCTTTCCATCCAGAAAGGAAAATCTGAGGCTGGAAGTGGTGAGTGCTGGGGGAGCTGGGACGGGGCTCTGCTGCCTGGGCATGACGTGTCCTGTCAGGAAAGGTGGCTTGGGATGTACCACCTTCCCTGGGGAAACTGCAGCTGCAATCCCCATCTTATCGTGGAATCATGGGATGGTTTGGGTTGGAAGGACCTCAAAGCCCATCCAGTGGCACCCCCTGCCACGGGCAGGGACACCTTCCACCAGCCCAGGTTGCTCCAACCTGGCCTGGGACACTTCCAGGGATCCAGGGGCAGCCACAGCTTCTGTGGGCAACCTGTGCCAGGGCCTGCCCACCCTCCCAGCCAGGAATTCCTTCCCAATATCCCACCTCAATCCCACCTCTGCACAGTTGAGGCTCACTGTGTTTTCCATTCTTCCCTCTTTAAGAGCAGGAGCGATGTTTTCCCATCTTCCTGGATGCTTGGAAACTTTTCCAGGCTTCAGATTGAGAGGAGTTGGTGTTTCCTACGGAGCCCTTTGTGACAACACCACGGCCCCATCCTGGATTCAGGACAGAACTGAGTGTGGGGGGATGAGACAACTGCTTGGTGCAATATTTGAAGGAGGCAGTTCACTGATTGTATTCCTAAATGGCTTGGAGTCTCTCTCTGGGAATTTGGGGAAGGCTGTCAATGCTTTTGTTTGGTTGCAGGATCCAAGAGTGGGAATCCCAACCAGGCCCAGAGATGGCTGAGCATTTCCAGCGAGTGTTTCCACACTAATTGGCTCCCCAGGGGTGGGATGTGAGCACAGGGAGCCAGCTTTGCTCTTCCTTCCCGTTGGCATTCAGGGAGTGTAGAGCTTCGGATCCCACACTGGAGCCGATCACCAGGAATGATCGATGTGCTGTTTGTGGGGTACAAAAATCCCCCCAGTGCACAGGGGGTGAGTTTGACTCAGCCTTTCAGGGCTCACTAAATCAGGGGACAGGGAAAGGCTCTGCTTAGCCCAGTGCTGGTCCAAAGCCTTGAAGAATTCCACACAGAACCCTGATTTTGTGAGGATGGGATGGCACGACAGGCACAGAACACAGCCTGAGGATGGAAGGCCTTGAGGTCTGACCTAAGGACAGACCTTAACATGCCTTTTCTCTGATAGGAGGCAGGTGGTGCCCTGGTTGTGGCCCAGGAGGAGTTGCCTCCACTGCAGATGTGCCCTGGAGAAGAGGCAGGAGAAGTGCCCAGCTCTTGTCCCGAGAGCTGGGGATGCTGAGGAACAACTTTCTCAATCCCTGTTCAGACACCAAGAGCCAAAGCTCATAAAACGCAGCAAAAATAGAGTTATTTTTTATTTCTTTTATTGTATATTCAGCAGATGAGAACTGCTCCTCCAGAAGGAGCTGGTTGAACCATTTAAATGGTTTTTAAACCTATTTAAATTCGATGTACAGAACGTCTGGCTGGATGTGTGTTTGGTGCAGCTCCCAGACCACGCTTGTGTATCTTATCCCACTAATTAGCTGGGTGAGAATCAGTATTCCTTTAGCTTTGTTGATTTAATTCCTGATTTAATTCCTGGCTTTAAGGCTGTTTGCAAGAGGGTTCCCAGGCAGTTTGGGGTGAGGGGTGGGAATGCAGGAGCTCCTGGGTTTTGGCTGACTGGCTGCTTCAAAATCTGCTGCTTGGGCAGAGGGTGCTCATTATTCAAGGAATCAAGTGGGAATTAAGCAGATTGGATCCAAGGAGCTTGCCCAGATCCCGGATTTCACAGCCAGAGCTGTTTGCATCCTCCCTGCTCTCCCAGGCTCCGAGCAGGATCCAGCTCATCTTCCTTTCCATCTGCTCTCCCGAGGCCACCCATCAAACTCTGCCCGTGGTTGTGCTGCTGGTCAGGAGCCCTGGGGGGCACAGGGAAGGGCAACCCCCTCTCCTGGGATGGGCATTCCCGCCTCTCCATTCCTTCCCTCTCCATTCCTGCCTCTCCATTCCTGCCTCTCCATTCCTGCCTCTCCATTCCTTCCCTCTCCATTCCTGCCTCTCCATTCCTTCCCTCTCCATTCCTGCCTCTCCATTCCTTCCCTCTCCATTCCTTCCCTCTCCATTCCTTCCCTCTCCATTCCTGCCTCTCCATTCCTTCCCTCTCCATTCCTGCCTCTCCATTCCTGCCTGGAGAGCAGATGAATGTGCACCTTTGGTGGGGCAGCGTGGGAGGCAGTTGTGCAGCCTCCTGGGGAGGTGGTGCCTGGCAAACTCTCTTGGAAAAGCCTTAGAAATATAATATTTGAGATGGATTTTTCTCCTTTTTTTTTTCCTCAGGGTATAATGGGGCAACTCAACTCTTGGAAGGCATCACCTGCAGCCTCTGAGCACAGGGCAGAGCAACGTTCAGCCTTTGGAAAATCCAGATTTCTCAGTAATTCTGTTTATTCTTCCTTTAAACAAACCGGGTGTTTAAAAAAAAAAAAACACCTCAGCATTTCCACCCTGAGTGTTAAAGAGAAGTGCTCAGGCTTTGTTTGCAGGGAAAAGGGGATATTTATTTCCTAGTCCACACAGTTGATCAGGAACTCCAAAAGACTCTTAAAAACGTGGTTTGGTGTAAGCAGGGAGGAGGACAATCCCTGCCCTGACCCCCGAGGGGATCGGGGTGGGCAAAAGTCACCTGGGAGGGATGGAGGGAAGGGGTGGAGATGGTTCTTTCTGCATCAACTGGAGCTGACCTGTCCATAGGAAGGGCTCCCTTTCCTGCAGAGGAAAATCCACGTTTCCTCTCTTCCATGATGTTTTTTTGAGGACAGGTTGGTACCAGCTGCCCCCACAGGTCTTGTGTGATTGTATTTTGCTGCAAAATTTGGGATCCCTCTCTCAGGGGGGTCAGCAGGCTGTGGCCGTGGGATGAGCAGGGGGGATGTGGATCCTGGGATCACAGGACTATCAAATCTTTCTAACAGAGGGTGTAAAACTGATGGGTGGGTTACAGTGGGGGGGTCAGGGGGGATGCAGCAGTGCCAGGCTTTTTTCCTCTCTCTTTTTTCATAAGCAAATGCCAGAAATGAGATTTGGGATGTTGTTAAACCACTTGGCTCAAAGAGCAGCTTTCCAGTGATCTTCTTATTTGAGGGAAAAATTAAACTTGTCTCTACCCAATATTCTCCAGATTAGAAACACAGCTTTTTATGGACACGACTTCAGTGCTGGTAGGAAAACTGGGGAGGATCCAAATGCTGTGGCATCACTGCCATTGAGGATTTCTCTGCTTCTAAACATCCCCAAATCTTTTGCTCTTTGTCACGGGGCTCTTCCCCCTCCCCGGGCTTTGTGTCGCTGATGAATTCCTGGCTGGTTGGTCCAGGTTGATTCCCTCCCTGCAGAGGGCTGCTCTGTTCTCAGGCAGCGAAGGATCCCTCCAGTTCCTCAGCTTTGCTCACTCCTCGCTCTGCTTTGTTGGCTCAATTAACCCCCCAAACCTGCAGGATCCTGGCTGCCCATCTGCAGAGCTGTGAGGAGCTGTGTTTGTATTTACCCAGCCACTGCCCGAACTTGGGGCCACATTTTCCGTGAGTGTGCTGTCAGGGGAGGGGATGAAAGCAGCTGAATTCAGTCATTCAGTCACACACTTTAACCCACACTGTGGGGAGCCTTTTTTTTTATTGTTATTATTCCTTCCCTTTTCCTGCCAAGAAAGTGTTTATTTACCAGTTTTCCCTGAGTTGCCATTCCCTTTGCATCCATGGCTGGAGAACCTCTGAACACAGCAGACTGCACATCCCTGACGTGCTGGGGGTCAGGGGGAAGCACCAAAATGAAGCATTTTCAGTCCCACCATTTCAAACCGTCGATTGGTGCGTTTTCTACAAATTCAGATTTAAACACTTCCTTAGTGACCCTCTTTGCTTCCACCACAGGGGGACCTTTGACCTATGAACAATTTGGAGTTATTGATGGTTTTGTTTATTGTCTTAACTCTGGGCTTGTTTCTTTTCCCTTTATCGCTTGAAAAAAGCATAAATATTTGGACAAGTTTAGTCTCAGCTCACTGACACTTTCACCACATGCTTAAAATCATCTGAATTATCTCCATAAAACGCATTTCAGCTTCTTGGCAATAATAGAAAAAACCCTAAAGAAATTTGTTTATGTGCCTAAAGAGTGTTATAAAACCCTGAGAAGCCACTTTGAGACAGAACAGGAATTTGAGTTGCCACTGTGTGTGGGTTTAATACAATTTACAGTGAGCTGATGGAACGAGCTATCTGAAGTTTGTGCTGGCACCTTGGCTTTTATATATATATAATTTATGTATTTATAAAATACATTTTTATATATGTATAAATAAAATTGACATCAAGCTGATGAAATGAGCTATTTGAAGTTTGTGCTGACAATATATATATAAAAGGTGTATATGTATATAAAATGTGTGTATATATATATATAATATATGTGTGTGTCCATACCGACCACAACCCTTAATTTTGGCTCCAGCATTGTTCCTGATCAGAGGAGCTGCAACCTGCACATCGTTGCGGAGCGATCCAGACCCGCCTGTAAATCCAAGTTTCCCTTCATTCCCGCGGCTGCTGCGCTCGGAATGACAGCGAATCCATCCCTGCGCTGGAGAGTTGCCAGAAGTTTCTCGTCTCGCTGGCTGTGGGCTGCGAGCTCCCGCTCTGGCTCTTCCCTTTTATTTCTTTTTTTTTTTTTTTCATTTTTCCCCCCTCTTTGAGGTTTTTTCTGGTGCCTACACAGTGAGCTCAACTCCGAGGT
Organism: Myiotriccus ornatus; assembly: GCA_036023395.1. NCBI lineage: Eukaryota > Metazoa > Chordata > Aves > Passeriformes > Tyrannidae > Myiotriccus > Myiotriccus ornatus. The sequence goes on from JAYRBT010000010.1 coordinate 1,607,499, forward strand.
TCGCCGCTTCCCTCTCTCCCGCTATTCCACACCCAGCCTGGGAGCAGCCGGGAGTGCGTGGCCGTGGGAATTCCTGCCTGCCTTCCCCGCGGGTGGCTCGGACACTTCACCATGCGGCTGGTAAGGGGTTTAATTGTCTAAATAAAGCCCTGAACCTCCCCCTGGGGCAGCTCTGGGGGGTGTTGGGGAGCGCGGCTTCCTCGGAACTCCGTAAATGCGGGGTGTCTGGGGGTGGCGGAGCCCACCGGCACATGGATGCTGTTTGTCTGGCTCGCCAGCCGGGGATGCACAGGCTGCTTTCCTTAAGGAATCTGGGATCAGGCAGCACCTTTTCCTCGGGGTGCGGAGGCTCGAACAAACGGAGCTTTGCAGATGCGGTTCCTAACGCGCGAGTTCATCGGGGAAGCTGCGATTTGGGGCCGGGAGAGGGGAGAAGCATCTCCGTGTGGTAACAGTGTCGAGGAGCGTGTGGAGAAGATGCCTGGGAATTCGGAGGGCTGTGCCGAGCACCGGCCAGGCTGCCGTGCCGGGGTTTCTCCGGGTTTAACAACAGCCTTTTCCCTTTTGCTCTGCAATTATTGGGGAGGGAAACGCGGCTGCGGTCCGTGGGGTGACAGCGCGGGGGGCTCAGCCTCGGGATTCCGCAGGAATCCGAGCCCTGGAATAGCGGATCGATGCAGGGCTCCTGGAGCCGAGAGTTGGGCTGTTTGTGAGCTGGGAAAACCTGCCGGCTGTGCCGGGAGCGGCGCTGGATCCCTATGAAGTCATGGAGGGAACGCGGCGGGACCAATCCGGGCTCCCGCAGTGGGCAGGGGGCTGAAGTCATTCACCTCCGATTGACTGAGCCTTTATTTTTGGCGTTCCTGCCACAGGAGTTGTAACAGGCTGAGATTTACAGATTTACAGGCTGATTAAGGAGCAAATTCTGTGTTTTCTTAGCGGAGCTTCCCTCGGGAGCAGCTCCCACAGGGACACCCCAGCCTTGGCACCCTCTCAGTCCAGGGCAAAACCAGCCCACGAGGCTTTTCCAAACACGGCTTGGATGTGTCCACAGCGTTCCAAGGGTGCCCAGCAGAGTGTGATGATGGAAGGGGCTGGTTGTGAACACCACAGGGCGGAAACTAAAGCGGGGTGTTATTAACTCCGAGGAGACGGAGCAGAGGAACATGAGACACCACAGGGAGTCCGAGCTGGCTGGGAGTGTTTCCTCAGGCATTCCATGGGCAGGGATCCGACCCAGAGACGAGGATCCATCCTGACAGACAATCCCTGCCTGCTGCTCCTCTTAACCCAGTGGGAAAGGAGAAGGTTTAGCGTGTTTGGTATTGATGAATCTCACACAACCCCTGGTTCTCGGGTGGGTGGGTGGAAAGAAGCAAATATTGAATTATCATTTCTACAAAGCTGGAATTAATCTGAGCTTTTATGTTTTCCAGGACAACTTGTCAGACAATGTAAACTCATTTGCTAAATTGCACAGGAAAAAGAGGCTGCTTTAGGAATATTTAATTCACCTAGAGCTGGATGTGTTTTGATTCCTTGCACTGCCTGGTTCAAGTTTTTCAGCTTTCCAGTAGGCTGGAGAAGCTCCACAGGAGTCTTATAAATAAAAGAAAGACATAAAGAATTTCCCTCGGCAATGAGGTGCTGGGACTCACTTCATGTTCACAGTGCAGCTCTGGAAAAGCATCTGGCTTTGTGTCCAACACTTTCCCCCCCTGCCTGCACTGTGCATTTCAAAGAACAGATAGAATGTGAGACCTTCCCTTGCTTTAAATCTCTGGCCTCTTAAAACTCTGATTTCGTGTTACTCGAGGCCCCTGCAGGTTCCCACCCCTGCAGTTTGTGGACTCCTGCAATCTCAATAAAACCCAGGAGACCGTTTCTATGCCCGAGGGCTAAATCCTTGGTTTGTGTTCAAAAGCTTGTACACACCCGAAACACAGGGCTGAGATCAAATGCGAGGCAGGGGTTTGTACTTACAGCAATTTCCCTGGATGCCACAGAACATCCAGCAGTAAATGACAGACTGCTTGTTCTGTGCTCCCTCAAGGTGAAATTTTACTGGTTTGGGTACCTGTGGCTCTCAAGTGTCCTGATTTCAGCTGGGGAAACACGGTAAACCAAACATTCAGCCCTTCTGACATCTGCAAAAGCTGCCTTGTGCCACCCTGGAGCACCAGGAAGGCCGTAACTGAGGTGGGCAGGAGAAGCAGAGCGCCTGGGTGTTGTCCCAGGTCCCTGAGATGGCCACTGAGGGGCTGGCACCTGAGTCCAAACTGCTCCCCTGCAGCAGCCTGGGTGAGTAAATCCAGCGTGCACAACCCCCCAGCTACACCAGGGGTGCATGGAAATGTGGAACTGGGGTGGTGTCTGGGCTCTGACTGCAGTTTGGGCCTGGGGTGAAGGCGGCTCTGGTGGGGCAGGATGTGGAGACAGTCTCAGGCCCCCTCAGAGAATCTAAAAAGTGAGTTTGAGATGAAAAAAAACCAACCAGGGCTTGGGAAAATGTCTGTGAGGGAACAGTAATGACCAGCTCTTCTTTAGCACCTCTGTGAGGAGGGGACTCAATGGAGCTGAGACAACACTTCATTTAAAGGGCTGGGAAATAAGTGGAGCCCTCAGGTTGGCCTTAGGAAAAGTGGGAATGGTGATGAATGGGCGTTGCAGAACCAGGCTGACATGGCAGACACCGAAATGGGCCATTACATTGGAGTAGATGGTCCAGCCTGAGCTGCTGGGAGACAAAGAGGGAAGGAGCTCCCAGCCCTTGGCACTGGGGGTGATTTCCCAGGCAGTCTGGTGATGGATTTAGAAACACCTGGGAGCAAGAGACCTGTTGGAGATGGTGTTTGACCCCAAGCGTTGACTGTGATGATGCTCCTCACTCACAGCCAGTCCTCCCCTGGCCAGGATGGCTCAGAGGAGCTGCTTCCTGGTGCTAAAAGTGAAATACATGTCATTTCCTAAATAGGAAAAATCAGGAATATAAACCACTCACCCACCTGAAACGCCTGCTTTCAAAGAGGGGAATCACACTGAATTATTTCTTGGGGTAGGAGAGCTGTAATGCATAAGATGATAAAGACATAATTGTGCTGAATGTAGGAAAATTTCCCTGTTGTAGGGTCTTTTTTTACAGCATGCAAAATAACCTCAACAGGGAGCCAAATGAAATTTTACTGCTTTAAGCACTGAAAAAGAGCTGTGACAAGCTCAGTGCCCAAATAAATACAGCACACATTACACTGGGTGACTGGATCCAGGATTTTCTTAAAAATCCCTATTACCAGTCTGTGGCAAAAAGAAATTCGTAGTAAAACCTGGGGTTATTGCCAGAACTCAACGAGGCGTTTAAATAGGACTGTTAAATTTGGAGTGTTTAAAACACCCGTAAAATGTAGGTGTTCAACAGGACTATTAAATGCAAAGATGCTTTTCAACAGCAGCCTCTGTGGCGAGGAATTAGGATGATAAAACCTGGAGAAAAGGGTAAACTTTGCGGGTAATTCCAGCGCAGGACCGAGAAGATGGGGTTGGATGCTCCGTGCGAGCCGCGGGATGCGGAGATTGGTATCATCAACCCACCATGGCCGATTTTAGGGACACATCTGAAAACAACTAAGCTCCTTAAGAGCCGAGGGATTTGCAGGAAGCGCTCCCGAGCTCTTCTCCTCCCGGAGGGGCCGCAGGGCGGCTGGAATTCCTCAAAAGGGTTCGTGCAAACACTTCGTAGGGTCGTCACAATCCTCAGCCACACAAATCC
>JAYRBT010000010.1:1620593-1631105 GCA_036023395.1 Myiotriccus ornatus
TCCCTGGGGGCTGTCCCTGGTCCCCCCAGAGCAGAGCTCAGTCCTGCCCCTCCTCTGCCCCTGCCCAGGCAGTTGGAGCTGCAATGAGGTCTCCCCTCTTAATGGGGTTGTCCCTCCAGCCGTGTCACTCCTGCCCTGCCATCCTGCCAAAGCACCTGGTTTTTTTCCTCTTGATGATCATCCCGATGTTCATGAGGATATAAATGATTCTGAGGTAAGAAGCAATTCTGAAAAATTAGCTTTATTTTCGTTTGTTTGAGCAGAGTGCTTAAACAGGCTACTTTCTATCCAGCACTGGTGTATACGTATCCATACACCCCCTTTTTAGGGGTGCAGATGTGTGAAACCCGCTTTTCCAAAGGTGAATGTTGATTTTTCCACCCTTTGGTTCTAAAAGTAGAACCAAATGTCCCAGCAGCCTTTGTGTGTCCACAGGTCTCACACCTGCAGGTGAATCCCGTGTTTGCTCCATCCCTGTGACATTCCCAGGTGTGTTTTGTACCTGGGGAACATTCCCTCTTTCCTACAAAATTGGATTCCTGAATCCATGAACAGCAAAGGAGAGACGAGTCATCTGATAAGTATTTACAGTGTGATTTCTGTATCACGTAAAAATGCAAATCTTTGCCCTTGCTGTTGAACAGCGGAGATGGAAACATAATTAAAGATGAGCAAGACAAATCCAACACTGGGATGAAAAGGGCTTAATTAGAAATCAAATATTTGATGGGCTGGGGAGACACATTAACGCTGATGTGGGCTGGGAGATAACACTTGAAATGGAGTGAACGTGGAAACAAATGTTATTTTCAATCCCTTTCATTTGCTTCCGATAATTTCAGCTCTAAATGTGAGCAGAGAATACACAATCTCCTGGCCTGACATGACGTTTGTCTTTGGAACGGGGGTTTTTTGTAGAAGTAGTTGCTGGGTTGGTGTGTATTTGTGTGCACACACATAATTATCTGCAGTGACTCTGCATGTTGAACTCTCCCACAAAGGGCTTTTCTCTGCTGGGACACAGAAGGTTCTCTCGAGTCCTTTCTCTGGGGGGAGCAGAACATCAAGAATTTCTTCTTCTGTGTGTTGTGTGTGTTGAACTTGGACTGTTTGATCCGTCAGGTGGATACACTGTGATTTGGGAGCTGCAAAATCAGCTCAGAAATTACCTTGGCTGGTGACAAAATATCCACTAAGACATTTCTGAAGGAAGTTCCCGCTGGAATATTTGATGGGAATGTGCTGCCTGGGACATTTAACAGGTCTGTTGGACCCCTGGAGTGGTTTTGGCTCTGGTGTGACGGTTCACAGTGGGATGAACCTCTTTGATTCACCTCTTCTCTCCTGGGATGAGAGATCTTAAAAACAGTAGGTTTGTTTTTCACATGTTCCACTGCAGGAAATGAGGCTGAATGTCCCTAAATGCTTTCTGATTTGTCTCCTTCATTCCCGTGGCACAGAAATTCCACACCCTGCCCTTTACAAAGCCAGGCCCCAAATATGAAAATAATAATACTAATGAATATTTCTGTAGTGCATTTGACGTTTTCCTGCTGTGCCTAATAATGCATCCTCCACATCGTGTGCCCCAGTCATGTTGCTTCATTATTTTAAAATTTAGGGGCTTTTGTTTTTCAAACTCAGCCCCGTGTTTGCAGTTCCTCATTATGGAGCTGCTTTAATTGCATTACCCCTCTCATTTTGGGATTGAATATGGCCATTGAGGCAGAAAAATGCTGCTGGAACCACAGAAATGGCCAAGCTTTGGTCTTTCCAAGGTATTTAAAATTCTGTTGCTGTTCCCATAAGCCTCAGCCAGTGGATTATTTTTCATGGACAGACAGTACATCCTTCTCAGGGGGCTTTTATGGCCAGACTGTATAAGATGATAACACAATGAATGGGGCACCTGCCATCCTCTATCAGCTGCTTAAATCAGCTGCTGCAGACAGAAATTCAATACAGGAGAATATGTTTCAAATGGATTTTTCAGGTACAAGGTATAACAAGGAATTTCGAGACTCTTCTTGATACATTGGCACCGAAATAGCTTTAAAGACGTTTATGGGGCTTCAATAAAGGTGTCGTTAAGATGCTTTCAAACCATCCTCAGAATAATAAAATTACTTTGCTGCTCTGAGGCACTGAGGAGAATATCATGTTATTGTTAGATTGGATTATATTAGTGTCCAGAAGTCTTAGAGATTGGATAAAATATACTGGTTTAGTGAGAGACAAAGGGAGAGTCTCTTGTTCCTCCCTTCGGGGAGGGGAAGGCAGGGAAGGTTTTGCTCCCAGGAGTAAAACCCTCCCCTGTAATTTTATTTTTATGCAAATGAGGTGTGATGAGGAAAAATAACTAGATTAGCGTGTCATAATATTTTCCATGTTAAATTCAGGGTATTTATGAGCACTGCAGTGTTCACCCTCTCCTGGAAAAACCTGCTGAGCACGTTCCTGGTTGATATTGCCCCTCGTGTTTAATTTTGCAGAATTGAGAACCTAAAGATTAAAGCTTGAAGCCAAATTTCAGACACTTCCTGTCCCAAAGGAAATGGAAATGGAGGGGGAGGTGCTGTGGGGAATTCAGTGGGTTTAGGCCAGGGCTGGGTTAACTGGGATGTAAAGCAGCTCAAACAGGCTGCTCGGGGAACTGTGGATCACCATCCCTGGAAAGGTTCAGAAAACCTGGGGATGTGGCACTTGAGGACATGGGTTTGTGGAGACACAGCAGTGCTTGCTTGAAGGTTGGACTTGATGATCTTGGAGGTCTTTTCCACCCATAATTCTGTGATTGTATGGCCATGATTTCCCTGTCAGAGACTGACAAATTCTGTCGACAACACCACTGGGAATCCTGCTGTGGCTTCTCACCCACTTGGTGCCCATTTTGATGTTTCTCTTCCTCATCAGCACATACCTTCTAGGTTTTCTTCCCAAATGATTTTTAAAATGAGCTTCCTGGGGTGGAGTTACGTTGGTTTAGTTGGGTGACTCTGGGCCCTCCCCATTTCTGCAAAGGAACCCCCAACCCTCTTGACTGACCCCCAAATCCTCTCCTGGCCAGCACAGCAGGACCCAGGGAGGCTCAGGGGAGCTTGGAATTCACATGCACAAAGGGATTATGACCCTTGTGGGATGACTCCTGCTCCCTCCTGGAGAAGGATTTGGGAGGTCACTGATCCCCTGCAAGTCTGAGTCTGACTCATCCCGTTATTTGACATCCCCAAACACAACCTGACGCTGTAAAAATATCCCAGAGTTTCTTAACTCGCTTTCCAGGAGGAGGGTTAATGATCCAGAAAATTGAGAATATTCAAGTTTTTTGTGTTTTTTTTTTCAACCAGGAGATATTTCAGATGTTCAGAGCTGATTTCCCTCAGAGCCCTCGGGCAGGAGCAGGGACTCTCCTCCTGATCCCTGTGTGTGGTGTCCATGTCCTTTCAGTCCCCCTTGTCTTTGGGAGGATATTTTTTTCCGTGCCTCTATTTTAAGCCCAGCTCTTTGAAACAAAAAAAAGCATTATTCCACGTGTTAGAGGACATGAGATAATGGATAATAATGCCAAAGAAATCAGAGGCTGTTACTGAATCCTCTCACCATGGAAAAGGAATGTCAGTGCCTCTGGCTTTCAATGAATGCATTTTCCAGCACCACCGTCCCTTGTTTTGAGCCTTTCCACACAGTGCAACCCTTGTGTGCTGGGATGGTCCGTGCCAAGCATGAAAAAAGTCCCCAGAATTTGAGGAATCTCTTCCTGGATCCTGTTTCTCACTAAAAGAATGGTTTATCACTCAAACAGGAGCATGAAGATCCATTAAAGGAGAGGTGGGGCTGGAGACACCCCAGGGCGGGTTTCGTTCAGCGGGTGGATCTTGGTTTATTCCCAGACTGGGGCTCTTCAAACAGAGGGGTTTTTTCCTAATAATTACTTTGTGCAAGTCTAAACTCCATACCCAGTTGACTTAAAAGTAGTTTTAATTATAACCTGCTGTTGTTCTTGGCTTTTCCACTTAATGAGGACTGAAAAGGAAATTGAGGATCAGTTTGATGTGGCCCAGGGACACCTTCCACCAGCCCAGGTTGCTCCAAGCCCCATCCAAAACCTCCAGGGATGGGGAGGATGTCACAGAGTATTTTTATTTACTTGGTTAAATCCCACCTTGTGCCTGAGAGAAGTTTCATTGCTGTGGAACTTCATTTAAAGCCAAGAAGTGCCCGAGTTTTTGAGAGTGAACCTTGATGTAAATGACTGGGAAATGGAGCTGTATATTGATATAAGTATTTAATATCTGTGAAGTAAAACACAAACACACTTTCTGTTTTGCATTTTTTCCCCTTTTTCTTTGACATTTGACACATGGAAAAGAATAGATAAATGTGCCTGTTATTTAAAGATCTACTTAGGCATTTAAGGCAAAGACTGAGTAGAGAATGTGCTTCGGAAGTAGCTGGAAAAGAGGGAATGAAGTTGTTTGCAGAATCAGGGGTCCTTGGATTATCCCACTGTGCAGGAGTTACCTGTGTGGAAATAACCCAAGGAGTTTACGTTTCATAATTTTTCTTTATTGCAGAAATATTTTATGCAAATATTCCGGCTAGGAAGATGTTGCCAGATGGAAGTGCAATCTTCTGGAATTTTTCCTGGCACTTTTGACAGAATATATAATGCTGGATGGCTTTATGCTAATGCTTTGCCCTGGAATTCAGATTTTAGAGCTGCTTTGAAATGCAAATTTAAAAAGGGTTTTGAAAGTGAAAAGTTTGGCCTCCAAGGAATCACAGGAGTATGGAAAGGGGTGTTTGGATGTGCTGTGTGCTGGTATTTTCATGGCTGGCGTGGAAGAGGATCATTGTCAGGCTAAAATATGAGCTGGGAATAAAATTCCACCTGTCCTGAAGGGCTTTGTGCTTTGCTGGGCGGGAGCTGAGCTTTCCAGAGAGTTTTTCCAAGAGTCTGGTGAAATGTTAACGGGGTCGGATCTGCTTTAGGATTATTTACATAAAAATAAGAACAACCCTCTGCAATGAGCAGGATATGCAGTGAGTTTGCACGGAACCTGACGATCCTCGATCCCGCCCGGTGCTGGGCCCGGGGATCAGAGCCGGGGGATCCGTGGCCTCTCCAGCACTCACAGGACCTTGGCCCTTTGCTGCAGCACCACCACTAGTTCTGGCACTAAAAAAAAAAAGCTTAAATCCCCAGTGATTAGAGAAAACCCACGTTATTACAACCCAAAAAGTGGAAATCCTGCACGTAACAACCAGCAGAGCAGGGCAAGTCTGAGGGTGATCCAAGATTTGGGGGTTTTGGGGACTGCCACTCAGCCCCTGCTATGAACTGAAATTCATCATCTGCTCATATGGTGCCAAATCAGGGTTGTACCCTCAGTTTGATTTATGAAACATGTATTTCACTGATGTGAAAGGGGTACTTTACATGCTGGAAGTATGAATGGTCATTGTGTGTGTGTGGTTTGATGTTTAGGTCTTGAAAATCATTTTACTGGAGCTGTGAATTCCAAGGGCCAGACTCAGAATTTTTACAAATTCAACATAGAAATCTTTTTTTTCCTCAGGAGGCTTAAAAATGGAAAAAGCTGAATTTGTTTCATTGAAAAGGTTTTTTTTTATGGATGGTGTTCAGCAAATTCTCTGTCGGTCTGCAGATGAGGAGGGGAAAGGAAGCCGGTGCAGGGACTCAGGAGCTCATTCCTCGCAGCACCCCTGGCTGCTGGATGAGTGGAGGTTATTTTCCACAATCCCAGTCTCACGACAAAGGCAGATTCCCCGTTAATTCTTCACCAGCTCCGACACCAAGGCAGGAAAACACCCCCTTGGTGATTCGATGGGGTGGTCGCAGCTCCTTTCTCGCAGCACACCCGTCATTTTTACACATCTGATCAACCTCAGCTAATCAGGAATGACTCACTGCATCCAACACATTGCAGGGAAATGAGGGATCACCATCTGGCAGAAAGATTCCCTTCAAATTGTTCTCCCTTTTTAATTGGAATGTGCTTTAATTAAGCCCAGGCGTGTCGAGGAGTGTTGTGCGTCAATTAGTTCGGTGGAAACAGTTTCCAGTTTTGGAGGGACATATGCACCAGGAAAGATCCCTGGGTTTTTTTCTCTGGGATAATGTGCCAGCTCAGGACAAGCATGGAAATAACAATTTATGTTTCATTCACATAATAAGTTGTGATACAATCAGTGAGCATTTACCAGAACCCGAACTGACCGGGACAGTGGGGATGTTATTGGTAAGAAATTACCGATTTATGTTATGTTTTGAAAGCTTGATCTCGGTATTGGACCAGGCCAAAAGAGCTGGGAAATGGATTTCCAGGACTCAGACTGGCTTTTGGACGCAAATTATGCACAAAATTCTTACAATTGTTTGGCGTTCCCAGCAACCGACTGTGGGTTTTTACACATTTCATTAATCACCCGCGTGCGCCGCGGCTGCTGCTGCCCACACAGACAAATAATCCCCGCTCTGGAGACCAGGCAGGGAGGGAAATGTGTGCTGGGAAGGCAGGGGGATGTGTGGGGGGAAGTGCCTGGTTTGCAGAGAGTTTATTCTTTAGGTCAGAAGCTTGGCAATAAACTGCCCATCCTGGGCTGGCACGGGGTGGTCCCCACCAGCTGTGGGGGGAGAACTTCAGGGTGGGCGTCTGGTTTTACTTAGAGAAAAATTACAGCCTCTCACTGACGGTCAGTTGTTCTGCAACAAGCCCTGGAAGTCTGATCTCATCCAAATTTTGTTATGTTCATTAATACAAGTGTTAATATGTAATAATGTTTTGTGACTGACACTCCAGGAGGGTGTAGGGCACCCCAAGATTTGTGGAATATTGTCCTCTTTGTGGAATATTGTCCTCTGAGCTTTGATAAGGGAGCCAGACTGGAGCAGGACATGTAGAATTTCTGATATCCCATCGTTCCTCTTTCTCTCCCTCGGCCAGTTGGGCATTTCCCAAGTTTTCCATGGTCAGTGCAGTGTTAATTCCTGATGTACAGCTCAAAATACTGGTGAGGCTGCTGGGAAAGGGACTTGCCCACGTGCTGTCAGAGCAACATATGTTTTTAGGGCAGTTACCAGCTCACTGGAACATTTCATTTCGAGAAAGACTAAAATATCCTCAGTTGTGCAGTAACCACTTTATTTATTGTTGGTGGCACCAGAGTCAAGAAACGAAGTGACCCAAATCTCAGGGCCTTGAAGGAGATTTTGAACTGCTGGCAGATGGGATTTATTCATTCAGAAAATGCTGATTTATGGCATTTGGGGAAAAGATGTCAGAAAATATAAGGATCCAGTTTGCCCATCCTGGTGCAAACAGACCTGCTGGTGACAGAGAGATGGGAATGAGGGTTGTTAAAGCAAAGCTCTTCTGGTTTAATGTTCAGCAGATCTCACACCCCTTCCCTCTCCTCTCCTGTGCCAGTGGGATTCCTTGGTCCCATTCCAGGAGGGAAAAACTAATGAAGACACTTAGAAATGTTCTCTGTTTGAAATTCCTTTCAATTTATTAACTTTGGACCTTCAGCTATTGAAACACTAAATGAGAAACTTATTCAACTTACCAACTTGAATTAAAAATCATTAAAAAATGTATAATTTGACCTTGGAATAGAACATTCCACACAGTCTTTCAGAGTGATTTTGCAAGACAGAGATGAGGAGTTACATTTCTTTGCTCACCCCTGTCGTGGAGCTTTGCACCCAGTCTGGCACCAGTCCACCCAGTCACACCACTTTAATCCAAGCTGCTGACTTAAAAAGTGATGGCACTGACCCACCTGAGATAAGACTGGCTGGGGTTGGAGCCTGGACGTTCAGAATTCCCAGCATCCAGCTCTGATTCCGTGGTAATTCTGTGGTTGGTGCTCAGGGATCGTTTCTGATTAGGCCGAGTGGTTGCTCATAAAACACGGGACCATTTTCTCTCTCTCTCTTTTGTCAAGTTCTGAAACTCGGGGTGTGACTCAGAGTGTTCCACACAGTAGATCTCTGTGGCTGAGGCTGATGGGGTGACTCAGGCAGCAAGCAGTAGCTGTGGCAGAACAGAGGGAGCCAACGACATCCGTCTGGTCCTTTGTACTCAGAGAAGGGTGTTATGTGTCAGCAGCCTGAGCTTCCCGAGGAAACCTGAAATTCCTGTGCCAGGTAAAGGTTTGGAAACTCAGAAACTGCCTCTGGAGCCCCTTTCTCCCCCAGTACCTGCCTCTCTTCCGTCCCCTTTTCCCAGGGATTCCTCATCTACTCTCAGTTACCAGACAGTCAGTTTGGTGACCAAAATCTAAGTGTTGGAGAAGCAGGAATTGAGGGTTGTGTGGACTTGAGGAAGGCTGGAATTTTAATTGTTTCAAATGCACTCATTGTCTGAAAACTTTAACCTTTTCTTCAGCTTCTGACCACGAAGTATTTCACTCTGTTTTCACTGTGATTGATTATTTTGAAGTTGAAAGGTTTTGTCTTTGGCCCATGAGCACTAAAGTCACAATCCAGGAAAAAAGCCGAACGTTTTCCTGGGATGTGCCTTCAGCAGAAAACTGAAATGAGTTCTGTGAACTGCTGGGAAAAGTGCAGATCCTGAAAATCTTTCTGAAAGGGAGATTACTGAAAGTGGAGCACGAGCAGAAGAGGTTTGAGTAATTTAGGAAATAAAAATCTCTCCTTATAACGCAGAGAGTCACAGTCAGGAGCACCCAGGATCCATCTGCATCCCACCACCTTCCCTGGATCTCACCCAGCCCTGGCACAGGGATCTGGGTCTCCAAACGAGCCTCTCCCTGGCTCTGTAATTTGGTGATTTGTCAGAGAAATGTGACCTTTCCCAATGACTAATAGCTCAACTTCCTCCACTTAAGTACCTAAATTAAATGATGGGAAAGCCTCGCTGGGTGCAGCTCGTTAGGACCAAGAAACCAGCATTGGAAATCGTTGCTTATTAAATATTTCCTGTGAGCTTCTAAAAATAAAATAAAATTTAAAAAAGCTGGATTTTTAAATCCAGCAGGTTTCAGGAGATCAGCAGCCTGATGTGGAGATGGAGAAGGTGCAGTGAACCTCTCCTGATCACAGCCAAGAAGCCTTAGAAAAATGTTTCCACAGCGATGCTAAAATCTTAATAACCTGTCACATCGCTGCTCGGGAGATGTTTGGGATGAAAAATAGCCCCAGGATTTCCAGCTGAACAATGCAGAGTTCATTAGACATCCATCAAAGGCCCAAGTGAAAGTTAATTTACCTCAAGTCCTGCTGCTGAGGAAAGCCAGAGCCCACTTTTTAATTTGAGAGGAGAAAACTGGTCCTTTCAGCCGTGACTTTGCCAGTGCCCGCGTTTGTGAGGAGCAAAATCTGAGCATGGGGGGATAAATCTGCGAGTGGCCAAGCACTGGAAGGTGCTGTGATACCTAAAATAAGTGTTACCTCACCACAGACACCGGGGGAAAAGTTAAATTAGCAGAAACAGAGCCCTGGGGGCTGCAGACGTGAAGTGGCTCATCAAGCTGACGAGTAATCCCGTCCCTCAGGTAGGTCTGGGGTTAGAACAATCTGCTTAGGGAAAATGGAATTGCTGCTGCTGTTCAGGAGAGCCTGGGCACCCACATGGTTCATGCTTTTGGGTGTCCTTCAAACCATGGGACAAATCCGAGCTGCTCTCAAGGGATTTGTCTCCAAAATTAGGAAATCCGGGCCTTTTCCTGCTGTTAAGCTCACACAGATGCTCTGTCAAGCTTTGCATTTTCCCCCCATCACTGAAGGTTTTGACTCCTGGGCTGTTGCTTTGTTTGTTTCTGGTCACAGAAACATTCGTGGTTTTTCTTGGGTTTGTTTCAAACAGGGATTTTTTTGTTGTTTTCTTGGGAAAAGATAAATTTTTGACAAAATCTGAATATGGTTTTAGCGAGAAAACGAAACCAGCAGACGGGGCTGGTGATCTCAGTGTTCCCACTAAGGGAGCAGCAGAACTCTCATCGTTATCATCAGGTTGTGTGAAGGAAACCTTTAGGAGAGTGGTGGTACAGGCAAATTAATGACTTATCTTCTCCTGTAATTAAAAGCTGCCATCGCCGAAGGTGTCGATGGCGCAGAACAAATTAGGTGGGATCCTGGCACAGGGAAGTGTCATTACTCTTAAAACAGGAGGCTGCATTCCTCGGGTGCAGAAGTCGTTAATTAGGATGTGGATTCTAATTTGACAAAACAGGGAAAGCTGAAATTAAGGTTTTTTAAATGGAGATGAAACGAGGGAACGTGAACTCCTGGGAATGTGCAAAGAGCAGATCAGCACGGAGGTTGTGCTTTCTTGTGAGCAGCTTCTTCCAGAAGGACACGGGGACGGTCACCCTGAGGGGCAGGGCTTGGGGGGAGGCCCCAAAACCTTCCTGTGCCCGTGGGGTACCCAAAGGAAAAGGGCAAATCCCAGGGAAGGGAACGGAGCTGGGAAGGGGCTGGAGCAGCAGGAGCGGCTGAGGGAGCTGGGGGGGCTCAGCCTGGAG
>JAYRBT010000010.1:1631205-1650753 GCA_036023395.1 Myiotriccus ornatus
TGTCCCTCCATGCCTTGTCCCCAGTCCCTCTCCAGCTCTCCTGGAGCTCCTTCAGGCCCTGCCAGGGGCTCTCAGGTCTCTCTGGATCCTTCTCTTCTCCAGGGGAACCCCCCAGCACTCCCAGGCTCTTCCAGAGGGGCTCCAGCCCTGGGAGCAGCTCCTCTGGAGTCACTCCTGAAAACTCCTTAGAAACTTTGGCTGCAATGCTTTCAGAGGGGAGTTTGGCCTTGGAGAACTCGTTTTCCTCCTGGCCCACGACAGGGCTGGTGGCAGCAGAGACTCAGGACCTGCTGGGGGGTCTCACGAGGGAGAACCAGCCCCATCCACCGTTCCAGGAGCCCTGGGAGCTCTGGAAAATCCTGACCAGTGAGGGCAGCCCCTGCCATAATGAAACATTTCAGCTGGCTGTGGTAAATCCAGGCAGGTCCTGGGGCTCTGCAGAACCTGCACAATGGGGTGGGCTCTGCACTTTGGCCAGATTAGACAGAGACTTTATTCCGAAATTCAAATTACAGCCATTTCCACCCCAGATAACCGTAATTGCTGTTTAATACTTTTACATCCTAATACCCTCACAAAGCACAAAGAATTATTGGGATCTTTCTCCAGCGATCTCTTTTGATGAAGAAAATATTCCCTGGGAGTTCTTGGCATTAATTCCCACTAGCTGAGACTGGTGGCTTAACGTTGAGCTGGGCTTGAGCAGGCAGAGAAGAGATTTCAAAGCCCAAAGCAATACAAAGATGTGAAAATGAAGTGACACAATTTTGAACCAGCTGGAGAATAGCTGGGAGAAATAAAACATGGCTTTAGGAGTTTAATCTCCCAAGGCTTGGAAACCCTTAGTCCCAGCCCGTTTGTGCTCAGCATCCCTGCGTTCTGACAGGGATGGGAGAGGCAGGGATTGCATCCCTTTGGGGGTGTTCTTTGTTGTTGTTCTAGCAGAAAGCCTGACTTTATTTTAGAAGCAAACAGAAGCAGTGATTTAGGCAGAGCAGATCCTAAAATCCCAGAGTGGTTTGGGTTGGAAGGTCTCATCCCACCCCCACCAGATCAGGTGGCTCCAAGCCCTGTCCAACCTGGCCTCGGGCACTTCCAGGGAGAGGGAACATCCAACCTGGTGTGGGACACGTGGGTGGAGCAGCCCCAGCTTTCCTGGAAGAAGCAGTGCTGTTTCAGAGAGTTGTATTTCTTTCTGGGAGGACATTTGAAATCAGATCTCGGATTAATCCCAGCCTGGCCTGTCAAGGTCGGGCTGGATTCCTAAAATATTTTATGCCTGAGGAATTAGACTGGTCTCTTTGAGGGTAACCTTGGGGAAGGCAGTTGGGAGAGGGGTTGTGAAGTGATGCCCATCTTTCAGAGGTGACTGGTGTCTATCAACCTCCTGGAGTTCAGTTGAAGCCAATGATTGAGCTGTTGCTGCTTGAGCAGTTGTGGTGACACTGCACTCTTCTGGAACTGCTTTATCCCAGTCTCTGCTGTTTCATGGAATTAGAGCTGGTGAATGGGACAAGCAGCAGGGGGCCATGTCCAGAACTGGCCAGCCAAGGCAGCCCCAGGGGAAGAGGAGGAGGAGGAGGAGGAAGCAGGAGAGGCTTTGCAGGTTGGGCAGCCCATCTGAAATCCCCCCCCAAGTTCTGCAGGAACAGGGACTGGCCCCACTGATGAACCACATGGTTAACGAACCACATGGTTAATGAGCCACAGAGAGGATTTTATTACTCTCCCAGGTCAAAGCAATTCTCAAAAATGCCTTAATATTAGTCTGGACAACGAGCCATTGTCACCAGCTGATACCTGAGGGAGCAATGGATGTGCCTTTGGAGGGGCTTCTCTCCAGGCACTTGGGGATGAGTTGTTAAAGTGTAGATTGGAACCTTCCACCGGGTCCATGGCCACGGGAAAAGCAATCTGTGGGAAGAGGGGAAGGAAGTGTGGCAGGGGCAGGGTGTGGGTGGGTGCTGGGCTCCCTGGGGCAGTGCCTGGGTGGTACCGAGGTGGCTCCAAGGCTTAAACACTTCCAGGGATCAAAGTCTCTCTCCAGCTCTCCTGGAGCTCCTTCAGGCCCTGGGAAGTGCTAGAATGCCATGGAATTTTGCACAACCTCATCTTAAACCTTCCCCCAGAGGATCTGGCCCTAAAGCTGTCCATGGCTCTGAACTCAGAGGGGTTTGTTTTCCTGGGAGTCACAGGGTGGTTTGGATTGGGAGGAACCTTAAAGATCATCTCGTTACACCGCCCTATTTTAGATCAGGTCTATTAAATAAATCTCTCTCTCAAACACACATCAGGGGAATAAACAAAGCACCATTACAGTGACATATTTAAAAGCTGCTGTGCTAAAAACAACATGTTACTGCGAACCACAGTCAACCAGGAATAAATGGGAGCATTAAACAGGGTTTTCCATAAATGTTAATGCATTTTAATCTGCTCTACTACCTACCTGCCAATTAAATTCCGCAATACACTTGTAATAATGAAATACAACGTGGCAATAAAAGTATACAGCAGAGTTAACCCTTGGCTGTCTGGCAGAGGAGGTGTGGGAAGAGCATGTCCTGCATCCCTGACTTGGAAAAGGTTTAACAGGGGTCGAGGCCGTGGCTGTGCAAGGACACAAAATATTCCGAGCAAACTGCATCTTTTTTAATTGCAAAAAAACTTCCATTGCTGGGTTCTAAAAGCCTGAAATGGATTAAAAAAAAAAGAACAAAAATAAAATGCCGAGTTTGAAAAGACGGGGGAGCTGCCTAGTGATTAACTATAAAACCCCAGTGAGAGTGGGGTGAGCAGGCTGAGAGGCACAGTTGTAAGCAAATAAAAATGACAGCAGGATTGAATTTAAACAGAAGGATCTGTGTGTGAAACCTGGGAACTTTGGGTAGCTGTTGGTTTGTCTGGCTGCTGTCCCCCTCCTTACACGTGAGGAGCACAGGCTGACAGGTGGTTTTTGGGTGGTGCTTGGTGGGTCTGCTCTGCTGTGCAGGGCACGGAGAGGCTTGGATTTGGGATGCTCTGGAGCTGCTGGTTCCTTGGCAGTGGGGTGGGAGTGGATGCTGCTGCTGGAGGTGACTTATTATTGCAGATTGGGCTTGTCTGACAGGAGGTTTCTGCAGCTCTGGGAATGCGATCCCAGCAGCTGGAATTCCTCGCAGTCATGGTGCCCGTGTGCCTTGGGATGGGGGGACTTCTGAGCTGCAGAGATGTGTTTGTTTGTGCTCCAATCTCTTAAGGAATTAGCAGGAACCTATTAGGGAAAGGCCTAATCCCATATTGGAAAGGGGGGATTAAGCAACCCAAAGAACTCGAAGCACGGTGTGAACAGTTCATTAATTGTCACTTGCAGCAGCAGAGTCAGGGACAAACTGGCTCTGGAGAAAGAGATGGAAGACCTGAAGGAGGAGAAAGAGGATTCTATGAGCAAAACCAGGGTCCTACTCCCCACATCCCACCTTTAATCACCCTCAGTAGGATGCAGCTCCCAGTTGAAATCAGTGATTTCAAAAACCCCACTAAACTCTGAGCAAGTGTCCCAGAGTTTCAAATCCCAGAGCTGGCCAAGGACAGCCCGTCCTCCAGAGCAGCTCCACATTCTCAGCCCTGGTGAAGCCAGTGTAAATGTTTACAACATTCACTCCGGTTCAAAACAGGCTAAAAAGGGGGGTGTTGTTGAAATCAGTGGGTTCTATCTGCTCCTGTTTCAGCTGGAGCCTGTGGATACCCCTGTGCATCCCAGGTACCTTCACCCTGCCCACAGCCCAGCCTGAGCAACAGGCCCGGCTTAAATGTGGGAAATGATGGGTGGAATAATAAAAGCAACGGGTTGAGGCTGCGAATTTATTGGCAGGAGTTTCCCTGGTGCTGAAATGTCGTTTTGCTCAGAGAACAGGGCAGGAATTTCAGCTCTCCCAGCCTCAGTGGGAGCTGAGGGAAGCATTAGGATCCCAGGGATGAGCTAATTGCTCCATCCTACTTCCAGTTTAAAGGTGTTGACCCTGGAACAGAGTGGACCTGTGGGAGCTGAGGGGAGTGGGGGGCTCAACCACTGTGAGGAAGGGCTGAGGATCCTCCAGGCAGGATTTGATTCATTCCCAGACCCCAGAGCAGGGCTGGGATTGCTGCAAATGGCACCTGTGGCCAAAGCTCTGGGGACAGATCCTGGTGGGAGCCAGAAGGAGCAAAGCCTGGCCCGGCCACCAACACCAAGAGCACCACGATTTGCCATCAGCTTTGCTTAAAAAGGATTAAAAAAAGAGAGCTCTTTTCTGGAGTTCACAGCACAGTTACCTTCCTCAGGGTTTTTCCCTGTGATGCCGGGAGCCTCCCCTGCATTCCACCAGCAGGCAGACTTGGAAATCCTGCCAAAAGCACGAGCTCCAGCCCTGCCTGCGCTGCCTGAGCTGGAAGCAGCCGCGCTGCCCCTGCTCCCGGAGCTGCTGGAGTGCTGCTTCCCACCAGGAAGGGCGTGCAGGAGGATGGAGACGTTTATTTTCTTTAGTGGATCAGATGGATGCTGATTAAAAACACCCAGGATGGCCTGACTGGGAAAGCAGCGAGCGGAGCAGGAGGAAAGGAGTCCAAAAGGATCCGAAGTCATGACATATTAATGCTTGGAAATGTCTGGAGCTGCCGGCACGGGAAGGAGGATGAATAATTCAGACCAGCCAGGATTTTCCTGGCAAGGTCGAGCCTTGTGAAAGGGGAGGCTTCGGAGGGAGCAGCATCCTCCTGTTCTCCTGGTGGTGCAGAGAGACCTCCATCCACCCAGAGGGAGAAGGTGACTTGCAGCCTGTCCAGCCCTTGGGAAAGGGATTACCTTGGATCCGTCGGCACTGGCGGGACACGGCGCTGCCGGAAGAGTTCAACTGGAATCTCTGATGCCAAATGAATTCCAAGGCTATTTCTCAGCTCCGCTGGTGAATCCCAGAGGGATGGGCAGCGCCGAGCAGGGCAAGGAGGGAGTGCAGCCGTAGGCACAGAGCTCCTGATCCCAACAATTCCCCGGGATTGCTCACAAAATGCCTTGAACGCGGAGCCCGGGCTGGAAGATGAATGTGAGTACCCTGCAAATCGGATGCTTTCAGCTTGAGCTCTGCTTTCAGGCTGGCCAGGCTTGATTTTTCTTCACCCCCCCGCCCCTGCAGAGAAACAATTTGGGACAGATTCTTTAAATAATGCCCAGAAACCCCCCCTGAACCTTGTTGGAACGAGCAGGATTTGTGTAGGGAGGAAGCTGAAGGATAGGGAAGAACTTCAGGGATTCTGATTGCAGAGCCTGATCCCACCTCGTGCTGCTTTTCAGAACCATTGATTATTAAGACATTTATTTCTTTATCAAGGCATTTATTATTATTAAGGGTTCTGCAGCATTCCTTAATAATAATGATAAATGTATTGGCTCGTGCTTCGCATCCCCAAATCCATCTCAGCCTCCAGGCTGAGTTCAGCAGCCCCAAATGCTTGTGGGTTTTATCCATCTGCAAAAGCAACAGCCACAACAGCAAACACTGGATCCTTGGGGGAGATCCCAATCGATCCCGAGTCAATATATCTAACCTTAATTTGATGTATTTGTTGAGTTTTACATGGAGGATTCGTTTCCCAAAAAAAAAAAGGGGCAAGGACAGGCAATGGATTTCTTGGTGGCACCTTAAGGGAGCTTGTGGGAGATTTTAAAGGGAATTATTCCAGGAGCCTTCTGAGGCTGTGGGTGTGAGATCCTGCAAGGAAGGCTGTGGGTGTCCTGGAATTTGGGATGCTGGGCTGGGATCGTGACTCAGCATCTCCAGGATGTTTATGTGAATGCCCAGGGCTGGTCGAGATAAAAGTGAGTAAAAGGGGCCAGAGCTTCAGAGTGGCTGAGATCCCATGGGAAAATCCAGTGTGTGGACACACTTGCAGGAGCCACAGGGCTGGTATTTAATCATTTTAGTGGCTCAGGCAGGATGTGTTCACACAGCCAGCTCTTGGGAACAGCCGGACCATTTGGGATGGAATCTGCGGCTGGAAAATGTGCCTTCAGTCTTGTCTGTGGGGAAAATGATTCTCCCTCTCTCCAGGCTGGGATGTCTGGTGGGAGTCCCAGCATGGCCAGCCCTCCAGGAGCAGGGAAAATGGGAATAGATCTTATGGGAGGGGATCGAACAGCCCCTCAGGCTGAGCCCTGGCGGGACTCTGTGTGGGGAAGCGATGCTGGAGCTCCCCAAGGAGAAGTGATGCTGTTCTTAACTAACTCCTGGGAAAATCCTGTGTGCCCTCAGGAAGCAGCCTCACATCCCTCCTCTCCGTGTGTGATCCCTGGAAAGATGAATGTGCAGAAATGTGGGGGCTCCTGAGCTGAATTTGGGGCAAAATCCCAAAGGGTGGAGGCTGCAGAGCCGAGCTCTGATCCTAAATCCCTGCATCCCCTGGGGAAATGGCATTTCTGGGCTCCTGACAGCACCACTTGTCCCTGCTCCTGCCTTGTCCCCTTTTCCAGAGACAAGGACACAGAGGGACTGACACTTATCCAGTGTTTTCTGGAGCAGGAGAGCTGCAGAGAGGGAGCTGCTGCTCCTCAGCCAGGATTAGAATCCCTCGGGAGGTGCTGGAGGTCCCCTGGGACACAACACCAATTCCACTGCCAAGGATCTCATTCCAAGGGTTGGAAAGGGAGAAGATCCAAGATCCAACCCCGAGGGAGCTGGTACCCCAGCTGGAGTTCCAGTTCTGAGGGAGCTGAGTTTAGTTTAGGAGAGGAGGGTGATGATCCTTCTTCCCCCATCCCTGCAGAAGCTTTAATAACCACCCTGGAAGTCATTCCTGGCTGGATCTGGGGCAGCTCTCCCTGCCCACCTCTGCCTCTGACCTCCTCAGGTGGGATCCAAGGAGCACCCAGCCACACTAAAAAGCTTGTTCCCTGGGAATGGGCAGAGCTGGTGTCCTGTGCTGTCTGTGCCCCAGCCTTGGAGGGGTTTTTCCTCCCAACTCTCCCAGAGTTATTCCCATTTTCTCTAACCCCAGCATCCAAGAGCTGCACATTCCTTAATTCCCCTTGGATGAACAGCTCCCCTGATCTCTGTCTGGGGATAATCTCTTCCCAGTTGTGCTGCAACCTGAGAATTCCATGGGGTTTGTTTCAATGAACATGATGAGGGGAGGAAGCTCTCGGAACACCTGCCCTGGGCACGCGCACAGTTTGTCCCTCGAAGCCTCCAGGCATGAAAAATATGGGAAATATGGGAAAAGCAGCTGCTGGAAAGAGGTACTTCCTTCAGCCATCCTCACAGGGCATCTGTGTCATCAGCCTGCAGTGATTCTCTTCCCCACAGCAAGCCCTGGGATGTCAGAATTCCACTTTCTTGGATGGCAACAATATTCCTGTTCATCTCTGCCCGAAGAGCTGCCAAATACCCAAAACAGAGGAGGGGGAAATCATCTCCTACGGCATGTAACAGTCCTGAGCTGTGCTAAAAAGCATTTGGGACAGAGCAGAGTAGTTTTAAACGTGGTGTCCCTTTGGGGACACACAAGTTTATCGGGCAGTCCCTTGGGAAGTGCTGGTTTGTGCCAGTGGAAGCAATTCCCTGTTTTGTGTAGCCGGTCTCTTTTATCTTAAGTACACTCTCATTGCTTGTGGGTTTTCAGTGTTAAATGAAAGCCATCAAGTGTGTTAGAGGTTATAAATGAGTGATTTGAGGATCCCAGTGAGCACACAGGGCAGGGGGAAAGGTGCCATGGGTCCCTTTGCCTGGCTGGGCTGCAGGGAGGGAGTGGAGGATGCTCCATCTCCAATCCCATCTTCTCCTGTGCGTGTCTGGGGAGCTTCTTGCTTTTTCCCAGTAGAGAAATCCCTGCAGACTGCTGAATTCTGTGTTTAAGCCAAGCCAAGGGGATTTTCCTTTGGCATTCCCACAAACCAGGGGTAATTTTTTTGGCAGTCCCGTGGAAAGTGCTGGTTTGTGCTGATGGAAGAAATTCCCTCTATTTGGGAGAATAATTGTAGATTAGGTTTCAGCTTGGAAAAGTGACGAGGGGCAGCTTCCAATTCAAAAATTCCGGTGACTCAGAAGCAAACAGAATTATAGAATCAGCCCAAATCTTGTCCTGGACTTTGTGGAGGGGTTGGCATCGTGGATGGGAAAGGGATTTGATTTGGGGGGGCGAAGCAAAACTTAAGCTCCATTCTCATCACCCACTCTCAGGGTGGCAGCACCTCGGATGTTTCCAGACCCACCAGCCCCAGGGGAAATGAGCTCTGGGGTTTTTAGGAGCGTGTCCCAGGTCCTGGTTTCTGGAGGTGTCCGTGGGGTGGCCGGGGGGTTCCTCCTCCTTCCAGGGGACGGTGCTGATTCCGTGCCCTTCTCCAGGCACGAATTCCTCTCTCCCTGGGAGTTATTTTAGGCCATGTCCTTTCTCCCAGCCCAAGCAGCCGTGCCCTAAGCAGCTCCATTCTCCCTCATTCCCGTAATTATTAACAAACCCGAGCTGCTGGTGTTAATTGGAGCCCAGCAGGGCCGTGGCAGCCGGCGCCAGCCCTGTAAGAGGATTATTCGCTTTCTGTTTCACTGACTTCCAGTTCCAGGGGGAAATCCAGCAGCACGGAGCTGTTTCCAAAGCCCTGGCTCCGCTACGAGCCAGGGGGACATCAATCATGGAGTCAGAGGAAGAGTCATGGAACGGTTTGGGTTGGAAGGGGCCTTAAAGATCATCTCGTGGGACACCTTCCACTAGCTCAGGTTGCTCCAAGCCCAGTCCAACCTGGCCTTGAGCACTTCCAGGGGTGGGAATTTATATATATACAGGTAGATAGATAGATATAGATGGATAAATAGATACAGATTACATAGTCTGTGTCATTCTTAGGGAATAAGGCTCCTGTGTCATTCTTGGGGGTTGACTTTGGGTTCTTCCCTTCCATGTGATGTCGGATCAGGCTTTGTACCCCTGGAAGGTTCTCCTGTGCCTCGGCCCTGCCACCTGGTCCTGCAGAGGAATGTAAATGCTGGTCCCACATGGCACAGGCAGGAATGCCCAACCCCCCCACTCTGCAGCTGAGGAGCAGCTGGAGGTGGAGTTCCCGCCTTCCAAAGGTCGTGGAAAACAAACAGATAAAGCTCTTGGGAGCTGGGTTAAATCTGCCACTTCTGAACCCAGTGTGCTGATCATTAAGGCGTTTAAATAGATACAGTTGGTTTGTTCAAGATATTATCCTGCAGTGACTGTGGGGAGCTGCCTCTGCCTCTGTTTGGGAGCCAGGCCTTACTGACTGCTGAGCCCCAGTACCACAGATGTGCCATCTCCACCTTGAAACCTCTCTGGGACAGGCTTTGGGGGAGATGCTTTCAGCAGTGACATCTCTCTCCATCATCCTGAGTGCTTTTCTCCTTCACTGCATCCCAGGGCTCAGGGAGCACCGGGAGCTCGTGTCAGCGATAATCCTCTTCGTGGCTGCAAGCAGGAGACCTGCTGGTGGCCCCTGGGCTCAGATGAAGTAACAGGCTGTGTTGTCCCTGCGTAATGAGGTGGCTCAGGCTGGTTGTGTCCTGCTGAGGTTCTGTGTGACGCTGCTGAGCTGGGAGCTGGCAGTGCCATCGCTCTGAGCTCAGCCCTGCCTGAGTGGGTTACAGAGACACCCAGCAGTGTTCCAGGAGCGCTTGGATCAGAAATAGATCCCTTCTCCAGAGGAATAGGGCATGGCAATCTGCTTTCTGGTTTTTGCTGTCCTACCCCAGCACTGTGCGCCCAGCTCAGCGGCATCCCTTGACCTGCTGCTCTGGGGTGGGAGCGCTCAGGAACACAGCTTTTCCAGCTTTTCCTGGGGGGAAAAGGCATGTTCTCTGTCCCTGCAAACAGTGGGGCTTGTCTGCCATGGAAATGGCTTTGTCCTGATGCCCCACTCAAGGGGAGAGGTCAGGAAGATGCTCCGTAGGGCAGGGTGGCAGAGCCTGGCTGCCTGGGACCCTCCAAAGCCCCCTGTGACACCTTACCATTCCTTTCCCTGACTAAAACCCACTTGTACAAGGGTTTCTGCATTTTTCCTCTGTGGTGGAAAAGGGTTTTGCAGGCCCAGGGGGAGTGGGGACAGTTGGTCCCCACGTCCTCTCCAACACTGCCGGTGACTTCCCTGAGCGTTTCCCGTGCCCTGTAGGTGTTTGTAGGCAATGCTTCCACCCTGCAGAACGGGAAAAGGGTCGTGTCAGCTGGGAAATCCAGCCCCAAACCATCCCTCATGTCACCTGGAGTTTACCTGAGCACTCCCCCAGTGAGCCGGGGTGGAGCTGCCTTCCCTCCCACCAGCCCCTGGAAAGGAGATTAATCCCTGAGCCTTCCCTGGGAAGGCTCTGGAACAGCAGGAGTGGCTTAGGCTGGCAAGCACAGATGGGATGTTGGGAAGGAGCAAAACAATCTTGGGAAGGAGCAAAAAGAGGTGAGGGGCAGGTTTTCCCCGTGGCTGTAGGACGAGGCTGCTCCATCCCCCACACTCCGCAGTAATTGTTTACTTGCTTCATCACTCCGATTTCCAGCTCACAGGTATTAAATAAGGCTCCTCAGAGGAGAGCAAAATAAATTCTCTCCCGGAATTATGTTTTGGGAGACCC
This sequence comes from Myiotriccus ornatus, assembly GCA_036023395.1. NCBI lineage: Eukaryota > Metazoa > Chordata > Aves > Passeriformes > Tyrannidae > Myiotriccus > Myiotriccus ornatus. The sequence continues at coordinate 1,641,792 of JAYRBT010000010.1, forward strand.
CACAGAGAAAACCGTAAGTTCATCAGATGCATTTTGTAAGAACAATTAAAAATAAGCGAACCTGACACCGAGAGTGTTAAACAAGATTAAAGAAAGCTGAGAGCAAATTGGCTCCCCGTTTAATAAGATCTTGGTATTCCATCCCTATCCTTCTCACCTTTTTGGCCTGAGACTGGGGAATATTCCTCCCATGAGTGTTCCCACTGCAGGCACAGCACCCATTCCAGCTTGTCCCTCCACTTTCCCTGGGTGCTGTGAGCCCTGAGGGCTCTGCCCACCCCTGGGGGCTGGGATTGGGATGTGCCATCCCCGCTGGCAGGGACTGATGGCCGATGGAACAGGGTCACCATCAGCACACGTGCAGCAAAGTCACTCCGTGGTCAATGCCCACCTGCTCCCTGGGTGTAATTTTGGGCTGAAAAAGCCACAGAATGGGGCAGTTTGCCAGGGTGAAGCTGCACTCAGGGCCCCCAGCCCTGCACTCAGCTGAAAAGAGCAGTGAGTGGCAGAACCAGGCAAGACAAAGCACACACAGTTGCTTTCAGGCTGATATGTAGATTTATGCAGAAAACAAATATAAAGAGCTGCATCTGTTGCAAGTGGAGTATAATTCATCATCAGGGAGGAGGGCTTGTTTCCTCACAGCTACGTTTGCTGCAGCTCCATATTTTATTTTCCCTGGGTTTGCGTGTCGTGAAGGAGTTTGGGGGGGTTGGAAGTTACATTTCTTTGGGTATACCTGAATACACAAATAGTTGTGCAGGGTGAGCGGGTTCCTAATGTGCTGCCTTAGAAATCTCTGGCCATTGGTTTTTCAGAGTGTCTTGCAAACCCAGGTGGGGAAAAGCCAGCAAGGAGCCTTTGAACAGTGCAGAGCTGGAGGGTGTGATAACAGGTATGGATTTCCTGGCCTTTCCCTGTTTGCAGTGTGTTTAGTCCTCTGCATCCCAAGGGATGATGGAGGGAAAGCTTCCTAACAGCAGTTCACCCTCCCAGGTGGCTGTTCCACACACAGCTATTTTGGAAAGCAATTCTGCTTTATTGTTGAGAGGGATCTGTGGATCTGTGCCTGTGCAGCTGCGGGTTCTGACACCCTTTGCTGCCCCTCTGGGCTCCTGAACTTCCCCTCCGGCTCACCCAGAGAGCGAATCCTGGGAGGAGCAGCTGGGGGGGCTCAGCCTGGAGAAAAGGAGGCTCAGGGGGGACCTTCTGGCTCTGCAATCCCTGACAGGAGGGGGGAGCCGGGGGGGGTCAGGCTCTGCTCCCAGGGAACAGGGACAGGAGAGGGAACGGCCTCAGGCTGGGGGACAAGGTGGGGATGGGGCACAGGGGGATCCATGGGCTGGGAGGGCTTTCCCAACCTGGATGATTCCATGATTCTGTGACTATGGGCACAGCACCCCCAGCCAGGTTTGGGGGATGAGTGCAGGGAGATGCTCAGGAAGGCCACGAGGCGAGTGGTGCCAGTGGTACCTTTCCAGAGACGGCTCTTGGAATCACGGAATCACTGAGGTTGGAAAAGCCCTCCAAGACCACCAACCTTCTTCTCACCCACAGCAGAAGGGCAAAGCAAAGGGGCAGACATGGAAACACAGACATCCAGGGAAGATCATGGGCATCCCACAGCCCAGCCCACACCCCCTGCATGCCTCTGGCAAAGCACAGCACGGGAAAAGCCGGCAGGAGAGGGCAGAGCAGGGATTTCGGTCTCGTCCCTAAAATTTGGAGGTAAAAAGAGAACTCCACTAAGAACTGTTGGTTGTTAGCGTGTTTATTGAGCTGTTATGGTAATATTGCCTGGCTGAGAAGGGCTGGATTAAGCACATCATAAATCATTAGAGAAAAGCAAAGCAGCAAAACGTCCTCCTGAGAACCTGAACTGCATCCAAATGCAAAAGGGGCTCGGGAAGATGCAGAGACAAAGAAATAACCAAAGATAATTGCCCTTGAGTGGGACCTGGGCACCAGCAAACTGTTGTCTGCTCAAAATTAAATGGTAATTGAGCAGATTGATGGAACCTGATGCCACCCTTTGAAGGGCACCTGCAGCAGCCTCTCTTTCAGCAGTAATTGCACTTTCCCCTCTCCTGGTGCACAGGTTCCCTACCTGTGCCAGGCTCTGGCTGCTTTAGGCTGGGATTAATGATGTGGAACCCAACTCAACCCCTGAGCCGAGCTCAGGAAGGCAAATCTTGCTAAACATGAAAGGAATGGCTGTGGGAGGAACATCCTGACTTGATTTTTCCAAACCGTTTTCCGTGGCTCCCATTTATGAGATTTGGGCAAGAAATGATTCCCTGGAAGATATTTATGGTGCAAGAAAAGAAAAAAAACCACAACTGCTCAGCCCTAAATCAGGCAGTGGGCTGGATCACCTGGGATGCAACAGAAAGTTGGGAGAAATTCCTGGATGTTGATTCTTCTTTAAACATTACCCAGCTCAGGCAGCTGGGATGAACCTGCTGTGATGCTGCTGGAGCTGAGCACGGCCCTCCCTGGATTTGATAACCCTCAGACCCCCCCAGTGATAGCCAGGGGCCCCCAAGGTAAAAAATACCAACCTTAATGGAGCTGAAACTTTAGTTAGGGGCTGATTCCTCCAAAGGATCACAGGCAGGAGCTGGTTTTGGGGCAGAATCTCTGCAAAACCTTCTCAGCAGGCATTGAAATTCATGAGTTAATGCATTTAGAAGAACCAACATAAATATTAAGATTCAGCAGGGCTCTGTGGACTCATGCATTTGAAATATTCCAGCTATTTCCCTGCTTGCATTCCTTCCCCAAGTGCCTTCCAAACCAGTTTAGAAAAGGTCTTTTTTTTTTTTTCCCCTCAGCCTTGATGATTACACCGAATTCCAGAGGCTGTTTGGCAGATAAGGAGGATCCTTATTGACCTTGCTTTTGTTTACCCTGTGTTTTATTGGCCCTCCTGTGCCTGCCAGGCAGGAACAGGCACAGGGAAAGCAGCCCTGGCAGACTGGGATGTCCCATCCCTGGAAGCATCCAAGGTTGGAAGGGGCTTGGAGCAACCTGGGCTAGTGGAAGGTGTCCCTGCCCATGGCAGGGGTGGCACTGAGTGACCTTTAAGGTCCCTTCCAACCCAAACCATTCAGGGTTTCTGTGATTCATCCTCCGTCTCGTAGCAAATAATTTAGAGGAAAACCAGTTTGGGCAGGACCCAAACTCTGTTCTCCAGTTTATACAAAGGCAAGGAGTCAGTGTGGTCTTTCTGGGGGTTTTAGGACACCAGGAATGGCCATTTTTGCAGCCTCAGTGGTGCTGCCATGGCCGGTGACATCAGTGGTCCCTGTGTGTGGGGAGGACTCGTGGGAGGTCTGGGTTCCTCCAGGGAAGAGGTTTGGAGCCATCCCAAGATCTTTTCTTGGTGTAAACATCAAATCCCAGTTTGGAGATTCAGCCAAAAGTGCTGAATTTGGCCTAAGAGGGGATTAGCTGTGAGATGGTGCCACTGTCCCTCTCCCCCACCTCTGTCACCTCCCATGCCAGCAGAGGAGCTTTAATGGGAGTGGAATCACTCTGACTCTTGCTGCTCCTGTGATTTCCCTCCCCCTTTATCCCCCCTCTAAATTAAGCAAAGGATTAATTTGCTAAATTTAAACAGTTAAACCTGCAAATCCTCAGTGGCACCCTACGAAAACAATGCCCACCCAGGTTTTGCTGGTGGCCACGAGGCCTCCCCAGGCTGTGCCATGGCACCCCTGCCATGCCCTCCAGCTTCCCAGGGGAGCATCCAGCTATCCAGGGAGGGATGCAGCCGGCTGGACCCCACCCCTGAGCCCTGCTGGGCTGCAGGTGAGTCCCCACTGTGCCCATTTTTAAACGAAATGAGCTTTATTTTGTGTATTTCGGGGGTGGTTTCTGGTTGGTTTGGTGCTGGAGGCTCAGGGATGTCCAGGGCTGGCTGGGAAACAGGGAGCAGTGCAGCATCCCTGTGCTCCCAAATCCCAAAGCCAAACCAGGAACGAGGGTAATCTGAGTGTGCAGGGGCTGCAGGATGTTACTGGTGGTTTTAAAGAGGAGACAACCTTTAAAGTGTGAATAAGCTGTAGGAAATCAATACAGATATGTCTGAACTGGGGGTTTATTCTGAGGCAGCAGCACACCAGGGCCTCTGGGAGCTCGAGCTCTCAAAAATGTGGAAGGGGCTGAGGATCACACAGTACTGGGATGGAACTGTGGGAGCTTCTGGAGGTGCACCCAGAATATTTACCAGAGAAGCATAGAGTGGTTTGGGTTGGAAGGGACCTTAAAGCCCATCCAGTCCCAGGGGGGAAATAGCCCCCCTCACATGGGTGTATTTATAAACACATCTGAGTCCTCACTTCTGTCTGAGGGACACATTCCCTGCCCCAGCATCATTCCACCTTAAATTTGCCCTCTTTTCACTCCCCTGCCCCCTTGAACGTCTGCAGGAGTTATTTTAGAGGCGCCAATCTGCCAGCTCGGCTGTATTTGGGACTCAGCTTCAGCTGGGAAAATGGGAAGAACAGCTAAATAACCCCACCTGCAGCTGAACACGACGAGGGGAGTGCTCTGACCCCCACCATGGGGCTCCTTCCCCCCACAGCCATCCCTGGGAACTGCTGGGGGGACCTCGCTGTGCCTCGTCCGGCTTCTCCCACGCACTGCCAGACACGTGTGGGAGGCTGGCACGGCTCAGGCAGGCAGCAGGAGGCTGAAATTCCTCCAGCAGAGCCTAGGAGGCACGAGCAGTTCCTCCCAGTTCCTCCCAGTTGCTCCCAGCACTCGCTGGGGGTTCGTCAGGCGGAGGGTTCTGGTTGGGAACAGCCACAGATGCCCAGCGTGTGTTGTTCCGTAGATAGAATTTGCCTGCAGACACAGATCCCTGGGTTCCTGTTTGCTGTTCTGATCTGGGAAGGTGTCTGTCACCATGGCATCTGTGTGTGCAGGAGGGACACAACCAGGAGCTTCTCCCTGCCAAAAAGAGAAAAAAAAAATCCGGTTATTTTTCCCTTGGAAAGGGAGGGACATGTGGGGATGGGCATGGGAATGTGCTGGTGAGGGACACCCTGGGTGGAGGCAGCTGTGGGCTCTCCTCCTCCTCCCCAGATGGTGCCAGAGCAGGTCCACGGGATGTTGGGAACGGTTGTGGTTCCTGGAACAGGGAACGTTCACCAGGGCGGATGTTTCCAAGGTGCCTCAGAGTGATGGCGAGGATGGGAGTGAAGCCAGGGGTTCTTCTGGCTCTTGGAAGGTCGGGAAGAAGAAAGCACAGCTGTTGTCCTTGGCTTGTGCTCCCTGCAAGGCTGGGAGATGCATCGTTTGGGCTGAACAATCAGCATCCCTCCACGGTGAGCTCAGTGAGGTGGGACCCACAAAATGTGTGGCAGAAAACTTTTATGGAAGAGGAGAAATGGGGGGGGAAAAAAAGCTGCTGAATGAAAATGGGGCCAGGGCATATCTTGGCCATCTGATTTTGGGAGGTCTGTGCTCATTTGTGTGGGTGTTGGGGGTCCAGCACTGAGTCCAGGCGAACTCTGACAGCCTTGGGATGACAAATCCCAGAAATACTCACGGAGGGGTTGCACCAGGAAAAGGAAACGGATCTCAGGGCAGTCCTTTTCCTTCCCAGGGGTGGGAGGAAATGTGAATTCTTTGTGTTGAGAGGAAACTGCACTCGCCTGTTCCACTCAGGGCAGGCGGGTCGTGGTGGGGCCCACCCGTGTAGGGACAGTGGGCAGCTCTGTGTGGGAGCCACTTCAGGGGAAATCCCCCCAGAAACCCGTTTTTAGGGCCAACACACAGTTTTTGAGCTCCAGGTGGACATGAGGGTGCTGGATCGTGGGTGAGATGAAGACCCAGCTGGTGCAGGTGGATTTGGATGGCCAGGAGAAGGAGGCAGCTTTAGGGAGGTTGGGACTTCCCTACTTTCCCGGACCCAAAAGCTTCAGCAATTTAACCTGAGAGAGGAAACCCATTTTAAACTGGGGTTACAATGGTGCCAAAATAGTCAAATGAAATAAATTGAACAGCTTACAGTAATAAACAAACTGGCTTTTAAAGCAGCCCTGCATTCATCCCAGGGATGTAATAAGGAACATATTTTCCTGATGTAGTTCTGCTTCAGAGTAAACTCCACATGCCTTGTTTGTATTAAAAAACCTCCTTTGCACTGAATAAAATAACTGTAAAGCACCTTCTTTCATCTACAAGGGCTTGTGTTCACACCCTTCACCCTTTAAAATTCCGATGAATTTCAAGCTTTTCATTGCACTGGAGAAGGAACTTATTTGATGTAGGCTTGTAAAAGAGATAAATTCCATATGAGTTTTGAACAGCAATATCTGCTTTCTTCTTGTGGAGGGTCGAGTGAAAATATGTTCTCTCTATATAATTAGAAACGTTGAGGGTTTACTACAAGATGCAAAATGATTTTATCCGTCTGCAATGAAAAAAAAGGTAAAAAAAAAGAGGGGAAACTTGGAAAAATCATCAGGCATGTGTGTGATGTGTTAAACTCGTGAGAGAACACCTTGTTTTGAAGACAGGGAGGCATTTTCAAGGGCTGGGAGAAGGAGACGTGGCATGGAAGAAAAGAAACCTCCCTAATTGATCAGGCACACTGAGATCCTATAAATAAAGCTCTCCCCAGCCTGTGACTGCCAGACTGGAACCAGGGAACAGCTCCTCCCCTTTGCTCAGCAGATATTCACTTTTAGGGTGGTGGTGACATTCAAACAGACCCAAATAAAGAATTACACCACTCAGAGCGTGTCAAGTGCCACCCCCTCCCAACCTTACAGCGGGGCAAGTGGTGAAAACTTCTGCCAATGTATTTAATTTCCAGGCTCTTGCTCCCTCCTGCCATTTGCTGGAATTATTTTTAAAACTGCACTTTGCACAGTTCCTGATTTTATTTTTTTTGGAGTTTCAACCCAAAAGTGGTGGCAGCCTGGAAGGCAAGGGGGGGATGGAGCTGGGAGGAGGGATGAAGCCTTGGGAATGGCGGCTCTGGGTTGTCAGGAGGGTAAGTTGGGTTAATCTGTGCTGGTCACCTGCAAAGCACCTGGTGGAGACACTGGAGCCCAGAGGTTAATCCCACCTTGGCCAAATAATCCGTGTTATTATCTCGAGTGTGTCACAGGGCCCTGTCATCCCTCTGGAGCTGTGGCTGGGAGCCAGGATCTCCTACAGGAAAAGCTGGAGAGGGACATGTAGTGACAGGATAAGAGGGAATGGCTTCCCACTGCCAGAGGGCAGGGCCAGGGGGGATATTGGGAATAAATCCTTCCCTGGGAGGGTGGGGAGGCCCTGGCACAGGGTGCCCAGAGAAGCTGTGGCTGCCCCAGCCCTGGGAGTGTCCCAGGCCAGGTTGGACGGGGCTTGGAGCACCCTGGGCTGGTGGAAGGTGTCCCTGCCCTTGACACGGGGTAGGAACACGATGAGCTTTAACCCTTCCAACCCAGAGCTTTCTGTGACTCTGCTTCCTACCCCACGGTCAGAGGGGAGAAGAGTGGGTGTCTCCACAACTCCTCCAGCATTCCAGCCCCAGTCTGGGCCCTGTTTCCGTGCCAGTCTCTTTCCTGCCTCGTGGTGTTGGTGGTTTGGTCCCCTGAGCTCCTGGGGCTGAAATGATGCCCATCCTGGTGGTCGGTCCCTGCTGCCCAAGAGGCCAATCCTGAGCAGGATTTGGCAGTGGCAGAGCAGGCACGTCCCCCCCTCCCCTGGGCAGGTCTGGGTCTCCTCAGGATGAACAGCTGCATAGCAACCAGTTCAAAAGTCCCAGGAGTTAACTGGCTGCAGATGTTTCCCTTCTCCCTCTCTTCCCTGCGGAATAACAGGCTGGGCTGCAGGGAACCACAAAGGAGAGCACCCCCAGCACCGCCACCCCTGCCCTGTGCCCACTCCCTGGGTGTTTGTGCCATCACCCTCCCCCCATCCTAAGCAACAGGACACTTTTAAACCCCCCTGTGCTGCTTTGGGCTGGGCTGGAGTTAATTTTCTTCACAGTGCCTGGGTCGGGGCTGGTTAGGATTTGTGCTGAAAACAGTGTTGATAATATAGAGACATTTTTCTTCCTGCTGAGCAACCTCAAGGATGTGTTTCTTACAAGGATTTCCCCCTTTCTGCCGCGAAACATGGAATTTAATGTTTGAATTTTATTATAATTAAGACTAGTTGCTGTTTCTCCCTCTGCCGGAGCTTTACCATCCCCTGAACTCTCCCCCACTGTATCCACTGGGTTTGGACTGTAGGGATGTGCCACCCAGAGCTGCCACATCTCCCAAACCGCGTGTGGAAGCTGCTCATCAGTGTGATTAATGGTCTCCATTTCAGCCACACAACCTTAAAAGGTCCTCTCACCGTGGATTTGGGAACGGGAACATTTGCGTGTTAAACTTGGCTGTGCTGACCCAGAATACAGAAACTAGATTAGTTTTTTTTAGCAGAGTTATTTATAGGAGACTCTTAACTAGTTACTTTAAATTACTTTGAAAGAAGGAAAGAGAGTGGAAGTGGCGGTTTGTGGCGGGTGCTCTGTGGTCCCTCGGGGAGTGGGAGGGACGGTGTCACTGGGTTGTCACTGAGCCTCCCTGCAAACCCACTGCCCATGCAGAGACGAGGCCACCCCCTCTCCAAACCCCTAAAATCATAGAATGGCTTGGGTTGGAAGAGAACTTAAACATCATCTTGTTCCGAGCCCCTGTCATGGGCAGGGGCACCTTCCACTGGAACAGGCAACCTGTGCCAGGGCCTCCCCACCCTCCCAGCCAGGTATTCTTTCCCAATATCCCATCTAAATCCACCCTCCTGCAGCTTGAAGGCATTCCTCTGTCTCCTGTCACTCCATCCCTTGTCCCCAGTCCCTCTCCAGCTCTCCTGGAGCCCCTTTAGGCCCTGCCAGGGGCTCTCAGATCTCCCTGGATCCTTCTCTTCTCCAGGTGAACCCCCCCAGCTCTCCCAGCCTGGCTCCAGAGCA
>JAYRBT010000010.1:1662037-1678744 GCA_036023395.1 Myiotriccus ornatus
GGAGGAGAGGGAACGGCCTCAGGCTGTGCCAGGGGAGGGGCAGGTTGGATAGTGGGAGAATTCCTCCATGGAAAGGGCTGTCCAGTCCTGGCAGGGGTGGAATCCCCATCCCTGCAGGGATTTAAAGCCCTGTGGGTGTGGGGACATGGGGCAGTGGTGGCCTTGGCAGTGCTTTGGATGGTTGGACTCGGTGATCATAGAGGGCTTTTCCAACCTCAACAATGTCATGGTCAGGGCTGTGAGCAAACAGTGGCCATGACTCTGGTTTACCAAGCAGGCCTGGCTGTGGCTTTAGTTTCATGTGAAAAGGTCATTTATGATCCTTCTGCTCTGGGCTGGCAGCTCCCAGAAGGGCTGATGGAGGGAAGCTCTGCAGCACAGACACATCCCCCTGCTCTGGGTTTTCTTTCCCCAGCTCCCTTTGCACTGGTAGTTTGGTAAAATCCAGAAATATAATCTCTAACTTCTCTGTAGAGGGAATTTGAGGCCAGAAACAGCCTCTGCTTGATGGCACACCCCTGATTGCTGAGGAGTTCCTGAAGCTTTGCCAAAACATCCCTGGGCTTGTTTGCTGGAGCAGGGCTTATTCCTAGAGCCTGCCCCGGTGATGTAGGGCTGTAATGGTGGATTTAATTCCCTGACATGAAAGGTAGAAGTCCAAAGTGGCATTAAAAGCAGAGGCTGTGCTAGGGCCAGGGATGGGACGAGGTTGCTCCAAGTTGGCCTCGGACACTTCCAGGGATGGGGCAGCCCCAGGTTCTCTGGGCCTCACCCTGGCAAGAATGCCTTCCTTACTTATCCCTCTGTTGTCCTGTGGCTTCATCCCAAGAGAGAACTGCGAGCTGCACCTTCCCCTTTGTGCTCATCCAAATTAACCCTCTGGGAGCCAGCGCTGCCCTTGCTGGGCCCTGCTGCCCTCAGGGACTGCATCACTCACCTCAAACACTCCATTTGGACACAAAGATGGTGTAAGTGAATAAAAAAAATCCAACCCCCAACCTCTAACCACCCCCTGACATGCCTGGCTGTCAACACTGGTCCGATTCCAGCAGCCACCTTAAAGTGAATCACCTTAAAATGATCTTTATTCCGTGTAAAGACTGGCAGAAAACAAGACCCCGTGCTATCAGGAGGAGCTGGAGGCTGCCAGAACAAGAGGGGAAGAGTGCCTGAGGTAGAGCAGGAGAGGGGAAAAAATGAGCTTTAAGAGACAAGAGTGTTTTCTTGCTCTTATATGGTGCTGCTCTGCCACCAGCAGCAGCCCCGTGGCTCCCTCGCTCCGTGACTAATAGGGCTCACTTGGGATCCACCCTTGCTTATCCTGTTATTTTTAGCTTTTTCCAGCTTCATGCTCACTGTGCCTGCCCTACCAAGGGGGGGATCACTTCGTGTCTTATTTTAAATGCTGGGTTTGGTGTCAGGAAGGAGCAGGAACGGGATTTCTCAGCGCTGCTGGAATTGGTTTTGGGGTTGTAAGTGATACCCATTAAGGGTAATCAGCTTTCTGCCCCCGGAGCTGCTGCAGCACAAGAGGATTATTGGTTTTCCTTTCTCAGGTGACAGTGGGGTTGGGAGGCAAACTGAAAAAAAATCAGCTTTACAGCCATGTGTTTAAAGGCTGAAAACTGAAAATCGACCTGAAGCAAGAGCTGGACTCACATGGGCCTGTGTTTGCTCCATCACATCCTTCCCAAACCCCCCATCTCAGCAGTGTCAGGGGTTGAGTTTCTCTGAAGGATTATTGATTTGGGGAGTGTTGTGTGCAGACTATTAAGTAAACTCCCCCAAAAAGGTGAATTTCTGGCAGTAAGCTTGGAATTATGGGGATCTGCCTTCAGAGCCGTGGCAAAAATCCCCCACTGCTGTCCTGCCCACGACTCAGAGCAAGGTTTGTCTCTGCAAACTCACTCTTTTCTTGAGGAAGCGTTTAAAGGACACACAGTTACCTGTTTGCACCAGTATATTCATATTTAGGGGCTTTGCCTCTGGCTGAAAAGGAAACTTTTTCATTGCCCGGTGAGTTTGTAACAGTGGGGTGTTTATTCTCCAGCCTGCAGGTCCCTGCTCTGGGCTTTTATCGCCCCTTTTGCAATTCTAATGAGCTGTAAAATAAAGCCAGCCCAGAAATAAGCCCTCTCAGCTGGTCCCGACTGCAAAGCAGGAGGGGAATGGAAAGGGATGCATGACCTCAAGGCAACCCATGGCAGGATAATCCCATCCCCACGCCCAGATGTTGCCCTCTGGCTCCTGGGGGGTCAGAGCCCTGTTTATAAGTGATAACTCAGCCCCTAATCCTTGCTGTGGGGTGGAAGAAGTGCAGCACGCTAAAAAATGAATTAATCACCTGTATTTAAATGCAGGTTGTGCTGCTCTGCCTGCCTGGAGTTCCAGGGATTTTGCCACAATTAAAAGGGCTTAATATTTCAGCCAGAAATTACTTTTGGCCCCAGACCAGTGGCTTAGTAGTTCCTGAGTGCTGGGCATGGGATGTGGGATTTCTGTGCCTGCCTCCAACTCAGCAACACTTCCACATAATTCCTGCTGTCCCAGGCTGAGGAAGGTGAAGGCCAGGATGGCCTTCATCCTCTCAGGGAAAAATCTCTCTTGTCATGCCATTTTTCCCCTCTTCCCTCTCACTCATGGAAAAACATATTAATTCTCTCTGCTGCTGTTCAAATGTGTGTAATGGGGCCCAGTGCAGCTTTATTTTTTTCAAATGTGTTTTCAAATATAGCAGATTTAATATCTGAAAAATGAAAATAAGTAAAATAAGTGGGGGAGGAAGGATAGGAGGAACTTGTCTGTGAGCTGCGTGGATTTGAAAACACATAACTGGGTTATTAGGGCAGTGCAAAACTCCCATTAAATTTGATATCAAAGAGATCGGATGGAGATGTTCCTCACAGCTCACACTTTAACGATTTTTAGTTATTCTGTGTCAATATTTATAAAGCTGCAGCTCTGGGGATATTTCATGAAAGATTTCAGATGGGTTGGGGAGCTGATGGGTATCAGAATTCTTCACCATTCTTCAAATGGTTTGGGTTGAAAGGACCTTAAAGATTATCTAGTCCCAACCCCCTGCCATGGGCAGGGACACCTTCCACCAGCCCAGGTTGCTCCAAGCCCCATCCAACCTGGCCTTGGACACTCCCAGGGATGGGGCAGCCACAGCTTCTCTGGGCACCCTGTGCCAGGGCCTGCCCACCCTCCCAGGGAAGGATTAATTCCCAATATCCAATCGAAATTCACACTCCTGCAGCTTAAAACCATTCCCCTTGTCCTGTCACCCTTGTCCCCACTCCCTCTCCAGCTCTCTTGGTGCCTCATTGGGCACTGGAAGGGGCTCCAAGGTTTCTCTGGAGCTTTCCCTTCTCCATTCACCAGCAGTGAGTGCTTGGTGGGCTCAAAGCTGCTCGTCATCCGTCTGTAAATGCTCTATTAAACACTGGTGATCCAGCTCATAAATTGCCCCATTAAAAATCCAGCCTGTGTGGTACCAGCAAGCCTCCCTGGATGGGTTCCATGGAAAAGTCTGGTTGTCTTCCCTGTGTTTTGTCGCTTCTATGTCACCAGAGGGTTATAAATAGTTGTGTGGCTTAAATGATCCCCTATAGTTCCCTGTAAAGCGTTTGGCATCCTGTGCATCGGAGGAGTCAGAATGGGAAGTTGCTGCATCCTTCTCTTCTGTGTTTTGAGGGAAGAGAAAATCCTGCTTTTGTTATGTATTATATATTTTTAGCCTAAATTAGTCCTCTGGCCCCCCTGTTCTCTTCTGGGGGGAGTTGTAAAGGTCCTGCTTGGAAAGGACTCCAGAAACCTCCAGGGAAGTCAAAGGGGCATGGAAAAGGGAAGGACACTGGGTTCTTAAATCACTGGAAGTTTATCCTCTCAGGGGGCAGAGAAACACAACCAAAATGATGGAAAACCCCTCAGCATCATCTTCCTTAAGTAAAAAAGTAATAGTCTCAAACATTATCCATGGGTGTAATCCAAACAAATGCTCCCCTTTCAAGCAGATGTCTAGTATTAACTGATTAAAAATAATCTCTTTTCTCTTTATTTTTCTTGCTGGATTTAAACCCTGGGAAAGCTTTAGCTTGGCTTAGAGAGGAGCTAAATCCATCACTCCCAGGAAATCATCAGCAAATAAAGCTGAAATCCTGGGATGCTGTGTTTAATTCCTGGTTCCCTGAGAGCTTGTTGTGTTTGGGCAAGTCCATGGACTCGGGGTCAGCGGGAGCATCTCCCTGGATGGGATGGGGTGTTGTCCCAGAGGAGGCCACAGAGATGCTCCCAGGGCTGGAACCCCTCTGGAACAGCCTGGGAGAGCTGGGGGGTTCTCCTGGAGGAGAGAAGGATCCAGGGAGACCTGAGAGCCCCTGGCAGGGCCTGAAGGGGCTCCAGGAGAGCTGGAGAGGGACTGGGGACAAGGGATGGAGGGACAGGACACAGGGAATGGCTTCCCACTGCCAGAGGGTTGGATGGGATATTGGAAAGGAATTCCTGGCTGGGAGGGTGGGCAGGCTCTGGCACAGCTTGCCCAGAGAAGCTGTGGCTGCCCCTGGATCCCTGGGAGTGTCCAAAGCCAGGTAGGAGCAACCTGGGCTAGTGGAAGGTGTCCCTGCCCATGGCAGGGGGTTTGGGACTAGATAATCTCTAAGGTCCCTTCCAACCCAACCCATTCTGTGATTCCATGGCAATCAAACCAGTATTTTCCCAGGTGTTCAGCTCCTCCCTCATTTTTCCCTGCTTACACGTTTATTTTGAGACTGGGGGGGGGGGATTTAAAAAAAAAGTGCCTTTTAATTCAGCCTTGCTTTTGTACGAGCCAGATGGGTTGGCCAATACCAGCCTGAAAAATAAACTTCCCCACCTGATAAGGCCCCCTCGAGGAATGACTGTGGGGCGGGAAAACCTTTGTGGTGTTTCCCTCCGGGAGCTGGAGTGAATGCCGGGTCCCTCCTGCCCTTTTCCTTGCCATCCCAGAGCCCTGCGGGGGCAGGGCTGTGTCGGTCCCCGCAGCTGGGGGGGTTCAGGGGGAAAACACGACACTTGTGTGTAAAAATAAACGTGTGGGACAGTGAGAAATGAGAAACACGTCAGGAAAAGGGCTGGCTGTGGCTTCCCTGTGAGTAATCCGGCCGGGCTGCTTCCCTTCCCTTCCCTTCCCTCTCCTCTCCTCCCACGGCTGCCCTCTCTCCCAGGCGCTGGGAACGGGAGGGTTTGGCTTCGCTGCGCGGCTTTATTCTTTGGGAGGAGTGTTTTCCCCAGCGGGAATGATGATGGGAGAGCTGATAACCCCGGCGTGTTCCTCCCTCTGCCCCGTTAATGATTTCCTTGGACCCCGGGGCAGAGGTGCAGCAGCCAGGGAGAGCAGAAGGTTGGGATGGGGGCAGGCAGGGACAGCCTGCCAGAGGGGGGGAATTCTGCTGCCTGCCTTTGCCTCCCTGAAAACGGGGCTGCAGGAGAGGGACAGAACTTGGGATGTGCCAGGAAGCTTAAAAAAGAAAAAAAAAAATCCTAAAAATATGCGCAGAGAATCAGCAATTATCTGGTTTTCCCCCAGAATTGGGGATACCAGGTGCTTTCTCCTTCTGTAGATGGATAATGAATGAAATCCTGTTGTCCACTGCAAGATTTTGAGTGTCTGGGAAAGCTGTGTGGTTTTGATCCGTGTGTCCCTGGGGAACAGGAGCAGGGACGCTGCTTCCTGTGCCATGGGATGGAATTCCTTGTGTGCTCACCCCTGCAGGCATCCAGGACAGCAGGCCTGGCCCGTTCCTGGTGCCACCTCCCCTGCAGGTCCAGGCTGGGGGCCTGAGCCAGCACATCCCATCTTCCCAGAGCCTCTGGAGGAGCCCTGGAGGGCTTTTGGAGGGAAGGGTTCCATGCCAGAGTCGTGTCAGGCCCCCTGGAGATGCTCTCCAGGCCTTTCTGAACCGCGTGTTTCTGGTTCAGAGCCGCTCTGGGAGAAGCTTCAGGACAACTTGTGAGGGTTTGTGTCCTGAGAGGCAAAAGACACCCTAAATTGGAGGGTGCCTGGGTAAGAAATGCAAGCCAGGCAGTGCAGGTGCCCCCTGGGTTTCTCTCCCCAGCTCAGAAGGGGCTGTTGGAGGCCCAGGGGGGTCTCCTGGGGCTTCCCAGTGGGCTGTGTCTCCAAGGATATCAGCAGCACGTGTTCCCCGCCTTCATCCAGCAGCAGTTTCCCAGTGACCCACCTGGAGAGCTGCCAGGAGGGAGCCTTTCACTCGCTGTAATCACTCCCTGCCTTAATTATTACCTGCCTTCCCACCTCATTTCTGCAAGGATAATGCAAGTGGATACGGGGCAGAGGAGCAAATCCAGAGGCTGAGGATAATCCCTGGCCCTTTGCACCTCCATCCCGAGCTTTTCCTGGAGGGAAGAGCTGCAGACAGGTGGCTGTGCTGCGAACGTGGCTCTCTCCGGGGCCATTTTCCCAAAGGAATCAGCTGTTAAATATCTTGGGGGGGTTCAGCCCGTGCCACACCAGCCCTGGGCATGGGGAGGTTGGTGCAGACCCCGCTGGGATCAGCTCTGAGTCACCACTGTTCTTGATAGACCAGCACGTGGGAAGTGGGGTTGGAATATCTGGGGGAGTTTTCCTTGTGATGCACAAAATAAATGGCATTAGAGTTTATGTGATGCAGGGAGCTGCTTTTAGCTCACCACAGATACTTCTCCAAAGCAAGCCTAAGGTTATACAGTATATTTAATTTATATTTATTTTATTATTTATACTATATTTAAAACTTTTTTTAAATTTTGTTTTATTTTGGGTTTTTTGTTGTTGTTTTGTTTTGGGTTTTGTTTGTTTGTTGTTTTGGGGTTTTGTTGTTTTGTTTTCTAAATTCTCTTTTAATGTTTGGAAACAGCAACACGTGTTCTATTACCCGGGTGGCTGAATGGGATTCTCTGCAGTAAAAACCAGGCATGACTTCAACCTCTCTTAGAAACTCATGCAGAATATATTATTAATTTTTTTTTCTTTTCAAAGGAAATATCTATTCTCTTTTTGGAAAGCCCTCCTGCTGTAGGGCACAGGGCACTGTGGAGGAGGGTCTGGGGCTTGTCTCCATCCATGTCCCGGCTGCACAGGGACTCTGGGGACTCTCTATCCACCCACCCACGGCTGCTCCAGCCTGTTTGTGCTGGTGGGAAGCTGGGAGAGCTGGAAAAGCTGGGGCAGAGCGATGATCCTACAAAGGCCTTCTTTTTTTTTTTCCTAGAGGCACATCTGGTGTGGGGAATCAAATCTGAGCTGCTCTGCGAGCAAGTGTGTCTGGATTTCACGGTCATGTGCGTCCCTGCAGCTGTGACTGGGAGCAGGATAAAGCCCTATTTGCCTAAGGAAGGGAGGGGAAGGCCTGGAATTCCTGCTAGTGGCAACTAAAGAGCTGGTGCATTGGCGGGTGAGAGTGCCCAGTGCATGGGGTGAGACCACCCTGTCGCTCTCTGCGTGTTTTTGTGCCCCTTGGCTGGGCTGTGTCCAGCCAAAATTAGGGCTTGGACACGAGACTTGCTGTGTCCTCTCCCCCAAGAGTGTCCAGGGCCAGAACAGCCCCAAACTCTTGTGAATGGGACTGGGGGGGTTCGTGCTGAGGTTGGAAAAGATCTCCAAGATCATCAGTTCCAACCTCTGAACCACCTCCAAGCCCACTAAACTGTATTGGGAAGTATCCACTTGTTTTTTGAGCACTTCCAGGGATGGTGACTCCACCAGCTCCCTGGGAACGTGTTCCAGTGCTTCACCGCTCCTTCAGTGAGGTAATTTTTCCCGATATCCAACCTGAACCTCTCCAGGCTCAACTTGGGGCCTTTTCCCCTTGTCCCGTGGATTTCCCCGGACCCCAGAGCGGGTCGGGTGTGCGGTGGGGGCCTGGCCCCGGTGGGTGCTGTGGCAGAGCTGCCGTTCCCTCGCCGCGGGCTGGAGAAGGTATAAATAGCCGGGAATGTAGGGCAGAGCCTCTCCCAGCAAATCCTGCGCCGGATTTCTGTGGCAGGAGGCAGCAGGAAGGTGTCTGGTGGCTCTTATCGGAGGTGTCTTCGGGCAGCCGGTGCCTCGCAGCCGCGATCCATCCATCCATCCATCACCCGCGGGGCCGCTCCCGCAGCCCGGGCGCGTCGGGGGGAGCCGCGGCCGCGGCCGGGGGTGTTTGGGGGGGGGTGTTTAGGGAGCCTTTCCCATAGCGCAGTGGCCGGGGCGGGTGTTTGGGTGGGTTTTCCCCCCTTTCCCCGCGGAGGGTCGCGGCTTTCCCGACCCCGCCCGGCCCCCCCCGCGCTGCGTGTGCGGGAGGAGGCGGGACCGGCCGCGGCCCCCCCGCGCTCCCCGGGGCCGCTGCGCAGGCGGAGCAGCGCGGCCGCATCCATCTTACCGGCTGGCCCGGGCTGCAGCCTCCTCCTCCCCACCCTCCTCCTCCTCCTCCCCCGCCGGGGCTGCGGGCGCTGCCGGCGCGGCGGCAGCGGCGGATGATGCACCGAGATGGTTCACCAGGAAAACTGCTCCTACCAGGTAAGGGGCGAGCGCGGCCTGGACCCCCCCCCGGCCCCGAGCAGCCCCCCACAGCCCCGTTCCAGCCGGGGGGGCTCGGGGGCTGCGGCAGCGCGGGGCGGCCGGGTTGGGTTGGCAGCGTGGGCTCCGGCCCCGCCGCTCCCCGGGGCTCTCCGGAGCGGCCGCGGGGCTTTTGTGCTCGCCGTGTGATGCTCGGGGGCGCAGCGGGGCCGGGGATGCGCTGCCGACATCCCTCTGCCTGCCTGCACCCCACTCCTTGCCTGCATCCCTCTGCCTGCACCCCACTCCTTGCCTGCATCCCTCTGCCTGCACCCCACTCCTTGCCTGCATCCCTCTGCCTGCACCCCACTCCTTGCCTGCATCCCGCCGCCTGTATCCCGCTCGCTATCTGCATTCCGCTGCCTGTATCCCGCTCCCTGCCTGTATCCCTTCCTGCCTGGATGGAGCCGCTCCCTGCAAGCGAGCGAGCTGCGGGTTCGCGCTCCCGGAGCTGCCGCAGGAGGGTGATGTCAGTTTTAGAGCAGAATATCATTTCCTGCGCTTCCCACATCGATCCAGGCGGGAGAGCTGCCCCGCAGGATGGGTATTCTCGCGCTGCAGCCCGGCCGTGGTTCGTGGTTTCTGCTAAATAATCTCTGTAAGAACTGGTGTTGGTTTGGGGGGATGAGAATTGCTCTGTCTGAGCATCCACCACCCCTGGGGGGGGGGTCCCTGGGGTCGTGGGGGCGGCAGCACCGACCCCGCGTTTGGGGAACATCAGGATTATTTTAGTGGGGCGAGTGAGAGTCGGGGTGGGCTGTTGTTGTGGCTTCGTTTCCCTCGGAAGTGAAGGTGGGTGTTGGTGGGTGCACCTGCCCGGGAAAAGGCACGTTTAGGGGCTCGATGGCTCGTTTAGGGCTCGATGGCACAGGTGGATTATTAAAGGCACAAACATCTGTCCCTCTGCCACGGCGATGCTGAGAAATGCGTTTTCCTACGTGCACCCAGTGTTGTTTTGCAAAACACCCATTCCCAGGAATTCCCAGAGCTGGACCCTCAGCAAACAGGGCCTTGCCCAGCACAGCACCTTATCCTGGTTTTCCCACCCCCACCTCATTGTAGTCAAACTTCACTCTGTGTTTCACAACAAAACACCTCACATTGCAAAATTCATCAGAAAGGGAAAATACACAAAACATTTGTATGTGCAGACAGAAGAGCTGAAAGGGTTTTTTCACTGAATATTTTCAGCCTGGCAAATGCTTCTGGAAGTGAATTTCTATTTTTAGCTGCTTTAGGAAAAAAAAGAAAAAAAAAAATCCTGGGTTGTGGGGGTTTTTTTCAGCCTCCCTTTCAGGGGAGCTGCTTTCCCTGCAGCTCCGAGCCTGTTGCTCTGGATAAATGGTGCCATTGTTTGGGAGCAGCGGATGTTTTCCCAGCGTACTCGGGTTAAAGGTTGGGCATTGTTTCCCGGGTGGAAGCTGGGCCGTGGTGGTGGGCGAGGGATGATGATGGTGATGATGGTGGTGGTGGTGATGATGCTGAGCTGCGGCACCGGCCTGGCCAGGATCCCTGTGTGCTCACGCACTGGCTCTATCTGCAGTGCTGCTGCTTCGCTCTGCTCTCCTCCCCTGCTTGTTTTTGGGTTGGTTCCTCTCCTCCAAACCGGTAAATATCAGAGTGAAACCAGCCAGAAAACACACAAATCCGAGGAGAGAAAAAAAATCCATGTCTTCAAATGCAATCTGTTTCCTACCCTTCCTCCGGCGCTGTGGAGATTAGGAGCAACCCCAGCCCCCTCCCAAAGCCATTATCCCAAAGGCAGGGTTCTAATCCTTTTGTGGCCGGCAATCCCGGGTTTGGGATCAGACTGGAAGCCAGCAGTGATGGGATTTTGGTGGCTGCCTGCCCCGGGGGAGGCGGTGGCAGTGTGTGATCTGCTCCCCTCCTCGCTTTGAAGCTGCTAAATAAACGAAGAATAAATCAAAGGGAGCAGCGAGGCAGCGCATGGGAAAACTTGGAAACGTGTTTGTTTTGAAGAAATTCGGCAGAAAAACTCTGGTGACACCAGATCACAGCTGGGACGCCGGGTCTGGGGCAGGGAGGGTGCTGGGGATGGGGCAGGTGCTGAGGAAGAGGAGGCTGTTCGTGTTGTATGCCCCAAAATGCCTCAATCCCGCCATAAATGAGCTGCCACTGCTGCTCTGGGAGGTGCAGGTGGGCCCTCCTGGGGGTTTGGATGTGGCTAAGGCAGGTGGATTGCTTAAATTTAGGCCAGATCTTCCCTGCTGTGTCAGTCCCAGCATCTTTCCTGTGGCCACATCCTGGAGTCTCACAGGCTGCCGCTCTCTCCGTGCCACAGATTTCTCTCTGAGCTGTGTCTCTTTCCCTGTTTATACCCCTTTATTTCCCCGTATCAAACACTTGGTTTAGGGCTCTGCAATTTCTCCTACAGCTTGACCAGAAAACCCTCAGCTCGTGCCCGTTGAGGGGTGTTTTGTGAGGTCCGGAATGAAAGTCCAGCCTGCAAATCCCGGCTTTGACAGGGAACTAAAGGTTTTATTTGGCTGTGTGTATCAGCTGGGCTTTGCTGGCCCACAGCCTCAGCCAGGGCTTCGGTTTGCTCTGTAAATGTGTGTTCTCAGCTCTGCCTGACGGATCCATCTCTGCCCGGAGCAGGGCTGGGCTCTGCAGGCTTTTCATCCGCTTTTCTTCGCCGCTGTTTTACGAGTGGGCGATGATGTGTCTGAAGCACCTCCTTGGGTTGGTTTCTCAATTTCTCCTTTAAAAGCAGAGAACCCCCCCAGCATCCAGTGCCTGTGGCTGAGACAGGCAGTTGCCTGTGGGAACAGGGTTTGGCTCCGTGCTCTGGCACCAGTCAGGGGTTGAGGTATCTGCTGGCGGCTCAGTCGCTCGGGAGATGTTTCCAGGCTTCACACGTGCGAAGAAAATTAAAAAGAAAACAAGATCTGAGGAGAAGAACGAGATTTTATTGGTTTAGAAATCGCTTCTGAGGTGGGTCAGGGGGCGTGGTGTGCCCTGCTCAGGGTTTTCCTGGGATGTGGTTTGTGGGCAGGCATCGGGATTGACTCTGCTTGGGTGCTTTTCTTGAGAGAGGTCTGTTGGAAGGATCTGTATCGGGGGCTGCTGGTGTTCCCATGGATTAGGAGGTGCTGGTGGTGTTGCAGGTCAGGCTGGGTGCCCCAGGGATGGAGCAGACAAGGCTGGGTGACGCCCACCACTCCCAGGTGGTGAATAGAAATGAATACATAAAATTCACAATCTTAAAATATGAAGGACTCACTAAAAGGGAAAGGGAAAAGGAAAGGGGAAGAGGAAAGGAAAGGAAAAAGAGAGAGAAAAAAAAAGAAAAAATAAAAGAGGAAAAAAAAGAAGAGAAAAGAAAAGAATGGGGTGTTTTGTTAGGTTGCTTTTGTTTGATCTCTGTAGGGTTTTGTAGGCTGTAGAAATGCCAGGCTGTCATCGTGTTTTTCATTAAAGTGAGTGCAAATTCTGAGGGCAGAATGTAACCCCAAGAGACAGGCCTTGGAGAAAAGCCTCAGATGCCATGAAAACCCAGTGTGGAGCACTGGGAAAGCTGCTGGCCTGGCCCCCTGCCCGTGGCTGCCCGTGGAGGGATGCACAGCCTGGTACAGCTGAGGAACCCCCGTGCCACTGCCCCTGCATCCCAAAGCAGTGACAATGAAATAAAGCCTTTGTTACAGAGATGTGAGGCTGGAGGGCCTTGGTGAGACAGAGATTCATAAAAAAGCTCTGGAACGTGGGTGGAAAGCACTTGGAGTGTGTGAAAGCTCAGGGAAGCAGCATCAGAGGGTGGGCTTGGTCCTGCTCATCCCTGAGTTTGCAGGGACTTGGGCTTTGCACTGTGCTGGAAGGATGCTGTGCTGGGAATGGGACTGTTCAGAGGAGCTTTATTCCAGCATTTACATTAAAAGAAATGTTTTGTGTGATAGAATCATGGGATCACAGACTGGGCTGGGTTGGGAGGGACCTTAAAGCCCATCCAGTCCCACCCCCTGCCATGGGCAGGGACACCTTCCACTAGCCCAGGTTGCTCCAACTTGGCCTTGGACACTTCCAGGGATCCTGGGGCAGCCACAGCTTCTCTGGGCAACCTGTGCCAGGGCCTGCCCACCCTCCCAGGGAAGAATTCCTTCCCAGTATCCCATCTAACCCTGCTCTCAGTTTAAAACCATTCCCGCCTTGTCCTGTCACTCCATGCTCTGGTAAACAGTCTCTCTCCAACAGTTCTGGCAACTTGAGATTTCCACGAACCCGGAATCCACCTCCATACCCTGGCCCAGGTGCCTCAGAGCCATGAGCACTGGTTTTCCAGGGAATGGACTCGAAGGGCTTTCACTGACATTTGCTGGGAATTCAGGGGTTTCCTCTCCTGGCTCGGTATCCAGTGGTGTTTGGGAGCTGATCCCAAACAGGAACGGGGGTGATTCCTCCCCTAGTGGAGTCCCCCCCAGCATGGAGGGGGTTTTATTGGCTCAAGCAAGATGACAAATGCACAGCAGAGTTAAATTTAGCCGCTTCCCTGTCCGAAATCAACCGAGGCGTGTTTGAAGCACACAAAACTTGATGTGTCCTATTTCCCGACCTCACTTGAGGACGACTCGAGTGCTGCCATCCCCATCCTGAGTGTTCCCCGCGGCTCTGGCTCCGTGTGCTTCCCTCCCAGGGACACCTCAGCTGACCTGCTCCAGATCTGCCTGTTCTCAGCTTTCCCTGCGTGCTATAAAAAGAAAAGCAGGCTCTGTCCCCCTCCAGCATCGCTGCTGGAGGAGCTGCCCTGGTGGCTGTGCCCGTGGAGACCAGTTTCCCTCTGGTGGGATCCGTGTGTGAGGAGCCCACGGACAGTGATGCCAGCATCGAGTGCTGGAGTGTAGCTCCCATCCTCCTTTTTTGGTGGGTTGTTTTCAGGCAGACACAGTGGCCACAGGGACAGTGGTGGGTGTTGACCCACAGTGCAGCAGGTGGGGAAGGGGCTGGGCAGCAAAGGGTCTGATCCCTGAGCTGAAACAACCCCAGAATTCATTTCTCTCGTGGTTTTGATATCCCGAATTTAACTTGGCTGTGTCTCTGCTAGTGGGGCAGGGTTGGTCTGGTCCTGGCACCGAGGAGGGCACCAAATGTGCCTCAGCGGTGGTTACAGGGGCTCCAAGCTGTGCTTCTTAACCAGCTTGGGTTTGCTCCCGTTGCCTGGGATGAGGCAGCTGCTGGAAGCAGGATTTTCACTGGAGATTGAGACCAGCTCTGTGGGATCAGCTCAGATCAGCAAAGCTGGCCCTGGAGCATCCCAGGGCAGGGCAGAGCGGGGCTGGCCTGAAACCTGGAATGAGGGATAAAATATCCTGAAAACTGCAGGTGAAAAGGGCTGAATACATTTTTGGTTGTGCCACTTCCTGCCCTTAGGGGTGGCTTGGTGGGTATCAGGGGCACAGCAGGGCCAGGCTCAGCGTCTGAGCCAGCTGGGAAGGAGGCACTGGAACATCCCCCTCGGCTGGCTGAGGGCAGGATGATGCAGGGACTGGTCACAAATGCAGGCTCAGCCCCCAGCCTGGTGCTCCTGGCCACCACATCCTTCCCCCTGGGCTATGACATTCCTTGTTGTCTGCCATTTATTGTGTCAGGATTCATCCCCCCGGCCGGAGAGGAAGTTAATTTAGCAACAGCAGGAAAGGACACAATGACTCAGTGGCGGAGGGGAACTAAAAATAATGAAATATCCAGAGAACCACTTTGTTTCACTTGGGAATTACTGTTACAAAGCACCATCCGGGGACAAGAGTGGAATTAAACATTTATTATTGCTGTTTTTTCCTGAAAATTCCGAGTAGATTAATGCTGGGACTAACAGTATACTAATTAGTAGACTAATGCATAATTTGTGTGTTGTTAGAGCTGGTAATTTACCTGGAGTGTGCATTTTGGGTGACGTGACGTCAGCATGACATGGATATATCATTAAACACGTAAGCACTTTAGGAAATTGAAATTATTAAGTTGTTGTGCCGTTGTGTCACTCCAGAAATGAGGACTTTTGTTGCTGGTGGGCTACGTGTTGAGGATCCCTGGGAAACTGTGGCATAAATTCCACCTTGCAAGGATTCCCTGGAGGAATGTCTGCCCCAGGCTCTGCCTCCCGCTGCCCATGTGCAGCTGATCCGGGTGGTGGGATCTCAGCAGGGAGAGCGGGATTTCTGCACCTGGGGGTCAGTGGCTGTGTGGGGAGCTCGGATCTGCAGGCAGGAGTGCTCAGGCAGGAGCTGGAGGCGCTGCAGGTCTGGGGGCTGGGAGCCCAGAGCCCCCCAGCACCCAGGGCTGCAGTGGGTGGGGGTGCCCAGCCCTGCACACCCACGGCACGGGGGGAAGGCCGGGTGGCTCCTTCAGCTCTGTTGCTTAACTCCAAGAAATTTAGGATTTTTTTGCACCTGTCAGAGCTGATTTAGCCAAGGAACATCTCCTTGCTGGAGGGTTCTGTGTAGAGTGAAAATTCCATCCTGCAGCTGCCTGAGCAGCCCTGCCAGGGCTCGGGACCACCGGACTTACATCCCGGGAATTTACTGGGATAATTTCCCCAGTGAAAACCTCGGGAGAAAGCCCCTTCCTCCTGGCCAGGGCTGCGCTGCCAGGCTTGGCTTTTGACATCAGACACCGGGTTTTTTCCTACCCTTGTGTAGCCGGGGAAGGCTCGGGGCTATTTTTATCCTGGCAGTGGCTGGAGGAGGACGCGGCTTCCCTGGCCCGGACAGCCTTCGCCTCCCTCTCCTCGGCTGCCTGGGGCTCCGTGACTTTATTTGGGAAAAGCAAGGTGCTCTGGAACGGCCGGGAAGGGAGAGGTGCTGGAGAGGCATCCCGGGCAGGGGGCAGGGGGCTGCAGCAGGTCCTGGCTCCGGAGCGAGCGCCTCATCCCGCGGTGCCCGTGGAAGAGCCGAGCAAGGACTGAGATGCCCCGTTGCTGTTGCCACGTGAGGAGCCGGGAGCGAAGGAGATGAGTCGGGAGGGTGGTGATGGAATGGGTGACGTCATCAGGAAAGCAGCTGCACCGGCCGGGGAGGGGAGTTATAAAAAGGTAAGGGACCAAAAGGAGCCTTTGTCTGCCCACAGGAGCCCTCTTGGCAGGAGGGCACCCATGGAATGCTGCCCTACACCCTCCCAGGGCCATGGGATTCTGCCCTACACCCTGCCAGGGCCATGGGATTCTGCCCTACACCCTGCCAGGGCCATGGGATTCTGCCCAACACCCTGCCAGGGCTGTGGGATTCTGCCCTGCACCCTCCCAGGGCCATGGGATTCTGCCCAACACCCTCCCAGGGCCATGGGATTCTGCCCAACACCCTGCCAGGGCCATGGGATTTGGGTGCCCTGCCCCCTCCCAGGGCCATGGGATTCTGCCCAGCACCCTGCCAGGGCCATGGGATTCTGCCCTGCACCCTGCCAGGGCCATGGGATTTGGGTGCCCAACACCCTCCCAGGGCCATGGGATTCAGGGGCTGGAGCAGGGGAGTGCTCCAAGGTTCTTAATGCCCTGGCACAGGGCTGCAAACCTTCCCTCCCTCTGCCATACCATATCTTTGTGATGGAGGAAATGTAAGGAGATGTTTCCATCTCGTACCTCGAGACCCTCGGGATTTTAGGGCACTTTGCCACGTGGCTTGAGACGTGTAGGTTTGACTTGGGTTTGTGTTCACCACTAAATGCCCTGTGAAGGGAAAGGAGATAAAAACACGTGTCAAGGGGTTGTAATTTCTGTTTGTAAATCCAGTAATAGCCCTTGTGCTTTGCAGAGATAAAATGAGGCACTGCCTGTGCCTCTGGAGCTTTAAATATAGTCGTTGTGCAAGGCTGGTAATGACAGAGCCCAGCAAAAATAGCCCTGGTGGCCTGGCTGGGTGTCCCAGGGCTCCTGCACAGGGCCAGGCGTGGGCTGTGCACCCCGTTTGGTGCTGGTGGGTGGGTGGGAAGGGATTCTCCCCCTCTGCTCCACTTCCATGAGAGCCTCCAGCTCGGGGGTCTCCAGCACGAGAAGGACGTGGAGCTGCTGGAGAGAATCCAGAGGTGGCCATGGAGCTGCTCCCAGGGCTGGATCCCTCTGCTCTGGAGCCAGGCTGGGAGAGCTGGGGGGGTTCACTGGAGAAGAGAAGGATCCAGGGAGACCTGAGAGC
>JAYRBT010000010.1:1678844-1693030 GCA_036023395.1 Myiotriccus ornatus
AAGCTGTGGCTGCCCCAGCCCTGGGAGTGTCCAAGGCCAGGTTGGAGCAACCTGGGCTGGTGGAAGGTGTCCCTGCCAGTGGCAGGGGGTGGCACTGGATGGGCTTTAAGGTTCTTTCCAACCCAAACCATGCAAGGATTCTCAGATATGTTGGATAAATTCGGGCTCTCACCCAAGGCTGGTGGGTTTTGGGTGTCACAGCGTGCTGGGGACGGGTTGGCTGCCGGCAGGAGGTGGAGCTGGTGGTGCAGAGCACACGTGGGTGTGTATAATCTGCAGACACCAACGAGGTGATGGAAATAGGTGCACAAACAGCAATAACTACAGCAGGTGATGGGGCTGGGACTGCTGGAGCCGCTGTGGCAGCAGCCAAACCTCTCCCTGCCCTGGGATGCTGCAGAAAACCTTCCACAGCCACGACCTGATGTATTTTCATTGCTGTGCTTGAACAAAAGGTGGCCACTGACCTTCCCAAGGGGAAGGTCAAGGGTAAGAAGGCAAACATCCGCCCCAGATTGTTCTGCCTTAAAAATAAACCGCAGCTTTTTGTTTCCAATCATTATGTGAACTGAATTGTCAGCCCCCTCTTGCAGAAATACATATTTGCTTTTTGATGGAGTGCCAAAATACACATTTAAATAATACTGGGTGATGTTTTCCTTCTTATTACCTTTGAAATTCGAGTATTTGACCCATTATTTTGATATACCAAGTAAGTATATTTGATAGGCAGAAAAACTGGGGCCATTTCCCCTCTCAGTTTATGGTTTTCCATCCCCAGCTCTGGGTATCAATGCAGCTGTCAGGTAATTTATCCAAAGCCTAACGTCCAGTTCCCTCAGGTATATTCTATTTCTTAGTAACTGCTCCCTATTTTATAATAACAAATAGGACTCCTGGTTTTTTTATGGTCATTAGCCCGTGTCTGCCTTATAAAATGGGATATTTTCAGCTCGGTCCTGGGAGCAGAGTTATTTAGAATCCTCAGTAATGACCTGGTGGGGAAAACAAACTGCACATTGATTAAATGTACAGATGTCAGACTGGGAGCAGCTGGGCCTGGTGGGAGATGGAGCAAAATGAAAATAAAAGCTCTGGAGGCACGGCCCCGTCTGAAAGGAGGATGTGTGTGACACTCTGCCCGTGTCTCTGCGTGTTTGAATGCCAAAAGAGCAGGTTTTGGTGCACACAGAGTAGGTGGGGCTGGTGCCGGGGAGGGAGCGGCCCCAGCTGGTGTGGAGGCTGGGCAGGAGGAGGTGGGGATGTGCTGTGGGCTTTGGATTGCTGTTGGAGCACAGGGAAAATCACACAGAGGTGGGAAGATGTGGGAGAGGATCATGTGAGCTGGAGAGAGGGAGGCTGAGCATGCAGGACTTGATGAAATATTGATGCAGCGAGACAGCCACGGGCATCCCGAGGTGGGCACCAGCCTCCTCCCTCTGCCTGCAGTCCACTAAAACAATATTTGCCCTCGGTTTTCTGTAATTTTCTCCCTGTGCTGCCTCCCCCAGCAGGGCTGGCTCTTTTTAATTCTAAGTCTGCCTCGGTGTGATTGAGGCATCGATTATTGAAACCTGAAAAAACAAAGTACAGCACAAAGCTGAGTGGTCCAGGTGGGGCTTCAGAAACCCGGAGCTGAACCAAAACCTCAAGACCACCTGATGTCACGGGGTTTGTTTTTATTATTTGGAGTATTTTAAATAAAAGCAGTTGGCTTATAAATGAGGTATGTATTTTGGTAAGGGACTGACAGCATAATGGGCAGTGTGATAATGTATGTAATCAGCTCTGGAGCTGGAATTAAACTGTTAGTTATTTTAAGTTGATAATTTGCATCTTTTTTGCACTTCCTTGTTTCAAAAAGGTGCTGCTTCATTTTTCCTTGGGTGAAATCTGGGCAGCACAGTTAACATTAATTAACACCATGGAAGCAGCCCAGACTTGCCTGCTCTGTTTTCTTTTGCTGGGTATTAAGTGTTATTTTAAAATGAAATGTTTGAAGGCTCCGAAATGTTCCTTCTGTCAATAACTTGCTGCCTTGTATGGATTTGTTGTCAGCGTGGGCACATCATCCATCAGTGACAGACACCAGGAGAGTCTGAGGCTGATTTTAAATCTAGATCTGTGATTGCATTTATTGCACATTGATTACACAGTTGTCTCCATAATTATTGATCGGTGATTAACTTCAAATCCCTTTGTTGATTGTTATTAAAAACCCATACGCACATATATATATATAGATACAGTTCTGAAATGTATTTTATAAATACATTTAGTGGATAATTTGATGACAGTGGTTAAAATACATCTTTAAGCACACTGGTTTGGAGGCTGCTCAGGGGAGTGGAAGATGCTGGAGGTGCAGTTGTGGCCTCGGTGTCTCTGTGTGGATGTGGGCACAGATACTGGTGTGTATGTTAGGGATCTACAGATACATCTCCATCAGCATGTCCCACGGCAGGAGGGCTGGAACTGGATGATCTTTAAGGTCCCTTTCCAACCCAAACCACTCCACCATCCTTTGTGGGTAGAGGGATGCAGATGGGCTGTGGAGGGAAGGCTTGGGAAACGCTGGGCATCGCGAGCGTGGTGGTGGGGCTGGGGGCACAACCCTCCTTCCTGTGCCCTCCCTGACCAGCAGCTTCATCCTTCCTTGTCTCCCCTCCCTCCCAGGCCCAGAAGAATGAGCGGGAGTCCATCAGGCAGAAGTTGGCCCTGGGCAGTTTCTTCGACGATGGCCCAGGACTCTACACCAGCTGCAGCAAGAGCGGCAAGCCCAGCCTGTCCTCCAGGTAAGGCACCGACCTCGCAGCCCAGAACCTCCCTGGAGCCTGGAAAAAGGGACATACCTCCAGGGGGACATCCCGAAACCTTCCCTCAGTTTTTGCTTTCAGCCATATCCCTGAATTTTCCTCGGTTTAGAACAACTCCTTGTGCCCCGAACGCAGTTGTATGTTACGTAAATAGTTGTCAACGATATGCCAAAATAATAATTTAAAGCTGCACAGAAAGATATTTGGATGCTCAGGGGGTAAAGCGAATAAGATTAAGTTACCTGAGTTAGGTTTCCTTCAGATTTTTTTGTGATTTGGCACAGGTTGCCCAGAGAAGCTGTGGCTGCCCCTGGATCCCTGGAAGTGTCCCAGGCAGAGTTGGATGGGGCTTGGAGTAATCTGGGCTAGTGGAAGGTGTCCCTGCCCGTGGCAGGGGGTGGAACAGGATGATACTTAAGGTCCTTTTGACACAAATGATTCCGTGGTCCCACTGTTCCACTATTCCTGGATCCAGTTCATCTGGGCCTGCCCTGAGTCCCCACCTTGGAGGTGTCCAGGGAAGGGCTGGCCGTGGCACTCGGTGCTCTGAGCGGGGGGACAAGGTGGGGATGGGGCACAGGGTGCACTCGATGATCTTGGAGGGCTTTTCCAACCTAAATGAACCTGTGATTCATGCACAGCAACTGGCAGAGAATGAAAAAATTAAGCCTTAACCCCCCTTCACCTCCCCAAGCTCCACACAAACTCTGCTTCCAGACGTGGCTCCGTCCCCGGAGCTGCCGCCCTTCGCTCATCCTGACCTTTGAAATGTCTGCACCAAATCTGCTGCAGAAAGGAGCAGATTGTTTAAGCTCAGCTGCTGGGGGGTGAGCAGGGCAGCGTCAGACCCCCGTGTCGGGAGGGAAGCGCTGCTGGTGCCGTGGTGTGGGAGGGGCAGGGAGCCTGGCAGTGCCAGCAGGAACTCTGCTCTTCCAGCAGAGGGGTGCAGCTGGGAAATCAAATCGAACTGGGAGTCCTCGGAAAGGGAAAACACTTTTGGTGTGTAGTTACAGCCGAGCCAGGAGCCGCTGTGGTGTAATTAGAGCACGGGGCTAATTAACACAGCCAGGGGGGTCTGGCAGCTGCGCCACCACAAATCACACCAGCTGTACCTGAAGGCTTTGGGGTGGCATGAATATTTATGGGTCAGGCAGAGAATTAGGACTGTCTGGTGCAGGACCTACAGGGACCTCTGCAGGACGTTGCTCCCATATTTATGTACAGAATTATGGAATAAAATTATAGACGCTTTATATATGTATATAATTTTAATATATTGTTTTATGTGTGCATATATAATTGTATATATAATTTTTATATATTATTTTGTATATAATTTATATATATACATTATTATTAATGCTAGAAAAAATCTACGTATAGAATTATAATCCCAGAATGGTTTGGCTTGGAAGGGACCTTAAAGCTCATCTAATTCCACCCCCTGCCAGGGGCAGGGACACCTTCCAGTAGCCCAGGTGCTCCAAGGCCTGTCCAGCCTGGCCTTGGACACTCCCAGGGATGGGGCAGCCACAGCTTCTCTGGGCAACCTTTTCCAAATCCAAAATAAAAACCTGAAGGAAACCTAATTTAGAAAACTTCATCTCATTTGCTTTGTCCACTGAGTGGACTGTCTACACAGTTTTAAATTAGAACTTCAACATATACATACATATATATACATTATATATATACATAACATATTTACAAATATTCATAATAGATAGATAACACCACCCTCACCATAAACAATTTCAATTATTAATCCTATGTATTTTATGGTAATAGTGACTAATAAATTCCACTGAAATAAAAGGAAAATAAGAGTTTGTTGCCCCATCCTCAGCAGGTGGTGATGGAATGTGATCTCTCACCTATGGAGGTGCTTTTCCCTTCTCTCAGCCCGCACTGGGATGCCCCTGCCCTGATCCACTGCATCCAGGAAAAGAAATCATTCCTGGGGAGGTGAATTTGGGTGGGTTTAATCCACCCAAATCAAGCAATGGAGTGGAGGGTCCAGAAAACACTGTTATAAATTCTTGGGTTACAGGAGCAGGTTTTAACCACAAACAGGCTCATCACCCTTCTGAATAAACCATTCCAATGGTTAACAAAACATTTTATAATATGCATTATCATACATGTTATTAATGTCTTATATATTTTTTAATTTTTAATTCTTTATAAATTTTATGTGTTATTATATTCTGTGTGTTTTATGTATACTTCCTATATTTTATTTCACATAGTGAGAGAGTCAGTGAGTACTGAGAGAGTTCTGGATGGCAGCAGCAGGGCAGGGCCCGGGGAGTTCTGCAGTCCGTCAGCAGATGGTGGTAGAAGCCCTGGTAGAAGCTGCTGAGTTTCCAGGAGCTGCTGCACCTTGCCCAGAGCCCTGGTGGCTGTCCTGGCTCCAGGGGACCCTGGTGTCACCCGTGCCTTGCCTCCCCCAGGTTACAAAGTGGGATGAACCTGCAGATCTGCTTCGTGAACGACAGCGGCAGCGACAAGGACAGCGATGCCGACGACAGCAAGACAGAAACCAGCCTGGACACGCCGCTGTCGCCCATGGTAGGTCTGGGGGCCCGTCCTGGAGCATCCCTGAGGGAGCTGATAACCCCAGAGCAGCGTTTTCAGCAGACTGTGAGATGCTGAGGGGCAGATAAAGCACCCCTGGTTGGCACAGAGCTGCTGTGGAGCAGATGCCTTCACACGAAGGTTCCTCCTTCCTTCCTGCCTTTCTTTTTGGCTCAGATAATCATCAGGGCAGTAATGGATGGGAGGTGTTATCAGCTCCCAACAGCTTTCCTCCCCTCTCTTTTCCTTAGTGAAGATGACACTGCAGCCCCAGATGTTTTCCTCCAGCTTAACCCCCGTGTCCTTTCATCACCCACTGAGCTGGTGGCTTCTCTTCCCGTTTAAAGTTGCGTTAATAGCCAAGGAGCCCTGTCTGGGAATCACTCTGATTTTTGGAGATAATCTGGTGGATTAAGATAAAAGAAAAAAAAAAAAATCTGTGCTTTTCACAGTTTCTGTAGAAATGATGCCACTTTTAAGTGCACAAAACAGGTTAAGAAGCCAAGAGCAAATGTCTTTGGGGTGACAGGGCTGTCACAGCTCCATGTGCTTCCCTAGAGCAAGCAGAGCTCGTCCTACTCCGACAGAGACACGACAGAGGAGGAGTCAGAGTCCCTGGACGACATGGACTTCCTCACCAGGCAAAAGAAGCTGCAAGCTGAAGCCAAGATGGCCTTGGCTATGGCAAAGCCCATGGCCAAGATGCAGGTGGAGGTGGAAAAGCAGAACAGGAAGAAATCGCCCGTAGCGGATCTTGTAAGTGGGGGCTGTGGGGTGGGGTGGGATGGGATGGGATGGGATCCCAGAGCACTCCTGCCCTGTTACAGCACTGTCCCCATCCCCCTCACCTCCAGTACATCACATACTGCTGCTTCTGCTTGACTTGAAGCCTTGGGTCCAGTGCTGTGTAGAAGGTCGGGCTCACTCTGTGCTGCAGTCGTTGATGCCTGTTGTGAGAGGGGGATGGAAAGTCTAAATAGTCCAGAAACACAAATAGTTGGAAGAAAAGAGTAAAATATTGACAATTCCTTTGCAGCTGCCACATATGCCTCATATAAGTGAATGCCTGATGAAGAGAAGCTTGAAACCCACAGATCTAAGAGACATGACTATCGGGCAGCTACAAGTGATAGTCAATGATCTGCACTCACAGATAGAAAGTAAGTGAGAACTCTTTAATTATTCTTTGGCATATCCTGCTTAATCAAGAACAGTTCTCCAAGATATACAGAGAAATGTTGATAACTATACAATATAAATATATGTGTGTATATGAGTATATATGTTTATATGAGTATAAATATATTTATATATATTTATTCTTATATGTATTATTATATATACATGAATAATAATATATATATAAATACATACAAATATATATAACTATATATGACTAAATATACACACATATATTCTTATATATTCTTGTATATATTTATATATTATTATTATGTGGGTTTTTATATATTTATTTATTTTTATTCATTTATTCCTCCTGGAAAGGGCTGTCCAGCCCTGGCACAGCTGCCCAGGGCGGTGGTGGAGGGATTTAAAAGCTGTGTAGATGTGGGGAAGGCTGATGTACAGGCCCCAAACTGGGGTTTCCCAGGACATCACAAACTCCCCCCTTTTCTCTCCAGGCTTGAACGAGGAGCTGGTGCAGCTGCTGCTGATCCGGGACGAGCTGCACACGGAGCAGGATGCCATGCTGGTGGACATCGAGGATCTCACCAGGTGAACGAGGCTCCTCGGGCTGTTCGGGGTCACTGCCTGTCCCGATCCTCGTATTTTTGGGGTCGCTGCCTGTCCCGATCCTCGTATTTTTGGGGTCACTGCCTGTCCCGATCCTCGTATTTTTGGGGTCGCTGCCTGTCCCCATCCCCACACTGTTTGGGGTCACTGCCTGTCCCCTTTGCCAGGTCTGGGAACACACGTGTTGGCCTTCCCTGTGGGAGAGGAGGCAAAAATCCCAGCTGAGCCCCAACCAGGGCAGGGTTTGGAGAGCGCCCCAAAGGGCTTCGCTTCCCGCGCGTCCATCTCCAGGCGCCCGGGCAGGGAACACACCCCCCTGCTCCGGGAAAACACCACGCTGGGGGTCTCCACCTTCCCCTGGAGCAGGGAATAACGGCCCCTGTCCCCCCCAGGCACGCTGAGAGCCAGCAGAAGCACATGGCAGAGAAGATGCCGGCGAAGTGAAGGCGGGAGCGCCGGGAGCCCTCACCCTGCTGCTGCCCCAGGAACCCCGTTAGCCCATGGCCGTGTCTGAAGCTTTCTGTCGGTGATTGGCCTCTGCTTCTTAATTTATTTTAATTTTTTTTACTTGTGCCACTAAATATCAGGCATTTTAATAATATTATTACAAAAAAAAGAAAAAAAAACAAACCTGTACAGTACTTATAACGTTATAAAACCACGGGTGAGAAGAGAGGGGAGTTTACCTTTATTTTTCTTTGTTTAAAGATTTTTTTTTTTCTCTTGGGTTGAACGGTATTTTCCCATTGACTACTTTTTTATTCTTCACTGTAGTTTTAAAAATGAAGAAACTGTACTTGACGGTGCTATACAAGTCAAAAAAAGAAAAAAAGAAAAAAAAAAAGACAAGAAAAAAATACATGCCTGCCTCGTAGTGAAGTTGTAGCTTTCAGTAATCTGTACATTTTAATCAGTTCTCAACATTTTGTGAATGTTGACTACCTGACATTCATTTTTAGATGTGCTATTAACACTCGGTCGGGTTCAGAGAGTCGAGAGTTTTATGTATAAAGCTGTAAAATAAAAAGGAGAAAACTTGTTTCATATGACACGTCTTTTTGGTGCCGAGTGGTTGATTGGGGTGACCTGGGAGGCTGCTCTACCGTGATGGTTGTTGGCAGCAGCAGGAACACACCTCAGACGGCTTTTATTTTATATTTTACTCTCTGGGCTAAATATTTAAATGGCCCGCCAAGGTCAGAAATAAACAAATTAATCCATGTGCAAAATCCAAGCAGCACATTAAACGTGTTAAATACGGAATTCCTCCCTCTGCCTTCGGGCTGAGCTCCCCTTCGGAGCCCAGTGCTGCTTGTCCAGGATGGGGGACGCTGGGACACCCGTAAATCTGTCTCCAGCCCTCCCTTCTTCGATTCAAAGCCCAGCCATCCCCTTCCTAAGCCCCAGCAGACGTGAGTGTTGCTCCCCCCCAGCTTTTCACCTTTTAATTCTCATTTCCTCGGGGGCAAATCCATCTCAGCCGAGGCTCTGCCTGATGACTTATTCAGGCTGTTTTCACAAAGCCTGAGCTGCGTTAAAATTTCATGCCCTGCCAAGAATGGATTTTATTAAATTACTTTTTTTCCCCCTTTTGTTTTTTTTTTTTTTTTTTTGGCAGAAAAGGCGGGTTTGGGAAGGTTTGGTGGGGCTGGGTCAGGGGTTTGGTTTAATTTAGGGTTGTTTTTCCTTTCCTGGGGGTTTCCAGTCCTTGTCCCACAGCTCCCATGTCCCATTTTCCTGCTGGGCAGTGTCCCCTGAGCAGGGAAAGATGTTGGGGTGGTTAAGCTGGGAGCCCTCACCTGCAGACCCTATTTTCCTTATTTTTAAATCTATGCAGAAAAAAAAATATAAATATTGGGGGTGTAGGTTTCCCTGCACATGGGGAGAGCTGCTGCATTTATATATTTATGTATTTTCACTCTAAGCAACCACACTTGCAGTGTCTGAACCCAAAACCATCCCCAGGGGCCGTGGAGCCTCCATCAGAAGCGGCTCTTTGGCTGTCGGGGAGGAGGTTCCTGCTGCTGGTTTTAAAGCAGGAAAAGCCCCAAATACAAAAAATTTGGCTCTCAGCTTTAGGATAAAAAAGAGAAATAAAGCAAGAAAGCCTCACATCCCCCCCTGGCATCATCCAGCCCCGGGGTGAGGCATCCCAGGCAGGCTGGACTGTGCTAAAAGTGCCTTTAACTGCTGGAGAGAACTTGGTATTCCAGTCACCTGCCACTGGTTTTCCCCCTTCTGTCCTTGGGGGGGTTGGTTTTGGGTTTTTTTTTAGGAAAAATCATAGGGAAAACCTGGATAACTGCATCTCCTTGGCTCCAAGGGGTCGTGCTGGGAATGCTGTGGGATTGATGGATTAAAGGCTGGGTTTCAAACACGAGGGTCTGGTGTGGTTTCTGAGCTCTCGTCAGGGGCAAGATGGGTTTTGTCACTTATTTTTGGGTATTGGCCCCACTTTGTGTCTCCTGTGTCCTGGGTGGGTTTTTTTGTTCCTCTGCCTCCTCATCCTCACAAAACAAACCATCTCCCACAGGTGCCAAACTGGGAATTGTTTTCCTTCTGCAGGCTCACCGTGGGCAACAGGAAAAATACTTTCCGAGTCAGGGAATCACCGAAAACACCTGATGCAGGCAGGAAAATCACCTCCCAGCCCTGCATCCGTGTGGGGATGGAGGTGCCCCAACCTCCCCCCATTATCCATGCCCCACCTGTACTAACCCTGCACATCCACAGGGAACAGCTGCTCTTTGCAGCGTGGGATTTTTGGGAGCCCCCATCCTTGAGGAGGATTTTGGGGGGGTTGTTCTACCTCGATTATTTTTTTTTTTATTTTAAATTTTTCTTAATTTTTTTGGATGCTTTTCTCCCGTGAATGGGGGCACTCACAGAGCTCCGCTCGTGACTCGTGGTGTCAGCACTGCAAGCCCGGAGCTGAATTCCCCCACGGAGGCTCCAAGGGCTCTCAGGATAAAGGTCACTCGGGGTGAGCTCAGCAGGGACAGTAAAAAGCAGCTTCTGTTCTGACAGTGGCCACTGCTCCCCCCAGGAGCAGGATTTGGCATCCAGCCACTGATGTTGGCTTTGTCCCTCGCCCATAATTTTTTTGGGGGGAAAAAAACCCAAAAGTTCATTTGGGCAAAATGTTCAAATGATTGGAAAGTCAAGGGAAGCTCAGGGCTGGCTGGGCTGGGGCAGGAAAATGTCACCTGCAGGGATCATGGAATCACAAAGAGGTTTGAGTCGGAGGGACCTGAAAGAACATCCCCATCCCACCCTCTGCCGCAGGCAGGGACACTTTCCACCAGCACAGGTTGTTCCAGCCTGGCCTTGGACACTTCCAGGGATCCAGGGGCAGCCACAGCTTCTCTGGGCAACCTGTGCCAGGGCCTGCCCACCCTCCCAGCCAGGAATTCCCATCTCCCCCTGCCCTCTGGCAGTGGGAAGCCATTCCCTGTGTCCTGTCCCTCCACCCCTTGTCCCCAGTCCCTCTCCAGCTCTCCTGAACCCCATTTAGGCTCTGGAAGGGACCTTTTGGGACAAGGGACTGGCACAGAGTTCTGTGCAGTTTGGAAATAATTTTGGAGCTTGTGGGTTTTCAGCTCTCACACCACTGATTTTTTCATGCTGCCTGAACATCTGGGCAGGACAGGACCTGCTCCTTGGTGTGCCATGTCCTGTCCTCATCACACTCCCCTTCCTCAGTCAAGGCTGCCCATCCAGGGGACATTCTGCTTGCTTTTCCTTACCTGCCTCCAGCTGCTCTCATCCCATAACATTTCTTCGTGTTTTGAAGTCTCTGTTGGTCCTGAACTCACCTGTGCTTGAAAAGCACAAAATGCTGCATTAATATATTAAAAAAAAAAAAAATCATTCTAATGAGATGAGAAGAACCTCCTGCTGACATTAATTACCTCAGCCCTTGGGAACAGGGATGAGCTTTATGAGGCAGCTGCTTCCTCTCAGGGCAGCCTTGTGGTTTGGGTTCCCCTTTTTTGGTTTTCTCCCTTTTCTTTGTGCCTCCCCCACTCCAGCAGCTCATCTCCCTGGGCACTGCAGGGACTGGGAAACCAGAGAAGCTGTGGCTGCCCCATCCCTGGGAGTGTCCAAGGCCAGGTTGGAGCAACCTGGGCTATGGAAGGTGTCCCTGCCATGGCAGGGGTGGAACGAGATGATCTTTAAGCTCCCTTCCCAAACCATTCCAGGATTCCATGAAAACCACACACACGGTGTTTCACTTTTCTTATTTCATCCTTCAAAGGAGAAGCATCAATGAATTTATGAGAATTAAGTGCTGAGCAGGTTCAGAGGGGAAGTTTTGGGATGTGGGAACCCACCCTCCTGCGCGTGTCTCCCGTTCCCAGCCCACTCGAGGATGTTCCCGTTGCTTTGCAGCGCTGCCAGGGAAGGTGATTAGCCTGAAGGAGATGGTTTCTTACCTCTTTAAAGCAAACCCATCCCTGCCAGCCCCGAGGGAGGCTCAGCTTTGCCAAGGGCATCCCCAAGGAAAAGCCGTGGGGGGGTGTTCCGGTCGGCACTCGTTTCCCCACACCAGCCCACGCCTGTTCCCACCGAGTTTCTCTTCCCTCTTATTGTAAAACAAAGTGAAACCCATGTGTGAGGGATCCTTCATCCTCCATCTGCTGCTCCAGGGGTGGGCAGGGACCCCCTGCACAGGGCAGGGCCTTTGGCTTCAGGGACTCTGGGTGCTTGGCCAGCAGGGATCAGATCTGGTGCTAAAGCAGCTTTTCCTGATTAGATTTGGGATTAGACCTTCCCTCTTCCCTTGTATCAACCATCAGCTCCTTCTTAGTGGTAAAATATTATATTTTTTCTAAGTCTCTGAGCCTTGGAGGGGGGAAAAAAGCAAAATAATTTATGCCAGCTCTTGGTGGTACCAAAGGTTCTGAGCCACCACAGCCTCTCCTGGTCCCTGGCCCTGAGGATCTGAGGCCAAACCGGGATTCTGGCTCTATTGCCATGGGCAAAATTGCCATGAGGGACTGAGAGCAGAGCCTGGCCACCACACTGAGCACTGTCCCCTCCTGAGAGCAGCACACCTGGGGAAGGACATTCCCTTTCCTCCAAAGGAAAAGTGAAAGAGCAGGGCCCAGCGAAAAACAGGAATTGCAGGGTTTCCACGGAGCTGACGGAGCCCTTTCCAGGCAGCCAGCTCAGCACTCCCGTGCTGCCTGGCAGGGCTGTGGGAGGAGGAATTTTCCCAGGTGTTGTCCCTGTCCCACCGTGGACATGGGGCTGACACCCCCAGGCAGGCACCGCTTGGGAGAAATCCCATCAGCCACTCAGGGAACTTTGCTGGAATACCTGGCACCCCTGGCTAAGGGGACTGACCCCCAAAGCCAGAATAAGAGCTGGGAAGGGGCTCTGCAGCCACAAAGATCTATTTTTGGGGAGCAGGGAAGGGATCCCCATAGCTGTGTCAGACCACTCATCCTGCTTGGAACACAAAGCCTGGGAAGTGACACCAGCCCACGTGTCCGTGCAAGGGCCAAGACCCTGCAGCAGATGTTTGGAGCTGGAAGAGGCAATGCAGTCATTTTTCGGGTTGCAGCTCCGCTCAGCCCACCTGGGAAAGTTTTGGGTGTCCTGCAAAGCCTGGCAGCTGGATGTCACCACGAGCCCAGAACCTCTGGACACAGAAAAACCCAAGTTTCTCCTTCCCCAAGCTCGATCTGCTTCATGCAGTGAACCCCCAGCTCAAACACGGGAAAACAGGACTGAGCTGGTAGCAGCTCCCAGAGCCCAACTCACGTGAACCCCCTTCAAACTTTCTGTGCTCCACATAAACCCCAGTCGCCCCTTTTTTCTTTTGTTTCGTAATTGAAACTGCGAGGGCAGGAGGGTGATCCCCCACGGCTGTGCTGAGCCAGCTTACAGGCAGCAGCTTCCTCCTGCAGCAGAGGAAACCCCAGCTGTCACCAGGGCGGGTTCCTGCACCCCCTGTGCCAACGGGCACCGACCACGGCACCCGCCGGGTCACCCCAGGTGCCACCACGCCCGTGGAATCACCGCAGAATCCTGGGATGCCCATCCCACAGCCAGGAATTCCTACCCAGTATCCCATCTCTGGCAGTGGGAAGCCATTCCCTGTCCCTGCAGGCCCTTGTCCAAAGTCCCTCTCCAGCTTTCTCGTGGCTTTGCCTCTACCTGTGCACCTTCCCCACCTTCCCCACGAAGCCCTGGGGGTTACACCTCACCAAGGTGTATTAAAACAATCAAACTGCGTCCCTGCAGAGAATCTGAACTGCCAGGACAGTGCCTGACCCACAGGGGAGCCAACACTGCCGAAATCCAGGGAACAGCGTTCCTGGGGGACTGGTGCTTGAATAACTCCCACCAAATCCGTGTCCTAGGGCCTGGAGCCTGGTTCCCTCTCTGAGCAGGGAATTCTCTGCCCATGAGTCATGGCAGCAGCTCTGGGGGTGTCCCCAGGCACTGCAGACTGTGACATCTCAGCCTGGCTTCTCAGTTGCTGACTCACCAGCTGGCACTGCTCCTCCAGCACGGGGTGGAGGAATCAATCCATTGTCAAAGGACTCAAAAAATCATGTTGCATCAAAGAAATGCAAGAACCCCCACTGATGAAGCTGCTGGTCACCCAATATCAACTGTTGTTTTTTTTTTTCCAGGTGCAAAACCAGTGCCAGGTGAGAGGGCAAGTGCAAAAGCAGCAAGGAGAGAGCAAAACTCCAGCGAGCCCTTCGTCCCATCCCCGCTCTCCTCGTGCCTGGCCACAGCATCTGCACCCACAGGCAGCAGATTCAAGGGGTGGATGAGAGAGCAGAAAATAAGAAACCAACCAAACCCAGAGACGAGAAACTCTGCAGTGTGTGAAAACTGAAAGTGAGAGAGAAGGAGCTCCCCCGAAAGTGCCAGCAGCCCACGGGACACGGGCACGGCTGGCACGGCCCGGCACTCACCCGGTGCTTTCGGGGCTGGGGGCACAGCAGGCACAGGGAAGGGGGAGCTCAGGGGTTCCCAAGCCCTGGGGTGATGGATACAGCAGGCACAGGGAAGGGG
>JAYRBT010000010.1:1722149-1774026 GCA_036023395.1 Myiotriccus ornatus
GAATTTTCCCCGAGCAGCCCAAAGAAATGCAGCGACATGGAATGGCACCTGAATATTCCCAGGGCTCGGCATTTACCTTGACGAAGCGGCACAGCCTGACGGCGTCTTCCCAGCGGGAAGCCCGGACGTAGTCGTGGAGAATGCCGGGATAAGGGGAGATGTTCAGGTGCACAAGGGAACCATCTGCTCTCCTAATGGTTATCTGATTCCCCACAAAACTCACAATCTGGGGGTTTTTGCTGAATTCACTGTGGAGAGGAAGAAAGGGAAGTTCACACTCACTCCTTTCGACAGAAACAGAAATTATCACTGACTTCGTATCTTTCTATTTTTGATTTCCAACAGACAATTTAAACAAATCTTTGTTTGTTTAGGCAGGTTTCCATGAGACAGAATTAAGAGCTTGCTTTTGCACCAAGATGCTGCTCTGCTTTCAAACTGCCCACCATCATTTCAACTCCACACTTTATGTTTTAATTAGAAAACCCACTTTGTCCTCATTTCCCAATCAAGTAACACGAAGAGTAACTTCAAAGTAACTCTTTGAAGAGCTGCAACCTCTGCTTCCACTTCACCTGACCACAGTTTGGGAAGGGATGAGTACACTGGTTAAAATACATCC
Source organism: Myiotriccus ornatus (assembly GCA_036023395.1). Taxonomy (NCBI): domain Eukaryota; kingdom Metazoa; phylum Chordata; class Aves; order Passeriformes; family Tyrannidae; genus Myiotriccus; species Myiotriccus ornatus. The sequence continues at coordinate 1,722,772 of JAYRBT010000010.1, forward strand.
TTTTTCATCCAAATATGATGTATTACCTTCCATCTTTCTCACAGAGGGTTTTTGGGAGAAGATCTTTGTCCACGTAGACCGTGTTGGGGTAGTACCAGACTGTGAAACGGGTGTCCTGCATCCCACAGAGGATGTTGGAAGTGTCATTCCAAGCCAGTGTTTGAACCATTGTCCCTTCATTTCAAGACAAAAACGCGCATTTCCATGAGAGACTTCCAAATTAAAGGTGCCCTTCTCAAACTGGAGTAAAAAGGTCATTGTTCATCATTTTTAGCTCCTTTCGAAGGGCTGGTTTGTAACATCTTAACGTGTTTCACACGCTATAAAAATTACCAGAATTCAGATCAAATGTATTAAAACTGCCCAAAGAACTATTTCCAATGGGGTTTCTTTTCAGGTTGAATTTCACTATGAATTAAAAAGCCAAATGTACTCGAGAAAAATCCAATTCCCTTCTAGCACGGTCCCAAAACACGACCTTGAATTTTTCTCACCTATTTTGACAATCTTCTGCTCTTTGCCAAACCTCTTCACTGAGGTGATGTAAAGATCTCTGTTCTTATCAATAAAAGCAATTTTCCTCTCACTTGTCAGGCCTTTCTGGTCCAAAGCGATCTCCACGATTTCGGTCTGGAAAGGGAAAAGGGAATTCCCGAGGTTTATTTTGGATGTTCCCATCAAGGAAAGCAAATGACACTCCACCAAATGGATGTTTTCCTCCAAACAAAGCACAAAACTCTGGATAAACTGGGTTGTGGAAGACACTTGGTGTGGGAATTCTCTGTTGACTGAAGCATTTGATGGCAGGGGGTTGGATTGAAAGGATTTTTAAGGCCCCTTCCAACCCACCCCACGATTCTACGATTTCATAAATTGGATTTCATGAAGATTAAAACAAAGTTATGCACCAGAAGAGTGAAGACAAGAGTCAGTCAGAGCTCCTCCATATTAAGGTTTTGAAACCTTCAACAGCCCCATTTTTGAGGAAACCCATAATTGGTTCTTAATTCCTAAGCCTAATAAAAATCAGACATCATATCCTTCACCTCACCTTGTGGGTCAGAGGTTTTCCATCACCCAGGGGCTTTCCAGACAGAGCTTCAAATATGTAAATAACTGAAGGAAAAAACCAAACATAATAAATAAATTTATTAGTTCAAAGCAAGAGAAATGACACCAAATTCTGAGGCAAGTTAACGAATAAATTCATGTCCCCAATATCAGATTTACTCAATCTTAACCCACAATTTTCATCAATGTGAATGTTCAGGAAGTGATGCCATTGACTGGTTAAATTAAATGAAAGGATTTAATATCAGATATATTAAAAGATGTCCTCAGACCTGTTGGGGAAAACATTCCTGAGAAACGTTGTTTAGTTTATTAATAATCTGCTTTATTTGGAATTCCTAATCCATATTTTCTCCCAGGACAGTTCAAGCTGCTTCTCATGATGCCACAGTTACGATTAATTAATATTCCATATTAATTACTGGCTTCCTCAAAAAGCAGTTGGTTTATCCAGGTATTTTGGATTTTACTTGATATTTGAATTTTCCTTGATGCTTGAGTTTTATATATATATATAATATATGTTATATATAATTCTTGCACCTTTACCACTTGTTCCACTCTCTCTCTGCCTCCCCCTTAATATAAAAACCCTCCAAAAACCCCCCACCTACATCAGCTGGGGTTTTTTTTTGGGGTATCCAGTGAAAACTCCAATTTGCAACTTGCCTAAAAATAAAGTTTCTCTCTCTTTCTTCCCATCTGTCTCTCAACAAACACATTTTCACAGGCAGAATTCAAACCATAAAAAGCCAAACTGCCAGAGCAGGTGTTCAAAGCCACCGGTCGGTTGTGCAGAGGAGGCAAAAAAAAAAAAAGGGTTGAAGACACAAAAGAAAAACTTGTTGTTCCTCAGAAGGGCTTTTTTTTTCTCTCACTTTTAGGCTTGAAATTTGTAGGTTTACCCAAGCAAGTCGATCTGACACCCCCAGAGCAGCTGGAGGAAGTGAGATGAAAGGAGCTGTAAAAACCCACTGCGCTAATTCACAAGTGAGGTCGGTTCAATTCTCATTAATCCGCAATTAATTTCAGAAATAAGTTTGAGGTTGTTGTTTGTTTTTAAATCACTTTTAAGCAAGACTCGTAACTGCAATTCATTTTTATAGTGAATATATTAATTTAAAATAATTTTTATTGTGAATATAGGGATCTCTACAATAAATATAGAATTTTTTTTAAATAAATCCCAGAGGACTCACCCTTCTCATCAGCTTTGTCCTTCACTGCCAGGGTGTCATTGCTCAGAGACACCGTCTGGGCATTTAAAATGTCTGTTCTCATGCCTGGATATTTTGGAGAGGAAATTAATCTGCCTTCATAGGAATATAAATAAAGTCCTCCACCATCTACAAGAAGAAAATGCCTACCAAAAAAAAAACCACAGTAAAAGAATTAAACACCAAATAATACAGAAAAACAGGATGAAATTTGCACAATGTGAAGGTAATTGTTTAATATCCTGCAACTGTTTCTAGTTCAACCGCATTATTTCTAAACCTGTTGGTAATTCTGGAAGTTCTGTATGGGAGAGTTAATTTTTGATATGAATTTATTATCTGAAATATTTATGGTTTTTTTCACGTGTCTTCCACTTCTAATTACATGAGAAATCTGTTAGAAATCTGTGTTTTCCATTTGTAATATTTCAGTTTGTGCTTCTAAGTTCACATTTAATAGTTAATAATCGTATTGGGTTCACATCTAATAAAGGGCATTCCCAGGAGTCCCAAAAGGTACCTTTCTGCCTGTAAAATCAAACTCACTGTTCCCTCCTTCAGGTCGAAGATCAGTGGGGTGTTCCAGTTCTTTGTACTGAAATGAAAGAAAAAAAAAAAAAATCAGCATTAAAACCCCACAAATCTTCACTCTGCGAACACAAAGTTGGATTCACTAAGCAAATCTTACATCTCTTAATGCTCTAACACTCCTAAAAGGGGAGGTTTTCAAAATTAAAACAGCATTTAGGAAGCAGAGAAACACAGCTAAGCACATCATATAGTTATTTTTGCATCCCCTCACAGCAGCAGCAGCTGACCCAGCAGTCTCAGCAAACAGCAAAATCATATTTATGTGAAATAACCATATTTTTTAAATATTTCTGAACTGTTTTACAGCCCTTTGGAGGTTGGATAAAGCCCTTTTCTTGGGTGTTTTCCTTGCTGCTGTTTTACAGCTGTTGGATAGAGCTGAGAGAGATGGATTTGGGTTTACTCACGAAAACACATAACACTGAAGAGAAGTGGAAACAACCAAATATCCATAGTCCAAGGAGGCTTTAATGACCCTGTCCCGGAATTCCAAGGAATCCTCGGCATCATTCATGACATTGTGCACCTACAAAGGGCAAACTGACTTGAATAAAACGACGACAGATGCAACGAAAAACTGAGCAGTGAAACATCTCTCATTGAGAAAATCATCCAGATGTTGGAAAAGTCCCGTTTTAAGACTCAGCTGCTGATTATTGGAATGTTTGAAATGTAACATTTCAATGATCCCAGAGCAATCCAGCAATATCCAGGATTTGGAGGAAGGATTGGAGCATGAATTTTGATGCTTCCACGCTCTGGAGTGCAGGAAATTCAGGAGGTGCCTCCACGAGCAGGTTGTGCCTTTGCCATTTCAACTAAAAACCTGCTCCAATGACAACCTTTGCCTCTGATCCACAGAGATTTTTGAGCTCAATCATTTTAGGCAGCTAAAAATCTAAGGTGGCATCTTGGACAGAGAAGTGTCCTGTTTGTTTGGGGGGTTTTCTGGGGGGTTTTTGTTGTTGGGGTTTTTTCAGGTGGCACCATCCTGAGGGTGGCAACTTCCTTTTGATTCTCTCCATTACACAACCAATTGCAACACAAGGACTGAGCTCAATTATTTCTCAAACCCTGGAAACCATTTCCAAAGATTTTTAATTGCTGTGGCCATAATTAACTTGGCTAATTGTAGCATTCCGAAAGAAAATGCAACCACAACTTTTTGCAGGCAACATTTTCCTACATGAACATACAGGAATAAAATCACTCCAAAAATGCTAAAATGGAAAATTGGTCCTGACTCAGGGTTGGTTTTACTTCCTCAGTGTTTGCATATTCAGATCCCCTGGAGATCATTCCCAGAGTCCATCTGTTACGAGTCGATGTCTGGGAATGAAATGTAAAAAAAATGGGAATTTTTACCTGCTAATTTGTCCTCTGTGTTCCCAGACACTGACTCATCACATCCCACCCAAACTCCCACAGCACCGCTGCTCTTCCAGCTTTTCCCAACTCCATAGCCAACATGACAGGGATCAAGGGCAAAAAGGCATTCAAAGGGCCGGATTATGGATTTAGGAACTCGACTTTGATGTTGAAAATACAGGCCTGGTGTCCAACAGCGAACAGGAGATTTTCCAACAGGAAAATCCGGCAGGATGGGAATCTTGGATTATCCCAGTGCTCGGGGAGCGATGTCCGAGTCCCTGTCTGGGAACACAGGGGACAAATTCCATTCCAAACTCCCCCAAAAAACCCCTGCAGGGCTCGGAACTGGAATTTTACCTTCATGGTTCTCCTCTTGGTCAAGGTGATCTCGAAGTTCTTCCACTCCCACCGCTGTTCCACGACGTGGGCGAAGAGGACGTGGCCGTTCCCACAGGCTCCAGCCAGCTGGGTGCCATCGATGGACCAGCAAATGTTAAAGATGCTGCCAGTGTTGGGCTTCTCCAGGGCATAAGACCACTGTAAAATAAAACAAAATCAATAAGAAAAGGGATTAAAATGCTTAGGAATAATTCGATTTAAACGCTGTTGTTGCCGATGGGAAAGATGTATCAAAAATGTCCTCTGGCAAAGAAGTTTATTCTGAATTCCCCCCCATTTTATGCACAAAGACTCCTCTGAAGTTTAGACCTTTATTATTAATAAATCCCTGTCCAAAAGCAGGATTTTTCAGACCAAGAGCCTTGTTTTCTGTTTCCTGCCACTCAACACACAAATCACCCCTAATCTCTGAATGACAAAAAACCGAAATAACCTTTTCATGGAATTTTAGCGAGACTTTAAACCAGGTTTGAAAACAAGAAGCAAATCTCAACTGTTGCCTCTTCATAATTCTGCAGTGGAATATTTAAACATGTAGTAATTGGGGAACTACTTGAATTTTCAACTATATTTGCAATCTGAAGAAGCAAATCAGTAAGAAGAACCATCTGATCGAAGTTAAAATTTAAACAGACACCGGACTGACTTTTGGATACATGAAATTATACCAAAGGGGGACAGAGTTGGAAGAAAAGCCTCACCTGATGCTTGTAACACATTTTATACTCTGATTTCTTCTGCTGCCTTAAATGAGCAAACTCCAAGGATTAAAAGCCTCCCCCAAAGCCTCGGTGTGATTTACTAGAACCGAAATCACACAAATCGCAGTCAGATAAAAGAGCTGCACTTCAAAGTTGACTGAGAACTCCAAACGGGCTGGAATCCAAAGGCTGAGCTGTGCTGGTGGTTTGTGGAATACTGTGTGGGAGTCGAGGCTCTTTTCCACAGGGGGGAGTGAGGGGTGATGTCAGCCCTGACTGAAATCCCAGCCCCAAACTCCTGGTGTTCCTGTGTCCCGCCTGGCACACACTCCAGCCCCTGCCCGGGGGATGGATCAGGGCACAAGGGTGGCATTTTTGGGAGAACTGCTGTTTGCTTTTTAAACACTGCCTGCTAATTCCAGCCCCAACATCCCACGGCTGGCTCTGCCACGGCCAAGGAAGAAGCTCCTCCTGCCACCAACGGGAGCTCCATCCCAGCTGTGTTCCACAGGTCCCACAGCTGACCTGCCTGGGAACTCCCGGGAGAGGTGCTGCTCCCAAACTGTTCCCAAACTGCGAGCTGGGAAACACAAACAGGGCACTTCCCTCGGGTCAAGGATCCACCCTGCACTCAGAAGGGATAAAGGGACACCAAACCACCACCAGAGAAGCAGTTGATGGTTTTGATTTGATTTGAGGAGCTCCACAAATGTGGATTTTGATCTCTTTTTCTACCTATAACAGATGCACTGAAGCTCTGACAGGATCCATTTCCAAAACTACTACTTCTTTTTTTTTTTTTTAACCATAAGCCTTTTTTTTTTTCAGGTCATTGAAATACTAAAATATTTCTAGATTATAACCTACATTTTAAAGGGAAAAAAAAATAAAAATCTAAAGAGCCATTCAAGGCTTTGTTTTCCAGTTCTTTTTGAAGCTCCCAGTGTAAATCCCACCACTCCAGTGATTCATAGTCCCTGCAGATGTCTGGGACATTTATCAAGTATATAAAATGTACTAATCAAAATCATTTAGCTCTCCCTTGCTAAGACAGGAACAACTTCAAAATCTGAAATAGCGTTTCCTAAATACACTCCTTTATTTCCTTTTAAAAATAGCTTTGACTGTGACTCCAGGAATGACTCTGTGAACTTGTTCCAACATCACCTGTAATGTTCTGGTTTGGCTCACACTTTTCCTGCCTTTGGAGCAGCTGGATCTGGTCCTTTTTTCCAAGCTCCTTCTGTGGGAGTGGAGCTGGGAAGGAGGAAATCAGGGAATTTCACTCATTCTTCCCATCTCTCACTGTGTAAATATTTGGACCTGCTCAGTAATGTCGAGGGAAGCAGCAGAGCCACAGGAAATAGCTGACATAAATGAACTTTCGAAGCACTGCCCTCCATCCGAGGCATCCCATCCTGGAAAGCTGGGAACGCCGGGAAGGCTGAATATCCATCAATCCAGCCAGCTTTATGGATGTAAATATCCAATATATGGATTTTACTGGTGCTTCTCTGCAGGTTTAATGAGCGTGGGCGTTAAGAAGGCAGCAAATTTCAACGTTAAATGTATTTTGTTCGGTATTTTGCAGGATGTTTTATATATATCTATATAATTTCTAAAGCTAGATGGTTTTGAAATGAAGAAATAAAGCTTCTAAAGCTGCTGTTGGACCTGTAATTCTCATTTTGAACACGACAACTAAGCCAGCAGGTGGAAAGAACACGAGAGGAGAAGCCTGACCCCCCGAATTTGCTGTAATTGTGCCCCAAACTGAACACACGTGAGAGAAGAGTTAATGACATGGGTATTTACTGTCCTGATGGCTCCCTGGGGAGCAATCTGCCACTACAGCCCCATCGCATCAGACACCATAAAAATGGCTGGGGTGCCCAGTAAAGTCAGGCCTGGTTCTCTTCAGACTCCATCACTGGTGGGATGGGAATCATTCCTGCTTTTCCCTCCATTCCAGCAAAGCTGCTCCCTCAGGAATGATTTCCAGCCAGCGTCAGCAAAGAAACGTGCGGGAAAAAATTAAGGATTTGAGGATAATCCATTATCACTGGGAGCTGACACAGCATCTGGCACCAGCTACTGGTGATTCGTATTTTAATGAACATTAAAATACGAATAATAAAATGAATGCTGGCTTTGTTTCTTTAAGAGTGGGGTAATAAACCACATTTTTATCCTCTCGAAAGGCTCTTCACGGATTTAAAATTCCTGGAACACTCAGGCCAAGTCGATGGGAAGGTGAACCAGGATCTACTGATGGCCCCCAAAACACCACAGCAATTTTTCCTCGCCCCAAAAAAAGCAACGAAACACAAGAAAAGAGGCAGAAAATGGGCCCATAAAAGTCCCAAATAAGGCAAGTTTGCTGCCCAAAAAGCTGCAGAACCACAGGAAAGCCACAGAGACAGTGAGGTCAATCTGTGCTCGGGGCTGACTCAGACACCAGTGGAGGGACAGGGAACTGCCTCAGATGAACTGTGACTGCAGACCAAGCTGGAAAATGGCAATATCGACCCACAAGGAAAAAGAATAAAATACAATGTAGCAATAAAAGTGCAGGATGCTGTTGTTTTACCCCCTTCTGAAAGAAATTTTTATACACTCCGTGCTTTTTATGGTTAGCCATTGTGATTTATTACTTTTAAAATTTCATATATATAAAATTTATATATATAATACATTAAATAATTTGTATTAAATTAAATAAATTATTATAAAGATATAAATAGATAAAGTATAATTAAATTAAAATATAATCATCGAATAAATTATTAATAAATTAAATTATTAGAGTATCAATTTATTTATTAAATTATTTATATTATATATAAAATATGTAATATATAGTATATATAATATATATCATATTATATATATTGTATATACTATATTATATATAACATATATAATAGAGTATATGCATAATATATAAAATTTCCAAAGTAATAAATTGCAATTTATATAAAATTTTCAAAGTAATAAATGTAAATAGAACAATATTTCTAATGTATATTTATATAGCAATAATATAGTACTAAATTAGCAATAAATATAAATATAACCATATTTCAAATGTATATTTATATAGTAATAATATAGTACTAAATTAGCAATAAATACATATTTATTTCTCTTTGGTCTAAGGCTGGAGAGCAGATTGCACTTCCCATCACCTGCTGTCTCCTGTGTAAGAAGTGGCATCACTGAGCTATAAACTGAAACAAAACCACCTTTTTGAGGGTGAGGCCAACAATTTAAACTGCATTTGGGACCCACTGCACAGACTGAGCCTTTACCATGTCCATGACTGGGGCAGTGGGAACGGCAGCGTCGTGTTTTTCCTCATGGAATCACTGATATCCTGGGAATATTCCCTGTTCCACCATGAACTGTGCCCAGTTCCCCCCAGTTCTGAGCTGCCACTCACCCCCGTTTTGTCACAGTTTCCCCAGTTCCCCCCAGTTCTGAGCTGCCACTCACCCCCGTTTTGTCACAGTTTCCCCAGTTCTGAGCTGCCACACCCCCGTTTTGTCACAGTTTCCCCAGTTCTGAGCTGCCACACCCCAGTTTTGTCACAGTTTGCCCAGTTCTGAGCTGCCACACCCCAGTTTTGTCACAGTTTCCCCAGTTCTGAGCTGCCACACCCCGTTTTGTCACAGTTTGCCCAGTTCTGAGCTGCCACTCACCCCCGTTTTGTCACAGTTTGCCCAGTTCTGAGCTGCCACTCACCCCCGTTTTGTCACAGAGCCGTAACGTGTTGAAGGAGCCCACGGCAAACAACTCTCCATCCACGGCCCAGGCCAGGGAAGTGACGGGATACTCCTGGAGTTGGGAGCTGTACAGGAGACGGCCGTAGCTGTCCCACACCTGAGGGCACAGAGCAAACCCCCCCTCAGCCTGGCTGGGGTGATGGATTCCATTCCCTCTCCCAGGGCAGGGATAACTGCACGTTATGGCAGCGGAACCAGGAAAATCTCATGTGGCGCAATTCGCTTTTCGTGGAATTTTCCCGCTGTTCCCAATCCAGATTGGTTTGTTTAATGGGAGAAGCTTCTCTTTGCTGCCATGGCAAGTGTTACACTGTTCTGTATAAAATAATTCCCCGTAAATAGTGACCCCAAGTCTGTAAAATAACCACAGAGTTTATCCCATTTGCACACTTTTCCCAAGGATATGAGGCCCCTCTGAAAATTTCCAAGCCAGATATATTTTTTGTTTTTAAATCAGCAGAATACCCCCAGGAATCAATCCACAAAGTCATTTGATTTTAACACTTTAATACATATGGATTTTATTTTTTAAAATCTATTCGGATTTTTTTATTTGGTTATTTTTTTATTTTGGGGTTTTTTTGGTCTTCAGTTGTGTGTGTTTTATCACAGCCATTACACACTTTGCTGACAGGACATGAGACACTTAAAAATAAGTTCCTACTTAAGGGAACAGACACAATATGTGCCTTTTATTTTGGATACCGAAGATGCTAACCCCAAAAAATTACTATTAAAATTTTTAAGTCTAGTAACTTTTCTGGCCATTTAGTTACAAAGTGAACCAGAACTCACCTTATATTTACAATCTTCACCCCCAGAAAGAATCAGATCATTCACTGAATTCCAGTCCGTCTTTAAAATCAGCCCATCGTGGGCTTTCCACTGAAATGGAAATGAAACCAATTAAACCCAGCCTGACTTCTGTTTTTAATATTCATCATTCACTGACCTGGATGATCTTGGAGGTTTCATCCAACCTCAATCATTCTGTGATTCAGCAGAAAAATAAATGACATAAAGCCTGACCGAGGCAGAATCAAAGCACGAAAATCCGCCCTAAAAACCTGGTTTAAGGGCAGATTAAAAGAGCTGCTTTCCTGTATCCTTTATTTATGAGGAAAAAAAAATCACATTATTGATAATACCTGCAAAACTTTAGCATTTGGCTGAAGAGGTTTAATAATCAGCTGCTTCCCTGATGTGTAAAGAACTTTTTCGGAGTCGGGTCCCCAGGCCACGGAGTACACGGGGCTTCCTGTGGGCATGGAAAACATTCCTGGTGACTCTCCCTGTCCTTTTAATGCTGTATTATATATGTACATATATAAAAAACAGAGAAAAATTAGGATACTGTATCACATATGTCTTGATATTTATTTATATATGTATTTATAGATATAAAAATACCCTGGCTTCCAAATATTCCAACTCGAAACTGGGATCTGCTGCTGTTGATCCTGAGTATTTTTGTCTTTCACGGATTTTCTTTCAGGAAGGCATTTATATTACCCCAAAATACAGAATTATGTAAGATTTGTTTCACTGTCACCCATCACAGGAGACAACTCTCAGAAACACACAACATACATTAAGTAAATCTGGCCCTGGCTCTTTTCCTCCTGTTGGAAATGACATAAATTCTGTCACCAGCTGGAACAGGAATTCTAAATAAACTCTTTTTTTTTTATTATTTTTTTTTGTCTCCTGCTTTAATGCTGATTTAACAATCAGAAGAACTTTTCTATTTAAACCAAATGTTTGCCTTTTTTATGATGGCTGACTACTTAACCACAATTTCCAGGGCTTAACAGCAGGAGCTGAGTTAACTCATTTCCTCCTGCACTTAACAAGGACTCGGTGGGGAAAACACTGCCAGCTCTCCTGGAGGGAAAATTCCGTGGAACAGACACACTGCAGGGAATTGTGGTGGTGATAAACAGCTGCAGGAAGGAATACTCGGGGAGAAAAGGAGGGAGAAAGGCAGAAAAGTTGGGGATTTGAAGGAGGAACATCAGGATTCTTCCCATCCCACAGGAGATCTTTTGGTGAGTGCATTGTCTCAGCTGGAATCCCGAACACAACAGCTCGGTGCGAGGAGGAGGAGGGACAACAAAAGGAGTATCAGGAGAATTTAGGGATGAAGAAGTGGCTCAAGGAACAAACACAGCCGTAAGAGCAACACAACAGCAGGAGGGGCCAAGGGGTTCCACCAGCCTGGATGTACAGCTGGAATGCTGCATGGAGGCACTGGAAAAGCTAAAGAAGGGGGAAATGTATGTCCATGTTTTTGTAGTGTGTAAAATCCAAAGATGGAACAGGCAAGTGGAGCATCATCCAAAGAGAAGAGCCTGAAAATATATTCCTAACACAAAGAGTTCAAGGAATGTTTGCAATGGGAATGCTTTCAGTTCTCAAGGAGATGATAAAGGAAGGGAAAAACGAGCTCAAACATGTTCTACCTCCCTGAAAAAAATCTGATTTCTGCAGAATCTCACCCTGATCCCACCGAGGAGTCTGGGGGATTCTCATCCTCTAAATTCAATTTAAAGGGTTTTGGAGCCTCGTGGGAGCTTATCTTAAAAGCACCGATACCAGATGACAGTTATTCCATGGGGACTCAACTGCACTTCTGTACTGCACCAGGAACCAGGGAAAATGCCTACTTCAAACCAGAACATCCCCCTTGCTTTATAATCTTCCTGGAATCTCAAATAAGCTCCATTAAGCACAAACCCCTCGAAAACACTATCAACTGAAAAAGTGAAGATTGTGAGCTTCAGTTTTTGTATCTTTCTTTGTTCCAAACTTCTAGTTCAGTTGGCTTGTCTTGGTACACTGCAAGCATGAAAAAACATCACATCTGCTGGGGAACTTCCTCAAAAGAACTGCAGTGCACTTCACCTCCACTCCTGTGGTTAAAAGGCCTTCCACAGGTTGAAAGAATTGAGATAACTCGTTTCAGAGAGAGATAAAGGGCTGACATTTAACCCAAGCCCAGGTGCATGTGGTTTCTTCCAAAATGTCAGCAGGTCACGTGGGCTCCATGCATGAAGTCTGAAAAACAAAATTTAGCTCAGTGCCCTCACTGAAATAGCAGAAAATCCTTGGGGTGGAACTGCTGTCTGAAAATACTGCAGTGAAGCTTTTCACTGGGAGAATTCTTGGTGAAAAGAAGAGTTTCTAAGACCTTACTAAATGTAGTTCCCCCTGCATTCAACTGCCATTTACATTTAATTTTACTGAAGTTTCTCCAGGCCTGAAGACCCTTCACCAAACCAGCAGTGCCAGATTTGGGGGCTGTTCTTGAGGAGGGAGGAAATGCTCTTACCTTGCTGAGCTAAAGTGGATCTCAGCATTCCACTTTTAGACCAGATTTTCACTTGGCCATCTTCACCAACTGGAAATTAGCAGAGAGATCATCCCATTCAGTGCAATAATTAACAATCATGGTGCTTGTACCTCCCTAAGAAAGGTTTGAGTTGAAAGAAATTCAGATTTTACAGGTAAATACCTTTTATTTAGTCTTCCAAACATGCAAATAGGAAATACATTAAGGAAAAAAATTGATATTAAAAACATTTGCTTTTGAGTAAACAGGATGATATTTAATAACTAGGATCACTAAAAATGAGGAATGTTTTTACCAGATCTTCTATTAGTTAAAATAGACAATGTTAGCTAAAATAGAATTATTCAGTGCAAAATTAACTTCTATTAAACAAGGAGAGAACAACCTCAGTGATAATTAAGATCAAAAAAAAAGGAACTTCATTTTTATTGTTGATTTTATGCTTCCATTTTCCCCCTTTCTCATAGAATTTCAAGCAGGGTGTGAACAATGAAGAGACTCAGTTTTATTCATCCAAATTCAATGTAACTACAATTTAAACCATGAAATACTGCATTAAAAACCCAGGTTTGATTTTGAAAGGGCTCTTCTGCTATTTTAGGTTTCAAACCACTTCAGGAATGTACAAATGCTCACCTGTAACCAGTGCTGTTCCTTCATAATTCCACCTTCCTGCAAGCACAGCCCCACAATGTGCTTCCACACTTTTCTCCACTCTTCCTAACTTGGAAATCAAATGGAACTTCCCTAGAGACATAAAAAGAATACATAATTTATATAAATTTATATGTGTGTGATTTTATATATATATATAATAATATACACAAAATTATTACATTGCATACACTAAAGTAATACATGAAATTATTTATTAAATTAGGTAATATTACTGTAATGGTGTTACCTCCTGTTAAAAACAGACAAAACAAGAAAGCAGCAAGAACAACCACCAGACAAGGAATTGTTCCCAGCTCTGACCACCCCAACCCAACGAGCTCCTGCAGAACAACCTGCAAACCAACCCCCATGGTGGGGGGATTTTTTAAAGATCCAAAAACCATCTGAACCTTCTCACTACCAAAACACTGGCAGAGCTGCACCAATCCAGCCACGGGGGAGGGGAAGTATTCCTGCCCTCTGGAGCTGGGATGGAAACTGGGAGCAGCCAAAAGCAAGGCTGTCAATGATTTCAACAGAAGCAAAGGAGGGATTGTGGCTGAAATGCAGGAAGAGCAAATTTTAAACCAGACTAAAGAGGAGACAAGGAGGGCTTGGGAACTGGTGGCAAAAAAAAGAGTGGCTTAAACCAGCCCGGGGATTCAAATGAACTGCTTGAAAATGCAATGATTTTAATGTTGGTTTAACCTGCCAGCCAGCGACGCCCTGCGGGGAAGTTCCAGAGCACCCAGAACTTTGGAGACAAACACAACATCCCAAAAATGATAAATAAAGCCAAGGTAAAGCCAAGGAAAAGCATTCTGGTGGGTCTGTCACTAAACAAACGCCAGGGCTCTCCACAAATCAATGCAATCACACTCTGCTTTTTGCTTTGAAGTGCCTGACCAAAAGGGCACCATCATCCAAATAAATCTGTGGCAGTGCAAGGTTTCCAGGGAAAAGATCTTTGACACTGATGGGAAAAGTATGGTTTGGATAAATCACTTTGTTCCTCTATTTCAAATATCATAGAATCACAGGATGGTTTGGGTGGGAAGGGACCTTAAGTCTCATCCCATTCCACCTTCTGCTATCCCAGGTTGTTCCAAGCCCCGTCCAACCTGGCCTTGGACACTTCCAAGGGGTTAATTTAAAGCATTCCATTATTGTATAATTATCAAATATATCTTATCTAATTAATGCATCACTTATAGATCACCTCTCAGGTCTGAGAATCTCATTTCCCATGCACAAGTAATACCTGGATTCAGAGGAATTCAACGGTGTTTCCTCCAATTAAGTTGCTAAAATGGCCTTCAATTAATACACTAAAAATGTGGTTTATTTTCTGTACTTGTTCCATCTGTAGCCAAGACCTTTTTCACTGCAGAATAATTAAACCTGATATCACAAGAATGTTCTCATGCCATCACCTTCAGTGCTCAGCAGTAAGTGCTGAGCTCTTCCCAGCCATTACTTTTTTAAGGATATCAAGAATTCCATGGCATTTTATACATTGAACCAACAGCTTCTGCTGGCCGAGGCAGAATCCCTGAGAAATGAAATTTAAGCAACCCCTCAACACATAAAACTAAATTCAGATGGAAGAGGAGGAAGCTGGCAAGGGCCTGAAGGTTTTGGTGAGGCCAAAGTATCAAGAAAACAATGGGCATGTCTCAGATTCTGGGATAAAATCCTCTTCTGCAGGGAGACATCCAACTCTTTTACCAATTCTTTTGCACCTTTTCCCACTCCACAGGCTCCTGCTTCTTTCACAAGGCACCTTTCCAACAGGGAAACAGCAAATTGCAGGGGAAGAGTAAGTACTGAAGGCAGAAGTGGCCCCGATCTGACAGTGACTCTCCAGTTTTGGAGGAATTTCAGGTGGGAGATTCACACCCCATTCAAATACAGAATATAAAACATGGATGTTTTCTTCATGACTTTTCACAGACTCTTACATGCTGACCCAATGTAAAGCTATCAATAAAAAGTGAAAAAATGGGCCTAATCACTTGTGATTTGTACTTAATTTGCAATTTAAGGCTGAGCATCTTCTTTGTTTTGGTAAAAAAAGCAGCAACAAGATCGCTGTAAGTAGGAAGTCAAAAGAACAATGTCCCCCAAGAGAAGCATCTGAGAAGAAAACCCAAGAGGATTAAATTTACATTTGCTCGAATTTCACAAACATCTGGAGTTCAAACGAATTAATGCAACGCTGTAAAGACATTATCCTCCTTTTCCATTGGATCCAGGGAGTTTCCAGGAATCCTGATCACAGAGAGGGAATTCCTGTTGCAGGAAAATTCAGGCAGGAAGAAAAACGCGGCTGTGTGCAACATCAATTCCTGGTCTTTGTGAGGAGCAGGGAAAACACCCCCCTCTCAAACCTCAATCCTCCAACCTCCCTGCTCCCAGAACAACACCCCGTGTATCTGAGGGACAGAAACACTGTGTAGGGTGAAATGATAGATATTTTCCACTGCCCTACCGTCAGAACTTGTCAGAACAAAGCTCTCAGCATGGGCCTGCTTCTTCCCACCGACGCTCCTGGGAAACCAGTGGAGATCCACGGGATAAAGATCCTCCGGGAGCTTCACCACGCGCATGGTCTCGCTGGTCAGAGGGTTCCACTTCATGACCTGGTGATCGTCACCGCAGGAGTAGAGCTCGTCAGCCGTGGTCCATCCCACACAGCTCACCACTTCCTTATGTGCAGCTCAGTCAAGGAATACGAACCTTTTAACTATTAAAAATAAGCTTAAAAAAAACACCTGAGCAAACCTGAGGGAACAAGACAGGAAGATGGTTTTCCTAAGATTACATGGAGGGTTTTGTGTAAACGCTACGAGTCTTCTTTCTTTTTTGTGCCCTTTTGTGGCGTGAAAAGAGCTGGTAGAAACTCACCCCAAAATAAAGCAAACTCTCATGTAAAAATATAATTCCTGTGATGATGCAAAGTTACTGAAACACAGCTGAAATGTCGGGTTACACCTTTAGAAGGGTGTGAGTGCACAATGCCAGAGCAAAACACCCAGCTGTCATTCAAAAGTGTTGGTTTATTAACACATAAATTATAAATTCCTATATATCCGATATATTAATAGGAAAATCACAGTTTTCTTTACATCTGCTACATGCAGGTAAATAAATCACTGCTCTCCTTTGCTGTCTGGGAAAGCTTTTAACTTATCACTACAGATAAGAAGGAAAACTCAAAACCTTCCTACCAAAACGCTGAGAGCTTCCAAAGCGAACTTATTACTCAAAAAATATTCAATATCTCTTAAAATATCATCCTTAAAGGCTGCACTGAAGGACAAGAAGAGGAAAAGAAAAAGAAACAAAAAGCCACTTGCAATTTACTGTAATAAAAAAAAATAAAGAAATATTTTCTGGAAAAGAGTCTATTCGGAATGAACATGGGTTTTTTTGTGACAAAGGATATGTTTTGGCTCCTTTAAAAGCGAAATCTTCAGTCTCATCTTAGTTGTTCAGGTGGAACATTAAAAACCATACGTCAGAACTGCAATACAAGAAAACAAATACATATATATGTGTAAGCAGTATAATATATATGCATATATAAGCAGCCAAAATGAAAATGGAAGACATTAACATTAAGATAAAAAAGTTTTGAAGTAATTATACATTAGTACTCTGGGAAAATAAGCATGAAAACAGACCTTTTTCGTACAGTATCCAACTGTAAAATTACCTTATTGCTTAGTATAAACAGAGGGGACAATTCAAAGAAAAAGCGATACTGGGAGCAGAGAATCCTTGGATTGTTAAGGTTGGAAAGGACCTTTAGGATCACCAAGTCTGAAACGTTCTAGGTTGGAGCACTGAAGTTCCCTTGAGCTGACACACAGCCAAGAGGGTGGATAAAGGGGAAAATACTATTTTTCCTTTCGGAGACAAGCCCAGAAGTTTACTGTCATTTTTGAATACGGTTTAATCGCTCTGGACGTGCCCCCAGCGGGGCTGAACGCCCACCCCGGGGTGGCACAGCCGCTGCCACCCACGGGTACATCCATCACCAGCCGTCCCACGGATCACCCCACGCAGCTCCCGAGGGATCCAGCAGCGGCTCCGCTCCACGTTTAGGAGGGATGGGGCAATAACCGCGAGTTATTCCGGCTGGGAGACGCCAAACTCCGCGACACCCCCTCCTGCCTCCGGAGCTGCCGGGACAGGAGGAGATCGGGGAGAGGGAGCCAGAGCGGGATGGAGGAGCGCGGGGAACGGCAGAGAGCAGGACAGGGGGAATGCAGGGAAGGAAAACCAGCGGGCAGAACGAGGAAGCGCAGGGAAGGAATTCCAGAGAGCAGGGCTGGAGGGGGGAGCGCAGGGAAGCCAAACCAGCGGGCAGGACGGAGGGGCACCGGGAAGGAAACACCGACCCCTCGGGGCAGCCTCGGCCCCCACAGCCCGCTCTAACACCCCGTTTTCCCCCCAGTTTCCAGCTTCCCAAGCGGCAGATTTTCCAGCACCCCCGGGCAGTGCCGGGCTCGGGGCTCCCCCGCCCTCACTCACCTCGCCCTCGGGGGGTCCCGGCGCTGGCAGGGGCCGGCGGCCGCCTTTACCTGCGCGGGCAGCGGGGGCACAGCGCGGAGCGGCGGCCGGAGCCCACTCCCGCCGCGTCCCGGGATGATCCCGCCTGTCCCGCCCGTCTCCCGTCGCCTCAGGAGCGGCGGGACCCGCTCCCCCCGCGCCCCAGCGCCGCCGTCTCTATGGCGACTTCTCGCGAGACTCCGTCTTCCTCCTCCTCGCCCTCCGCCACCTCACGAACAGCCCCCCCCCCCGAGGTGCCACGGCGCCGCCCGCTAATTAGTAAAACCCGCTTCAAAACCGCCGCGAGCCCACCGTTTTTATTGATTTTTTAAAACTTTTTTTTTTTTACTTTTAAAAGTTCTATTACAGTTTGGTTGGGTTTTTTTTGTTTTTTGTTTTTTTTTTTTTAACCATTTTTAAACCGGCGCGCGTCGCCCGGCAACCCGAGCGCCGCCCACTGACCTACTTCTAAAATTAAAGCTAAACCCTCTCCGCGCGGGGAAGGGCCGCGGGGGTCGCGTCCCCCTCGGCCCCCCGAACGCCTCCCTCGGCCCCGGCCGTGCCCGCGGGCGGCCGCTCCCCGCGGGCCGCGGGTCCTGCCGCAACGAACACAAGATGGCGGGCGGGGCGGCGGTGCCGTTCAAACCCCGGGCCCGGCCCCTCCCGTCCCAGCCTGCCCCGCGCTTTTCTAACGAATTTCGGTTCGAGTTCGCCGTTTCGGCGCCATTTTCGAGTGTGGAAGCGGCCGAGCTTCCAGAGCAGCCGCGGCCGCCCGCGCCGCCGCCGCCTCGCCGGGGCTGGGAGCCGCCGGGACGAGCAGGTACGAGCTCGGCGGGAGGAGGCGGCGGCGGTTCGCCCTCAGGGCGGCGGGGTCGGGGGGGGGCTTCGCCCGCGGGGGCAGAGCGGCGGAGGAGGTGCCCTCCGGGGGGGCTGCCCCGGGCTGGGGGTGCTGAGGGGAAAGTGATGAGGGGGAGACAGGAGTTGCTGAGGGCAAGGGCAGGAGATGCTGAGGGGGAAGGGTAGGGGGTGCTGAGGGGGAAGACAGGGCTCCTGGAGGAGAAAGCGGGGGTGCTGAGGGGGAATGTGGGGTGCTGAGGAGAAGGTGCTGAGGGGGAAGATTGGGGTCGTGAGGGATAAGTGCTGAGGGAGAAAGGCTGAGGGTGCTGAGGGAGAAAGGCTGAGGGTGCTGAGGGGGCGGCGAGTTCTGCCCCGCGCCTTCCTTTTCCCACTTCCCCCTCGGCCTGAGGGAGGAGAAGAGGCGGCAGCGCCTCTGCCGCGGCCCCGCCGAGGGTCTCCCCGAGGGCTCCGGGCTCGGCGGGGCCATCCCGGCTGCTGTCGGGTTTGGGGAGGGGGGTCACACGGGGGCTGTGCGGCCCGAGGGTCCCGCTGTGCCCCTGGGGACCCTCGGAGACCCGCCGAGGACGGGGACGCGTTTGAGTAGCGGAGAGACCCGATTTTAATCTGCTTAGAGCAGAGACCCTTCTGCAGCCGGCTCTGCTTTGATGCTTGAAGGATGAGAGAGAAACCCTAGGAAAGCCCTTAACGACTGGCTGTTCACTTAAAAGAGTTGGACTCGACGATCCTTGCGGGTCCCTTCCAACTCGGGATATTCTGCGACTTGGAAAGAGCGTGACAAGGGCGCAGTCGGGCTCCTCGGGCTTAAAAAAAGCCCCGAGTTTGTCCCTGACAGGGGTTGTCGCAATCAGATTTAATCGGCTGTTAATAAGGAAGCTTTCTGTCCGTCCCTGGCTCTTTTTTTTTTTTTTTTTTCTTTCGCCATCCCCTTAAGAAAAACGGCGCTTGGCAGGAGCCCGTGGAGAGATGCTTTTAGCAAACACCTTCGAGCTGGCTCGGGGGAGGGGCTGGGCACGAATTTGTTAAATTTGTTGGAGACTATGTGGCAGCTGATTTATCGCGATGTAAAAAGCTCGAGGTCAAGTAGTTCGGCTTGTTCGTTCTGTTGAAGTATCTGGGGGAGGGGGGAAGGGTTGGGAAGGTAAATAGGTCTATATTGCACAATTCTGTTGGAGTGGAGCGGTTCGGGCAAAAAAAAAATAATAAGTGAATGTGGTGCTTTGAGAGGCTGTAATTGTCTGAGACAGCCATTGCGGAACACTTCTGAACGGGGGCATAGGCTCAAATCGCCTGAAAATGAGTTGTGTCTCTCGTTTCCCCCCCTCCCCCATTGTCCCAAATGAAGGGCTCTCATGAGAGTGTGGGTTGGGGGTAGGTCTGCAAACGTCAAATGATTGGCACCAATTGTAAGATGACTTTCGAACCACGTCAGTTTTTTTATCTTGTGAGAAGTAAACTTTCTCATGTCTGTTTTTCTGCGAACTCACTTCGCCACTTGCTGCGATTTCAGCTCTTTGGGGAGAGTTTCGCTCCTGCCCTCGCCTTTTCTTCTCCTCGGTTGCTTTCTGTTTCTCCGTTTCGGGAGCTGTGCTGAAGTGCCAGCTGATGGCTTTTGTAATGCTCGTTCTTGCTCAGTTAACTTTAACATCACAACTAGATGAAGGTATTTCGTTTTGCTTTCTCTGGGAAACGTTGAATGCTGGCAGGGGTGGCTGTGTTGTGTTTTGTGAGATAAGTGTGTTGATTTAAATTGTTTAAGAGTCCAGTCTTTGCTATAATTGCGCGGGTCTTTTGTTTATCTGTGTATCGATGTATAAATATTTAGCACGGATTTATTGAAAGTAAAACGAGTGTCGGCTCTGAAATGTAAAGAGTTCTTCCAGGAGAGCACAAACATGTGGCTACTCGGTTTGTTATTCGAATGTGTCTTTAACCCTTTTGCCCTCAGCATCACGGGGACTTTCTCTGAGCAAAGTCACAGCTCTGAGCGTGTCCCTGCGAGTTTTCAGCAGGTAGATTCGGGCTGTTCTTACAGACTAGACTTATCCCGTCGATTTCGGGGGGTGCTGTATCTGAAAGCATATCCTGATCTTGATATCTTGTTTCAAACGTGGATATTTTTGTCTTCGCAATACCTCTAGTCCTTAGTTTCTAAGTGAGTCAAACAGCTGGGCAGACGTGTAGGTAAATTCCTTGGGGGGTTGTAGTTCAGTGCTGAGATCACGGGGTTTTCTTGTTTGTGTTAGCGAAGGAGATAGATCCCGTCGGTAGTTTGAGTGCTTGCAGTGGAAGGGGAGCGGCCAACAGGGATCATGGCAAGCAAGAGCACCAAAGCCTCCACAGCAGCCCGTGGGAAGGGCAGGGAGCCCTTGGAGGAGTCCTGCAGTGACATGGAAGTGGAAAAGGAAGGCAACGAGCAGCCTGACAAAGGTCGTCCTCAAGGTAGGTCTGGCTGCCGGTGCTGATGTGAGGAGGTGGTAGAGCCTTTTAGCAGCAACTGAATTTACCAGTTGTTCCCTTTTACAAAAGAAGGCTGAAAGCCTTGTTTAAAGTGCTTTTAAAATTGAAAAAAGGGCTTGCAAAGAGTTAAAGGGTTTGGCCCGGTACAAGTGCAAAAGCAATTTGTAGACTTTCTCCTAATAAAGCCTTATTTCATATTCCTGATCGGGAACATTGTGCTTAAGATTGTGGTACAAGAGCAGGATTTTTCAAATTTATAGGCAGCCAATGGTATGGGATTTCTTGGAATGGAATAAATGTCAAGTTTATTTACTTAACTCTTAAAATGATTTGACTTTCTTTTTCGTGAAGCAGTGTATTTTCTTGAGTTCCTCGAGTTGAGTTTTTGCAGAAAATATCTGGCCCAACAGCAGCTGTGGGACTTTTTAGGTAGCCAGATGTGCAGTTATTAAAGGAAGGTACTTGACAAATAGATGAATATCTTGAACTCGGTGGCAAAAACTGCTGCCTGTTTGAAGAAGGAGCTGCCGGTGGCTGTCGAAAAGCTGCTTTGCTGATATCCAGGGGGCCAGTTTGTTTTCGTAACAAACTTCCTGTCTTTGCAGAGCAGTTGTGCTGTCATTACAGCTTTCAGAGCCTCGTGCACAGCTCCCCAAACCTTGCAGAGGGACTCGTGAGCACGCCTGAACTGTGGCTTTGCACTTATTAATTAGAAAGACTTGGCCTGGTTCGGATTTGCAGCCTTATTGTGCTGGTTAGAGCTGCTGTAAGTGCAGAGTGCCTGCTAAAGTGGGTTGCAATAAGAATTACATAATGAAGGAACAAACTCCCCCAGTGCATCCATGGGACATCTTAAGTATCTCTTAAAAAACCTTCAGTTGGTGGAAAGAAGGATTTTAATTCCACTTAGCTCATGTCAATAATTCCAGGCCAAAGTGGAGGTTTGGTTCCTATAGAGGTGATGTTTGCTTTTTCGGCTAAACATTTGAAAAGGTGTCAAGTCATTGAGAGTTGTTTTTTTTTTTTTCCTTTTCTGTTTAACTCGACTGGTTTTTAGCAGTGTCAGATGAGGTGGTGGATACTCGAAGTTTAGAAGAGATTTTGGGTAGCATCCCTCCTCCCCCACCTCCAGCAATGACCAATGAACCCGGTGCTCCTCGGCTCATGATAACTCACGTTGTAAACCAGAACTTCAAATCCTATGCAGGGGAGAAAATTCTGGGACCTTTTCATAAGGTATCTTTCTTTTCCCTTAAGTGTTTTTTTTTAAATGAGGGTAAGGCTTGGCTGGGTGTTAGTATTCCTTGCTGTATTTTCATGTGAGCTGACCTCAAAAGAACTGAAAGAAATTTAAGTTTTAGAAATACTTCTGTAGCAATATTCTAAATTTTCATTATTGGACAGTAGAGAAAACAGTTAAGTGCCACTTTCTGATCCTGTGCAATTTAAATTTGTCAGCACAGCTTAAAAAACCACACTTTGCTCTTGATTTCGTTTGCTGGAGAACTTTTAGGGCCGTGTTTGAAGAATGAGAATATTTTTTAGTGCCCACAAGAGACTTACGTGGCTAATCATGAAACTTTCCTTGCAAACATGCTGGCCAAGAGCAGCTGAGATGCAGAGGGCTGAGCTTGGCTGAGCTGGGAGGGTTATGAAGCTGTTCTGCCTCACCTTTGGCAGCCCAGCCTGAGCTTCCAGCCCGGCAGCAGCTGCTCAAACCCACAGGACGGGCTCTCACCCGCTCCCAACGCACCGGGGATGTGCTCTGGGCACCATCTCCTCCCCCTCACTAGCACTTCTGCTTCTTCCCTTCCCTTGGGCAGCGTTTCTCCTGTATTGTCGGCCCAAACGGCAGTGGCAAATCCAACATCATTGACTCCCTGCTTTTTGTCTTCGGCTACCGAGCCCAAAAAATCCGCTCCAAAAAGCTGTCGGTGCTGATCCACAACTCGGACGAGCACACGGACATCCCGAGCTGCACCGTGGAGGTCCATTTCCAGAAGATCATTGACAAGGTAGGTGTGCTGCAAGGCTCTAAACTGGAGCCTTCTTTTTCCCCCTCTAAGGCTTTGAAAACTTTGACTCTTTGCTTATTTTAGTTGGAGCTGGGGGGAAACTTCAGAGCGTGATTAGTTTACCTTTGGGATGTAAACCATCAGTGTTAATTAACTTTAAAAAATCCTCTATTGAGTGGTGCAGCTCTGAAATTATTAGCAGGGCTTCTTTTTTTCTTTTCTGCAGGACTGATGTGTGGTAAATGTCTGTTTTAAAGCTGTTTAGGAATATGTAACAACCATTTCAAGAAGAAATCGTTTTAGACTTGTCATCTCATTTACCTCAAGTAAATAAAACTCATTTCTGCAATTAAAAGGAGCCCTAAAATTTTTATAAGTCTATATATTTAGACATGTTACATATATTCTTAAGTTTATAATACGAGCATGTGTATTAAGAAATAAAACCTATTTAAGCCAAACTTTTGAAACCAATTAGAAACTATTTTAGGTTATCCAAATTTAGAAAAATATATAATGAATCTGAAACTTATTTACACTTTATGTACTGTAAATGTGCTTGCAATTTTAAAGCAGATTTTTCATCAGAAATTCTGGATCCCACACCTTAGCACTAAATTTTTTTTGAGCCTGATATTTTGTTTCAATGAAATTAGAAAGTGTTGGCAAATAAAAAAAATTTTTATTTTTCTTGTCACTTCGGGTATTGATAAAAACTTCAGGGCTTTTTTTTGTTGATTTATTGCAATTCCAGTGCAAGGAATTTATTTCTCTTAACTTAAATTGAATTTTTGTGCACACATCCAAACTGTTTAATTGGGGATCAGTGAAAACAGTGGGAAGTGTACTTTGAAATTTCAAAAATATGTTAATAAAGTGGCAACATTTATTGCCTTTGAGTGAACTGTTAAAAAGACATTTATTTTTCTCTTTTGACTTGACATATATAAATAAAACCAAAAAGGGGTGTGTTTCTAAATAACCAGATGCAAAAATTATTAATTTCTTCTCCCCCCCCCCCACTTGCCTTTGTATTAACATCTAGAACCCAGCTTTCTGATGTAACCCCCCTCGGCATGTGCCAGAGAGCAATTGGGGAGCTCTGGGGGTTAATGTGGGGAAGTGGGAGGCCAGTTGAAGTCTTTTCCAAGCAGCTTGCAGCAGTTTTCACTTTTTCAAGCCCAGTCCCAGCTTTCTCTGGGTTGCTGCTTTGGAGGTACATCGAAGGTCTCTTTTGCAGCTGCTGATGTCATGTTTGTCACATCTTTCATGTTTGCCTTTTTTATCTTCTCCACTTTCTCTTTAGAGCTGCTCAGGTCTAAGCAGCTCCTTTTCCAAGCCCTGGAAAAGAGGGGCTGAAAATGCAAACAGCAGTCGAGGCACTCCGGGCTTCCCAAGCTGAGCCTTCCAGGGTGGAATGGCACAGCCTCCCTACATTTTTAACTGGGCCTTTTCCTCTGGGATTTGGAGCAATGCTAAAGAGAAGAAATGAAGGGTTTGCAGAGCAGTATCTTCCATTAGAGGTGGGAAAGGCACAAGATGAGGGTGGTTCAGTTTAAACAATTTGGGTTATTTTTTGTCCAGTTCTCAAAGGGTTTTTTTTAAAATTTTTTTAAATTTTTTTTTTTTTTTTTGGGATGCAGCTTTAAAACAGTTCCCTCTGGTAGCACATCTCAGAGCTCAGCTGACTTAAAACCTGAACATGATGAAACTTCTCTGCTTCATTGTGAAATATGAGGTAAATACACTGATAGAGCAATTGCTTCTCTGGCTTTGTGTTTCCTCAAAACAGGAAGGGGATGATTATGAAGTCGTTCCTGACAGCAAATTCTGTGTGTCTCGAACTGCCTATAGAGACAATTCCTCTGTCTACCACATCAACGGCAAGAAAAAGACATACAAAGATGTTGGAATTCTGCTCCGGAGCCACGGCATTGACCTGGATCATAACAGGTTCTTAATTTTACAGGTTGGTGGATGAATAAAAACCAATTTAAAATTATATCCCTCCCCCCCCAAAAACCCAAATGCTGAGTTTGCAGCCTTGTTTTGGAGGCCTTCAAGTCCTGTAGCAGCACATCATGGTTTGCATGCTCTGCTGCAGATGCGAATCATTATCTGCTGCTTTAGAAATTCAAGGCAGAGAAGCGGTTGAAGATCCTGCTGTCACTTTTGCTGCTCACAAACGTGTGTTCCTGCCCAGTGGACGGATGGAAGAGCCGTGCTTGTTCCGCCCTAGCAGCACGTAAATATTGGTGTGGTCAAATCAACCTGCAACCCCAATATTCTTGTGCTGCTTCAGCGTGGCAGGGATTCAGCAGCTTGGCTGTGCTTGCACATGACAGTGCATCGCTGTTAACCCAGAGCCTGAGGGTTGTGTCCAATCTGCAGCTCCTGTGGAGGCACATGGCTTTGCTGGGAAGTAAGTATGGAAAAATGACCTGTGCACAGGGATTGAGTGCGAGGAAAAACACGGGTGGTGTGCCTGTTGTTCACACTGTGGAGCTGCTGTAGAGGACTCAAGGAATGCCAGGTCTGTAGCCAGTTCCGGCTCTGGTTTTCAGAGCTCCAGTTTGCAACCCATGCTGGAAAAATAATCACAGAATTTGTCAATATAATATCATTTATATTCATGTTTGACCTTAGAATTGGGAGGCTTGCTCGCTTCTGTTTTTAAGGCAGGCTGAAGAGAACCACACTGATTTTTTTTATCTCTTTTTTTTCTGATTTTCAGATAATGAGAATTTTGCTGTGTGCCAAACAATTAGTTGAAATGTAAATTAAGTACTTGCTGGAAGTATTTAAATATTAATTAAATGAAATAACTATTTCTGCAATTACCTGTAATTATTTCACCACTCACAGGTCCCAAATCTCCTCTGCCCTAGAAATCAGCGATCAGTGAGAGCCTCCCAAGATCTGAAACATTTTAATAGAATTTATTTTAAGCCTCTTTCTATCAAAGGACCTTCCAGTTCCCCTCTTAAAAAAAAAAAAAAAAAAGTATAAAAAGCTTGTAGCTGGGTGGCTGTGCTTGCTTCACTTCCTCCAGCCTCTCTGCCGGCCTTTCTTACAGCTACACCCACAAAAAGAGGAGATTTCTCTTTGCAAATCTCCCTGCCAGTTCTTTATTTCCTCCACCACTTTATCCCTGTATTTTCTGTTTCAAGATGGAGCAAGAAGTTACCTCCAAGAAAACAACTGTAGTAAATACACCCTTTTTGGGTTTGGGTTTTCTTTTTTTACACAGTTGTTCTGAAGGATCATTGTGCCAAAATTTCTGGAAGGGAGAGAATGTGAAGTGAAAGATAAAGCTGGGGAGGACTGAGGGTGCAGGGACAAAGCTCAGTGCTGGACAACATTCCCTTGGAGCACTGGCAGCAGGGGCAAGGGCACATTTTGGAAGGAATATTGCTTTTTAAAACTTTTTTTTTTTTTCCCCCCAAATGTGATTTTTCTTCTCCCACTAAGTGTTTCCCAGGCATGAGGGGAACATACCTTTTCCTACAAGCTGGAGTTTCATACTTTCCACCCCTACCAAGGGAAACAGGGGGAGGTAAAGCAAATTTTAAGGCACAAAATAATGATTCCCACCATTATTTTTTAATTTCATCCCACCGGACTTGTTATCTCAGGAACAGAGATTTTCTGTTTCTTCAATATTTGTCTGAGGAAAAATCCCTTCTCTTTGTACAGCAGGTTTTGTGCCTTTTTAATGTGAAAATCCACTGATTTGATCCTTCAAAATTGCATATTTCCAGGTGGGAAATGTAGCAATGTTTTTCACAGAATGACAGCAGGACTTTAAACCCCAAATCCTAAAAAAATTAGATGTAAAAGAGACCATCCAAGCCTGAACTGCTGTCCCCAGAATTGCTCTTTTTTCCCCCTAATGGTTTTCAAATTATTTAAAATGGAAGGCGTAACTAACAGGTTTATTTGGCTTTTACTCTTCTTTTTTTAATAGCAACACTAATAATTTAATTAAACTAAGCTTAACCTGCCACCAAGTATTTCTCACTTAAAATCAGTTCTAAATCTCTCTGATTTTTGACTCTGTCAGTAGGGTATGATTTAAAATACTTCAACATCAGCCAGGAGGAGTTTGTCACTTTTGTGCTCCTTCAGTTCTCCCACCCTGGTAAATGTTTTTAATAAATGGTTCTGTGCTTTTAGTTAGGAACAGACAATTATTGAGCATTATTATAATGAGAGAGGGCTGCAAGCATCAAGTAATAGCAGAAATAACATGGAATTGTGGGGAAAACAATCCCCAAACAGCCTGTTGTGGCTTAAAAGAGCTGTATTACAGTCATGTTTGCAGGAGAATAATGAGGTTACAGGAACACACAACTTCCAAAAGCCATGGATGTAGAACTGGAATTCATGGGCAAAGTTTATGTGAGGAGGGAATATGGGTCAAAACAAAGTCCAGTTGAAATTACCAGCCTGGAAAATTGAAGATACACAAATGTGGCATTTATTTTTGGCATTCCTTACTGTGCTTCTGCTGAAAAAGTGAGAGCTACTATTTTGTCAGAGTGGGGAAAAAAACCACCCCAAAGCCAAGTGTCATGAAATGAAACATTCCTGCTGTAACTGTTTTAATCTGAAATTCGTTATGTTTGCATTAGATTTTATTTCGTGTAGTAGGAGTATTATTTAGTATAGTAGTATTTAGTATTTTATATAATACTATTCCATCACCATTAATCTTGTGATGCTTGACAAAGTTAAATTAAATGTTCTGATCACTCTGCACTCAGAGATCACTTAAATGACATGGAATTGTGTAATACTCTAAAGCTGCAAACTAATTCATTTAATCTGTTAATTTTGTAGGCAAATTAAATGTACTTATTGACAGTATAGGGAGTTACAAGATGACTGTTATTATGTTGGGGTTCCAGTAAGGTTTGCTGATACCCAGCACCATTCAAAGATTTCAGGCTCAATAAGAAAACTTCCTTTTATGGGTCTTTAAAAGCCTTAAAAGCTGACATGTTATAAAAAATATGCTGCCACTTGAGTGAAACCAGTGAAATATTCTTAAAATACTAAATATTAGAGCCACAGCTGTGGTTACTAAAATGTACTTGGTGGTTTAATGTGATTTTGAAACAAATTGTGCTTTGACTGTGCCCCTGCACGGGAGGTTTGTCTGAGATAAAATGTTGCATTTTCGAGGCAGTGCTTTCTCTCAGGCTCTTCCTCCTGAGCAAACCAGCCTGATTTTCAGTCCAGTCAGATTGAATCTGTTTGAATCTGACTGGTGCTAACAAAGGAACCCTCCAAAAACTAAACCACAGCAACTGCAGCACAAAATTCCCCTCCAAAACCACCCAAAGTGCCCCGTGCTCCCCCCCCCAGCGCAAATCCATTTCCAGCTCCTGGGTTCCAACCTCTATCCCCGGGTTTTCAGCACTTGATTTTAAACACCAGAAATTCAGTGACAACCCAGCATTCTGGAAGACTCTTTTTACCTCCTCCCTGCCATCCTTATTGTGTGGAACAAATTCCCAGCTTGTGTGACAGAGCTCAGGGTAGATCATGACACTGCCTTCCAAAGGGGGGTTTTCCCGATATTCAGGGCTGAGAAGAGGAGCTGAGAGTGGGGAGGGGCTGGAATGGCTTTCCCAGAGAAGCTGTGGCTGCTCCATCCTTGGGAATGTCCAAGGCCAGGTTGGAGCAACCTGGGCTAGTGGAAGGTGTCCCTGCCCGTGGCAGGGGGTGGAACTGGATGGGCTTTAAGGTCTCCTCTAACCCCCAAAACATTTTTTAATTCTCCATGAAGAGTTTTAAGGTCACTGTCAGTAATTTTTGCTGTGCCTGCCTCGTTTCAGAGCAGAATTTTGGAATGGGATACACCAGCTGTACCCTGGAACTCCCTCATTCCGCTTAGCACCGTCACAGCCTGAATTGCTGTGCACAGCACAAGTGACCACCAGCCCCAGTTTACACCACCTGTCAGTGTGGGGATTGGCACATTGTGCCAGTCACATTCCTCAGCTTTGTTAAAAAAAAAAAAGCCCCCAGTCCAAAATGTAAAGGAAGGTTTGTGGAACATAATCCTGCTGTGACCAAGAGCAGCACCTGGGAGTTACCTCAGGAGTGAGCAGAAGTGTCTTGTTTCTAAACCAGTGTAAGAGTGGCAGAAAACTCCCCTTTATCAAGCATTTTCATACATTTGAAATTCAGATCTTTATGTGCCAGGACCCGTTGCTAATCTCAGATTAAAGCTGTTCTGAGGGGATCAGCTCTTTCAGTTTAGAGAGAACAGTAGTTGTAGGGCAGCCTCAGCACATGAAAGCAGTGGTAGAACCTGCTGCTGGTGTTGCCACTGCTGTCATTGATCTGTGCATCCCTGGAATGCTGGGCTTCCACAGGGATTACCCCTGGGCAGTGTCTGGCATTGCTGCTTCACCCCACGCTGACCCTCAGTCCCCAACTGAGCTGAAATGTTCATACGAGCAGTTCTGACTCTTGTGCTGGAAGGCTTTTCCAGTTCACTTCTTTGGAGTCTTTGCTCTTTCCTTTGGCACAATAGAAATCTAAATTTATGAAGTACCTTGAATGATAGTTCACCTCCTGGAGAGTTCAGCTGGGCAGAGAAAGACGGGTCCTAAATTCCTGGAAGTTGCTGCTGATCCTTGTCAGCAGGAGAAATCACTTATGACTTTGCAGCGTGGTCTCACAGGAGGTGTCTCTGGATTTGCCACCGTTCCCTTAGGAATGTCTCCACGGATCAGGCTGAGTTTTAGAATGTCCCAGTTGTGGTTTTCTGGTGACTACCCTGAGATGTGTGTTCACTGGGCAGAGTTTGAGTTTGCCACCTCTAATAGTGCTGTCCCTGCATCCCAGTGGATTCCCAGTGATGGAGAAGGCTCCACCCCCCCTGCATAAGCTGAAATGGGGTCTGTAATTCCACGGAGAGCTCTTGGAAGGAGTGTAGGCTTGGTGGGTATAGAAACATGGGATCCCAGACTGCTTTGGGTGGGAGGGACCTTAAAGCCCGTGCAGTGCCGTGGGCAGGGACACTGAGGGGCAGGCTGAGAGCTGTCCCGGGTGCCACGTGGAGCTGTGGGGGGTGTGCACCGTGGGCTGTTCCCATCCCTGGAGCTGTGGGGGGTGTGCACCGTGGGCTGTTCCCATCCCTTCTCCACGAACAGCTGCCTGTGCTGGCCGGGTTTCACTTTCACAAGTGCTCCCCCGAGTTCCCAGGATCCTCCCCTGCACAAGGAGCAAAGCTGCTCTGGGGGGGTTTAATCCCTAATTCAGGTAAGGGCTCAGTGCTGAGCACGGTGAACAGCTCAGGAACAGTTCACAGTGTTAACAGCTCTAACATCGCCCACTGTAAAACGTGTTTCCCCTAGCAGGGCTGCTTTTTCAGTCCCTTTATCAGTTCAAAGAGCTGCAAACCTGGTAGTGTCTGAAGTATTTTCACTAAAGGAGTGAGATAAGCTGATTTCTTTATATATTAACTATAAATATTAAATAATATTAAAACTCTTATTATTCAGGTAATAGTTCCTAAATATTTTTAGTCTTGATAAGAAAACAAGTATTACCATTAATGAACTACAGAGAAACTCCTCCTCCTCATCTTTCTTAGATGGTTGTGGCTCAGAGATGGTTAATTATATTTAGCCAAATCACTAAAAAAAAGTTGACTCACATTCCTTTGCTTGTCCAGAATTCCTGATTTTTCCTATTAAATCCAGGGGAGTTTAGGTGCTGGAAATCAGGGATATACATCCAGTGTAGGAGATTCTCAGTTTTGATGCTCAGCATCTGAATTAATCTGTCCTGTGGTTGTTTTTTCTTGCATGTAAACAGAGGAAATGCTTTACTGCAAGAAGGAAAAATAGAGGCTTGTGACAACTGCACAGAAATTCAGGAGCTGCAGTTCCCTCCCCGTGAGCTGACACAGTTTTTGGTGTAGAAACCCTTCATTTGTGGCAGGGCAGCAAATGGGCAGTGGGGATTTTATATGCTACAGTTTTTGGAAAACTGAGGGTTTGGCTTTTTGAGATGGGTAAGAAATCAAAATGAAGAGTTTGGTTGGGTTTTCTCGTCAAACCTGCTGACACTTTACAGGCACAGTGGTAACCAGGAAATAAAACCTTGGATGCATTTAACATCCAGAATTTTGAATTACAGAAAACCCCTCTGCCTCTGTGTTTTACTTTAACAACAGAATTACTCACAGGAAAGGTTTACCTGAGTAAATACCAGTTCTTAATGTTGTAAACTTTGTAAACATCCACTTTTTCTGTTCCACCCAACTAAATATTTACTATTTGGAAGAAAAGCTGGTGTCACTAAGTGTCATGGTGAACTGAGTGTGTGCAACTAAATCACTTGGGCAGAAATGGTCACTGTGATCTGAGCACAAAACATCAATAATTGAGTGGTTTGTTGGCTATTGGTAACACAAACCAAACAGTCTGATTGGCTCAGCTTGATCCTTCCTAATTCTGATTTTTAAAAGTAGCAAATCATTATTACTCTTCACCTCAATGGTTCGACACTGATGCTGTGCATAAAGGGAAATCAAACCAAGGGGGCCTCAGTGAAATGAATTCCAGCTCCAGTTCATCCCTCAGGTGTGATTTTATGGACCTCCTGCTTTCTGAAGAGCCTTCAATGCTGATTAAACTGCCTTCAGGCCACTGAGAGCTCCACCACCAAGGACATGCTTTATTCTCCTCTTCCTTTTTTAGCCTGGCAAAATACCTTTGGAATCTTTAGGGAATTGAAGGAATGGATACACCTGAAGGTTGGCTCCAGAAGAGCCTTGTCACCACCACCTTGGAGGAAATTTCTACTCCTTTTGACCTTTGTTTTCCCAAATACATACAAAGGTTGCACTTGATGATCTTGGAGGTCTTTTCCAACCTTAACGATTGTGTGACATTCCTGCTGGAATAGTTTTGATCCCATAGATATTTCTATTTTCCCACAATACTCTTTCCCCCCAAGCAAAAAAAAAGCCTGGAAACCACCCAAGTTTTCTTTTCCAAGGGGGAAGTGGAACAGATCTCGCTGATGAAGCCCAAAGGGCAGACGGAGCACGACGAAGGGATGCTGGAATATTTGGAGGATATCATCGGATCTGGGCGGCTGAAGGAGCCCATCCAGACCCTGTGCCGCAGGGTGGAGATGCTCAATGAGCTCAGGGGACAGAAGGTGAGGCCTGGCGAGCTTTGATCCAGCATTTCTGCCAGAATTGTTCTCTGATTCTAGGGATGCACACACAGCTGTGAGGGGGACTGAAAATACACTGAATTACTTGGGGAGATCTGTTGTAAAACCTACTTTCGGAACAGTTTATTGATGCACTGACTACTAATAGTATTAAATAAGTCCTACAAGTTCTAAATAATAAAAGTTCTTTTTACTTGCTGTGTCCTGGGTAAATCCCCATCCCATTGCAGACTTGGTTTAAGGGCCAACCAAAGATGTGCAGTTGCAGAATGAACTTCAAAAGGTGGGACTCCAGAAAATAACCCTGCATGTGTTATCCCAGGGAACTCGTGCCAAAGCCCCTCTCAGAGTTAATTCCTCACCTCCAGCTCTCCAACCAGAAGCTCCTGGGGGGTTTCTCCTCGTGCTTTCCTCCTCCAGTGCTGGCTCTGCCCCAGCTCTGCCCCTCTGTGTCTTGTAGTTAAATCGAGTTAAAATGGTGGAGAGAGAAAAGGATGCCTTGGAAGAGGACAAGAATCAAGCCATTGAGTTTCTGTGTTTGGAAAACAAGATATTTAAAGAAAAGAATCATATCTATCAGTACTATATGTAAGTCATTCTCTAAAGCTTTGGGGTGGCTTCAGAGGGTGGGGTTAAACTCAGCTTCAGTGGCTCTAATTAGAAATGTTTTGCACTTCTTAATGAATAATTAATATTACAGTTTAATACTTTATATACCCACATTGTTACATTGATGCTTCCTGGAAAAAAAGTGGAGTTTGGGGATTTATTGTTGTTTTTTTCCCCAGCCATGACCTAAAGAAACGAATAAAAGATCTGGAAATGCAGAAAGCAAAAATTAATGAAGAAACAAAAAGCATCAATGAGAAAAGCAGTAAACTTGCAGAGGAAACCAAAACCAAAAATAAAGCTCTGAAAGAACTTGAAAAGTAAGTATTTTTGGGATATATTCACAAATGCTGTGTTTTACATGTTAAATTCTCTGTGCTCCACTGACATTATACTGTATGAGATGGATCATTCTTTACTTTTTTCTTTCAGGAAACTCAATAAAATTACAAATTTCATAGAGGAAAATAAAGAAAAATTTAATCAGTTGGATCTGCAGGATGTGAGAGTGAGGGAAAATCTAAAACATGCCAAAGGCAAGATGAAAAAACTGGAGAAGCAGCTTCAAAAGGACAAAGAAAAGGTAATTGAAACACAACTTGATTGACTTGGAGAAGTGTCATGGACTGTGAGAACATCTTTGTGCAGCTGGCAGAAAATAGAAGAGACACCATTTGCAGTTTGTGCAACAAAGAAGATGGAAAAACGGGGTTGAAATTATATTTTAATCAGCTATTTTAAGTCCTTTAAATCAGCCGGAGATTTTGGTTGCCAATCACTTCCTGCAGCAGTGCATTATGTCCCTTAATGTAGCTAATTTGGTGGGCCTGTGATAGCAGGTTGGGATCTGCAGTCACTCCTTGGATCAAGGGGGGAGTGAGGAATTCCCTTGGATTCCCTGGGAGAGGGAGTTAAAAGCCTTTTCCTTCCCCAGGTAGAAGAGCTGAGGAACGTCCCTTCCACGAGCACCAAAACCATCGACGAGGCAAAGGCAAAGAAGGAGCTCCTGGAAAAGGCAAAGGAGAAGGAGGAAGCCAAACTGCAGCAGGTTCTGGCCAGCCTGCAGGATGAGACAAAAGACATTCGGAGGGAAAAAGAGGTTTGGACAGTTGTGACTTGGGAAACTTGCTGTGTTAACCTCACACTGCTGAGGGAAATGGTCAGAAAACACTCAGGAAATGCCATTTTCCATGACAATTCCACTGTTTCACATGTTACTTCAGTGCAGCCTCACAGGGAAGTTCATCCTCAATTTATAATTAGAGCTCAATCTTTCTTGTCTGCCCTTACAAGAGCCCACTTGTCTGATCAAGAGTATCATTCATATATTTATATTAAATAATCTTACACTTCCATTATTTGCACTTTCATTTTCTCCCACCAAACCATTTAAGCCAATATATTGCTTAAAGAAATGTATTTTGGAATGGGATGTTCCAAACCTTTCCCAGCTGATAATCTGCCTTTGAATTAACGGACAGCTACTCTAACAGCTGGTGGTTGTTGTTGAAGCTGTTCAGTCACTGAGCACCTGGAGGCTGGAAATTTGTCCTGTCAGTTTGGGGGGTTATTTTCTGTGCTTGGAAACGCGGGTTCTCCACTTGAGCTGTAATTTAGCACAAATTGAGAAAATGATATAAAGCTTATGTGGAAGTGTTCTGTGGTAATTCCCTGAAGTTCTCTATAATTAGCACAAATTCCTTGTTTAATTCCCCCCCAGAACGTGTTAACAAATGAAGAAATGCTGTTGTTCTAGAGCACAGGACTGTTCTCTGCTGCCAGCAGAGCTGTGAAAGCACATCCCATTTCCTCTCTCTGCTCCCCCAGTGGCACTGCTGTAAGAACCCCCAAGCTGGGGCTGAGCTGTCTCCCTGGGTGCTTTTGCAGGACAAGGAGCAGCAGCTGATGGAGTTCAGCAAGGAGGTGACCGAGGCCCGTTCCAACGTGGAGCTCACGCAGTCGGAGCTGGAGATCCACCTGAGCAGGTACAACACAGCCTTGGCCCAGCTCAGCCAGGCCCAGGAGGCCCTGAGGAGCACCTCGGACACCCTGAGGGACAGGAAAGCTGCCATCAAGGACATCTCTGGGAAACTGCCCCGGGCTGAGCAGCAGCTCAAGGAGGTGACGCTTGACTTTCCTGTTGCATTTCTTTGAGTCACAGCACAAACCAGAGTGAATTGTTAGCACTGATCGTGGTGCAGGGAAACCAAACAACCTCTAAGAAAACATTCAAACCCTCTATTCTAATGGTTCACTGAGGGAGTGAATGTTGGATTTCACACTTATTTTGGGTTAAGCCACTGTTAACGTTAAGCACTGAAATGACATCCTGCATATCCCTGCAAGGGAATCAGATTAAATATCCCACTGAGACGTGTTAAAATAAAGAAATGGGTGTATTTCTGAGCCTTCTTCAGGGTGGGGAGGCTCTGGCACAGCTTACCCAGAGAAGCTGTGGCTGCCCCATCCCTGGGAGTGTCCAAGGCCAGGTGGGAGCAACCTGGGCTGGTGGAAGGTGTCCCTGCCTGTGGCAGGGGTGGCACTGGATGGTCTTTAAGGTCCCTTCCAACCCAAACCATTCTGGGCTTATTGGAATTTCATTCCTCGCTCCTCTCTTATTCCCCAAAATAAAAGACAATGCCTGAATCCAGTAGTTTTCCTGAGGCTGAGAGTGTCTTTCTTCCTTTGAACCCCTAGAAAGAGCTGGTTCTGGAGAAGCTGGGACGGGAGGAGCTGGGGGTGAAGGATCTCGTGCGGAACCTGCGGCGAAAAGTGGAAGAAGCCAAAAGTTCTTTAGCACAAAGTCGCAGTCGAGGAAAGGTGCTCGAGGCTCTGCTGCAGCAGAAGAAAGCTGGGAATATCCCTGGACTATATGGAAGACTGGTACATTTTTAGGAGGCTCTTTTCCTTTTAGGCTTAAACTTTAGAGGAACTGAGTGGTGTTTCTGTGACTGAGTAAATGTAAAATGTAAATGTAAAAGTGCTAGTTTTGTATTTTGCAATTTTTTCTCCACCTGTCCATCCAGGGAGAATTATCTCTGCTTCAGCAAAATCAGTCTGTTCAGTGTATGTACATTTAAAGAAATGCACAGATTTACTAAACAGGATAAAACTCCAAGGGCAGGCCAAGCTCATCCATGTGCTTCCACCCCAATCCTCAGGGAGACCTGGGAGCCATCGACGACAAGTACGATGTGGCCATTTCCTCGTCATGTGGAGCCTTGGACCACATTGTTGTGGACACCATTGACACTGCCCAGGCCTGTGTGAACTTCCTGAAGGCAGGAAGGATTGGAGTTGCCACCTTTATAGCCCTGGACAAGGTGAGTCCCAGAGCTTGGGCGAAACTAATCGTTTCACTGTAATTGCAGTGTGATTGTGTTTGCTTTAAAGCCTTAACAGCCCTTAGAATGATGCAATGACCCCAGCATTTATCCTAAAGGATGGCTCATTCCTTGATTTCCTTTGTGGCTGTAGATGACTGTATGGGAAAAGAAAATGGAAAAAATCCCGACTCCTGAAAATACCCCCCGGCTGTTTGACCTGGTGAAGGTGGAGGACCAGAAGGTTCGCTTGGCCTTCTACTTCGCCCTGCGGGACACCCTGGTGGCCAAAAACTTGGATGAAGCCACCAGAGTGGCATTCCAAAGGGATAAAAGGTGGAGAGTGGTGACACTGCAGGGCCAAATCATCGAGGTGTCAGGTACTGCAGCACACATTTGCACTGTGTAGGTGATATCGAAGCCCAGCGTGTTCTCTGACCCCTTCTCATCCCCTGTGCTGCAGGAACGATGAGTGGGGGGGGGAAGGTCCTGAAGGGCAGGATGGGATCCTCTGTCGTCATGGATGTCTCAGAAGAAGAGGTTAGTACAGAATCCGAGTGGAAAGGGGAATTCCCTCCGAGTTCCTTAGGGTTTGTGTGGGCGTGTCCTTTGAAATCAGCAGGA
Organism: Myiotriccus ornatus; assembly: GCA_036023395.1. Taxonomy (NCBI): domain Eukaryota; kingdom Metazoa; phylum Chordata; class Aves; order Passeriformes; family Tyrannidae; genus Myiotriccus; species Myiotriccus ornatus. Next base: position 1,759,566 of record JAYRBT010000010.1, read on the forward strand.
GCAGGGAACAATGTGGGATGTAAGGTACACTAACAGGGTTTCTAAAGCCAGAACTCACGAGCTTAGCAGAGCTTACGGTGCTCTTAAGTGCGTAAAAGGGTGGTCAGGCACTGGCAGGGACTGCCCAGGGAGGTTTGGAGTCCCCAGCCCTGGAGGTGGCCAAGGCAGGACTGGACTGGCACTCGGTGCTCTGGGCTGGGGGACAAGGTGGGGAGGGGACACAGGGGGGACTGGATGACCTTGGAGATCTTTTCCAACCTCAGTGACTCTGGGATTGCGTGTTTTTTCACAACCCATTATTGAATGTTTAGTCCCACAGTGCAGCCTTTGGTAGCTTGGGAACTGACTGGAGGTAGGGATGAGAACATGGAAGATGTGGATCACAAGGCACCACTTCCTGCAGAGCAGTACAACAGAAAACACAGGGTTGGGCCCTCACTTAAGATTTGTCAAGGAGGGTCAGAACTCTCCTACCAATTTGCATTTCAGGAATACTTTGGCATATCAGGATGCAGTTTGCTTTTTCTTCTGAATTCTTTTAGGTTTTAATCTGTAGTTGCCCCTCCTTTTTCACCATTAGAGCTGATGTTCGTGGCAATTATCAAACTGCCACCTTTTTACTCCCCTCGGTCCTTGCGTTTGAGGAGCTCACAGACTGTGCTTTCTTTGTGGCAGTGACAGCAGGTAAATGATCTCTCTCTGTGTAGGTCAATCAAATGGAGGCCCAGCTGCAGGAGGATTGTAAGAGAGCAGTGCAGTGTGAGGAAGAGAAATCCCAGCTGGAAGAGGCCGTAAGGAAACTGCAGCAGGAGATCCGGGAGATGAGGAACACCTCGGAGAAGTACACGGCCAGTATCCAGGTGAGGAGTGGCCTGGGGCCCTTCCCAGCCCCGCACAGTCCTGAGGCAGTCCAGGGACAGCATCCCAACCCTCGTGTGTCCTTCCCAGAGTTTTGCTGAGCAAGAAATTCATCTCAAAAACCAAGTCAAGGAACTCGAAGCGAGCGTCGTCGCTGCTGCTCCCGACAAATCCAAACAGCAGCAACTGGAAAAAGCCCTGGAGGGTTATAAGAAAGGTACATTTTGTGGGGATGGGGTAGAGATTAAAATGGTTATCAAGAGGAGGGAATGGTTTGGGCTTTGTGCATCAGTTCTGCGTCTTGGTTTGGGCCCACGTTTCTTCTAAGGGGGTAAAAGGTATTTCTAGAGATTAGAGAGTAAAAAACATTTCTTTTTTTTTTGCAATTTCTCAAGCTGAATTAAACATTATTTGTGGTATTTTGTTTCTTTGGTTAGATTTTTATGGCTGTATGACATACAGATTCATAGGGAACTGAGTTTAATTGGAACCAGTGATGAGGAGATAATGTTATTAAAGTCGAGTGAAGGCTCTTTCCATGTTCTAACTAGACTATTACACGAGTATAAAATAAATCCCTTGTGGTCTGTGGTGGGCACACATCCTTTTGAAATGTGCAGTAACTGCACAGTAACACCAATTCCTGAGCAACAGTTGGTGGGCAGTTCTTCAAATGTAACCTTTGAGCATTTTCTCATTAAATAAATGCAGAGCGAGCTTGGAATAGCTGCTGATGCACTATCACATGTATTAAAGTACCCTGTGTCCATGAAATAATCCAGTTAAGTGTTTAGGGGTTTACACCAGGACAGCTTTTGGTCAGAAAGATGTGGGTGGTATTTTTATGTTTGTCCCAGTTAAATTCACCATTTTTCACAGTATAAACAAACATATGCAGTTCTCAATACAGTAAAAGAACGAATCACCTCCATCACTTCATGACTGAAATCTTAGTGCCAGCAGTTCCAGGGGTGTCACAGGGATTAACCCCTTTTGTTCCTGACAGATTATGAGCAGCTGGCTGAGAAAGCCAAGGAAATGGGAAATGAAGTGAAGGAGCTGCAAAACCTCATCATGGAGACCACCAACCGTAAAGTGAAAGCCCAGCAAGAGAGGATTGATAAGATTGACAAAGAAATAGATGAATGTTCCTCAGCCATTACCAAGGCCCAGGTGGCAGCCAGGACTGCAGACAGGTACAGCAACACACCCCTGGAGGAGCTCGAGGGAAACACCCTGTTGTGGTTTCTGATAGTTTCCAAGGCACATTTAGTCAGCATTTCTGTGAGGTTTGCCTGGCACTGAACTGCTGTATTTCAGCATAAAGATCCAAACTGCCATGCACTGGAGCACTTCAGATCTGAAGGGACTGATTTTATGATGAGACCTGTCAGGAAACAAAATGGGGTCTATTTTTTGTGTTAGCTTAGCAGTCCATTGTGAATATTTGCAACAAATGTCCAGTTAGGCTCTGAGAGAAGAACTTAAGTCATTTAATGAGGGTTGGCTGCTCTGAGCTTAAGGAAGACAACTCTGTTTTCCTTGGATACCTCAGGAGCGTGGTAGTTGATGCCTAAACAAGCACTTCTTCCTGGGTTGTCAGCAAACTGTGTCTCTGGGTAATTTCTGTCACCTTTGCCCTTGTTTGGGGGCACAAACATCTCTGTCCCCCTGCAGGAACCTGAAGAAATCCGAGGAGGCCCTTCAGCACACGCAGAAGGAGATGGAGGAGAATGAGAAGGACATTGAAAAGTTGACAGCAGAGCTGAGCACGCTGGAGGAGAAAGCCACGGAGGTGCTGAACGACTGCAAGCAGGCTGAGGTGGGTGGCACCTCCAGGTAAACCAGGGTGATGATTTACATCCTCATTGTATCCCACTTACATCCCAATCCCAAGCAAATGTGTTGTACAGCTGCAGACTGACATTCCAGGGAATGACAAGGGTGTATTTTTGTTTTTTAGACTCACCTGGAAATTTATCTTGACCCAGTTTGCTGAATATTAGAAAAAAACTTACACCAGGTTTCCCCAAGGAAATTATTGGGTTTCAAACTTGCTTAAAAATAGACTTTTTCCAGTTATGTGGGATTTTAGTTTCCCATCTGGATTTCTGGATGTGAGGGAGGGAAAACAACTAGGATGGCTGAACTTCTTCCAAATACAGCTGCATTTTGAGCCTCTCTTTCTCTAAAACTGCCTTTTAGCTAAAAACCTGTGAGGGTAGGACTGGAGATTGCAGTTGATCAGATCAGGAATGAAAACACAAACTGCAGCCCATCTTCAGTCCCTGCCCAATTCAGGGAGCAGTTTGTAAATCCAAGGCTGTGTGTTTGTTTCCGTCAATCCCTGTGAATAACCAAGGTGAAAACAAACCCACAACCCAAGAGGGGGGTGACGTTTTTGCAGGTGACTGATGAATGCCCTGTTTTGGTGATTTTTGTCCAGGAAGCTTTGCCAGCAGTGCAGGAGGAGAAGAAGAATTTGCTCCAGGAGATTGAAAAGATTCGGAATGAGGAGCATGAACTTCAGAGTGAAGCTCTGAACATCAAACTGAAAATCGAACAAGTTGACAGTCACATCTCTGCCCACCAGGGAAAGGTTAAACACTGGGAAAAAGAGGTAGGGAGATGGTTTAGTTCCTAAAACTTCAGTCATGGAATTGTGGGATGGTTTGGGTTGGGAAGGGACCTTAAAGCCCATCTCAGTCCACCCCTGCCATGGGCAGGGAACCTCCCACTGTCCCAGGTCCCAGCCTGAATGTTTGGAGAAGCTTCACTATGTACCACCACAGAAACACTTGGGATTTTCCCAGGTTCCTAGTAAGGGGTGTTGCATTGCAGATCTCCACGCTGTCCCTGCACTCCATCGACTCCAGGCCCCCCGAGGAGCTGCCCGTGCTGGGGGAGGAGGAGCTGGAGGCGCTGCAGGACCCCGGCGTGATCACCAAGAGGATCGCGCTGCTCGAGGCCCAGAGGCACGAGATGAAACCCAACCTGGCGGCCATTGCTGAGTACAGGAAGAAGGTAAAGCCTCACCAGGGCCATCCATCTCCGGGAATTCCAGCCAAGAGGAGTCCTGCTCCTCTTCACTTCCTTTGGGGAATGCAGGGGAGCCCCGTGGTTCCTGTCACCAGCCCCAGTGTTTGTCAGCTCGTCCTCAGCCAAGGGTGAAGGTTGTTTTAGCTTCCATCAGCCTTCTGTATTCCACAGTCCTTGATGATCTTGGAGGTCCTTTCCAGCCTAAATGATTCCCTGAGTCTCCTGTGAATGTTTTATTTATAGTCAGGTCTTCACAGCTGAGACAGAAAGAATACTGGGAATTTTTTCTCCTCACTTCAATAATAGTGGACTATCCATCAGGTGGAATATTTTTTTATTTTACCATGATTTTTCCCTCAGCAGCAGAGGAGAAAAGAGAAATAATTTTGGTTTCTTTTGTTTGAGGGCTCTTAGCCTGAAATTTCTGAAAAAGGAATTTTCAAATGGTAGGAAAAGTGGTTCAAGATGTGAATCGAGGAGGCACTTGTTTAACTGCGTTTTTGTGGTGCTGTTTGTGCTTCCCTGCAGGAGGACCTGTACCTGAAACACGTGGCAGAGCTGGACGACATCACCACCGAGAGGGACAACTTCAGACAGGCCTTTGAAGATCTCAGGAAGCAGAGGCTGAACGAGTTCATGGCAGGGTTCAATCTCATCACAAACAAGCTCAAGGAGAACTACCAGATGCTCACCTTGGGGGGTGATGCTGAGCTGGAGCTTGTGGACAGTCTGGATCCCTTCTCCGAGGGAATCGTATTCAGGTTGGTCAAAATAAATAATTGTCATATTCCTTTCCCAGCCTGTTTTTAAAGTTGATCATCAGTGAACCAAGACACTCACTATTGGCAAGGTACTAACAGAAACCCCAGGTTTTTAGCTGTGGGATTCATTTCCCTGGAGAAATCAGGAACTAACAGCAGTTGGAAAGCTTTGACCTCATTTGCCAGTGCTGAATTCGCAAATCTGCCCAGGGAATGGGGGCACTCGTGTTGTGCCACAGATGCTCTGAGGAGCGTGTTCGTTATTGAGTGAAGGAGCAGTGGGGAAGGGAATTCCCGGGAGCTGTGAGGTGTGCCAGCAGAGGGGCTGGCTGTGGAAGTCATTCCCCCCCTGTGTTGCAGCGTTCGGCCTCCCAAGAAGAGCTGGAAGAAGATCTTTAACCTGTCAGGCGGGGAGAAGACGCTGAGCTCGCTGGCGCTGGTGTTCGCGCTGCACCACTACAAACCCACGCCCCTGTACTTCATGGACGAGATCGACGCCGCCCTCGACTTCAAGAACGTCTCCATCGTGGCCTTTTACATCTACGTGAGTACCCAGCACACCTGGCGGTGCCTCCTCCCACAAACACACACTGGCAGCAGCTACACCACATTTGAAATCTGTAATGACAGTGGAGCGGCAGCTCCGGAGGAAGCAATTTCCAGAAGTGCTTGGAATTCTGCTGTCTGCGTGTTTTTTTAAGCTCCTGAGTTTGATGCTTCCCCCAAAGTGAGGGGACTAACAGAGGATTTACAAGTGTTTTCCCTCCAAATCCTCTTTCAGAAGTTGCCTAAAGAGAGCTGGAATTTGCCAAAGGTGCCACATCTCCATGTGCTGCTTCCTCTTTAAAATCCCCCAAACCCTCAGCTCTTAGCTGAGAACATACAACTGATTGAGCTCTTGGTGATGTCTCCATGTATCCAAGCTCATGATCTCTCAGGAGCAGCCAAGGTTCCTTAGATTCCAAGGATTTATACTTCCAGTCATTCCCATGAGCTGTGTCCCATCAGTGTCTCTGATCTGTCTTGATTAGTAGGTTTTTTCATGCCTTTAAAAGTCCTGCCCTCACCATATTTAAGCAAAGCAAACCTTTCCAGCTACAGTTGTGGCTGCCAATTAAACCTGGGATGTTGAGAATTATCCCAAATGTCACCACCAGTTTTGGGAACAGATGGCAAAGATTGGGATCAGCTGCTTTCAAGTGGGGGAACACCTGAAGGTTCCCTGCCTGCAGCTGTAGGTTTAAACTTGGCTTCCCCAGTGTGTCCACAAAGGAGGGTCCACACCCCCAGGTGAGCCAAGGGTTTCATTCCAGCTGCAGTTTAGACTGACACAGTTAAAACCTAGGACTGAGTTTAGCTTTTAAATGCAGATTTAACTTAGTGCAGAGCTGTAGGTTGTGTTGTGTGCACAGCTTTGAACTTCCACGAGCAGCCTGGGCTGTGGAAGGTGTCCCTGCCCACAGCAGGGTGGAACTGGATGGGCGTTAAGGTCCCTTCCAACCCCAGCCATTCCATGTTTCTGTCCTGGAGAAAAGAGGCTCAGCCCTGACCTTACCCTGAGACTGGTGGGTTCTTCAGCACAGAACCAGGTTTATTTCTACAGCACCACCAAGTTCAGACACTGTTACCTGTTGTTGTGCCTCGGAGTCACACAGCACAGGGTTTGCTTTCCCCTCTTCAATCCATGGAAATTGATTTTCCTGGTCACTCTCAAAGGCCTGGCTCTGACAGCGCAGGTGACTCAGCAACTCCCCTCCAGCCTCGCGGAATTCCTGGAAGGAGGGTGGGAGCAGGAACAATGGGGCTGGTGATGACTCCTCAGGCCTGTCCCTGGCCAGGGGGCTCCCCCAGGACAGAGCTTTGGGAATGCTGGGCACTAACAACCCTTTGTGTTTCAGGAGCAAACCAAGAACGCTCAGTTCATCATCATCTCCCTGCGGAACAACATGTTTGAGATCTCGGACAGGCTCATCGGCATTTACAAGACCATGAACACCACGAAGAGCATGGCCACCAACCCCAAAGCCATCTCCCTGAAGGGACTGGCTGAACTGGCTGCTCTGGAGGGGGGAGCCCAGAGCCAGGGAGGCCCAACTGCCCTCCCCTCTGCTGCTCTTTAAGTCTGTCTAAGCTACTCTTGGTTTGGTTTGTACATTTTGTTAATAAAATCCCCACCTCAATAAAGTCCACGTTTACATTAAACTGCCCTGTCGAACCTGAGGAGGGGGCAAAGATTTCAGTCCATGCTGGGGAAACGGGAGGGCCCTGGGACCACCCCCTGCAGGTGCTGGTCCCCAGCTCAGGGAGGACGTGGAGCTGCAGGAGATGCTCTGAGGGCTGGACACAAGTCCCTGCTTGCTCCCCTCTCCATGAGGGGCCAAGGGAGGGTCTGCAGGGACAGGAGGAAAGTGCTGGCCAGTCCTGCTGTAAGAACAGGCTTTATTGGGAGGCAAACAGAGAATACAGTGGGAGCGTTACAGGAGTCAGTCAGTGGTAAAGGCACTTTCAATTCCTGGAATGAAAAATAAAGTTGTGTTAGAAATTCTTTTAAAAAGGAAAATAAAATATAGGAAGAGGGGTGGGAAAAGCAGCCTCGTGGGGCAGTGAACAGTCCACCAGGATTGGAGAATGATGGGCCAAGTGCAGCCTCCCAGCAGGGCTCAGGACAAAAATTTCCAGTTGTACTGGGAAATTGGTGTGAGAGCACTTCCACAGTCCCAGCACACACCTGGAACACCATTCCAGAACTGAGCAGTGGGATGGGTGAGATTTGCCACTGGGACTCTGCAAGATGACAGAAAAACTCAGCAACAAATTCCAGGCACAGCTCCCATCCCATCCCAGTGTCCTCCTGCTGCTCCTCCCCCAGGACACTCCACCCCCTGAGCTGCACCTGGGCTGAACTCGGGGCTTTCTCAGCAAGGGGATATCAGGACTGGGATCACCTTTAGGCTTGAGGAATGTAACAGTGTCACCTCTGAGGACTGGCCTTGCCTCAGCTGTGGCAGCAGGTGGGATCTGGCAGCACCCCACAGTGCCTGCTGATAATGGGCAAGTTTGGGGTTCAAAACCCCAAGTTCAGGAGTTAAAGAGCAGCTTCAGAATTCAATCCCTACTTACCCGCAGCTTACAACCCACATCAGCCAAGGAATGCTGCCAGGCATCAAAAGGTTAAATATAAATCAGAAGGTTAAAGGTAAATTCCCATTCCTTGTCAGATTAAGAGCTCCTGACATCTGAAACCCTCCTGCCCCAGACTCCAGCAGGAGTTCTGCCACTTCCTGCAGCGTGGCTGTGCTTTCACTGCACCCTCAATGATTTGGGAAAAGTCAGGGAGCAGTGGGAGGTCCCCCCTGCCAGCCCAGACACCCCTGACGTGGCACAGCTGGGTCTAAAACCTGTGGGAGCATCTCCAAGGTCCTGCTCTGCAGGGCTCCCTGGACAGGGGAAACCTGGAAACACACAAAGTTATCAAACACAGGATTAAAAAAATGACAAAAAGGGGGAAATCGTGTCCTTCACTACCCAGAACCAAAACCTGAGCCCCAGGGCCACGAGCACAGAGCTCAGAGAGCACAAATGTCTCTGCTGTGACACGGTCACGGGACAGGGAGCACAGAAAGGGAGTCTCTGGCACAGCAGAGGCAGTGACGGCCCCGGCCCCTTTGCAGCGGGGGGGTCCTGATAACCTGTCACCTTTGTATTAAAACACAATTTCAAAAGGGGTTACTAAAAATAAAGAGAGTCGATGCTGGAGGAGTTTTCAGAGCTGAGACTCAGATTCCCAAGTGTAAGCTGGTTCCAGCTGCTGGTCCTGCCTGGATCCCGGCTGGAACAAACACCTCAGTGGGACAGAAAGCCCTTCTTGGTGCAAATCTTTCCTTCACTAGGACTTAGCTCAGAGGAAATCCAGGCACTAGAGAAAAGGAAGGATATGGGAATGGAAGGGAAAAGTGTAGAGCTTTAATAATCCAGTTTTTCATTGACGATCCTGGATTCCGGCACCGGGTCCTCATCTAATCACGGAAGCAGCCAAAGGGGACAATCCTCCTGCAGAACCCCATCAGGGAGCTGAAGGGGTGGCACAGCCCATCCACGGCCTTCTGCAGGTGGGAGCAGGACTGCTGGTACAGCTGGAGCAGGAATTCCGAGATCCATGCGGGAGCAGCCTGGAGGGCCCCGGTGGGCAGGGCTGCGTGCAGGGCGAGCACGGCACCCGCCGCCCCCAGCAGCAGCAGCAGCAGCAGCAGGGTGGGCAGGCTCACCACACACTCCTGCTCGCTGCCTGCCACCTTCTCCTTCCCAGGGCAGCTGCTGCACGATTTCCTCCTGGGAACCAGCATCAGTTTTGGAGGGGGGATGCTGTGGATCTGACCCACTTCAGTTTTAGCCCACACGTCCTTCAGCAGGTCCTCCATCCTCGGACGAATCTCCAGAGGTTTCACGTCCGGCAGCTCCTTCTCCCTCAGGGCCTTGACCCGCTGCTGCAGCTCCTCCAGCTTCTCCAGGCACAGCAGGGGGGACTTTTCCCTGCGGATGGACGAATTGAGGTACTTCAGCTCAATCTCTTCCACCTTCATCTTGCTCACGCCCTGCAGCAGGGGCTCATGTTCCCGCAGGAAGCGCCTGTCGAGCTCATCCAGAGCCCCCAGCAGAGCTTGTTTCTTGTGCTCCAAGGTGTCCCCGAGCTTTCTGAAGTACTGCCCCACCACGTCCCTCTCGCTGCGCAGGAGCTTCTCCCACTGGGCCTTCTGCGTGGTCAGCTTCATGTAGCACAGCAGCACATCCCTCCAGTACTGCTCCGGCAGCTGCTCCTGCAGTTTTCCAGCGGCCTCCTTGGCCCTCCTGTGGGCGCTGTGCAGGTCCCCGATGGGGTGCCCGTGGTGCTGCCCTATGGTGAGGCACTGCCCGCACACCAGCTGTTTGTCCAGCAGGCAGTAAATGTTGAGGGGCTGCCGGGGGTGCTCCCGGCACGTCTCCACGTCCCAGGGCTCTTCCTGCCGGCACTTGTCAATGACAGCCTTGAGGGCGAAGTTGATGGGCAGGGATTCCAGCCCCGCGGCGGGAATGTCCACCACGGCCCGGCAGTTGGGGCACTTGAGGCGCCTGCGGGTGGAGAAGGTGTCGGAGCGCTGCAGAACCCCCTGCAGGCACTCCCTGCAGAAGGTGTGCGAGCAGGGGAGCACCCGCGGGTCCTGGTAAATGCCACAGCACACGGCACAGCTCAGCTCCTCCTCCAGCCGCTCCATGGCCTGCGGGGGAAAGCAAACACAAAGGGGGTCAGCTCTTCTCACAGTCATCTCCGGGACCCAGCGCGGTGCTTCCCGAGCAGGAACTGCCAACTCGGCACTTTATTGCCAAGGGGGGGAAAAAAGGCAAAAAAAAGGGATGAAAACGAACAGTTCAAGGACTGCAGCAAAGTCTGAGCACCCACAGCCAAGCTCTGCCTCAAACAGCCAGGGAAAGCAGCAATCTGCCACTCCATGGTTTTTACGGTGGGAAACAGTAGAAAAGAGTGGTAAAAGCAGAACTGTGATTTCTGAATAACCTCAGAATTATGAAGAATTTCTCCCAGCACTTCCAACATAAGAATAGACCAAGAAGTGCAGACCCTTTTTTTTCTCCCTGACTTGTTTCAAATGTTCCCTTTGCAACATAAAATGGTCATTGGAGCATTAAACAGTCACATTTACTAGAAGCTCTCTCGAGGTTCTGGCACTAAAAATCCAACTCAGCAGCCCTTACAGACACCACCAGTACCAGGAATTAGATTTGTGTGTTATTCCTGGGCTACTTTAAGCACCGAACTCAAAAACTAACTTTCACTTTCCATCCTTTGTGATGCTGCCTCGTTTTTCTTTGCCAGCTTAGTGAAATCAGTGTCAAACCCCAAATAACAGTAACACTGAAGCCAGTTTTCCTGATAGATCATAATTCTGGTTTTCATTCTGCTAAAAATATGAGGGAATTGGTACCAAGTTTCCTTCTCTTTGTGCCCCTTTTCCCTGCCCCTCCACCAGTTTTAATCAGAGACTCTGCTGTTCTGCCACAAGAAATCGTCTGAGTTTTCAGGGTCAAACCCCACCAATTTGGGGTGTAAATCACAATCTGCAAACAATAACCTGGGGCAGAGCTCACACTGAGGGAGGGCAGGAGCTGAACACCCAGACCCCAGTTCTCTGAGGGTTCAATCAGCCCTGAGCACAAAAACCTGCTCTGGTGGCACAGAAATAAGCCTGGCTTATCTCCCTGGGTGAGACAGTGCCAAAAAAGCAACTAAAAAGTTTAATTTATCAGCTTATTTTTAATTTATCAGCACCCAAAACAGCCAATTCAGGCTGTATGTTGTTAAGTCAACTTCACATTCAAAGCACACTTTGATGAATTCAGCTCTAAGAAAAAAATCAATTAAAACAACCTATGCAGCACACTTTGAGGTAAATTAACACCAAATGTTGGGTCACTCCTTTGAATTCTTTTTTCAAAAGAGACCCCGACCACAGCTGGGAGAAAATCTCCAAGAGGGAGACATAATTCCATGTAATTCCTAGGAACTGCCCTTTAAAAGCAGAATGATGAAGAGTGTGAGCATTTATAACCTACTGGTGCATTCTCCTCAGTAAAGACAATTTGTATCAGGTCCAACAGATATTTAACAAAAGACCTTCATGACAACGACACTAAATCTAATTTTTACTAAATAAAGGCCATGAGGTTATTCCTCTTTCCACTGGGAAGCCACAGGCCTTTATTTCCCAGATTTTCCAATCAGCCACTGTGGCAACACTGGGTTATTAATTGCATGGTTTTAAGGGATGTTCAGACACTAGAAGTAAAGAAATGTGTCAATAATGAAGGGAGATAAGCAACAAATCTACTCCTCTTCCTAGATAATTATTTTTTATCATTAATTCCTGTAGGAAATAAATTTAAAGGTTTTTATTTTATTTAAATTTATATAAATATTTATATTTATATATAAGGGTTTATATATTTATATACACATTTGTATATATTTATATGTAAGTGTCTATATATATATAAAGATATTATGAATCTTGGGAGTGCCACTTTCACTGAAATGAAAGGAAAAATATGTTACATTTTTTCTCATAGTTAGAAAAAAAAAAAAAGAATCCTTAGTAGACATTCACTATTTTCTCTTATAGATATATGGAATTAACATAGTTTTTTAAAAATCTCCTTGTTTAAAATCACTAATTCTCCCCAAATCCAGCTGATACAGGAGGGAAATTCCCTTTCTAAAGAACACACATCCAGCCTATTTGAGCTGCAGAAGGAACGAGATGAAATGAACCCTCATCAAACAACTGTTTGAACTCCAAGGAGCCCCTTTGCTACCAGAAAAATTAAGGAAAAACTTAATTCCAAGCAGGATTTGGAATGTCAGTGCTGATTTTTGCTAAAGCACCTGGTGTTTCCTTAATTTCTTCTAGGCAATTACCGGGAGTTGTACCAGGGCAGTAAAAGGTTTGGAATTCCCAAAATTTCACCCAGCAATGGCAGCACAGAGGAAATATCCATACACTGATTTTATTTCCACTGCTGTTCACCTGCAGACTGTTGGAAACAGAGACTGGGACCAGCAACTGGAAAATACAGAGAGAAGGCCCAAAATCACAGAGTTAAGCAAAGAGAAAGAAAATAACTTTTCTAGGAAAAATAAAACCAGCAGCAGGAAGTTGGGAAATGCTTTCCTGCACAGAGCAGATACTTTTCCTGGCATGTTCCAAACGACCGTGGCAGCAAATACGTGTGCCACATGCATAATAATATGATAATAAATATTCAGATTTATTGTAAGAGTCCCTCAGCATAAACAAATCACAAACTAGAAGGTATTTTAAAATTCCAAAGAGCAATTCATGCCGGTTTTGGAAACCTCCCAGCAATGGGATACCTGCTAAGGACTGGGATTTCATCCTGCTCTAATTAGGGATGTTGTAGAGAGGTGAAAACATGTCCTGAAGGCAGCAGAGCTGTAGGATGGGGTGTGTGCCAAAGCTTCCAGAGAACCAGGTCACAGGAATGTTGTGTATTCCTTGATAACTGTGCTCCTCTCCCAGAGATCCCCTGCTCCTCCACCTCCTTATGCCAGAGGCTGTTTGGAAAAAATTATTTCTATTTTTATATATAAATATGCAAACTGTGGCACACAGCACCCATCAGTGTTCAGGTGGTTAAATAACTGGTTTAGAGGACTATCCCACACCCCCCTTCTACTCCAGGACTGAATTTGGCACTGGATAACAGCCCGTTCCAAGGGGCACCCCCAGGAGTGGGAGCTGCCAGGCTCCTGCTCCTCCTCCTGCCAGCAAAGGAAAGCTCTGCTGTCTCCCGAGGGACTGCAACCCTCGGCTTCAAAACTGTGCTGAACTTCAACCACATCCACGCACAAATGCCCAATCCCTGTCCCACAGAGGTCCATGAAATCCTCTTTATCACCGTCATAGAAGCTCAAGTTTATGTCGTGCAAGAAATAAGAGATCAAATGATAGTACAGTGTATTCCATTTATAAATCGCCTTCCTGGTAAGGGAACAAGAAATAAAACCAGCAGGAATCACAGACAAGCCTAAACCTCCCTATTCCAGCCCACTCCAGCCGTGCTGCTGCTTTATCCCACACCGCAAGTCACAGCAACGCTCAGCCAGGGATGTTCTGCCCCACTCCCTACCCCTACACCAGGGGCACGAAGTTTTATACTTCTTGTGTGGGTTTTTTTTCTACCCAGTTTCGGGTTTTTCAGTGACCCGGAGCAGACGAACCCAGCCAGCCGTGCAGTCTCCCCGTCCAACCTGAGGGTTCCCTGCGGTCCGTCCCTCCGCCGGCTCCTCCTCCGACACAACCCGGCACAATTCAACACCTCCGAACTCACCCCGGAATCACGGCTGCTGGGGAACCCTGAAGGAATCCCCCGCTCCTGAGAGCGAGCCGGGCTGTTTCGCGGATCCCTCTCGTATTAGGTGCTGTTTATGTCACAGAAAGAATTCGGTCCCAGCCTGGGTTCGTGTGGCACCCACAGCACTTCTCACTCAGCTGGAAACTTCCCTGCCCCGCCTCAGTCTCAGAGGTTTCTCAAGGCCATCATTTCAGTTAAGAAGTTTACAACAGGAACTCGCGCTGGCGATTTTAAAACCAAACTTCAGGGAAGCGGGGAGAGAGCAGAAACCAGCGCCAGGACATCGATGACCCCCGTGGGTCCTTTCCAAGCCTGCACATTCCGTGGTTCTACATCCCACTCCGCCCTTTCTTTCCATGCTCGATTCCACCGCTGAGATTCCCCCTCCATCCCCTATACCTCTGTCAAAGCTTCTGGTTTTGAGCATTTATCCGTCGCTCACCCCGCAGCATCAGCGAAGGTAAAGGATGAACACTTACCTGTGTCCCGCAGGGTCCCTCCTGCCGCAGCTCCCAGCCCGGCAACGACGGGCACCGTCCCCGGCGGAGAAACTGGGAAACGGGATCAACACCTGGAACCCGCCGAGGTCACAGGGATAAAAACGGGCTGGGACGCAGCGAGAGAGCGGGCGGGTCGGCGGGAGGGCAGCGCTCGCAGCCCCGACCCGCGCCGAGCCCTCACGGAGCCCTCAGGGCGCCCCCGACCCCCGCCCGGGCAGCGCCGCGGGGCGAGGGAGCCGCTCCCGCCGGGCTCCGCGCCGCGATGGAGCCCCCGCTCCCGCCGCCCTCACCGGGAGCAGGGGGCTACCCACGGGGAGCGGGGAGCTCCTCACGGGGAGCGGGGAGCTCCTCACGGGGAGCGGGGAGCTCCTCACGGGGAGC
>JAYRBT010000010.1:1778714-1797370 GCA_036023395.1 Myiotriccus ornatus
GAGCCCCCGCTGGGATCCAGCCTGGCAGCGAGTCCAGACATTCACTCAACGTGTCCATTCACACGGTGCTTCATAGCAAGGCCTGGGCTCATTCTCTTGGACTTATGTGGGCATCCTATTCTCTTATGCTTACGAGGCTTGATGATGATATACTGCATTTCCCCCAATTGCTCTAGGAAGTCGGTGTTCTTTCTCAGGCACTGAAGATCTGAGACCTGTAGCCCTTTTTCTTTGAACAATCTAAATAAGCATTCAGTGTGAAGTTTTTCGTTACATTTTGCCACTCATTCTCACTCGCACCCACTCGCCATCTTGACTTCATTTGGGCTTTTCTGTGATTCCAAATGAAATCTTCACATTTGCTTTCCCGATTTAATGCAGCAGCGGATCCCATGAGCCAAGATTGATGGATCAAACCTTTTTTTTTTTTGTTTTATTCAGTGCTGCATTGTACCTAACTTCCAAAATACCACTCTAAAACTGGAACCCTTCTGCTGGTACATTGGCAGATGAATTGAAACCAAATGTTCCGCCTTGTATTGCTTCTGGAACAAGGCTTGGATCTTCATCAATCTGGAACGGAATGGGAACACTGTGAGTGGGGACAGGGACACAAAACCTCACTAAAAGGCAGCTGCACAATCCAAGCATCATCTCCCTCTCCACCTAATGAAGTTCCTTGCCTTGAGTCTTCCCCCCCCAGTTTAGTAGAGCACTAAAATGAAGTCATTTAAGCTGAAATGTTTTAGCTTTCATTTAGCAGGAAAGGCACCCAATAATATCCCGTTCATGGAATTTTCATTCCTGGAAAAGTATTCTGTCAGTCTTCTAAACAGTCACAGTTCTCAGGAGATGATCAATACCATTAAGCCAAGCAAGGATTAAAGCCAGACTGCAGTTTCTATTTAAACTGGGTAGCACATATTTGGTAACACAGGTTACCACACTGACACAGGATTCAATCCTAAGTCCTGCTGCTTATGGAAAATTTCAACTGCTAAACAAGACTTGGACGTTATTGCTCACATAAAAGTGAAACTCTGGCACAAAACGATCTTCAAGGTGAAAACAGGGCACGAATGCAGCTGAGCTCTGCCATCTCTGCAGCTCTCCAGCCGGGCACAAACCCCTCTCCTCTCACGGCACAGACTGCCATGACTGCACTTCCTTTCTCTGCAATCACGATTTAAAGTGCACACAAATCAAGCCTCCCTCTGATTTGCCTTGCAGGGTTGAAATGAAAACAACATTCCCCATCAGCACATCCCACCCCTGACATTATCCCGGCATTCCAACGGCTTCGAGGCGGGAGCAGCCGAAGCTCCTGCTCGGCACTGGAGGCAGCAGGGAGCTTATCGAAGGGGAAGTGTCAAGCTCAGGCAGGAGCTCAGAGTTAAGGGAACTATTCAAAGCCTGGGATTTTAATCCCTGGAGATGAGGCTTAAATTAGGCATCAGATCTTCTTTAGATGCTCCGTGGCGAGGGACGGTGAGGGATGCGGTCGGTTCAAACCAGGGCTCTCTGCACTGAACCCAACGAGCCCCACAGAGCAGCTTCACCCTGGACCATCCTGATAAACTACCCCGAGGGCAGAGAGCAGAGAATGGCACACTCACATCATCTGAAGAGAAGAACTGATCAATGATCTCATAAGCCAGTTTGTAGATGTCTTCATTTTCATGGTTTTGTAGCTGTTCAATTTTCTCCAGCCCTGCGACAAACCCACAAGGAATCTCAGAACACCAAGCTCAGGCAAAATGATTTCCCAAGAAAGAAATTAAAAACTACTCTGGGAACAGAGTGACTATGATTAAGGTGCTGTAGACTCATATTTGACATATTTATATGTATTTTTATATACAGATAAATAAATGTACAGTACATACACATGTATTTTTGGAGCTCTGACAAGCAGAGTTTAGGCTCAAGAACCTCTTTTCTCCTCCCATCTGTCACCAATCACTTGATTTTTCTGCCCTCCCTCAAGATTTGGTATTTTAAAAACTATGCTACTCCACGTTAACAAATCCCACCCAGTTTTTTACCTGTGCCCAAATTAAATATCACTGTTTTTCATCCCTGAAAAGTTTCAGTCAACTTCGATAACAGCCAATATAGAAGAAGTCTCAGAGCCATGAGGAAACTAAAAGTTCTCATATTTCTAGAATGATTTAATGTGGAATTTTTTATTCCAAGTCCACCTGGACATGACTTGTGCATGACTAAGGTAAGGACATCATCCCTACATTAACAGGAACTAATCTGTCAATGAGAATAATTTGTCTAATAAATAACTGTTACAGAATTAGCATCTAGTAAGTTTTATTGCCATTATCCAGCTCCTCCACATTTTAACTTAGGAAAAGCTAGGTATATTCACCTGATAGGCATGAAAAGGTCACTTTAAAAAAGGTTTTAACCAACACACAGCAGGAAGACAAAGCATCAATTTCTGCAAAAAACCCTCAAAATTCAAAATATTGATCCTCCTACCTCCACACTCTTCTATAAGGTTGGCTATGGTTTCTGCTTCATCTTCAGCCATTTTTAATATATTACTTAGTCCATCCAGAACCACTTGCACAACTTGTGCATCTTTTACAGTCAGCAAATTGCAAAAGGGAGGGATTACATTTTGTTGGATTAAGTAAGCCACCTGAGGGAGGAAAGGCAGGAGTTACACCAGGAATGCGGCAGATAAACAGTGCAGCACGAACACACATGCAAACAAACTCCGTGGAGTCCAAGCACTCAAAGTTACCCAGCCAGGTATTCTGCAGTGGCCACTTTCAAAAATCCCCTTGTAGAGCATCAAAAGGTAACATTTATGTTCATTATTATTATGATGTAATTATTATTATTATTAAAATGTAACATTTATAGATCAAGTTATAAATATATTTAAGGGCTACAGCACACAAGTAGTAGACACTGTGAATTTTTCAGTAGCAGATGAGGAGCTTCAACCTCATCTTTGAAAAGCAAAGCACCACCCCAACCCTGCCACTAAATCTGGGCTTACAGTGAACTGGTGTAGTTCTACTCGTGGGATACTCCCCTTGGAGTCACCACATTCTGATGGTTGGGGAGCAAAGGTAAAAGGAGATGTGGAATGCCCAGGAATCCCAGCAGAGCCTGAGCAAAGTCACTCACAGCTCCCAGGCCACCCTAAGATGACATGTCGTTCCAGAAATCAATGAGCTTCCAGCTGAAGCTCACCCTCAAATCCCCTGTGGAACAGGGAAGAGTTCCTGCACAGTGGAGGAACAGACACATCCATAATCCTGGCACCCCCTCAAATGCACCCAGGACAGGGGACGGCCCTCAAAGTTTGACTCACTTGGTCTTTTCTTCCGCTGATCGTTAAGTTGCTTATTGCCCAAGCAGCTTCTTTCTGAGTACCAAAGTCACCCTAAAAACACAACCACAGACAGAAACAATCATTCCAGGCTTTATGGTATGCAGCAGTCCCAGAAAAGCTTGCACTTGTTGCAGTCCACCCTGCACAGTATCCCTGTACCAGCCATCCTAAATCTTGGTCTGTTCATCCCTCCCCTGCAACCACGTTTTCCAATCGATCTTCCAGGGGAAGGGAAATTTGTTTACATCAAAGCACATGAAACTGCAGCACTCCCTCCACTCTCTCCCACTCCTTATCAACAGCTGTCATGTCCTACAGGCAGAGATAAGCACTAAGTGTCAGCTGTGATAAAGCCCTGCACACTGTGGCTGTCTCTGATGTTGCTCAACTCAGGGCTGTTTATTCAGTTTAAAAGGTCTCCAGTTCTTTTCTCAGGGATCAATAAATTGGCAGGTAACAGAACTATTTGTGAACAGTCTTTTCCCCCTAAATACTTCCTGCATCCTTTTAGCCACCCCCTTTGTTCCTGACAAGGCAGATCCTCGGGAGAGCAAAGTGATCTGGAAACTCACGTTTCAAGACACAAAGAACCCCAAAACTGAAAACAAACACAGGTATTTGAAGTCCCACGTGAGCATTCAACACCCAATCCTTGCGGTCTAACCTTATCTAGAAGATGAATTATCATTGGAACAAGGTTTGCATCTATTACTGCCTGAACTTGCTGCTGGTTTCCTGCAGTGATGTTAGATAGGAACCACACGGCTTCCTGCAAGACAAAGGATGCCAGGAATTAGTTCAGACAGTCTTCCAGAGCATTCACTCCCACTCCAGCAAGATCCTGTATCATGCACATTTTTCCAACTCCACCAGGCTCCCCAGTCTTTCACTGTTACCAGTTTACAACCAAACACTTCAGATTAAAAGGAAAAATTATTTGGAGATTAAAAAAAAGTCAAAAATGAGCACTCAGTTATTGCCTCCACCTCTGACAGTGACTGCTGGAACAGTTTCAGCTGATGGCCAGAGGAGCTCCAGAATGCATGACAGCATCGTGCTTTCCACACACGAGAGTGGCAGGAGATGTTCTTTACCTCCCTCATAATGTCTCTCTCCTTGGCTTCAGTCAGCAAGAAAACACACCATTATTACTTAAATGCTTCATTTTCAACAGTTATAGGACCCCTGATGCTCATTCTGTTCACCAGCCCAGGACTGTCCTTCCAGCAACACCCAAAAGCAGGTGCCTGGCACACTGTGCAAGAACACGTCTTTTCCCCAGCAGCCCCTCCCAGTCCTCAATGAAATTAAACATTCAATTAAAAATTAAATTTTTGAACTAAGCCAAAGACTGTGCCTGGATTCTTAATGTTCAGTAAAAATCAAGAGTCCTCACCCACCTTTTTAAGTGGGAATCGATCCTTTAGTCAAGAAATAACAGTTTCACATTAAATTTTCAGTATATTCAGAGTATCAGCTGCTAATCTTACAGTTGAAAGATTTCTGCCTTCCTAGAAACCCTCCATCACTCCCCAATTCCCTTCTCAACCTCTCTGGAACAACAACTGTTTCAGCAGAGTGTTTCTCTCCACACGAGAGTCTGGAATTTTCACATGTCATTCAACTGAGTCTCCGAGATCAGATCACAGGAGCACTTTCATCAGTGACCCTGTTAGAGATTTAGGATGCCTGGGCTTCTCCTGGTGGGCTTGTTTTGGGCTTTAATCATCGGCAGTGTGGCAGAGTGGCCCCAGAAGTGCCCAACACGCCTCAGATGCACTCCGGAGTCAGCACCGAAGTCAGTGCCCCCATTCAAAGCCTTTTCCATCCATCCACACACACATCCCCCTCCCCACCCCCAGTTGGCTTGGTTTAAATTCCATTTCTCACACACACTCCATTCAAAGACATCCAATTATCTCTATTTCATCACTTCCAAGAGAGTCAGTTTAATTAAAGTGACATTTCACGTATCGAGGACTCCAACTTTTAAGTCAACAGCCAGATTTAGAAGGTAAAGCTTTGATTTCATAAAAATTCAACTAGACGAAAATCAGGAAACAACATCCTCGTCAAGCACAACTCTGCAGCTCCTCAGAGATTTTCCTGGGGATGTTCATCTCCTGAAAAACCTCAGCACTCGCTGCAAGCTGCCCTAAACCGGTGTGAGGAGCCAGTAACTCAAACCCTCGGGTGGAATCCAAGCTCAGCCAAGCAGCAAAGTTCTCAATCAGGTACAATCGCTTGCCTTATTAATCTTTTCTTTGGGATGTGTCAGAAGTGCTGGGAAGTGTGAGAGAGCTTCGCAGTTCAGGACCACCTGCGTCTGCTCGTCGGTGCCGGTGACGATGTTCCCCACGGCTCTCAGAGCAGCCGTCTGCACGTAAACACACACAAAAAACACCTGTCAACACCGCTCTGCTCACCAAAACACTTTCCTGGCTGAGCACGAACAGCTCAGAAAGCGAAAGGAAACCAGCTACTTTCTCTAGTGGCACGTTTTGAGCAGCACTTCCTGCAAGGGATCCAAACTTACTTGCACTTTAACTTCTTGATGGCTGAGAAGAGGAACCAAATGAGGGACTATTCCGGAGTCTATGACCATCTGGATCTGCTCATTGCCAGCATCCGTTAGATATGAGAGTGCCCAGACTGTATCTACCAATATCTGACAGGAAACAGCGCAGAAATAGCACAAGTGTCACCAAAATAATTAAAACTACACATTTAGAAATAAATGAAAGATTCATTTCAACTAGTGCTGTGCATTCACACGCAGAAAATCTAATTTAAACAGCTGTAAAATCTGAACATTTTAAACTGACAGCTTACAAAAACTGAGTGTTGTTTTAGCTGACAACTCCTGACTGACTGAAATGCAGCCATTTCCAAAATTCAAATAAGCTTAATTTCATCTACTTACAGACAAGACATTAAATAGCATAATTACTACATGAACATTAGTTAATATATTTAGACATATTTTGGCAAAGCGCTGTTGCCATCAACTCAGACAACTGAGCTACAACTTCACTAGGAAGCGAAGATTCTTAAATTCTCATTTATGTTTAGGCAAAAAGATGAGCTATTTTATCACTTGAGTAAACTCTTGCTCATTTAGTTCACTATTAAATAACAATGTTCATATTTGGCACCTCAGAAGTTGCAGCTAAACCTGATATTTGACATGTGTAGCAGACACTGTTTTTTCTATCATTTACATTGATTTTCATTACAGATTTAAGTGCTAGGCACAAAAATTTCTGTATTTATCTGTCAATGAATGCTCACAGAAATACAACTGAAACTGCATTTTATTTTTAAGTGCAGGGAAAGTACATGCAAATAAACACTTGCACAGACACAGAAATATCAGGGAAAAAACCAAACTGATACTTGAAAATAAGCAGTTAAAAGATACCAAAATAAGCTTGCCCTAATGAAAGGGAACATCACAGCTTTTCTTTTTTATAAAGAAAAAGGAGGTAATTAGGACTAATCTTTGCATTTCAGCTACAGAACCATATCAGAGCATAAAAGTGAGTCCAAGTTTGGTTCCTTACATTTACATCCGTGTGGTGAATTAAAACACAGAGCGCTGGAAGGATCTGAGGAGGGAAAGGAACAGTTATTATTTATTTTATTTTAAATATTTTAGAAGTCATTTTTGAAGGCAGACAGAGCCCCAGCTGGGGTTGGGTCCCACTGAGCAGCAATTCCATCACCTCCTGAATGGTCTCCATCGGTGGAGGGGGGTCTTTGTGGCGGCACAGGTTGACCATGACCCAGGTGACGTTCCTTAGGAAGGTGATGGGGATGGATGGGCTGATGAAGGACAGCAGAGGCTTCACTACTCCAAGGCTAATAACATAATCTCTACACTGGGGTCCATCACCTGCTCGAGACAGCACAGAATTAGTGTGATTCCAACAGCAAAGTTCTGTAATTCATGGATTTATAAAAGTGTGGGTGGGGGGAAAGGGGGGGGCAGACAACGCCAAACCACCGACAACAGTGAACAGCCCAACACAGCCCTGCAGATTCCATCAGAAACTTTATAAACAACACTTAGAGCCTTGAAGGAGTAACACCAACCTATGATATTTCCTAAAGCCCACACAGCTTGCTCACAAACGTTTTGATGAGGTGAATGCAGCAGCCTCAGGAAAAGCGGCACAGCATCTGAAAGGCACAAAAAACCCCCACGGGACGGTCAAGAAATGCTTCTCAAAACACCAAATATTCACATCCTGAACTTGGACATAGGAAATTTTTTTTCTCCTGGTAAAGAGCTGATCAAAAGTTCACTCATTTCCCAGGTGATACTGAAAAAAACAAACCACTGCAATAATTCTTCCTTTGCTGAGTATTCTGCCCTTCAGAATATTAAAAAAAACCCGACACTGAATTTGTTTGCAAGTCTCACAAGTTTACTGCAGCTTGTCAGGGCTCCAGATTTAGCACAGGATTTCTGAATTCAATAAATGTCACTAAGTTATGCACTAAGAAACAACTGCAAAGCAGGAACTTTAAGACCATCCTCACCCACTCCAGTGAACCAACTGCAGAGTAAGTAGGTACACTCTGTTATAGATTGGGAATGTAGGAAGAGGGTAGGAAAGGCTTCCACATTTAGATAATTGATCCTGGTTTATTTTGCCCCCAAGCACTAAGGTGCTTGCTTACATAAAAGTTGAGTCTATAAAAAAGCCATTTAGTTTAGATCACAGATTTCAAGAGAAACTGGTATTTTTAGGTGCTCTCTCAATGTAAACCATGTTTTACTAGAGAGAAATAAATCACAGCAGGAGTCTTATTTCCTGCTAAATAAGGGTATCTTATAATGCCTGCATGCAAGGGGGGGAAAAAATCCCCAGCAAGCATATATTCCATATTTTTGGAAAGATCATAACCATGTTTTTCATTGAAATAAATCAAATTTTCATGTGTCAGAGTTATTAAATGGACTAATCAGTGCATACACAGACCTAGAGAACACCACTGACAGAAATGCTCAATTCGTGGATAAACCAGGTTTAAATACAGTGTTCTAGATCAGATTATCTATTAATTAGATTATTAATTAATCAAGATTATTAATTGTGGGACAGATTATCTATTAATTAGATTTCCAAAAGGAAACTTGGGATGCAACTGGGGAAGAAAGAGGACGGGAAAAAGGAAAGTTAGAAGTATTAAGATACACAGCAAAAGGGTCGAATTCAAATCAAACAAAGTCAATAGGTATTTTAACACTGAGGTTGGGAAAGCAAAGGCCAACTGATCTTACAACCAATGTACATTTTGTGTATTTTTTCCTGAAATTTTAGGCAAAGAGCTCATTTCACACCATGTTTGACTATTCCATGCTATTCCTTCAACCTGATTTTGGAAGAGTTTGATGTCAGGCACCCTCTGGACTTGGCCCAGAGCTCTCCCTCACTCTTTGCAGTAAGACATGAAATAACTCCAGCTGTTGTTCCTTGTGGGGGTTTTCTTGTTGTTTTTTTGTTTGGTTTTTGGCGTTTGGTTCAAGGATTTTGTTGGGTCTTGCTTTGTTTGGGGCTTTCTTTTTGAAGTTTGGAAACTGGAAGCCAGCAGATCCCAACTCTGCTCCAATACTGGGAGTTTCCAGAAGATGTTACTCCCCATTAGGAAACCCAACTGAATTTAAACCCTGAGAAAATAAAGACCAAAAGCAGGCCTGTGATTCACCTGGCACCACTCGCCAGAGGTAGAACACCCAGGCAGGTATTCACGGGCAGCTGCTTTGGTGACTGACAACCCGATTTCAACCCAATCCAACACGTGGATTTGTCAGCTTGCTTGAGAGGAACAGGGAGGGTGTGTGGATGCTCTTTACAGGGTATTTCAGATGTTGTTCCTGTTGTGGCAGCTCCAGAGTGTTACCCCTGAGCAAACCCTGCTGCACTTACTGGACTGAACCACGGCCTGTGTCTGCTCCGAGGTTCCCGAGGCGATGTTGGTCAGAGCCCACGCAGCCTCAAACTGTAAGGAAGGACTGCAAGGCAGGGGAAACACAACAATTATTGTGGCATGAGCTCTCAGATCAGGCTACACATCAGCTGCACACCAGCAGTGAGAGAACAGGAAATACTCACTTGTCATCTCTTTCAAGACAGTGCACTAAAATAGGTAATATTCCTGATTTTATTAGATCATCGATGGGTGGATTGCGGTCACTGGAGAGCAGCTTCCTGGGGGGAAAAAGGGAAATAGAACACATTTAGCAGACAAATCACAGTGAGGAATCTACAGCAGGGCAGTGATGGCTTCCTGGAGCTGAGTTTGGGAAACCTCCAAGCACAGAGTCCCCCCAGGCTCCCTGACAAACTCTTCCAGTGCCACACCACCTTCTGGGCTGGGAATTTTCTCCCCACTGTGTCTCTGCTCCCAAAGGCCAAGGAAGATTTGTTCTCTCCAACTGAGAAAGTAACAGGGTCCCAAAATTAAAATTACTGAGCTGTTGGAAAAGCCAAAGGCATTACATCCAGTTCCAGTGCCATGTTTTCTCTACCTTGGATGTTTATCACCAGTCAGTAAAATAAAGACCAGAGTTCTCCAGCTCCACCCTCCTCCACTCACCAGGGAGACACTCACACCTTCTGCATTTAAAGCTGAGCACTTTACAGTCCTCCTAATTACATATTTTACTCTACTTGTGAGATGCATCAAGTTTGCACCGAGAAAAATCCATGTATTTATCCATGGTGACAATCTACACTACTTAAAAGATGTCTTTTGATTTTTTCTAAAGTTCTCTATATCAAGTTTTCTTTTCAAAAAACTCATTTAATTACATACTATTTCTAGTTAAGCCAGAACATATTTTCTGATAAAATAAGAATGAACCCAAGATATTTGAGAAAGCTGTGTTCTTACCTTGCTGCCTGCACAGCACTTAACTGTATACCCTGGTTGTCACTTGAAGCATTCTAAAATTAAAAAAAAATAATAAATTAGATTTTTCACATGTTTGTCACCATGACATGAGGAATATTTGAACAATCACGTTGGTTTTACCTGTACTATTGCCTCCAAAGAAGTGTTTTGCTGGGAAGACAGAGACAAAACCAATTAGAAACTCAAAAACGTTTTTAAAGTCTGCAAAAAGAAGATATGCTTGAGAGTTATTTCTTACCACTCTGAAGTCACCATCTATATCAGAATCTTCACAGATATCTTCATGGGGAACATTCCTTCTCTTTAGAAGATGCTCATCTCTTTTGTTCTGGAAGAGAAAAACGAGTGAACACCTTCGAAACTTTGACTCAGGACGTGTGGGGGTGTGAGGAAGGAAGAGAAGCTTGTGTTTCAAACAAGCCTCATAAACATGCTGCCACTGATGGTGTTAAAATGAAACAAGAGGCTGGAATGGACTGCACAGAGAAGCACATTTTGGAAACCACTGCTTCCCAAAAAATCCTGCATCCAACTCGATCTACACAGCAGCAACTCGGGCTGGGAGTTCCACGTGCCCAAATCCATCAGCACTGACATCACAACCTGTGTGTCATCATTTACAACGTGACACGGCAATTCCCAGGGGCCAACTTTCTGTTCACCCACAAGTGAAACAGTTCCAGCTGGGATTCCTTTCCTCAGGAGCCAGTTTTCCAACAATTCCCGGGTTACCAGACTCCTCCCCTCTGCTGTGTGCTGTAAGAAAGCAGCTTTCTGCCTACAGATCAGCAGGAACAGCTGATTTTTCAAAGGGAAAACCAAGGTTTTTATGGGTGTTAAAAACCTGGCTGGAGGTGCAAGAATGATTTATTAAATTACAAATAAAACCCTGTTTTTCAGGACAGAAATTACGGGACTCTCAGGTATAAAAATTTCAGAACTTCCTTCTAAGCCAAAGTTTAGATTAGTAAGACAAAGAGATAGTGGAACAATGTTCTTGGCAGATACAGAAACAACAAAGTTTTAAAAGGAAACTCTTACATTTTACTGAGTAAAAATCCAATTTAATAATAAAAATCCTGAGTCATCTCACCTTTCTCAATTCCACAACAACTTCATTTCTTTGTCTTCTCATAGTCTGCAAAGAATCAAGACCAAAATACGTCATATTCTGAACTCAGACCAATTTTAAAAGTTCTTGTATGACTTCAAGTTGATGCACCTTAGATACTTGTACACAAAGGGTTTAATATTCATTATAAAAGCAGAAATCCTACAGGAAATGGAAATAACTATATTATTTGTGCCTATTTTATTTCACAGTAAAACAGTCTCCTGGGGTGTTCATGAGGAGGAAAAAAGGGTGTAAATAACCAGGAATAAACAGGTGTCCTTGAAAGGGAAAAGCTGAAAGAGTTGTGCCTAAAACAGCCCCAAAAGCTTTATAAAGACAAAGCACCAGTGAAGCAGCTTCATAAACAAGCTCAAATTAAGATACCTTGGAAGCAAAGCCAGGCTACAAAACTGTTGTTTATAGATGGAAACCACATAAAACCCTTGGCACTTTAGGAGCAATTTTTGGGGAGTTATTTTCTCTGCAGCTCCCATTGACAGAATTGAGGAGCAAAATCAATTGTAAATATACATAAATTGCTTTATTGCTGCTTTGTTACTGCAGTGAAAACAGGAGAATAAATCAGTCTGGAGTGACTGTGTTCCACACTTTGAACTTTGCTGTTCTCATTCACTATAAAGTTCAAAACAATTCCACTTTTATTGTGACTTCACTTCCACCAGTCCCAGGGAAAGGCTGAAATCCTGGAAATAAAGGACAGGATAGAAGGAAAAGGTGCAGCTTAACATCAACAGCAAGAAGCAGCTGAGCTGAAGAGAAGGATTAAAAGCTTGACTTTCAGAAAATAATTCTTTGGATCAAAAAGAATGGACGTTTCTTCAGAATCAAATTTCAGCTCGGAGCAAGACCAAGCAGCTGCTCAAAGGAAGGAGCTCCAAGAAAAAAAGGACAGGAAAGGGAAAGAAGGGATGGTTCCCCACTGCTTTGGAGGCAGAACTTGCCATGGTTTGAGGACCAAAATGCAGCTCATTATGAGGAAAAAAAACACAGGCAGGGGAAAATCCAACCCAGGAGCACCTGCAGCAACCAGGGAAGAGCCACAACAGCCAAGTATCCCAACAGCAGGAATTCTCCTGGGCAGTCACACACCTGCCAGGGCGCTCCAGCTGCAGGGCAGCATTCCCAGCTGGGATTCCCCAGGAGCCTGGTTTTCCCCAGGAAAGGTGTGTTCCCCACCTGCTCTGAGGAGCAGGGCTGAAGGCAGGAAGCACTCCAGGAGCAATTCCCTGTGCTCCCAGAGAAGCTGATCCACTCCTGGATCCCATCCCACCACCGAGAGGCTTTGGGAAGATGCTCCAAGTTCCCAGGTGACTGATCTGCTCCAGGCTCTTGCTGTCAGCCTGTGCCACAGTGCTCAGGGCAGCCTCTCCAAGGCTAACCTGGCACATCCAATAGGAAAATAATCCGGGAAAAAGCTCTGATAATGAGATTGCAGAACTGCACCACACCCCTGACGAGCTCACAGGGCCATCAACACCTTCCCAAAGCACAACCCGACAAAAGCAGCATTCCTATCAGAAAGCTCCAGTGGGAGAGGGATGATCCTTCCCACACATTACTGGTCACCAAGAGCAAGCACCCAAGGGACATTTTCAAGGAGTAAAAGGCTGAATTGCTGTAACAACGACTTAAAAGAGATGTTAAGCTGTAAAGGATATTAAAAGTAACTGCTACAATTAGCAGTGAGCCCAGAAGCTCAGGTGGTAACACACCACCAGGACAAGCACATGTGACAGGGACAGGGGAGGAGTGAGCGGGACCTAAACCAGAACAAAGCCTCAGGTGTGCCATTTACAAGTTTCTTTACTTGAAAAGTCATATGTGCAGTTGATTAGACTTAAAAATCCTCTGCTGGAACAAGAAGAATGTCCTCCTTGGCAGGCCCTTGGTTTCATTCCTGCCTGCTCTGCAGAGACCTGCACACCTTGGACTCACAAAAGCCTTCACACGCAAGACAAGCTACCAGTGAAGTCACTCTTGGGCACAATTTACCAAAACAGGGCTCCACTAAAATAATCCTCTGTGTAAACAGTGGTCTGTTGACAGAATAGTTATTACTGTTCAACCTGTCACTGCTCTTCCTCCCGGGAAGAGGAAAAGTACAACAAAGGAGAACTGAGCTCAGCTCTGGCATCACCACCTGGGCCTGGGGATGGAGCGGTTTGGAGAAACTAAACTGCCAAGCAGAGTCCAGATCAACTTGTGCTGTCTTTTGGAACCAGCTCCAAGGGCAGAAAGTGAGGCATCGGAAAGGGACGTTATTCCTTCTGTTCTGTGGGAGATTCCACTTGTCACACTTCTCTGAATCAGTTCCCAGCTTGCACTCACACAACTGTGAGCAGGAAACCAGCCCCAACTTAAAAGTTTTGGAAGCAGAGTTCAGGATGGCCCTGGGAAGGGCTCCAATCACAAAACACGCATCACTTCAGCAGGAATTCGTGGGGCTCTTTCAGTCACTGGATCCTGTTTGTTGTTTGCCACATCAAAAAATCAAATGATTCCGATCTATTTCTGTCAGCCTGGGATGGCCACCCCTCCATCCTCCTTTTTTTCAATTATATTTAGCTTCAGATTTATCATAAGGGCTATTTCTGACCATTAGTCATGACTGAGCCCTTCAGCTTATCATTAAAATCTCGTGGTAGCTGCTGCCTGCAGGATCCCCAGACACCCCAGCGTTCACAGAACGGCCAGGAACGGGGGCAGCATTCCCAGCTCCACACACCAGCCCTTCCTAAACACACCTGGAGCTGTGCTCAAGGATCCTGACCCCTCTCCTTTCCCTCAGGCACCACACGGTGTTTTCACTGGGGGGGGTGGTTTCATTTTTTTGGTTTAATAAAACATTTCCCTTGAGCAGTTCCATTGACACACCTGCACCAGGAAGGGCTGACAGCACACAAATAGAGGCAGAACTTCACCTGCTCCTCTCTTTCCAGGGAATGGTTTCCAAAGGCACATAGTTTCTGCTGGGGAACTGCAAAGGCAACAGTTACTGCACACCACAGTTGCCTGGGCCCTTGTTCCTTCCTGGGAAGTTGCTAGCAAACAGAAAATAACCTCAACAAAACACAGCCCGCGGGGGGTGTGGGGCTGTAGGTGTGGAAACAATTATTTACCCCCTAAATCTTATGTGGGATGGATGGCATTTTTGAGGATTTTCTTACTAAGATACTGCTTGCTCCCAGAGAAGCTCCTCACAGCACTCAGTCTGCAGACCGTGGATGGACAGGATTTGTCTCCAACCACAGCAATGATTGGGAAACTTTGCCCTGTCCTCCCCAGGTCTAAGAGGCACCAAACCATAAAAGAAGGGAAGAGCCCTCCAGGTACATCCAACTTCATATTTGGGTTTGATAAAAACCCCCACTCTTCACATCCAGTGTAATCCAGTGATCCAGGCCCCCAATTCTAATCCTAGGAGAGTGTATATATATATTATTTATCTCCTAGACAGATCCATTACAAACTGGAGCAATCAAGTTTTCTCCCAAGATCACTGATACAAATCCTCTGGAGTTTTAAAGCCAACACAGCCTCTACAAGATGCCCCCAAAAACCACATCTCAGCAACTGTTCCCCCTGTCAGAATGGCAGTGGGATTCTCAGTTATGGATAAATGAACAGAAATCAAAAGGATTTGTGCTGTCAGCCCGGTTTTCCCTGCAGAAGTTGTGCCTGGCAAATCAAATGCCTCAATACAAATATCTCAGGATCATTTTTTAAGTGACAAGATGGATGAGCTTCACCACAGAACTCCAAGTCAGCTTAAAGGAACCTATTTTTAACTCAGTGAGTGAAATTCCTGCTCTCCTTCGGTTCTTCCACATTTAATCCCAAGGATTTGTGTGGGATACAGAAGAGGTTGAAAAGCTTCAAAGCACCTGCAATATCCAATATATCTCCTAACACCACCTTTCTCCTGGAACTCCCCTGGAGCTTCCTTGGTGTTCTCAAACACATTATGAAAGTCCAGTGAATGTTACTGGTAACTCTTAAAATCCTGACACTGCTCATCTCAAAACATCTTGATTCAATGGCTGCTCCAAAATTAGTTTTGGAGTGCTCTGCATCACAAGATTATCATCATTGCACATCATGCATCTCTCAATTACAGAGCAGAAATATCTATTTACCACTATTAAAGCAATTCTGAAGAGTCAGGGAAGGAAAAGCCAGCAGGAACTCAGCAGATTCTTCCAGTGTTCCCAGAGCATTGATATGCATGAAATATTTTTTTATTTCATCTCCAAAACAACC
Source organism: Myiotriccus ornatus (assembly GCA_036023395.1). NCBI lineage: Eukaryota > Metazoa > Chordata > Aves > Passeriformes > Tyrannidae > Myiotriccus > Myiotriccus ornatus. Next base: position 1,794,395 of record JAYRBT010000010.1, read on the forward strand.
CCCCTAAATGTCAGTGAGATTTGAATGTTGCAGCAGGCAACAGTCACCACCAGAAAATGAGATGTTGGATCACCTGGTGAAACAAAACCAAGCAAAAAGAAACCACCCCAAATCTCCTCAAACCTTCCCGAAACAAGGCTGTGCTCCAGACCCCTAAATGCAGTATTTCAACAGATATTATTTAAATAAACTGTTCACAAAACCATCACAGACACAATGAATTTGCACTTATCTGGCCCGTTCATCGTAAAGATCCAGTATTTGATTCCAAGGTCTGTGGGACTACAATTAAAAATAAACTGGAAAGAAGATTTGGTGGCAGCACAGCCAGACCCACAATAAACATAAAAAAAAAAAAAAACAAAAAAAACCCAAAAAAACAGCTCATCCTTTCTTATTCAAGGGGAAAAAAAAAGCCCAAGTAAAACCTGTTCCTCCTTGAAGACACAAGATGAAAAAAGTCACCTTAACCAGTTCCCTAATGGATCAGCATTTGCATAATTTAATATTACAGTCCAGATAAGCCCTTGTTCAAGGAAGATTTTGGGGCTGGATTTTATTTAAAAAGAAAAAGTGGCCACTTCTGCAGTTTTTAAGGCTCCTCTTTCTGCTGCAACAACACTATTTTTTCCCCCACAGCTCTAACAACTCCTAAATCTTGAAGGCCTTACCTAGACCTGACTAGAAATCCTAAAACAATCCAGATACTGCCTCAAACGACTGTTCTCCAAGCACAACCTCCCCCGGCGTTAAAAAGTTTATTGTCCTGTGTATTCCTTGGAGCGGGACCATAAATAAGGAGAAAAGACAAGGAGATAATTTATATTTGTGGCCTCAGCTCCCACTTTCTTCCCAGTGCCATCACCAATCTGTCATCTCCAAACACATGGCCCAATTGTTTACAACATGTCCCTGCCACCAGGGTTTACCCAAAGCTCCAGAATGTGAAGGAATTTTGCTGAATTTCTCATGCAAAACAGGTGTGTGTGCTTTGGGGTTTCTTTTTTTTTTACCCCTTTTCTCAAGGGCAGAATTTTGTATTTTTAGCAGCACATTGATACGGAAAAAATCAAAGTTCAACTTTGAGTCGTTAAGTAGCTAAAAAGGTAAATACATGCTGAGTATTTTAAGAGATAAAACACAGGAAATTCCAGGGGGTTTTGTAAGGAATACCAAAATCTTCTGTGAATATTTAAGTGCTGGAAGGTGAGGACAAAGTGACAGGAACTGCTGGCAATGGACTGGTCTGAGCAATGTGGAATTACAGACAGAACGTTTTTAGGTTTGTATTTTACAACAGTGTCTAGAAGCATCTATTAACTTGGGAGTCACCAAAATTAGAGGGATTTATGATTTGCCTGTAAACTGCGAGGGATAAGAAAAATAAGATTCCTTGGAAAAGCAACACATGGTGAAGGCAGAAATACAGTGGAGATAAAAAGGGGAGGAGGGAAGGAGATAAAGATCGAGGGTTGGCTTCCTCTGCAAGTAACTAGACAACTCTGCGCCCAAAGCAGCGGGAATTGGGGTGTTTTGGGTTCTCCCACCCCAGGACACTGCGCTGAGAGCGGCCAGGGCCGATTCCCTCTCACTGATGACAACTGCCATGTGGGAGCGGTTAATTAGCAGCAAGGACAGCCAGGAGCCCGAGCTATTGTATGAGAAACAGCCCTGCACGGGGGTTATTTTGGGTACCAGGCATATGCTCCAGGATTTGCTGGATAAATGTCAATACCTAAAATTTAACACGGCCCTGCAGTGGGTTTTCACTGGGTAAAAGGCCATTCAAAGTGCACAAGCCAATACAGAACCCGGCTGCAGAGATCCCCTGCTTCCTGACACACACACACACACACACACGTGCTTTCCCCGCGTGTGTCCCTCTTGAACCTTCCCCACCTCAACCCATTTACCCCAAAACTTCGTGCACAGGCACCAAAGCAGCTGAACTCCAACCCGGATCTTCCTGTTCATCCCATTTTTTATTATATTATCATTTCTACGTGCCTTCCTGCAGTTGTGTATTCACTGATAACAGAATTTATATAAAAGCAAATTAACATCCGAGGGCAAGTGGTTACTAACCAACCTCACAACAGAGCAATTAATTATTCCCACTCCCAGTATTTTTGGCACCGCCAAACTTTGTATATAACTAAATAACAAACTGTTTTATCAATCTACTTGGACAAGAAATTGAGGTGTTACTGACTTCTGAGTCGCTCGGATGGGAAACTTGGCTGATGTTTTAATTAACGCCAGCAACGTAAACGAACCTTTCGTTTTGAAACAGAAACGCTGTACTGTCTTCATATAAAACAGTGGAATATTATGGAAAGCGCTGGGACACTTGGAGGCCAGTGAAAACCAGCCGAAATTCTCAGCCAGAACCCTGCACTGACAATCTGAAGCTCCAACCAGCAGTGCTGGGCGAGCGCTTAAGGGAGAGGGGCTGACACCTAATTTTTAAATTATACTATTTACCGAGGGAACCCCGAGTTAATTATATATTTTTTTTATATATATTCTGCCGCGTTTAAGAAGCACCTTCTCAGCTCAGACAACGGATGTGGCAATGCGGCCACCCAAAAAAAGTTTCGAGGCCCCGTGCTACGAAGTCAGAACTGCTTCTCTAAAGTAGAGGGAGGGGGAAAAGGGAAAAGCAGGGAAAGAGTAACATTAAAAAAAAAAAAAAAAAAAAAAAAAAAAAGGAGAGAGAAAAGTGGCTGGGTGGGGGGGGTAAAATAATATTTCTTCTAAAGGGCGGGCAATTATTTATTTATTTAGAGGCACGCAGCACAACACCCAGCTGGGGCCTAATTCCTGACTCAGGGTTTTAGGGGCTGCTCGGAGCGACTGTTCATGGAGAAATTAAGGCCGAGCCGGCCGGTCCCGGGGGCGCAGCGGCGGCGGCAGTGCCCGGGCGCGGGGGCGGCTGTCCCGGGGGCGGCTGTCCCGGGGGCCGCGGGGCGGGCG
>JAYRBT010000010.1:1797476-1829044 GCA_036023395.1 Myiotriccus ornatus
CCTCCTCCCTTCCCCGCTCACCTCCAGGTCGCGGCCTTTGTTCTTGAAGTTCTTGAGGCGCTGGTTGTCCAGCTTCTCGCTGTCGGCCATGGCGGGGCCGGCGCGGGGGGGGGCCCTCCGCCTCCTCCTCCTCCTGCTGCTGCTGCTCCTCCTGCTCCGGCCGGGCCCCGAGCGCGCCGGGGGGAAGCCCCCGCCGGGCCCGCGGCGAGGCGGGAGGGCCGGGGCTGGCGGCGGCGGTGTCGGCGCTGCGGGGCTGGGCGTGTGCGGCGGGAGGAGCCGGGACGGGGAGCCGGGAAGCGCAGCCGGGAAGCGCAGCCGGGCTCGGGCCGGTCCCGCGGCCCCAACGCGCCGGAGCCGCCGCGCGGGGGAGGGCAGGGAAGGGACGGCGCGAGGGGGGAGGAGGAGGGGGGGCGTGGCCAGCCTCGCTCTGGGCCGCGCCGCCCATTGGCTGCGCCGCCGCGCGCCCCGCGGCCAATGGCGCGCGGCGGCGGGAGGGAGGCGGCGGGCGCGGGGCAGGGCGTTCGCCTCAGCGCCGCCGCCATCTTGGGCGGCGCGGGGAGGGAGGAGCGGGGACGGGCGTTCCCCGCCCGTCCCGGCGCCGCCGCGGCAGAGGCTTAGCGCTGTGGTGCCTCCCCGCGCTGGGCTTGGGCTTCGCTCCCCGCGTGGGGGAGGCGAAAGTCAGCGCGCTTTAGTCTGTCCCCGCGCCGCGCTTTTTGCGTTCCTTCCCCCTCGTGGAGTCGAAAGTTAACGCTTTAATCCGCCCCCGCGCTTCATTTTGTATTTGCTCCCCTCGTGGAGCCGAAAGTTAACGCTTTGTTCCGCGCCCGATTTTGTATTCGCTCCCCTCGCGGAGGGAAAGTTCACAGTTTAATCTTTCCCCCGCGCTATACTTTGCTTTCATGCCCCTCATGGCACCGAAAGTTAACGCTAACCTGTCCCCTCATGGAGCCGAAAGTTAACGGTTTAATCCTTCCCCTCGCTACACTTTGGATTTGTGCCCCTCGTGGAGCCAGAAGTTAAAACTTTAATCCTTCCCCTCGCTAACTACGCTTTGGATTCGCTCCCCTCATGGAGCCGAACTGGACTTTCTGTTCACTTCCCTCACCGAGCTGAAAGTTTGGCAGTTTAATCCTTCCCCTCTCTAGAGTTTGCATTTGCCCCCACCATGGAGCCAAAAGTTAACACTTTAATACACCCCCCTCACCACAGTTCGTATTTGCTCCCCTCATGGAGTCGAAAGTTGACGTTTTAACCTGCCTCGCTGCATTTTGCATTCGCTCCCCTCACAGAGCCAAAAGTTACCAGTTTAATCCTTCCCCTCACTATGCTTTGGCTTTGTGCCCCTCGTGGAGCCAAAAGTTAACACTTTAATCCTTCCCCTCACTAACTACACTTTGGATTCGCTCCCCTCGTGGAGCCGGACTGGACTTTGCATTCCCCCGCCTCATGGAGCCAAAATCTGACACTTTAATTCCTCACCCCACTACGCTTTGTAATTCACCCCCCTCCCAGAACCACTCCTAGCTATAAAAAAATTACTTACTGGGAATTTGTATCTGACAGACTATTGCCTCTTGACAGTGAGTCTTCAGAAATACAAAAGAAATCTAATTCTGCACCTTTTCCATGATGCAGGTGATCAGACTACACAAAGTTCGTGTTAAGGTAGAGAGATCAACAAGAGCCAGGAGAACAAAGTGGTTTATTTACAAAATGCCCAGTGTATTTCCTTCTGAAAGCTCACAACACCCGTGATATTTGGAACACAGCTTTAACTTATTATGAAAATATGCTCAGAGCAATACCTGTTCTTGCCAGGCTTCCAGAATATTGGAATCAAACAAAGAAAAAAAAAAAGCTGCTGTTCAAACCCTTGTTAATTTTTATTGAAATGAGCTGAAGAGTGTTGAAAGAAATAGAGATACACTTGCAGAGCAGAAGGGATGGTAAATTTGTTCCTACTTCTATAATTTGATCCAGAAAATAATACCTCTCTGCATAACTAGAAGCACTCTTTGGAATGTGTGTGTGTGTATATATATATATATATATTCTGGCCTGATCCTGCATGTAGTCTGTACTCACTTCTAATGACTGGAAAATCATCCAGGGGTTGTGGGGATTCCTCTCCGTTGTCTTGCATGTTGATAGAAAAGAAGTCAAAGCTCTGGTGGGAAATGCAGCCTCCCAGGCGTGAAAACTGAGTCACCGAGTCACCAGGTCACTCAGAGACTGACGAGTATCAGAAAAGAGAACTTGGTTTAGCTCTCTGTGAAAACAGAGAGAGGATGATTTTTCAGACTATGAGGAACTGTGTGTTTTGTCTCTGGATGTTTCTCAGAGGACAAGGCTCTGATGGCTCCAGAGAGTTCTCACTGAGACCAGAAGTGGCAGAAGCTGTGTCACCACATCTGTTGCATAAATGTAGCAGCGATGTCACAGCAGCACGAGGAGGGTGAATTAGTCAGGGCTAATTAATCTGCTGGTCTACTGATATGTAAAGCGTTTTATTCCAGACTGGTATAGGGACAGCAGGCCCTTCACATCGCAGTCTGGGAAGACAAAAAGGACATTTTCTTGATACAGCTATTTACATTTTAAAAAGTAATGCACTTTGTCCATCTGACAACATGAAGACTACGTGGAGAAAGAGTGAAAAAATCACCTCTTTAGTTAGTGCTCTGTCTCATTTACAGGCTGGCAGAGCTGGGGGGGTTCACCTGGAGAAGAGAAGGCTCCAGGGAAACCTGAGAGCCCCTTCCAGGGCCTGAAGGGGCTCCAGGAGAGCTGCAGAGGGACTGGGGACAAGGGAGGGAGGGACGGGATCAGGGGGAATGGCTTTAAACTGAGAGGGCGTAGGTTTAGATTAGATATTGGGAAGAGAGTGTCCGATGAATAATGAAATTGGACTCTAATCCATTGGTACCCCTGCCCTTGGCCTGTAACTAGACAGGCTATGAAGGTAAAAAATACACACTGTCCAAAAGTTTATGAAAGTAAAGCCCTTTTCTTCCATCACCACATTTCTCATCACCACCTTTTCCACATCTTTGCTGACCCAAACATGCTCATCCCACCTCCACCTCCTCCCGCTGTCACCCCCGAGTACCCAAAGCGTGTGCTTTGGGAATGATGGAATTGGAAAGGCAGCACATCCTGGAGCGACCGGACTGACTCAGCGCCCCAGCTAGTGACAGTGACCTTTCAGTGGGGTCATCCCTGCTGACCTTCCCTCTGCGTTCTTGGAAAAAGATTGACAGAGTCAAGGGGCTGAGAATAACCACGTTTTATGAGTAACCATTTGAAAATAACTGAGAATCACCCTGGGGAATCCTTCAAATCCAGGGCTGCATCGCTGCACCCCCAGGTCCAACACCCTCTGACTCTGACGTGCACAGTTCCCTTCTGTGTCACTTCACGTGAAACACAAAACATGCTTCGCTCCTCCTAAATTATGAATGTACCGAGGAAGACAATCCTTCGGTGCTCTTTGATCTGGTACCATCTGAAGAATAATTTCTATTGCGACTTCACTGAAGACATAATCAGCGGTTAATCAGGCGCGTTTTGTGTAACTGTAGTCTAATTAATCTGTTTGGCTCTCGGAGGAACAATTACCACGTTGTTTGTGTTTGATTTTACCTCAGATCTGCAGTGCAAAAACACTCAGAAGGCCAATTTGGAAGAATAGACAGGATTCCCCCTGAATTCTTGATCCAGTGTCACTGGGCTGTCTTTAAAAACACCCAGACAACTGGACATTTTGAGTCTCAATTAGCTTTTCCTGGAAGGATACTTTTTGGCTCAGTATAGGTGTCTACAACATAATAAATTATGCATAGAACACAAATTGTCTTGTTATGATACTGTTCAAACTTCATGAAGTACTGCAGTACAAAGCTCTGCATCTTTGATATTTTTGCATAGTTCTCAGATTGGGAAACAGTACTGCAAGGATGAATTTTTTATTAGCAATATATATAAAAATGTATATTATGTATTTACTAAACTTATATTTAGGTAAAAGGCAGTTCCTGCGAGTGGCTTTTCACAGCAGGTAAAACTATCTCCCTACTATAGGACACAAAGTCTTAGGGAAAGCTGCAAAGATTTGTGGTGCACACAGAAAAATTCCCATTAATCTTGAGGTTTATACCAATGGAATAGCTGGTAGGAACAAGAAAACAGCCCATGGCACTGCTGGTAGGGTATTTTCTGGATATCTTTTGTCTGGTTGTCCAAAAGACAGGTCTGAAGGTGGGTTTGGATGGAATTTGGCTGAAGGCCTTTGGATGACAGTGGGAATAAAAGATGAGGCCCACAGACACTGAAACAGCTCTCCTGTCCCTCGCTATGTTCTGATCTCTGCCTATTTCTGATCTCAGTCCTTCTGTTCTAATATCACTTTTTTTTTTTTTTTAATAGAACCTTTGATTTGGGGATTGCTTTTAATTTCCATTGATGACATTTTTTACAATTCAGTTTTTAGTGCACTAGATCAGACAAAATTATAGATCAGGAAATGACCATTGGCAAAAAATGTTTCTTGGTATGAGAGCTGGAGTCAATCCCAAAAATCCATCAGCTGCAAATAGCCCAGGAAGAACAGGAATTGATCATCAATCAGCAGATTGTGGAGCTGCACTTCCCTGCCTGTGTTCCAGCTGCTCCACCTTTCCAACAGAACAATTCCCTGTTAAAGGCAAGGGAAGCAAATTTACCTTGAGATAAAAAGTGAGGAAATGCGTAGTGAAATGAGCCATTTCGGTGTGGCCTGAAAGATTCAGGGATATAGTCTTTCCATTTTCCATTAATTTCCAAAACAAATCCTTCCTAAGAAGCCCCTGGCAGCACCACTGGTGGTAGGACAGTGACAGAAAACATTTCTGGGTTTGGGTGAGTTCCAGAATGTTTCTAAAAGGAAAGGAAAACTTAATATCTGCTGGCAGGCCTGGGAACTCCTGCATTCTGGATCCTGTTCCACTTGACTGTCTGCAGAAAGGGAAACCTCTTGTCCTCACACTTCCTCAGGTTTCCAAATGGGAGGCTGATCCTCGGAGCTGTGTCAGAAAAATTAATGCTATTATATGCTTAGATGATTAAATGCTGGTGTGAGGTGTGTTGGACACAGAAACACTGAAAGGATCCCAAAGCCAGCGACATTTCTGGGAGCATCTCAAAATTTAAGCTCTCCTAACCCTGCCAGGGAGCAGAGTTTAGCACATAAACTGGCATCAAATCCAAGATGCATCTCTGAGGCAACAAAACTGTAAATGTCCAGATGCAGATTGCCGTTATCAGGGATGCTCCCTCTGACAGGAAACTGGAATACGCACTGAGTAAGGAATTCTGAAAAGCTCAGGGCACAGATGTGAAAACACGCCAAGTTTGCACCTTTGTTTCCCTGTAATGAAGAAAATGAGGGCTCTGAGCAGCTCTAACGAGGCCCCTTCTCCCAAGGATTAGGACTGACATTTCCTTGATTTCCTGCTGTCTGACAGGGGGGAATATTTCTGATTCAGCTTTCCTTTGGGGGGGAATAATGGCCAAAGAATTTCCCTGAAATACTCAGCATTTTAGCAGCTTCAGGAACTGAAGATCACCGAGATCAACCCTTCCTTTTAGTATTCATTTCTTTATATTCAAATCTCATTTTAGTTGTGAACTGGTTTTCAGGGCTCTTAAAAATCACAGCCAACTTCATGTGAAAAAACAGTAACAGTAATGGCAATTCCAGTTTAGGAATCTGCTTGTTTGGACCTCACTGTTGTGAAATATCAGTGCCACAAAGTTCTGTGCTTGTGAAATGTTCATCTTAAGGCATAATGAAAACAACTGTGAACTTGACATATATCAAAAATTAATATTTAACAAATTGTTACTATCATATTTGAAAATACTTCATGCCTGAAAATAAGTCCCACCAATGCTGTGATTAGGCTGGGTTTGTTTCAAAATAAAAAAAAAAAAAAAAAGCGGGTACGGGATTTTTAGCTGTGTGGTCTAAGCCTCTCAGGACGAATCTGCAACCCCCCAGTTTCGTTTTGCTGAGCTGCAGGACACCTGACACACCACAAGATGTCTCAGCACGGAAACACTGACTTTTATCCAAGAATTCTTTCATAATACCAGTCAGTGAGATAAAGATTTTCTAGTGTTTGCCTCGGCTTTTAGGAGCACATGGGGAAGAAAAGCCTCGTAGTGTCAGCAATAAATGATTATTTTAAATAATCAATGAACCAAATGACTCATTGGAAAACCTTAAACTTCCAAAAGGAGAGGTTCAATCAACTCTTAATAAGCATTAAGTCTTCCTATGTAGGCTAAATGGAAGAATTATTTGAAAGTATATTTGATTTCCACGCCATTTGATTTTAATAGTGTGTTCTATATTTTTAATTATTCATACTCAGGGTTCATACTGTTTAGAGTTACTACAAGCCAGTTATTTGCATAATATTTTCTCTCGGGTTCCTTCTTCGGGGCCTCATGTCACTAAAACCCACGAAGCTGTTTCCTCCAGCGTGGAACATGTTCAGAGGGAACCAGGGAACTTCAGGCCTGTTTGCCCACATGAAATGCTGACTTGAAGAGAAGAGAAGGCTTTTCAACAGACTCTGAGTGCAGGAGTGCTGCAAAACCCACTGCAGACTTGATGGCTGGAAGGTGAGTTTGCTTTCTCTTGCTTTGTATGTCTGCACACACTCAGGACTTTGTCTGTCCTGAGAACGTTTCTCATTTATTTTTCTTTTCTCTTCCCTTTTCCTTTGTGCTGCTTTAGTTTATCTTCCCCCACTTCCCCTCCTGATTAACTCCTGAAATCCCTTTTTTTCTGTAACATCATCTTTCTTACTTTGTTTGACCTTTTCCGAGGAATTCAGGCTGGGTTTGTTTGCACACAAACATATTGTGACCAATATATATTTTAAATACATTGAACCTTGCAGTGTAAATCCTCGACAAAGGAACAACCACGTAAATTCAGTCAGAAATCCATGGCCTTTTGTTGGGAAGAGCTGATGGCACCAGCAGTGGGCTCTGGGCATGAGACCCCTCCGATGAGGAGATTAATTTATCAAACATTAATTAAGCTGTTTGCAAAATGCCTTTACATTTTGTTTGCATCCAAAGGATAGGAGGGATTCTCACAGGAATCTGGGATGGTCTTCTACAAAACAGAACTTTTCAGACTTCTGGATCAGTTGAGGGAAGGTTGAGAGCCCCACATTCTTCCTTGATTAATGTGTGTGCTTTAGATAAAGTAACTGAAAACTATCGATTAAGGCACAGTTACCCTTTAACGGCCAAGGAGAATTCCAAAGCAGATTAGCCTTTGTGTGGATCAATGAAATTGTTGCTGCAGCTCCCGACTAGATTTGCTAAAAAGAAGCAACACACATGGCTCGGGTTTCAGAGCCTGATGGTTTATTAAAGTCACAAAATTCCTTGTTTTAGCAGATATTTCACCAGATTCGGGCTACTTATAGCAGAAATGTAAGAGCTAGAAACTTCTCAGCAGTGCAGAAACCCAGAACAAAAAGGTGATCTTTGCACCAAAGAAAGCCCTACAAGGGAACAGATGAATAAATATGGGCAGAACAAGGAAATAATAAAAACTACTCATCAAAAGATATGGGTCAGGGCCTGGTCATAAAACCCTCACAGCCATCGGTGGGAGCTTTGCACACACATCGTGGGAAAGGAGTGCTTGGAGGAAGGACCCGGAGGAAAACAATGACATGGGATTGTAAAAGTGTTTGGGTAATTCCAGGCATGAGGAGTGGCATGAGAACGAGGACAAAAGCACTCTGGAAATCTGATAAAGAGACCATGAAAACAGGCCTTGCCTTTGGGATACCTGGTGAAGGACGGGAGGGAGGGAAAGCTCTGCTGGGGGAGGGGGACCCGCAGGTGTAAATGTGTAGATGGGGAGGGGAGGTGTCTTTGGTGACCCAAGACACCCAAGTTATCACATCCAGTCCATTCCAGAGCTGGATGGGGGGGACAGGCACACTGCAAACACGTCCTGGATGAGCAGGAGGGGTACAAGAACATTTACCACAGCTGTGGAACAGAACATTGCAGAAACTGGAACACAAAGTGATGCACAATCTGCTAAAATCCCTTCAAACTCAGATGGGTTTGGACTTGTCCCTGTTCACGAAGTTACATTTGCAAATGGTCCCTGCAGTGTGGTGTGTGCTTTGGAAGTAGGGCCTCCACCCTCCAGAACTTCCATCCTAAATTACAGAGCCTTGGATAATCCAGGCTGTGGGATCTGAGCAGATACGTGTCCGGAATCTTGTACTGAACAGAAATACTTGAGCTAATTAGAAGTGGAAGAAGCCTGGTTGTAGCTTGGGTCATTTGCTTTGGGAGGAAAACTTGCTTTAAGCTCTTTAATGTTTATCCAGCACTTCAAGGTATTGTTGTCTCCCTTTGCAGTAGTCCTGAATTCCTCAGACATCACACTTCCCTCTGGGTCTGCAGTGCTCCACTTACTGAAGACTTGATTCCCAGGCAAAGGAGGAGGGACTGTTACCATCCAACCCCGGAGTGCTCCACACCTTCCCTTAAAACAGCATTTCATCCCACTGGACCAGTGTCCAGTGAGCTCCATCAGTTATTTCAGATCTCAGGAAGCCCATCGTGACTTCACATCGCGGTGATCTTGTCAACAGGTGGCCAGAAGGACAGGTCCCCATCCTCAACTTTTACGTTGTCCCATCCAAACACGTCCCGGTGGACGATCTCCTTGAGAGGGCACAGGGTCCTGCATGCCTTGGGTCTCACAGATCCTTCTGCCCCTTGTCACTCCTGATCTCAGGTGTGTCCCAGCACATCATGGGTGGGAACAGGAACAGCAAACTGTGTGAGGAATGTGAGCAGACACTGCAGGACTGCAGCAGTTTAGCTACTTGACCGAATCCAGTGATGAAAAATGAAAGGAACACCAGGGTGATTAATGGAAAAAATTCCCAAACCTGAAGCAATATAAACACCTGACCCAAACTCTTCAAGGCCTGTCATCCCATGCAAACTTTGCAGCTCACAGGTTCCACTGCCACAGAGGGCAGCCTGCTCAATATTCTGGGTTCTCACCTTCCCAAAGCCTCCACAAATCCTAAAACTGCTTTCAGTGAGTGACCTATAAGATTGTAAATAATGAAATGCCATAAAAAAACCTATCCAGGAATAACTTTTGCTTATGGTGGTGTGGAATGCATTTTTAGCAGCAGTAGAATTCCACTCCATTGTGCTCTGAAACTCCAGCACAATTCTGCTCACCTTGCTCGGCCAAGCAGCCCGAAGATCCCAAACTGTCCGGAGCAGGATGAAGCTGTGAAGCACCTTTATGACTCCCCAGGTACTGATTTCACCACGGAGCACGTGATGGGATCAGATAGCAAACAATTGCCAGGCCCTGGGGAGAGCCTGTGGCACCAGCTCTGCTGAGCTGAGCCACAAGTTCTGCTTCCACTGCACCTTCCTGCCCACGGAGCTTCCCAGACCTTGCTGAGCGGTCAGAAGGTTCTTTGCTGCAGGTCCAGAAAGGCAGTTTTGAGCAGTGGATCCATCTCCTGTGCCTCCCCATCCTAAGAAAGCCCCTGAGGACTCTGCTTATTCCTGCAGAATGGAAAAGACCAACCAGCTCCCGGAGCAAAGGAACTAATTAAGGCTCTGTGGATTGATGATCCCTTGGCTCTGCTGTGGCTCAGAGGGAACATTTATCTCCGTGGGGATTCCTTTTGTTCCTCATCAGCCTTGCCTTCACCGGGGGCACTGCTGTGGTCACTTTTCTCTGTCTCACTGATTTGTTTTTTTAATTAAACTTTTAGGCATGTAATTCCTTTGAGAACCTGTACCTCCAGCTGGATTGATATTTATTTTAAAGCTTCAAAATTATTCCAGAAGGTTGGGGTCTCCATGGGCAGATATAACAGGCTTCACTTCTCTGGGAAACCAAGCTCTTAGAAAATTCAATTTTTAAGTACTTGATATTCTGTAAAGTGAATGGAATAGAGTTTATTTCTCTCCTTTAAAGCATAATGTAAAATATTTCTTCAAGCTGATGTGTCATTTGCTGTAATTTGATAACCTGCAGAAGGGCCTGTGTGCCTGAAAGCTTATTCTCATTTTTAGCTGTATGAGCTGGTCTGTTATAGGACTTTATTTCTCCCTTCAGAACTTGCTTCTTGTCTAATTGGAGACCCTGGTGCACCCTCATTAAATCTGTCCGGAGTGTTTCTCCCTGAGGGAGTCCCGAGGCCACGGAACTAAACTGAGGTTTATAACAGACCCATGACTGGATTAAGAGAATTCAATATATACCATAAAATGCAAATGCTTAGGAATGTATTGATTTGAAACATTACTTCTTTTAGCACTGAGTTGTGCTGGGTTTGGAAAACTCATGTTAATGCCTTTTAAAGATCTTTCTAGGGACAGAAGATAATATTTTATATTGAACTTGAAATCATCAGCCCAGGCAATGAGAAATCCAGATCCCTGCTCTCCTTTTGGCAATGGAGTCTCAACGTGAGTCAGGATTTAGCCCCTGGTAATTAGTCTCAGTATTAACAACAGCTTCTGTTGAGAAACCTCCCTTTGTTTACTATTTCAGCAAATTCACCTGATGATTTTTTGCCCTTTGAATAATATATCCATGAGACACCAGGGGATGTCCGGGTGATTTTATTGCTGCTTCACCCTCCTGGAACTTGAAATTCCTGCCTGTTTATTAGTAAGAACAAAACCCAGTTTTCCTCCGTGAATGACCTGGCATCATCATTTTGTCACCAAAAAAAAAAAAGGTGCACAAGAGGACCCCTTTTCCAGGGTCATGGCCACGACTTTTCCAGAGCCCGTGACTGGGAAGTTCATTTTCCTGAGAAATGCAGACTAAGGCTGATTGAGGGGCAGATCCTGCTGCTTAAAATCTGCTTGGAGTAATTGTTTCTAGAGTGCAGTAATAGCCAACAAGTTCCCTTGGACATCATTAAGCATTTAACCTCTAAACCCACTGTTTCATATAAATATATATAAATATACATATAAAAGAAATACATCCACAGAGTATTTATTACAAAACAGCATTTTATCATTGCTGAACAAATGACTTGGCTCATTTGCATCTTACAAAATGACCTGATTTAAGAGATTTAAACACTTCTCACCTATTTTGTTTCCAGGTGCTCAACTCCACCTTTCTCATAGTTCAACAGCCACAGTTCTGAGCTGAACAACCCCGAGCAAACAAAAAAAAATAATAAAATGCTGCCGAGTCGTATCTCAGAAGCATCTGCAGGTATAACAGTAGACCTCAATATTGTCAAAGTTCTTTATAAATATTTAGGTATAACAGTTCTCCAGACTCCAATATTTCCAGGTTTAGTCGTTCCAACAAAACACGTTAACATCCTCCAGAGTTTGATGCTAGAAATCCTTAAAGTGTTCAGATTTCCTTCAGGATTGTGAAGGACTCCTTGGATCTGCTGTACTGTTTGGCAAACGTGGCCACTCTTTGGAGAGCTTCTGCCAGTCCCTCTCCCGTGATGGCACAGCAGGGCTGCACGTACCACGTCCTGTCACTGCAGTACTTCTTCATCTTGAACCTCCTGGTGATCTCCTCAGCGTTCAAAGCTCCAGGCAAGTCCTGCTTGTTCGCCAGCACCACGACCGGCACGTCCCTTATGGATTCGTTCTTCAAGATGAGCTCAAACTCTCTCCTGGATTCCTCCAGCCGTCGCTTATCCGAGCTGTCCACCACGTACAGCAGTCCATCTGCACCCTCCAGGAAATTGCTCCAGACCTGCCTCATTTTCTCTTGCCCTCCAACGTCCCAAAACGTCAGCGTAAAATCCCGCCCGGTTTCAATCATATCGACGTTAAAGCCGATGGTCGGGATGGTCAGGAAAGCATCTTTGTACCTGAGCTTGTACAGCAGCGTGGATTTTCCTGCACAGTCCAGGCCCAGCATCACTATGTTGGCCTGCTTCGCTCTGCAGGGTTTGGTGTTCTGGTGACCCATTTCTGCCCTGCAGTTCCCCTCTCCAGCCAGGCTGGGATGTTCCCTCTCTCCCCTGAAGCCAATTTGCATCGATGTCTTTCCTCCTCCGGGAGATGAAGCACAAAGAGGCAGGAAGGGGAAGAAGCAGCTCCCTGCTCTGCAGTCAGTCAAAGCTCTGTGCAAACAGCCCGTGGTTTATCAGGTTGATAACAGCCCAGCAGTGTTCCTGAAGGTGCACCCTCCGTGCCAAGCCTGTGGGTGGGACACCGTGAGTAACCTACCAATTGGTCACGGGCACAAAGGTTGCTGCCTTCCAGCAAGTCTGAACATCCACACTTCCAGGACTAGCAGCCTGGCTGCACTCCCTGAGCCGTGGGCTGGGGAAAGTCTGCATGCTCAGAGATCAATCCCTGCACCAACATCCATTTTGGGAAAGGAATTATATATAAACACAACCAGTGAGGAGGGGAAATCCTAAGGTTTATCCATGTTTACCAATCCATAAACTGACAAGGTGCCCTCAAAGTGCATGTCTCAGCAACAAACTGATGTCACCTTGAGTTCTACGTGCAGTTCTGGGCACTACAGTATAAAAACGATATTAAGGTATTAGAGGGAATCCAAAGGCCAGGAGGGTGGGGAAGGGTCTGGAGGGGAAGCCACAAGAGGAGCAGCTGAGGGCACTTGGTCTGTTCAGCTGGAGGAGACTGAGGTCAGACCCCACTGGCCTCTTCACCATCCTCCTCAAGGGCAACAGAAGGGCAGGTACTGATCTCTTCTCTCTGTGACCAGTGACAGGACCCGAGGGAACAGGTGGAGCTGAGCTGGGGAGGTTTAGGTTGGATCTTAGGACAAGGTTCTTCCCCCAGAGGCTGGTCGGCACTGACCAGGCTCCCCAGGGCAGTGGGCACAGCCCCAAGGCTGCCAGAGCTCCAGGAGGGTTTGGACAACGCTCTCAGGCACAAAATGTCCTTCTTGGGGTGTCCTGTGCAGGGCCAGGAGTTGGACTCGATGACCTTGCTGGGTCCCTGTTACTCAGTGTGAATCCGTCCTCAGTGGGTTCTGAGTCTCCCCAGGCCCAGGGACTCAATCAAACTGTAAAGAGAACTTTAAAGGTGGGCTCTGCTCCACCCGGCTGCCTCTGAGCACAGCACTGCCTCCTCCTGCCAGGGCTGAGAACGGGGGTTCTGTCTGGATGAACGAGTTTAACTGCACTCAGTATGATGGTATAATGAGTAAATACAGACCTTACGAACCAGTCATCACTGAGACTCCGCCGCCTGAAATCAAAAACCTCTTCATTCTGCTCTGCTCTGTGCTTGCCCACTGATGATGATTTCCTTCAGTAAAGGGACAAGAATCAGGGAAATAACTGTGTCTTGATCATTCCTTTTACCAGCATTCTAAACAGTAAAATAAACCAAGAGGAGATAGAAAATTTAGACTAATATTATTGAATTCCTATTGAGTCCCCATTTTTCAGACAGCAGACAGACCTACGCTGGGCTGGCCCAGCACATACCAAGTGCTGCAGTACTAACTGGCTCTCACGCCCAAGAAACCATTTGTCTTCACTTCAGAACACACATAATCAGCAAAAAAGATGTGAAGGTCTTGGTGGCCAAACGAGCTGCTGACTGATAGGACAATCATTCCAATAATTACGACATTGATTGCTCACATATTACACGTTGCGTAAAACCAACCTCAGCCTTGCCAGACAAGTTATAATCTGGTATCTCTTGAAGCTAAAAGGGTTAGACCAGAACTAATTGGGGGCAACAAAAGATGACAGTGCTCAGTGCTGTGCATTTTTCATCACTAATAACACGTATAGATTACGTGGAGGACTTTTTGCAGGAGCAGGTCACGAAATATTAAATCTGGCAAGGAAGGGTTTGTGTTTCCTTATAAATAATGTATAGGAATGTACTGAAAGATGGGGAGGAAACTCTGCAATGTGTAATACAGTCAAATGAATCAGAATTCCCTGGAAAAGTGTGCAGCTCTGAGGAAACATGGTGTCTTGAGCAAGGGCAAAGCCTGGCAGGGATGGTGGTGTGATTTGAAGCTCACACAGTTCTCTGCTCTGTGCTTGCTCCAGCTGTGTTCAGTGTTTAAGGTCACCACTGTCATTTCTAACATCAGGCTGTCACTTCACAGCAGTGATCAAGCAGAGCCTGATTTTCACCAGCTAATTAAAGTGAAGGCCAGCACAGAGCAGCTGCCCTGGGAGGGTCTGGTCATCTCTAAGTGTACCAGAGCCCACACGAGTCCGGTTCAGAGCAGGATCCTGTGATCCAGGGCTGCTTCCAGTGAGGATTCCCTGCGTTGCTTCAGAGTTCACAACCAGTGTGAGATCAAACTGCAGGACAGGTTGTGATGCAGCTCCTCCTGCCGGGTTCTAACCCCGTCTTTGCTCCCGAGCATGGATGGAACATCCACCTTTGCTTTGTCCAAAGGTGTGTTTGCCCGTCTGGGCCGGGACTATCTCGCGTGTAGGGTTTGCCTGTAGGTTTGCTTGCATAACCCCGAGTCATAAACCCGGGACAGCTGATTTAGCACCAATTAATCTGCGCCCAAACTGTGCACAGTAACCCTTCTGTAAACCCGGCAGCTTTGTGTAAACTCTGCAGGTCGCCGAGTTGCCCGGGCAGGTTATTCCACTCCATGCCCCACTGAAGTCACCAGCCGTGATGGAGGGAGTGGACCCTCCCCGGGGCCATTCCAGCGGCCGAGGCAGGACGGGGAGGAAGCGCCGCTTGCTCCTCCCGGCCCTGCCCGGCCTCAGCTCGGGGTTCCTGCGGGAGGGATCCCCCGGGATGCCCCGGGAGCCCGGCGGGGGAAGGCGGGCACCGGCGGGGCCGCTCCCGGCGCTCGGGGAGGCGGAAGGGGAGGCGCCGCTTCCCGGTGCCGGCGGCGACAGGAGGGGCACGGTAATGGGAACGGGAAGCTGGGACGGGAATGGGAGCGGGTCCCCCCGGGGCGCGGTGGGTGCGCGGTGACCGCGAGCAGCGAGCGCGGCTCCGGTGCCTGGTGTTAATAAAAGCCACCGGGAGGGCTCCGAGTCGCCGGCCGGGCTCAGCAGAGGGAGCAGAGCCCCTCGCACAGCCCTCCCTGTGCCGCTTCATCCCTGGCGTGAGAGAAGGAGCCTGGAACACAGAACCAGGGCTGCTCGGGCGGGCAGAAGGGAGAGCAAGTGGCTGTTGGAAAGTCCTTTAAAACAGTTCCTAGAGTGTTGTTATATTAGAGCATCGTACGCCGGCGTCTTGCCGAATTTCCCCTAGATTGGTTGTACAGCACAGGGAGAAAATCATGGAATCACTGGCTGGTCTGGGTTGGAAGGACCTTAAGGATCATCCAGTTCCACCCTTTGCCATGGGAAGGGACACCTTCCACTGACCAGGTTGCTCATCCAACCTGACCCTGAGGCCAGGGCCAGGAATATATTTCCAAATGATTTATGCTGGTAGCTGTAAAGAGAAAAAGGATTCATTTTTCTATACATCTAACATTAAGATATTTTAAAGTCTTTAAACTGGACTATATCATGGTTATTGGAATTGTCAGTCTTCAATGAATAGCAGAATTTCCCACCTTTTTCCTGCCAAGCATGTCCGCACTCCGTGATTCCCTGAAGCAGAGTGTGAGAGATGGATCTAAAATCCCTGTGGAGCATGTTCAGCACGTGTTGCCTCACATTTGTTCCAAAGTTCATCGGTTTGATCTGCTGGCATCATCTCAGAGCCAGCGAGTTGTGAGCTTGGAAGGAAATGAAGGGAATTCCCTGCAAGGAGCAGTTCCTGACCTGGTGCTGCTCCTGATGCACCTGCTGTACAGCTGGAAGGGGACAACTGCCAGCAAATAAAGCCAGGAGGTGGTGGAGAAGCCACCCTGGGAAGCTGGAAGGGCTGCACCTGCACCAGGAGTGGGCAGAAGGTCCAGCTCCACTCAGACCTCGTTGCTTCAACCTCCTTATAAAACTTAAATTATTTTCTTCCACTATGTATTTTCATATTGTTCACTGAAAGTCAAGTTGGTGGATAGAGAGAGAAGATTCCTTTTAGTTACTTCCTGGTTTTGAGAGGGATCAGTCCAAAATTCTTCAATTAAATACTTATTTATACAAAATTGCTTTAAATCCCTCTTAGAGATACGTCTTTGGTGAATTTAAGGATACATCATTTGTGAAATGTGCTCCAGATTTTTCTTTTAACGGCTGATGATTTAAAGTCAGATCCTACACAGAAATATGAGCAAATCAAATCCCCTTGGATTCCGGTGTGCTGTGCTGGGGGTTGGATTTATTTGTCAAATACAAAACATTTACAAGCCCTGTGGTGATATTTTTGGAAGATAAACGGTAATTAATCGTGCTGAGAAACTGAACCTTCCATCACCCTTGCTGTGTCTTTGTGAGTACTGTACAGTGCAGGGTAAATGTTATTACTGCAAACATCCCAAATCCTCTGGAATTCCTAAAGATGTCCAATGGATGAGCACAGCATGTGCAGTTTTAAAGGAATACAGGAAAGGTAATCAGTGGTACATGGAGGGTGCAGGGTTTAAACTGAGTTCTGGGAAGATGTATTGATTGGAATCTCTAATCCTGGCACTGTAGGAATGGCTTCTGCACAGATTCCATGGGGTTTGGAAGTACCTGCTGAGGACACACACCAGGCCGAGGTGTTTGGATTTGGGACACCAAATCCAAACATGGCTTGGCTAATGGTAAAAATGGCGATGGTTCTGGCCAAAAGTGCCTTTATTAAATGACTCGATTTAATTAAATGAGTTGGTTTTTACCTTCTTTCTCCTTCAGAACAAGCAGCTGCTCAACCCTTCAATAGGGGGTGAAATATTTTTGGGTACTTTTGCTGTTTTGGCTGATTTGCTCCAGCTCATACAAACCAGTAGGAAAAGAGAAATCCCACATTTTGAAGCCTCTGAACTTGGTAACTGTTGGATTTTGTTCCTTCCTCGGGGTGGAATCGAGTGGGAGACGTGCTGAGATCTCTGGGATCACAACATTGGCAGAGCTCAGGTTCGTGCAGGGGGGATTCCCAAGGTGACAGCCACGAGGTTTCCGTGCAGACCATGCTCTGTGGAGCGTCCAGGGAGTGCAGGATGTAACAGCTGCATCAGGGAGGCTTGGAATTGTCTCCACACCACACTTCCTGCTGACCCTTGAGAGAAGGAGAAGGTAATGTTTGGATAACACCACTCTGAATGTTACTTGTTCCTCTCTTTCCCAGCAAGGAAGATGCCTCAGGACTCGTGGAACGGATTCTGAAGGTCACCGGTGCACTTCCCCAGACACCCACCATGACACTGGTTCCAGCGGGTGCCACGTCCACGAGGCCCCTGAAGTGGGTTTTTGTGTTTCTCCTGGTGTTCTCCACGATAACGACGTTGTACATAACCTTTCCTTCCAACGCTGTGCTTGAGAAGGTGAACCTGATGTATTTCTACGAGTATGAACCCGTTTACAAGCAGAACTACCCGTTCACGCTGCGGGAGCGCTGGAAGTGCCGGGACATCCGCCCGTTCCTGGTCATCCTGGTGGCTTCCCGACCCACGGAGGTGAAGGCCAGGCAGGCCATCAGGATAACGTGGGGCTCTCGGAGCTCCTGGTGGGGCCACCGAGTCCTGACCCTGTTCTTGCTGGGGCAGGACACCCAGAGAGGAGACGACGCGGCAGAGCTGTCGGTGGAGGACGAGAGCATCCTGTACGGAGACATCATCCAGCAGGATTTCAGGGACACCTACAGCAACCTCACCCTGAAGACCATCATGGGCTTCCGCTGGGTGGCCGAGTTCTGCCCCAGCACCAGGTTCCTCATGAAGACCGACAGCGATGTCTTCATCAACACCCCCAACCTGGTGGAGTTCCTGCTGCAGCGCAACTCCTCGGAGAGCCTTTTCACTGGTTACCCCCTCATCAACAACTTCGCCCACAGGGGCTTTGACGAAACCAGATCCATCTCCTACCAGGAATATCCCTTCAGGTCGTACCCTCCGTACTGCGGTGGGATGGGCTATGTCCTGGATGGAAAACTGGCCCTGAGGATTTATGAGCTGATGAGCCACGTCAGACCTGTGAAATTTGAGGATGTCTACGTTGGAATTTGCTTAAACATCCTTAAAGTCCACCTCAGTGTTCCAGAAGATGCCGAGCAGTTCTTCCTGTATAAAGTTAATTTTGATGCCTGTAAGTACAGACATCTGATTGCAGTTCACGGCCTTACACCGAGTGAACTCATCCAGTTTTGGCAGGATTTGTCATCCAGCAGTTCCGTGACTTGCCTTTGATTCTGGATTAACAAGGAAAACTTAAACCTGTTTGGGGAAATGCAAACCAAAAGCAGTTCTAGAGATGCCTTTGACAACACTGCAGTGGCAGCATTTCCCTGGAACATCCCAGCGCTCTTGAATAAAAACACCAGGAATTCAGAAAGCACTTTTCCATGTGCACTCAGGGTACTTTGGAATGCTCTGTCCCATCTGCCTCTGACACCTCCCCACGTGGTCAGCTCCAGGGATTTCTGCCTGAATCTTCTGGAATGGAGGAGAAGCCACCAAGGAATAACGTTTATGCCAAGAAACCGGCTTTGAGGACGCTTCCCAAATTCCTGCCTGGATTGTTTTTGTTGCTTTATGGCCACTCTCAATTATTTGTTCTCTCAAAACAACCTTCTTTCTGTGTCTCACCTCTGTGACCCTTCTGAGAGTGTCACCCCTGGGTATTTAAAGGTATCACCTCTGTCATGCTTCCAAGAACATTCCAAGCCTGTGGAATCTGCAGGAGCTGATGGGAAATTCTGGGAAAGTGGGGCACTTTTTGTGTGTATCTCTATGGGTAGAAAATAAAATTGTTTTGGGGTCTCAGACAGTGTTCCCAGACTCCTGGAGGGCAGGTGGAGTTCATGGCTTATGAGACATCCCAAAACCACTGGGATAATCCACCCCCACGTATAAACATCTCTGTGTGTGTCCTGATGCATCCCAAGAGCTTTGGAACCCCCAGGGAAGATGAAACCAGAATAATTTCCCGTGGGATTCGTGTCTGTTTCTCAATTAGTTTCCTCCCCCCACGCTTTAAAATGCGATAAAGGAAGAAACCCTCGATATTTCTATTTAAAGGAGACAAACTCTGCCCCATGTGTAAAGACCGCTTTTTAATCACTTTATTCATATCAGCAAGGCCCAGTTTTCAGTAGTTTACACTTCTAAGAGACAACAATACAGAATTTGCAGTTGCATGAACATAATTAATCTGGACACATCCACTACACGGGGAGGAGACTATGGTGACATCCTGGCCAGGGAGCAGCTCCCGTTCCCAAGGGATTTTTTTTTGCCTGGCAGAATTCCACAGTGTCTCCTAGAGACAAACCACAAGAGGTGCAGAAACCTCCAGGACCACGGGGGAGGTTTCACCAGTGCCTTCATTCCCTTGTGGGCAGGATTGAGTTTGGCTCTTTCCAACAGCTGCACGTGGGGCTTGAGGGGGGGATTGCAGGATTTGTAGGTATAAAAGTGAGGGTTTGGGGACAACACTCTCTAGACAAGATGTCAGTGTTCTAAGGGTGGATGTTAAGCTCAAAGTTTTTAAAAAATAAGGGTTTTTTTGTTGTTAAATAGCTGAAGATACAGTATTGGGTGAGTGAGGGAAGGATGCTCCTGTGTTTCCAGAAACAGGGACAACTACAGCTGTGCCACAGGTTTGGGATTTGGGATTTGATTGTTCTGTGGGCAGATCCTGAGAGCTCTGGGAGAAACATCTGCCTTGTTTGTACACCTCAGAACCCACCCCCCTCTGTTTTTTAGGAGCCTGCCGTGTTACCTGTTCAGAAATAAATTATTTGCCACAAGAACGCTGATGCTGCAGCACAGTCTGTATTGCTTCCCCCCCCACCAAAAATGGAATTGTGACTCTGCAGGCTTCAGAAAATAGATAAAGCTCCTGGTGAGGGACAAAGGAGGGTCACAGAGGACCAGACACACACCCATCACCTGCAGCTCTTTGGGGTTTATGTGCCCCAAGTGCTGACACTGCTCAGGGTTTGTACACACTGATCAGTTTGAAATGAATTGTCATCTACAGCGACAGCAACTCTGCAACAAATCCCACTGGAAAATAGCCCTGGTTTTCTGAAAAAAAAAAACAAAACAACAAAACAAACCCAAACCTTTCCAAATCTGGTTTGTATTTGAGTCTGACCTTATTATTGCTGTAAAGTTCCTAACTGTAAAATTCCTAAGCTCCTGTTTCTGCTTAAAGCCATGATTAGGGAAGTTTTTGGCATGAGCAGCCATGCAAGAGGTGAAAAACCTGCAGACCATGAACTAATCTAAGAACTGAAGTCAGGGGTGGGCCCAAATTTTATTGCATCTGCCTAAAATATTGTACTAAAAATGCCTAAAATTTTTCCAGATCCTAACTTTTGTTTGTTTGTTTTTCTCTCATGCAGTAAGTGGTTTAAAAGCTGTAGTAAATCAGAATTCCAAGTACTTGTGATTTGATAGGAAAATTGGGATTTCTGACCTGAAAAGCCTAATAATAATAATAATAATCCATTGGGCAAAGATGTTTGGGAATTGCTGCTGGATGGGGAGCAAAGGGGGGTTCTGATGTGGAATTCCTTGCCTGGATGTTATTCCAGAGGAGTTAAAATGCTGAAATGCTTTGTGTGCATTCCCTGGGATCAGTATTCCCAGGACATTTTCCTAAGTTTTGCCTGATGTTTCCCAGTCCCTGTTAAAGCACTTCAATGCAAGTAACTCACAGATGCCTGGAGGCACAACAAATAATGGGATTTTATCAGGTTTCTGTCGAATTTAAACTAAAACCTGATTGAAGGATGTGCCACTGAGTTCCTGACCCGGCTCCATCTGTTTCCTTAGGGGTGCTGAAGGAGGGTGGAGCTCCGTATATCCCAAATTTCCCTTTGTGTCCAAGCAGCCTGTTCCACTCTGGTCACTTAGGAAGCATTTGCAGTTTGCCCAAGGCAGAGGTGGCAGGGACAGGGATCCCAGGTTTTGGCAGGACAGGGATCTCATTCCTCCCTGGGAGGGTTGGGGGGCCTGGCACAGGTTGCCCAGAGAAGCTGTGGCTGCTCCTGGATCCCTGGAAGTGTCCCAGGCCAGGCTGGAGCAACCTGGGCTAGTGGAAGGTGTCCCTGCCCAGGGCAGGAGTGGAACTAAACAACCTTTAAGGTCCTTTCCAACCCAAACACACCCGGGGTAGAAGTGCAATATTCACACACTGAGGGCTCACGGGTGATTTTCCAGCCCCTGCTTCTGTTCCCTCTGGAGCTGCTCCACTCTGGAGTTTGCCCTGTTAAAGGCAGGTGGGTTTGAGCTTTGGAAAAATTGCCTCCATACAGGGTTGGCCATTTCAATGCAGGGGAAAAGTGCTTTATTTCCCTATTTTTAACTCATTCACACACAGAATCACAGACTGCTTTGGGTTGGAAGGGACCTTAAAGACCATCTCATTCCATCTTCCTTAGGACTGAGCAGACAGGAACTGACCTAATCCAGGAAACCCATGGAAGTGGGATTTAAAATTCCTCAAGAATTGCCCCTGAGCCTCTTATTTATGTTATTTATGGTTCTAGAAAGGCTTCAGCTGCATCCATTTGCTTACCAGAGCACCCTGACCACCCAGCAGAACTTTTGAGTTACCTGAGGGAAAACTCTAAACCAGCTGCTTCCCTAAACCTTGTCTGGTCAGCACCATAGAAATAAAACCAATTAAACTTCAACTCAGTATTAACTGTGTAGATCTCTATTTTTTTTCGCTGAGTCCTCAGGTTTAGAAAGGTCATTTATGAATATATGGAGCTCACCAAGGGGCAGCAGCTCCGGGCTCTGCAGTTGCCAAATTCCAGCAGAACACCCTCAATTGTAAACTTGGAATTTTGTACAGAGGCCTAAAAACCTCCTTTGGGAAACCAAAGGCTGGTAAGTTGTTTGTTTGTTTTTTCTGTAGTAAAATCGCTCACTAAATGTTTCTCTGTGTAAAACAAGTATCAGCTACCTTAGCAATATATCCATATTATTTAAAGCAGGGCTGTCCTGTATCCTGAGAGGCAGCTGATGCAGCACTTCAGTTCTAACTGCTGGAGTCTAAAACCTTCCCAATGTTTTACTTTTACCCCTGTGAATGGTTTAAACTCTGTAAGACCAGCAGCAGCACCCCAAGTCAGTGGGCAGTCCACGGTGCTGGATGGCATTTGCCTTATTTATATTTATATGAATCTAAACAATCTCTCAGTAAAACTGGCTCATTCGTGTCAAATCGGGTATTTTCAGACCTTTTAGGAGTGCGGGTGATGCCACCCTCACAGTGTCACCTGTGCCACCCTGTGGGACGAGCTCCCCGTGCCTGGTGCTGGACGGTGCAACAGAAGACGATGTGGGATCAGTTTGGTGTGAAACAAACCCGTGTCTCCTGCCAGCCCTGAGATGAACAAAGAATTCCTGACTCCAGCCTGGGAGACAAGGGGCAGGGGGGACTTGAAATCCCTCCCGTTTGCCACAGGGGCTGGGAGAGCCGCGGCGGAATTGGAGGGAATGCTGCGGCGTTCCCAGTGCCAGGCCAGGCTCAGGCCACTAGACGGAGCCACAGTGCCACCAAGCCCAGCCCCGCAGGGACAGGCAGGGAGAGTCCCAGCCCTTCCAGGAATTCTAGGAAGGATCAACCTGTCTGAACCCCCCCCCAGTTTGTAATCAGAGTGACGAACTCCATGGCAATCTACGATCCCAATCCTGATCGCTGAACATTGAAATGTCCCACGTGAGTTAACTGGGAGCTTGTGACATCCCATTGGGAACAGCCCAAATTCCTCAAGCACTGGACCGGCTGAACGACTGACAAGGTACATTTTGTCACACTGGACCACGGGAAAGATGCTCTTTGGCAGCAACTCAATCCATCAGTTCTGTGCCACGGGAGGCTCTTCCTGAGGGGGCTGATGTCACCAACGGAGCGACTCGGGCTCCAAAGAACTCCCATGGCAGGAGGAGCTCCCAGCTGTGTCCTGGCCACTGCCCCCCAAAGGCAGCTCTTCCTCTGGAGAGGTGCCCAGGCAGCAGAGCAGGTGGGAGGAACCCCTCGTGCCACGGCGGATGTTTCTGGCGACAGCGCCTGGCAACCCTTCCCAGCTGGAGGATGGAGCGTTAAGGCAGTGGGAGAACCCTGGATTGTGCAGGCTGCATCAGCAAAAAGGGGCATCACTCCCCCTCGTCGTCCCCCAGCTGTGTCACGACGGGATTTGGCACAAATCAGCGAAGTTCAGTGAAGGTTTGGGGGAGAAGCTTTGTGGACTAGCAGCAGGGAGCTCTGCTGGGCACTGAGCGTGGAGCTGGGAGAGCACACGGGGCCTCTCACCTCCTTCAGGCCTTCAGCTTCCAACCTAAAGCAGCTGAAACTCGTTTTTTAGAGTAATAAAAGCCCAAGTCACCAGGCTCGACAGAGACTGTTGGCCTGGGTGGCCAGGACGGTGCTGAGGGATGGGGAGAGGAGGCTGCAGAGGAAGCTCAAGGTGCTCCAGCAGCTCTTGCTGCAGACACTGGAAGGCTGGAGCAGGGCTGATTGGTGCCTGCCTGGAGGGGCTGGGAGTGACAGAGGGAATGATCCTGGAATAAACATGCAGGCAAACCCCTTCTGTACTGCACTGCACTGTTTTCCTAAATCCTGAGAGCAGGGCTTGCTTCCAGAGGGAGCCACCCTCCCACTGCTCCCTCAAGGCTGGGAATTCCTGCCATCTCGTTTTCCTGTCTGTCATGAGTGCTGGAGCACAGCCAGTGAACCAAGCTCTGGAGAAGGTCATGGATCCCTCAGGGATGCTCTGGAGAAGGTCATGGATCCCTCAGGGATGCTCTGGAGAAGGTCACGGATCCCTCAGGGATGCTCAGGAGAAGGTCATGGATCCCTCAGGGATTGTCCTTCTCCCTGGGCAGCTCCCCAGGCTGTGCCCTCCACAGGAGAGCTGGTGCAATGGGACATCTCCTGTGAAGGACACAGGAAAGGCTCTGCCTGGAGCTCTGACTCTGCTGCTGTGCCATTCCTGGCTCCGGGACTGAGCACTCCCATGGAAATAGCACACGAGGTTTGCATTTCCCAGCCTTCTGACCTCAAATACCTTTTCAAACTGAAATAACTGAAGTGCTCTGCAGTTTTTAACGTTTCCTGGGAGCTGCTTGGTGGAACTGCCAAGCTGCATTGCCAAGTCACTGCATGCTCTGCTCAAGGGATTAAAAAAAGTCAGGAGCCTCCCATCCTCCAGGGAAGGAGCAGGGCTGGACACTTCCCTCTCCTGCTTTTCACTTCTCAGAGTCAAAGGGCTCTACCTGGAGTCTGGGCTGAGCAGAGGCTGCCAAGGGATCCCTTACACATTTTGGACAGCACTGGTAAAGGCAACAGATCCAATTAAGAGCTGTGATTATCCCCAACAAATTAAAGGAGGGAGGTTCCTTGGGGAAGAGGTAACCTAGGAACAAAACTGGAAAGACTAAGATGGTAATTCCCTCTCGAGCAGGAATTTTATGCTCTTTGATTTTCTCCTTGAGAGACCCAGCCCTGCTCAGCACTCAAGAAGAGGCAATGCCAGTTAATGCAGCAGATCCCTGATTCCCCTCCAGACCCAAACACCAACAACCTCCAGCACCCTGAACCTTGAGCAGATGGTCCAGGACCATGTTTTGCAGGGAGATTCCAAGGATTGTTACAATTATCCAGCCTGGTCTGTCCATCTCACACACCCTGTCCCTCTGCAGTTGTTACCACGTGCAGAACAAACTCACCTCTGTCCTCGGTCAAACTTACAGAAGTCACAGGTTCCAAAATACAATTAAATACTGAAAGTTAGATCTAAGCAGGCTTTTCTCTAGATTTAACACAACCTTTCATCTCTACAAGGCAGTGATGCTGCCTGGGTTCTGCCCCGGGATTAACACCACGAATCCATCTGCAGTTGGTCCCAGGGATAACGACTTGGACAGCCCTGACTCGGGCAGCTCTGAGGAAATCCCTGCTTTGATGGGTTTCCCAGCAGTCACTAATGACATTAATTTTACCTTGCATCGCTTGCCAAGTCCAAAATAAGGTCAGGGTGATTCTTGGTGGAGGACAGACATTCTGCTCTCACAGCTGAGCTCTTTTCTCATCCAGGAGGTGTCGGAACCTCAGAGTATTTTGCTGAAGTTTGGATACAATATGGCCTAGAACTGTTACAGAGTAATGCACAGCCTGAATAAACTTGTGGCTTCAGGTAATTCAGTAGCTCTACCTACTCACATGCTTGGCAGGGATTTACTGGAGGGGGGGGAGGTTAAATGAAGCGAGAGAGCCAAGAGTGTGGCAGCAGGGGCAGGGTTGGCTCCTCTTCCTCCTTCATGCCAGAGGCCAATAATCACCATCCTTTTCCTATTCAGCCTTATCACTGTGGGTTAAAGGGATGAGGAACGTGAGCAGTCCCAGCTCTGGGGGAAAAGCAGCAGCACTGCCCCGACCCTGCCGTGCAGCTGGACCGACCAGGAGTGTCAGAAACGGGAGGGGAGCAGTCGGACTGCACAGGATCCGGAAAGAAAATGGTGCCATGGAAGGTTCCAGTCCGTTCTGGAGGAGCAGCGAGGTCACAGGAGGCAGGGGCACGTGGACAAACTGAACTGCTGTCATTGCTCAGCGTGGACTGGTTGTATTGCTCCTGGTGTCAAGCACAGAACAAAGTCCG
The DNA here is from genome assembly GCA_036023395.1 of Myiotriccus ornatus. Taxonomy (NCBI): domain Eukaryota; kingdom Metazoa; phylum Chordata; class Aves; order Passeriformes; family Tyrannidae; genus Myiotriccus; species Myiotriccus ornatus. The sequence goes on from JAYRBT010000010.1 coordinate 1,823,229, forward strand.
GAGGGATCCGCTCCTCCTGCGGACAATCTGAGCGGCTTTCACTCCTACTGTGTGAGTTCAGAGGGAGCCTCTGCTCACTGCTGCTCTTCTGTTTTGCTGCTACTCCTGAACTTCACCACCATGACCGTGATGTTGTCGGGGCACCCTCTGTAGAAGGACTGCAGGACGATGCTCTTGGCCCCGAAGTGCGGCTCGTCCAGGCGCTCCTTGATGAACCTCACGGCCTCCTCGTTGCTGAAGGCGTCCCACAGCCCGTCAGAGGCCAGGATCATGAACTCTGGCTGCAGTTTGTCCAGGTCAAAGCTGAGGATGTCGGGATCGGGGATCACAACGTTCAGGTTCTTCAGGGGGTAGTCTCCCAGGGAGCGGGACATGGCCAGGATCCCCTGCACGCGCCACGAGCCGTTGAAGCTGATGAAGCCACCTGGAGAGAGACACCAGCACTTAAAGCAGCTCTTTGAAACCTTAAAAGCATTTCTCTGGTTCCTGCCAGACCCAGCCCAAGCTCCATCCTGAGGGACACGGGTGCTACAGAGCTCAGCATGCAGGAGGTGCCTTCAGCGCATCTCGGAGCGCTGAGCTGGACTGCAAGAGGCAAAGCAGAGGAATCAGGAGTGGATCTGCTTTCAACCAAAGCAGCTCCCCCAGAGAGACCCACAGCTCATGGGACAGCACAGGAATTCCTGTTCTACACAGCTTACTGCTCAGGAAAACCCCTGGCGATGTGCAGAGGAAAAAACAGCGAACAAATCTTTACATCCCTGTTCGTGAACACCTTTTCCCGTGTGGTTCACGTTTCCCATTCCAGATCCCTGAAGGAGGCAGCACTGGGAACACCCTGCAGTGGCACACACGTCTCCCTTCAAGGCACAAAGCAAAGAAACAAGTGCAAAAACATTGACAGGCTCTTCCCAAACCGCCTCTGTCACACAGGACCAAAAACCCACGGATGCACCGTGGGATCCGACTGGTTTTGCCATCACCAGGATTAAGGATCTGGTTGAATCTGTTTTCTTTAGGGCTTGCTTAGAGGGAGGTGTGTTCAGCACTGGCTCTGCCACAGCCACACCTGGCTGCTCCACAGGGCCAGTGTGCCAGGAATGGCAATCAGGCAGCACTCAAGGTCACCCAGGAGAATCTGTGCCACCTCCAATTCCTGTGCATCCATCTGCACAACCAGCAGCTGTTCCATCACAGCGTTCCTGTCATCCTAACGGGGAGGAAAAGTCACTCGAGGACAAACAATTTGCAAACATGGAACGTTAAATGTAGGACAGGGTTTTCTATCTGCAAACTGTCTGCTCTGGTGTTCTTACAAATGTCTTTGTTCTTCGTTCAGCCTGGGTGTTATTTGTCACCTGTCTCCTCAATCTTCCCATGGCATTCCCATTCCTGGCTGGCTGATCTTATCTGTAAATTCCCTCTGCTTCCAGGTGAAACTCTTTCATTTAAGGATTCACTGTTGCCTAAAGGTTGAAACTTGATTTGTGTGAAAACCAGCAGAAACAAAGCCCTTTAACTGCCTGTTCTCATGAACATTCCTCTGGAGCCTCCACGAGGAAGAGGTTTCCTTCCATAATCAGAAGGAGGAAGGACTTGGGAGCCTCCTCTTTGGATACACAGCCAAGCAAACCTTAGTCCACACTTACTGCAGGCTCTGCAGGTCGAGCTTATGTGGACAAAGAGACCGAACTGCCCGTGGCACAAGTGGATTCCTGAAGTGTCTTTGGCACTTCTAATATTTTCTTTTATACAGGAATCCATATCAACTCCATAGAAATGCTCAGGAAAAGCAAACACTGCAATGCTGGCTGTGCCTGGAGAAAAAGGCATTAAAGGAATTGAGGCTTCTTGGCAACAGCACAAATGTTTTCAGCGTGAGCAAGGGCTGAGCTCACAGGATCAACGCTCAAGGTGAATAACTTGAGTTTCTGTCACCTTGTGCTTCCTCCCAGGCCAAACCCAGGCTGTTCCAAGGGCCATTATCCTATACCAACAGGGCAGTGCACAGCTGGAAAATCCCAGTGAAAGCTGGTGATGTGGTTACTGTCACCTCCTTCAGTTCCTCACAGCAGGGATGTGGATGCTGGAAAAAATCCAGGTGCCTTTTGCCACAGGAGCAGATCATTCAGCTGGGGCACTTTGCTTCAAGTTTACACTTAGGGGATGGAAAAAAAGGGATGTTCCAGAATGTAAAAGTACCTGGCAGTGGAATAAAGCGGATTGCATGTTTTTAGGAGCACTCTGAGGCCACAGCAGCGATGAGGTAACAGAGAAGGGAATTCATGAAGTCACAGGTCTAGGGAGAATATATTTCTTGTCCTAACATTTACCTGCCTGTGAAAATAATTTCTTCCTAAGTTGGAAGCTCCTGCAAAAATCCAGGTTCATTTTACCTGCTGTTGTGTTATAAAGCCTCATTTTCAGACAAATAATCAGATTATTTTTTTTCTCCTCAGTGAATTCCTCCTGGGCTTGGCTGGGAGGGAAGTGATTTTACAGGTGGCTTTTATGAACACATCCCCCAAATACCGAAGGGGAAGCAAAGAGAGACCAAGGTTTTTCTATTCCTTCTTCTCAGGACTTGTATATTTTTCTTTCCCCTGGGGGGAGCACACGTGGCCTTGGCTCTGCCATCGTGTTGATGACCTGTGGGTTTTAAATATGTTTTGTGCTCATGGAAAAACTCGTTATTTCCATTTTACAGAGGAAGGCTGGGAGGCAGAGAGGCCCTGCCCCTCTGGGGACAGCGCTCAGGGTGGGGTTAACACAAACCAGAGCAACTTCTTTCCTTCATCAGATAATTTGCTGCTGCTGCTGCTGTGGGAGCCGAGGCAGAAATGGGTTCAAAAAGACTTTGACAAATTCCTGGAGAACTGGCTATTAAACTTGATGATGCCAATGGAATTTCTAGCCCAGGAGGTGGCTGAAGTGACAAGTGAGGAAAGCGAGGACGATTCCTTGCAGAAAGGCTCCTGTTTGTCACATCCCTTCCCTCTGCTCCTGCCACAACTTCCATGTTTGTGCTCATTAGATTAGATGGGAAGAAAAAAAACCAGCTTTGATGAATTAAATTCATGCTCTGCTTATTTTGGAGACTAAAGCTGGCTCAGGCTCAGACGCAGCCAGGCTGTGGGTGGGGTTGGGGTGAAGCAGCTGCCGCTCCTGGTTATTCGCTGCTCCCTGCAGAGATCCCAAGGGATGGGATGGTCCACGGGCTGATGCTGCTCTTTCTACCCCAACACCAGCTTGTTAAGGAGTGGATCATCTGCTGCCATGTCTGTCTGCACTGTGATATCCCACTGGAAGTGCTGTCTGGATCATGGCAGCTTTGCTCCGCTGATCCCTCAGTTGGGCACTTTCCAGCCTCTCTCGGGACAAAGACGAAGGACTTTCACCCCAAAGCCAAACCAACTCACCAGCTCTCTTAATCCTCTTCCTCTCCTTCAGCTGGTAGGGCTTGTGGTCGTGGGACAGGGGAATGGCATTCCCGTCCTTGTCACACAGGACTCCTCGGGAATCGCCCACGTTGGCCACGGTCAGCTCCTTGTCGGACAACAGCGCGATCAGACACGTCGTGCCTGGAGAAACAGAGGGACAGGGGAGCCAAGCAGGCAGGTGGGGGGTGTACATGCAGACATGTGAATTATTAGCTGGGAAATGTTCTTCCTGTCACAGAATCCCAGAATCCTTGAGGCTGGGAGAGCCCTCCCAGACCACGGAGCCCCACCTTGTCCCCCAGCCCAGGGCACTGATCCACACCCCCAGTGGCAGAGGGGGGCTGGAGTGGGAGGAGATGGTTCCCATCTCCATCCTGCAACTGGGCTTGTCCTAATGGCCAAGGGAAGTCATGAAAGTACAAATTAGCCCCAGAGCCCCCCTGGCTGCTCCCAAGAACTGAACCTGCAGCAGTGGAGGGTGCTGGGACAACCCAGAGCTCCCTCCCCTCATACCCTCCACAGCTGAGGTCACTTCTTTATGTGAAAAAAAAGGGAAAAGATTGGACATTTTTAATTACTTTGACCTCTCAGTACACAGCAAATGCAGTTAGTCATTGATCAGTGTATCCAACAGGTGTTTGTCGGCTCACGGGGCAGGAAATCATTGGAAAAATGGGGTGGTTTTCAGGTGTGAACATTATAGTTTGTATTTTCCTTGATAGAGGGGGATGGATATTGGACAAAGCAGACCTTATTAAGACCATGACTTTTCTATAGTTCCCCTCCAGCTACCAGGACCTATAAAAACTCCAGCCATTACAAATATTCCTGGCCTGGGCTTGGGACCAGACGGCACCATTTCATTCATGCCCCAGAATCCAAAGATGGCAAGTAAGTTTTTAGACATGCAGGTTAAAAGGGAACAAAGATTAAAAGGGAATTTTAGCACTGATGGCACAGTTACAAGAGGCACTCTGGTACCTCTCAACAGTAAATAAAATTACCTTTATGCTGCGCCCTTTTTCTTTTAGGCAGACCAGAGAAGCACAGGTTGAGTTTTCACCTCTGTTATTAATTTACATGCGATTATTCACTGATAAAAAGGTTTATCACAGCTCTGGGAGAAGCACTTTGGGACCAGCCTGCCCAGTCTTGGGGATGAAATTCCACCAGCAGCCCTGGCAGGCCTTCAGCCTGTGCTCTGTGGCCTCCAAACCAAATTCTCGTGGCTGCTGCTTGTGGCATCTCCGCCCAAAACACAGTTCAAGGTTCTGCTTTGCTGTTCCCACGCCAGCAGCTAAATATCCTGTGACTGGTATAAATAAAATAGCCAGGAATAAACAAACTGTGTTCAGATGCCCTGTGTCCCTAAGGTTTATTTTTGACTTATTGGGCTGCCCTGCACAACTAGAGCTATTTTTTCACAAGGCAGGCACAGATAAATATATATATATTTACTAATAATTTTTTTGCAGTGGATGGACACATTGCAGACCTTTATGGATGTGGCTTCCAATTTGTTGCTGAACTGCCCAGCTTAATGGCTCACTGCTGACAGGACACAGAGAGGAACCTGCCCACCAGGATCCCAACAAAACAAGTGTCCTGCTCCAGAATTATCCCCTCTGAAGGCTGCAGGAGTTGGCCCTGAGGGTGTGAAGGCTGTGCCAAGAGGGGCAATGGGAGAATTACAGCAACAAACAGCACCTGCCTCGCTTTTCTGGGTGGAACTTTCCCTACAAAACATGCCAGCAGCCTCGGGCTGCCCTCCTGCAGCCTGCAGGGCTTGGGACCTGCCCGAGCTGGGGGAAGATTTCAGGTAAACTTCCTGGAATCCATTGGGTTGGAAAAGAGATCAGGGAGAGAAAGAACAGCTGCCTGGGGAGCTTGGGTGGGAAACAAAAGCTGGCAGATGTAAACCCAAGTCCTGCTGGAGCCACAGCAGCTCCAGGACACGCCGAGCCCTCGGCAGCAGCCGCAGATTCCACGCGACTGCCCGACGGAAAACTCCCAGATGGAACCGGGAACCCCCTTACACGAGTGCCCTGATGGGGCAGCCCTGCTGAGCCCTTCCCAGAGGAAATCAGCTGAAAGTTTAAAGCCTGTACTACGCTGGCTGTGGAGGTGTTGAGTTTTTTTTAAAGCCAGGTAAGATTATTGGTGTATTTTAGTGTTTTAGCATCAGGCAAGGCACCTGGGAGAGGTCCAAGTAGCACTTTGTGGATAGTCGTTTACTGAGGGGGAGAAAACACCTGATTAATAAATTAATTATATTTATATAATATTTTATATATATAATGTATATATATATAAAATAATATATTTGAAAAGTATTCTGTAAATAATATGGAATATAATTTTATATGTTATAATCAA
>JAYRBT010000010.1:1829144-1853406 GCA_036023395.1 Myiotriccus ornatus
GTATATATATATAAAATAATATATTTGAAAAGTATTCTGTAAATAATATGGAATATAATTTTATATGTTATAATCAATACATCCATTATATTTATATATCTATAATGTATATACATATATTTTCTATAATAGAATATAATATATTTTATATGTATTCTATATAATACATATTGTATATAATATATATTAAATGATATTAAAAAAAGTGTGTGTGTGTATATATATATATTAAAAAAAATACCCCAGGTGGGATCCAGCTCATCTGCAGGCACTGGAGAGCTTGTGTGGCATCCAAATCTCCTCCTGGTGCCTGGTGGGACAGCTCAGGGTGAGGAGAAACCCTCCTGGGCTCCTGATGGCCCCAGAGGGCTGGAACTCCCCCAGTGCCCTCCTGCCATCCTAATTCTTCAGCAGAGCGCAGGGAATGCCACCATGTCACTCCTTTCCCCCTCCCTGCTCAGCTGGAGACAATGTCCATGGGGACACTCCGATGACAGGACCTCTGGAAGGGCAGGGACAAGCCCAGGGCACGAAACTCAGCCCTGACTGGGCTGGATTGATTAAACCCCAAACAAAAACCAGCCCATGAACTCCATTCCCACCTTTTTTGGACAGTGCTCAGGCTGGAGTTCACACAATAATTAAGCAAGAACTGGTATTTTGGAGCTTCAATAACCATCAGAAAGAACCAGAACGACTGAGAACAGTGCAAAGAGCAGCACAAACCACAGTCCAGATTTATATTTGTGTTTGTTCCCCACCAGCAACTCACACCATGTCCAGCTTCACTCTCATTTACAGACCACACATCTTCATTTGCCTTCCAGGGACTTTAAATCCTAAACAAGAAGACTCCAGTGGTTTCCAGGGCAGAAATGTGACGTTTTTATGGCTCGCTCCGTGTCCCTCTGTGCCCATCTGCCTCAGCCCCTCCACGTGTCTCCTGCACTTCTCTTTTCCCTGCTCAGCTCGTCCCCCTCGGGCCACGCAAATGAAACTTCCATCACCCCCCCTGGAACAGGCAAGACTGAGACAAACCACCCTAGGAAAGTGTAAAGGGAGTCTTTGGCTTCGGAATGTGGATAAGAAGCGGTGTGGGACCATCGAGAGATCGTGGATTCCTCCTCCACCTGCCCTCCAAGTGACCCAACAACTCTAACCCAAAGCCATCGAAATAAATCTAATTCTCCAGCGATTATCTGCGAGAGGGGCAATGATACAACCCAGATGTGCTGCAGCAGGGATGGGAACGGCAGGAATTGCAGGGGCTGGAGCCCTGTCCTTGCTCTGACGTTCCCCAAAACGCCACCTCTGCATGGAAAAGGAGGGACAAACCAGGTCCTGAACAGCAGTTTGTCCTTCACTCCTTTCTAGGTTATGAAATATTTAAATAGCCACGGAATTTCTTTCAGCAGAAGCCCCACAGATGAGGGAAAATGCTGTTGTAATCTCCCAAATACACAGTTTTGATAAATTCCTGGGCTAAGTTCCTGTGAATGCTCCCAGCAGCTTTTGAAATGTGGATTTTTAAAGCACCCACCTCCTTTTCCTCAAATGTCTTTCAAAGTGTGTGGGGCCAAAGAGCCAACACACCATCCAGGCATCAATTCCCCAATCCCTCAGTGCTTGTGTTTCCCACAGTGAGCTGCACCTGCTCCTTCTCCCACTTATCAAAATCCAGTTCTGCAAAGCCTGAACCTAAAAATAACCCTCCTGAAAATTCAAGGTCTCACAATTCTTTAATCATCTCTACATAATGTGGGGTTTTCGTCCCGAAAATTAAAAGAGCTCCTTCTTTTAAAATAGATTAAAAGAAACATCGGGTTCTTAGAGGGATATAGAAATTACTTTGAATCTGTAAGGTTGAAGATTAATTTCCAACACAGAACAATTCCTACCTGGCTGTATAAAATACTGCTTTTACTTCCACTATCCCAGGTTGTTCCAACCTGGCCTTGGACACTTCCAGGGATCCAGGGGCAGCCACAGCTTCTCTGGGCAACCTGTGCCAGGGCCTCAGAGTCCTCTGAGGAAATTATTTCTCCCTCTTTCCTCTTTCTGGCTCTTCCCTTCCTCTTTTACATCTGTTGTTTTTATCATATTTAGTGCATCACTTGATTTCCTGCTCTTATAAACCCTCCTAAAAGCTCCTGGGCATGGTGAGCCCAAGCTCTGCCTCACTGGGAATGGCTTTAGCCAAGACTGGGAGAGAAATATTCCCAGAACTGCTTGGCAGGACAAGGATTTCAACACCTGGGGAGTTATTACTATTGGAAGTGCATTCCCACATTTCCCCAAAGCCTTCTGTGAAAAGGACTGAGCAGAACCCCAAAGCACAAAGACTCTGGATCAGGATTTTTTTTTTTTTTAATTTTAAGGGAAGATATAAATCCAGCAGATTTATTCTGCATTTTTAATGGGTTACTCTGAGAATGACCCACCACATCCCAGCCCTGATAACTTATTTATCCTCAAGCAACGGAGCACGATGATAAATTCCCTGTTAAAGCTCTTCGCAGAGACAAAACCCAACACTTTTCCCTAACAAAGCGTTTATTATCCCTGTTATTTATGATTTCTGCTGCGATTTTCCTGCTTTAACGTCCTCACTTTCTCCTTGTAAGCACTTTCTCTGGGGGGGAAAACCTCCTTCCTGCAGTGGCAGAAAGGGAGCAGGGTCATGGGAAAAGGGGCATCCTGGGGTTGGCCGAGCTCAACTCACCTCCCTCACCCACAGACAGCAAATATCAGCTCAGAAAACACGTTTCTGGGCTGACACCTGGCTCTGGATGCAGCTCCTAAATATCAATATCTTCCCTGACTGCCTGACAGCAGGGAAAGCTGAAATTCATCTCTTCTGTCGGGCAATAATGGAACTCAATTTCTGCAGGACTCTTGGGGGAGAGGGACCATCCGTTAAGGAAAAACCAATTGCTTCCAGGACAAAACCACCTCTGGAATCTCCCAGCAGGTTTGAGCTCCCTGTTAAATTCCAAAATGCCTTTAAATACCCAAACTTTGCAGTTTTTGTTTCCACCCCCAGATGTTTGGAGATGCCGTAAATCAAAGGAATGGGATTAACGAGCCGACAAAGCTGCGTCGGGAGAAAATATTCCTGCCCGAAATTACCTCGGCCTCAGTCAAGAATGCCACTTTTTAAACTAAGGGATTTAAAGATTATGAGAGGATTTGTATCCATCTGTCACTTTTGGCCTCCTTTCATTTTGTAAAGCTTCCTTAGTCAAACCTCCAATCTTGCCAGCATCGACTGTTTTCAGACGGATTCGTTTTGTTTGGGTGCTCTGAGGGGTTAAAGGGAAAGGTTCCCAAAGAGGTACTGGGATGTTGAGCCCATGGAAGCTGCATTTTATTAATACTGAATGTTGTCAGAAGGGCCAAATCAACCTGCAAACTTGTGCCAAAGCCCAGGACATTTTAGGGCGGTGCTGTTTGATTCTGGGCAAATGGATGCAGATGGATTCTGCCCACTTTGGGAGACACCCCTGGGAGAACGGAGTGAGCTGGGGGTGCAAACTCCTGGAAATGGGAGGGATGGGAAAGGTTTCCTGGATGGGAAAGGTGTGGAAGTGCTCCTGTACATGCAGCTATCAACCCCTGGATCACCTTAAACATCTCCCTTTCCAGTTTCACGTGGCACAATTCCACGTGATTACAGAAATTAAACCCTGGACAACACACTCCAGGGTGGGTCTGGTTGATCCCTCACCTGATTCCCTTTCAGCACCATCACTTTATTTTCCCCATTTGGGTTTTGAAAGATTGTTTCCTTCATTTTTCATGTCCCCCCCCACCCCAGCAGCTCGAGTTTCTCACTGAGCTCATTTCGGTGTGGGAGAAGGCCAAGAAAAAGGAAAATGCCACCACCAAGAGCTGAGTAGTTGGAGCCCCTGGGATCACCCACAGCTGCTCAGTTCTATTTAACTGCCCATTTTCTGTGCCTTGCTCACAATCACATCTCATTTCAAGAGCGGGGAGCACCATTTCTGCCTTCCTGGTAAACAAGTGCCACGATTAGGATGATGAGAGGGCTCCCTCACCGTGTTTTCATCTCTAGAGGTGTCCCCACCTGATTGGGAAGCTGAAATTTGGGGGTTTTATTTACAGCTCTGCTGTCTCTCCCTTTTGAACGTGTGTAAATGCTGGGACTTTCCTCAACCAGTTATTTCTGTGGCTTCTCATTTGCACGTGATTGTTTGATGGCCTGACAGAAGTCCCCAAATACGGGTTTCGAGCAGGTTTAATCTTAATTTTTGCCGTACAAACACATAGTTTTCTATAAAGGACAAAGCTTTTTTTCCCTTCTGACAGGAGTCAGTGCTTTCCTCCACTGCATTTTCCCCTTCCTAACAAAATTCCATCCACCAAAATACCTGGAGAGCTGGAGTGACCAAACCTGGGAACGAGATTCACACGCGACTCATCGGACCGGGAAATTCCCCGTGGAAAGAGACAAAGAGAAGCAGCAGAAAGCAACGACTTTGGAAGCTGATCTTTTTATGCATCACTAAAAACAGGCCACGTTTTTATTATATTCTGCACCCTCGTTTTTAACTCCTGTCCTCTGAGAACTCCCAGCTCCTCCTGTTTGCGAAGGCAGCGCCCGGGGCTCGGGAGCATCTCAGATCACAGGAGCTGGGAGCAGCAGCCTCATTTCTTGGGTTAATGAGGGGATATCAGCGATAAAGTGACACAGCTTGGTAATTACCTGACTCCAGCAAAGCTCCCCAGCCCTGCGAGCACCCGGAACGCTCCGTCTGCAAACGGCATTTTGAGCTGCTCCAGCGCCCTCGAGATCAAAGGAGCTCAGAGGGAATCTCGTTGCTGGTGAGGGGGAGGCTGAGGAGGAGCCTGAACAAAGCTGATCAGTAGTTGGAGCATCTTAAGCACTTCAGGGCACTTCAGTGTGAGTAGAAATGATAGAACAAAGTGCCAGCACCTCGGCAGGGCTGGGATTGCCAGAGCTGGGAGTGACGAGGGACTCGGATGGTGGCAACTTTATCAGGGTGCAGTGACCAACCCAGAGGGATCCGCAGGGCAGTGTCTGCAAAAACCATCTACACGGGGTGAAAAGCCACCTAAACAGAGTGAAAACCCATCTGATCAGGGTGAAAAGCCCAGCTATGAGTTCAAGGCTTCTGCCTAAAGCAGCTGGAAGGAAAGCCTGGAGCTGAGCTGAGCACAGTTCCCCGGGGGCACCAGGGGAGGGACAGAGCAAGGAAGAGCCACAGGGAGTAAGAAAGAGCCCCAGAATGGGGACATACTGAGTGTAAACCCTCTTTTTGCACTACAGGGCTGCCCGAGGCTGGTGGTGGGTGGGGCTGTGGCTGAAAGGAGACGGTGAGTTCCAGGGCTCAGTGGAGAACAAAGAACAGCATCTTTCAGATCTCCACACACACCTCCAGCCCAACTGCCTGCCACGAATATGAATTCAGCAGTAAAATCATGAGCTGCCCTTTCTGCTCCATTCTTCCTTTACAAGGTTGCAAGTTACCAACTTATTTAAACACTAAGAGACTTGGGGAAACTCAGGGCAAACAGCATTTACTGGGGACTATTTTGGAAAATCAGTGAAAAGCATCGAGAGTGTGTCTTTTCCTTGTGACTGTAAAGGAGTACCTGCATCAGGACAAGTCTGAAGGATCTAAAAGCTGCAAGACATTTCTACCCACTAGAGAACAACATGCTAGTAAAAAGTAAGTATCAAAGCTGAAAACCCCTGTAACTGCACTGTTAAAATGCCTCGAAACCCACACAAATCGCCTGGGTTTTACTGTCCATGTGCATTGGGGACATTTAAAATCAGATGCTGGGACCAGCCAGCACACTCTGAGCTGGGAAAGCCCAAAAAGAAGTTGGTTGTGAAGGAGAAAAGAGCAAAAAGCAGGTGGCACCATTTGCAGAGACATTCAGGAGGCACAGGCAGATCAATCACCATCAGCGCACAGAGGACAAAGAGCCGGGAGAAGAAGAAGTGTCCTCTCAGTTGGTTGACATTCCATCGCTCAAGGGGGAACATTTTCTACCTCAGCTTGAGGAGAAAGCAATATTTCACCGAGTCACCTCCTACCTGTGAGGACAAAGTTCAGCCTTCGAGCTCGAGGTGTCTGGAGAGAGACTGAGCAGGAAAATGGAACCTCAAAAGAGACACAACCCTACCTGCTTCATCATAGGACACCGTCAGCTTTTCCAGCATCTCCCGGTCAATGGATAAGATCTGCTGCTCCAGGATGGTCTGGTAGGACAGGACACTGTTCTCCTTGTCCTTCTCATAGTCTTGAAGGTGCTGCTTCAGGACCTCGGGCAGGCGGGACTTCACGTACTCTGCTGCCGACTGGGGAGCGAAGAGGCAGAGCTTTAATTAATTCCTATCCATTAATTAGAGGCAGGGATATAATGGACCAAATTCCCCTGAGCTGGGGCACAGCCCACTCTTCAGCAGGGAGTTTGGGGCAGTTCAGAGTTACCCACACCCCCCACCCCCAAGCAGCTCGACTTCACCACGGGTGTATTCGGAAAATAAACCCGCGAAATCCACCGCCTTTATTCCAAATTTTAAAGCACAAAGTGCATCCACACACGGAAAATCGGTGGGATGTCTTTCTCGTGACTGCTGCAGGCCAGGAGGAGACAGCAGCTGACACAAGGTGGCATGGTTGTGCTGATGTTACACAGCCTGGTGTAACAACGACGTAACGTGGGAGTAACCAGTGAGAGCATCTGCCCCTGGACAGGTGCCCGTCCCATCCCTCTGGAATTGGGCTCTGAGAGACCCCAAACACAGCCAGGCTTCCTGCTTTTCAGCACTGCCACCCCTCCCCTGGGAGTATCACACTCCCACTGCAGGAGGGAACAGAAATTCCCTCCTCCTGGCACGGGTTTGAGTTGGGTTTGGAGCTGGAAAAGCGGGATGCAGCAAGGGATGCTGCTCCCTGCTCCGGCTTTCCTGCCAGTCTGGAGACAAAAGAGGAAAACAAACTATAGCAAGGTTGTTTTATTCCAGGCCTGGGACTGACCAGGAGTTACCTCTGCTCTCCAGCAGGCTCTTCCCGGGGTTATATTTAGTTTTCCAAAGTCAATCACCGATTAAATTGCAACCTTAAAACACCCCTCAAGTTGTGTTCCAGGTTTCTGCACGCTGAGCCACGGGACACCAAGGGAATTGTTCTGGGAAAACTAAAGGAACTCTCCACCTGAGTCCAGCATATCTAATGTCACATTTTTAGAGTTGTTTTCTTCCCTGGGAAGGCCAAAGGATACGCTGGATTAAGGATACAAAGGATTAATTTAGCCCAAGTTCAGGCATTTCTGTGTCACCTTTGAGAAGAGGTTTGGTTCTGGGCGGGGGGGGAGGATTTTTGTGCTCTCCTTGAGGGAGAATTTAGGAATTCTAAAGCACAGTTGATGCACATTCCTCTTCTGAAACACATCTTGTGCCAGTGACTGAGTACTGGTACAATACAGGCTGTAAACGTGGAGGGAAAACCACCCATCCTGTCCCAAAGATCTTGGGAAGTGGAAACCAGGAGACAGACGGGAAAACCATCGGGACCATCATCAAGTTTTCCCATGGGGATGACACCTATTCCAAGAGTGATCTCACAGGTGGGGGCTTTCCCCCCTCAGTGAGAAGCAAAACCCAACACTTGCTTAGCCTTTATGGAGATGTTATTAAAGATTGAAACTATCCTCTTTCCCTCTGTATGGTCCCTCTTACAGGAAGGAATTACAAATGCAGCTGCTCCTGGGAAACACCTGAGCTCAGGGATTAGATTTGTTGGTCATTCTCACTCATCCCTATGGGAAAACAACTCAGAGTGTAGCCACTTCTTTTATAAAATTGGAACTCCACCATCTCCCATGCACCTGCTTTCAGTCTGAAACACCCTCCTCCAAATTAAATAAAGGATTGGCTTGAATACCTTAATTGACTTTAGGGTATTTTGTCCTACCATGGAAAATTAATACTTCATATATAGAGGATCTATTTTAAAATATCTACATACAATGAAATACACTTGAAGAGCTTATTCACCAAAAGGAAAAAAAAAATAAAAATCACATTTTACTCTGTTCACTAAAAAAAAAAACCCTGATAAAAATCCCATCAGGAACTGCTGAAATCCCTCATTCTGCAGCAACCTGAACCCCAAACACAGCCAGTGTCCTTCTGTCACCCCCAAATCCGCCCACATTTTTTAACTGCTGAGAAATCCTTACTCAAAGGAAATTTTCCTTGGATAAATGATGCCAACCACACGCTGAAATTTGTTCTGCTTTTCTCAAGAGGATCCTTCTGGGAGCCGCTTTGTACGTGGGGAAGGAAAGGTCTAAAATGGTTAATTAAAGGCTTCTTTACGAAGCTACTTCAAAAGCCAAGTGGTGGTTTGACAAAGCATCTCCTCACACACTTTGTTTGGGGGAATTCTGGAAAGGTTTCCAATGTGCAGTGGAGATTTGGTGGGTGGGAAGTCACCATATCCAGCAGGGACAGCTGCATCCCTCCTCATCCTCATCCCATTCCACGGGCTCACCACATCCTGTACCCGACCTCACCAACCCGCCTGACCCTTAAAATTCAAATTTCACCAAATCCTCCACGTTTTTGGCCCTTGAACCACTCAAACAGGTCCCATCAAACGGTGCTACTCGCTGACAGACGCCAGTGGAAAAGGGAAGACCCTTTCCAAGAGGCAAAGCCCCGGGAATGCTGTTCAGCCCGCGGTGGGGAGCAGGGGGAGGGAGGCAGAACACCCTACATTCCATGGTTCTCCACACAAATGCTCACACGTGGAAGGGATTCTCTCCTTGTGGGCACAAGTGGGAACGTTCCGGGCGCTCCGGGACAAAACGTGTCAATTAGGACGACGAGGGTTAAGCGGCTCCACCGCCCCGTGAAGAGCAACCGTGGCAAACCAAGGCCACGGGAAGAGCAGAACACTGGCATGGAAAGCACCGAGGGACCAGCCCAGCTGGAACAGCCTCCATTTACAATCACACAGCTCCAGTTTAAGGAAGGGAAGGTGCACACTCGGCTGCCTCAGACCCACCCTCGGCACCGGCTCCCGGGAGTTCCAGGGGGAGGAGGGACCCCACGAATTTATGATCTTAATGTTCCTGAGGCAATTAATTCTCCCTGCCCAGCTACTGCAGATATTCAGGGAGCAGGGGAAATGCGGGATCCAGTTTGGAGCGTGGCGTTGTGGTGTGGCTCCTGCGCCAGGATCCCTCTGTCACTCCTCACTCCCTCTGTTTTTCCACAGGTTTCCTTTCCCTCCAAAGACAAGTGGGTCACTGCAAGTTTCCTCCTTCAGAGATGATGATGCCCCATCGCTGGAAGAGGATCAGGGTTGGACAGGACCTGGGATACTGGGAAGGTGTCCCTGCACATGGCAGAGGGTGGGGCTGGATGGGCTTTAAGGTCCTTTCCAACCCAAACCATTCCAGGGTTTTATAAATAGCACCCATGCAAAGGTGTCTCCTGTGTTTTGGATATCACTGGTTATGTATTTCAGAGCACACCAAAAACCAGTCTGGGTGTGGAATGTTCCAGCACTGAGAAGCCCCCTCAGATGAGGAAGTCAAAAGAGAACTTGTGTGAAGGTGAAGATTAATTCTGCAGGGAGAAAATAACATCATAAAGACAAAAGACTTCAAAGGAAGGACACTCCTGAGGCTTGACAGGACAAAAGGTCCAAGAGCTGCAAGGCCAAGGAGAAAAGAAGATCCAGGGAGCAAACCTCAGAGAGAAATGATCTGGATGAAAACTATCCCGATGCATAAAAACCTGGAATTAACCCGGCTAAGCCATCTCCAACTCGAGGACACACAAACACAGTCAGAACAGCACCCAAGTATCAAAGAACAGACCCTGAGAAACAAATGGAACAGCCTCCCATGGAAATCAGGACTCAATCCCACTCGGATTAAGACTCTCCCAGGATGAAAATGCATCTCCAACACTGCTGGGTGCTCCTGGGGCGTGGGAGACTCTCACTGTCACCGTCCCACACTCCTGGAAAAGCTTCCAGCTGGAGGTGCTGTTTGAAATATATGACGATCCCCTCTGGAATTTCGCATTCCACGTTTCACTCCTGAGCAAAACTCCCTTTATATGCAGGTTTTTGGACTTGCATCTTAAAAAAAAACCAAAAAAACCCCCACCAAATCCACCCACCCGATTCATTATTCTAAGAACAGTGCCCTTAACTTCTTAGGTATCTCCCAACAGGATAGTAAAAACCATGGAGTGATAAGGTTGTGGACAAAAAATACATTCCAGAAAGTCCATTAATGATTTTTTTTTTTGGTAGCAATGCTACAAGGCTTTTGTGGTCATTTCCAAAAAGGACAGAAATATATATATTTAGACACATATAGATATAAAAATTAAGATTTTTAGATTAAAGAAATCACATCCCAGACTAAAGAAAAGACCTGGAAGTCCATCTCTCCATGATCGACGTCATTCTGGTGGAGATGTCCCTGTTTCCAGGGGTGAACCAGGACAACTTCGGGAGCACATTCCATGCCCAGCCACGGTTGTCCTCAAACATGATGAGGATTTGTTCCCCTTTAATCTCGTTCCAGGAGTTGTTTCTTGGCATTCTGGGAACGACTAAAGACTGTTCTTTGTGTTCCTGCCTCCCTGAGAGCTCAGCTTAGGGCAGACAAACCAGGGAGAGCTGGTGGTGATGGAATTAGACACCAAAATTCCGCTTCCAGCCCCGCTGACTTCAGAGCAATTGCCATTCCTCAGCCCCAGCTCTCCCGCCCCACACCCGAATTTGGGATCAGCTGCCTGTTCTTCAGCAGCAGGGACACGAAGAACTGCCCTGAAGTCAGTGGGATTTTGCTGAGCCAAACCCCTTGGAATAAGGACATGGAGCTATGAATAGTTATTCAAAGGGAAAACACATGAGAGCAAAACAGAATCTGCTCTCAAGAGGATAATGCAAGATCTACAAACGGCACCAGGACAAACAGTTTGCCCTCTAAAGCAAAGAACTATTTAAAGGACAAAGATGCCAAGAGAAACTGTGGGTAGAGTTTTCCTCTAACACAAAACTCTGGGACATTTAGACTATTATTCCTATTAAAATGTCTTTGTTTTTTTTTTTCTTCTCCACAGTGACCATTCAGTTCAATTCTATCGAACTAGGAAAGCCAAACTCACGATTTAAAATCAATTCATTAGCTGAGTGAAAATGTTTGAGGGACTCAGAGATCCTCTCCCAGGATTTCCAACGGCACTGAAGGCTGAAAACACCACGATCACTTTGCAGCCCGTGCACCAATTATTTCCAGGGCAGGAAAAATATTAGCCTGACAAACATCTTCACTTAATCAGATGCTGTATAACCACGAGAAAATTATCTTCCATCTTCCCACGAGGGCGTGGTCAGCGAGGTGCTTGTTTGCCCTTAAAACCCGATTTTAATTAATTAATTAAAACGAACAAAGACACGCTCCAAGCAGTGCCACAGATGAGGAAAGACAAGGCACCAAGACCGATTCCTCTTCACCGCACTTGGCAGAGCTTCAAGGAATATTCTGGAATCTGGATGTCTAATTAGAAGATTAATTGTATCAAGGCAAGGGGGCATCACTCTAATTATCTTGTCTGGCATCTTGAATCAGGACCACAGCACTTCCCTGTCTCGTCCTCTGAAGGGATAAGTCATTTTGAAAAATATGAAAATATTCACAGAGTCTTTCACAGCCCCTGGAAGTTAATTATCTTTGCTGGGAGAGGATAAATTCACATTCCACACAAAACTGTTCCCGTTATTTGCAATCTGAATGCTCTGTTATCTGTGACTTTCAGCCACTGAATCAAGTCAAATGTCTGCTCACCTACATTCCCCTTTCTCATGTAAATACATGCAAATGGCTCAGATCACCCCATTATCTTCCCATTGATGAACTCAGCAGCTGGAACTCCCTGAATGGCACATTAGTACCTGTCACATTTTCCTGCACCCTTTTTCATCTTTTCTGCCATTCATGTGGTTCTCCTTGGAACACTCTTATTTTCCAGCTTTGTTCTTTAGGGGGGAATCATCACAGCAAGGCAACCCACCAGAGAGGGAGGAAAGCTTATTAACACCAAAACTACTTCCTTATTTTTATTAACCTGGCTCACCACTGCCTTGGGATCTCCTGGAGCTCCTAAATCTTCCTTTGGGACCTGTGCAATATTGGATATACAGACCTGTGGTTGATTACACTGAATTTCATGTGATCGCCCAACAAGTGAATCAAATCCCTCTGGATGGTTAATTGAACATCATTATTTATCACTTCTCCAATCTTCGGTGACATTTTAAGTCACATCCCCTCCAGGACCAGGATGTTCACCAACATCAACAATTTCTGTTTGTCTGGCTTGGGTTTTAGCCCAGAAAGCTCTGGAAGTCAAGGCAGATTGGGAAGTTTTCAGCTCAGAATTACAGGTTTCTGTGAGTGGGACTCAACCACGATCCTCGCCTTGGACAACTGTTATGAGACTCCTGGAAAATAACAGGTGGAGCGGGAATAACTCTGTGGAAAAAATCCAGGTGGAATAATCAGCAGCAGGGAAAAAACCCATCAGAGTTCATCCATCCTCGGGGAGGGGGAGGGTGATAATTTATGATCCTTCTGAACAGGCACAACAAGCTGAAAGACAGGAAATTCCACTGAAACCTGAATAAAAGCTCTTTTTTCAGGGCCAAGCACCGAGGCTGTGGAGTCACCATCTTGGAGACATCAAAGCCCAGCTGGACTGTCCTGGATGAAGCTGCTCCAGTTGTCCCTTCTCCAGCAAACACTGGGCTGGGTGGTCTTCAGAGGCACCTCCAACCTCAGCCCCTCTGTGACCCTGTACAAACATTTCCAGGGAATCCCATGGGATGGCTGCTCCACCCAGAATATTTATTCCAGTTGTCCAGACAACTGCACAGATTCACTCAAAAATATTTAGTGAGCATATTCAGAATGATGAGAGCAAAAGGAGTTTATTCCCCTCGTGAAAGGAAAAGCACTTAAACTGCATTTGCTCTGACACAAACTCTGAATTTTCATCGTGCTGGGAAGGCAATTATTACCCATGTCCTTCTTCGGAGAAGAATTAAGATTCGTGGGGAAATTAAACTGAGAATTAGCCACAGACAAAGCACTTTTAGAACCTTCCTGTTAGTTTAAACAAGCAGAAACCTGAGGCTGAGTGTAAAGGTGATGGATTTCCTAAATCCTGGAAGGGGCACAAGCACAGACACAAAAGAATTCCGATTTCCACACCCACATGGCCATAAGTAAAGGGCATTAATATTTGGGATGCAAGATTAATATTTTCATTTAGCAAAGGGCACGATTGAGTTGATGGAACAAAGCAAAATATATTTGATTGAAGTACTAAAATAAAAGGACTGTCAAGATTTCATCTGATTTTTATGCTAACTGGTTGTAAATTTTAAAATAGATGAGCCAGATAATAAAATAGGAGATATATAAACAAGGTTTTAAAATGCATGAAAAGACCTGTCCACTACCAGTTATCAGTGCAGGAAAAGCTAGGTGCCAAATTCCAATTTATTGATTAAATATAAATAGCTCTACAGCAGGGACTGCACTTGCTCAAGGCCTGCCAGAAACATTTCACCCAACCAGGATGAACGGAGGCATCTTCTTTTATTACTGAAATCAAATCTAAGCAAAGGGGGATCATTTTTTCTATTGGCATCAACAAGCAGAAGCGAGAGAAGGAGCAATAACCCAGAAAATCATGGTCAAAATGTCATAAACCAACTAACCTCACGTGGGTGCTGAAGTGCTCATTTTGCACTCCTTTCTGATACAGCAAAATACTGCAGTTTGTCTTTTACTGAGCTCACCAACCTCAGCACAGAAGGGGGAAAAAAATGAGGTTTGCAAAACAACTGCAGCTCGAAATGGCATTTAAAACTCGGGGACTGTAACCTCGAATCAACGCAGACCCTGCACTGAAAGCTTTTATTAGGAATGAAAATGCCTTAAAACTACTCCAGGGGATTTCTACAGGTGTTTCTGTGCTGAAGCTTTTGCAAAGAGCTTTTTTTTTTTTTTTTTTTTAGTGAAAAAACAGTTTTACCAGAGGCCTTTCATCCTGTAGTTGAGGGGAAAAAAAATGTATTTATAGCCTATTAGACTCAATTAAATAGCAAGGAGCATTCATCTTTCTCTGCCACTGTTCTCTCCCTCCAAGTAGAGTGGAATATTTTAGTCTAAATGGTCTCTCCTGATTTAGAGACATCACTTTCTGCCAAGCAGAAATCATCACAAAAACTAGAAAGATTCAGCCTGGCTTTGTTACACGGGAGACCAGAAAGACTCTCTTTTCACTCCGAATTCCACCAGTGCTCAACCATCTGCTCACAAACCTGTCTCCCGTTCCTCCTTCTCCCGAATGCTCCCAAAGGAAGCATTTCCATCATTTCACCCAGGACGGCTCCAAAGCTTTGCAAGCAGAAAATGGAGAGGGGTTTTCGAGCGACAGCTGAGTGTCAGTGGCCAAAATGTTATTATTTCGCCTTCCTCGGCCGTGAATCGCCTGCACATCCTCACCCGAGAGCACCAGCAAAGCTGGAGCAGGAGCTTTAACCCCGGAGCCAGGTCCTGTCCTGGTAAGGCCTCTACTAAATGGGTTAAATCTAATGCTGGAAACAATTCCTAAGCTCTTGTTTAAGTTTCTCTTACCAGTGACCCTAAATAAACCGATCTGTATTAAGCAATCCCGTTGCTAATTAGCCCCCTGTCACATCCAGGGGGGAGAAGGAGATAAGAGCGAGATAAACCCCCTTGGTGAGAGGAGCAAAGTCCCGAAGCTGCAGAGCCCTGGGGTTTATCCCAGCAGCTCCCAGCGAGGGATCCCTGAATGGAGACACAACTGGGACCTGTTCCAGGTGGATTTACCGGAGTCTGTCTCTTCCAAAGCTGAACAAACCCTGCACACCAACAGTTAACAAGGGAAATGGAGTCCTTTCCATAATTCACCCCCGCGCCCGATGACATTTTCCTTCGGCCACGTATTAAAATCTGGGAGGAGAACAACTCTGGGACTCGCTGAGCTCTGTTTAAAGGTAATTATGGCTCTTTTGCTTAGGTCCTCTCCTCTCCCTGGCTTTGAAAAGGCCACTGTATTGACCCATGTCACAGATAATGAGCTGGAGCCAGCGAGGAAAGCGCCGCGTTCCCAGTTCGTGTCAAACTAATCCAACGGCGTGCAGCAATAAAGCAAACTTTTGTCTCCTCCCCGGGTGCTACTGTAAGACCAGCCTGCCAGGAAAAGAGATTTCTCCTGCCTGCCAGACTTTGTGATCATGTGGGTGATAAGCAGCTGAAACATAAGATTATGGGACAACACAGTGTTTAAAAAGGCGACTGGAATCCCGACTGTGTGTAAATAGTGGGGTGATAATGATTGCCTGTGGTAAAGTTACTGTGGAGTTGTTCAGGGAAAACTGTGTCCACTTGTTACAGCTGGAATTTGAGGATCAAGAGAACAACTGAGGGTTTAAGAAAACAACAACAAAAAGAGAAAACAATCGGGAAAATAACCTCAAAAGGTTATTTCCTTCCAGAGAAGGAAACTTTTCCTCTGAGGAGCTACAGGTGGAAGAGGTGAGGATGTGGAGAAGGCCCTGGAGCAAGAGGGGCTTAGAGATGCTGTGCTGACACTGGCTGGATCACAGCTCCTCTTTCTACGAAGAGGAGGAATCAGAGAATTCCTTGGTACATCAGAAACCGAGGAGAAAAAGGATGGCCTTGGCAGGATCTCAGCCCACCCAGCTCAGCTCATCCTGCTCCGGGAAGTGGCTTCGCCTTGGGATTCTCCGTTTCCGTGGGGTGTTTCATCTCCCCAAGCTGAAGGACCTGGAAACTCACATGAAATAAAACACCTTCTTCAGTAAGAAAAGACAAACCTTCCAGAGTGGACTGAATTGATGTCAGGGAGTAATTAGATAAACCACTTAATTAAATGGCACAGACTCGAAGACAGGGACTTCATTAAATATAAAAAGCAGCCAAGTCGAATCCATAAATAGTTTCCAAAATGTGTTCATTTTCTGGGGCCATTTCACTACATAAACACTGAGAGCTGTACCCTTGAGAGAAGGAGAGGCATAAATCAGGCCCCAGTCAGGACAAACACCAGTGCCTGGGTGTCATTCCTCCCTCCCTCTGAAAATGCACATGTCAAAGAGCAGAACCAGAACTGCTCGTGCCTGTGTGACCAGCACATCTCTGGCTCCTGAGCCCAAAAGCACACGGGGAGCAGCAGGCAGTGCTCACACCCCTGAAGGGCCTGGCCAGCCTGATCCCACCAAAAAGGTGGGAAAATAAGGAGGAAAGAGACAGATGCAGGAAAAAAAAGAATGGAGATACTAATTAAAGGGAGAAGAGCGAGAGAAGGGGAATGAAGGCAGAAAAAGGGAAGATGAAACCAATTTTGTTCAAGGAATGACTGGATGTGGCACTTGGAGCTCTGGTCTGGCTGACAAGGTGGTGGTTGATCAAAAGTTGGAGTTGATGATCTTGGAGGTCTTTTCCAACCTCAGTGAATCTGTCATTCAGTGCCAGGGAAATGTAAGTGACCATTTAAAAGACATTTTCCTGAAACACACTTTAATTAAACGAAGTGGTACACAGTAATTTTGTTTCTCTAGCTCCTTAGGACAGGGGTTGTTAAATTAACAAGGGAGAAGGTCAAGTATTCCAGCTATTGAGTGGATGGAGAATGGGAGGCTGAGCAGGGAATTGTTCAGCTGAGGGGAGAAACCTGAATTCAGGATACGCTGATTTACAGACAGGAATAAGCAGAGCCCGGTGACGAGCTGAGCCCTCAGCCACAGACACACACCGTGAGTCCCTGCTAACATTAAAGAGCGTGTTGTAGTCATCCTTTAGTGCTTTTTCTCTCTCTACACATCACCAGGCTGTACTGCACCCGAACTGGGGCACTCCAGCAGCACCACACTCCAGGTGACAGCCGTGCCCAGGGCTCCTCCTCGCAGGGACAGCACCAGCCACCTCTATCAAGTGAGGCTGATTAAATAAATGTTCCAGCAGCTCCTTCCCCTTCCTGCTTCCCTTTGCAATTTCTTCCTATTTCTGAGAGCAGCCACAGCACGGATTAAATGTCCATGATAGCACGCTATAAAAACTTCAAAGAAGCAACTGGAAGTCATTCTGCTTCTGCATTAGAGAACCCTCCTTGAAAAAGCTCCTGGGCTGCAGAGATAAGAGCACAGCTTTGATTTTAAGGCTTTTGTATTGCTTGGAGTGTTTGTGTATTAAAGTGACACAGCCTGGAGTTTTCAGATTTCACGGCGGGCCTCGAGACAACAAAAAGCACACACCTTTTATCAGGAGCAGTGAGCAAAGCAACTTATGCAACACACACAGCTTAATATTTTGGAAGTGCTCCCAAAAAATATTCAACCTTTTCCTTCCAGGAGTTTTTAAACAGAAATCGGAGCGAGCCCGAGTTTCTAAAGCAAAGCAGATTGGAAATTCAGAGCAGCACAAGATATGACAGTGCCCTGGGAGATGGACTGCGCTCCAACCCACCCACCCCAGGGACAGGGACCCAAACCTTCCACTTGGGCGTGGCTGGAGTGGTGCTTCCTTTACTCCAGAGCATCACTGTTAGGATCCCAGCATTGCAGCATTCCAGCTCACGGGGCATCTCAGGAGAAGAACAACACTGGCTCAGATTTGCACCAAAAGCAACACCAAAATATAACGTGGCTTTTCCCTCCAAACCACAGGGCCAACGAGCTGCTCCCCTCAGAGCCTTCCCTTCCCAAACCTCCCAGAACCTTCTGAGTTGGAAGGGACCCACAAAGATCAGCACCTGCCTCTTGGGAATAAATTCCTCAGGTTTTCCTGATTCAGCTCCCTGGGAGTTGCAGAGTTGAGAGCTGCTGAGATCCAGTTTATCTTCTCAGCAAAAAAGGGGCTGGCAGCAAATCTTTCTTGTGCTGCCATTCAGGTTTGGATTTGTTATTTTCTGAATTCATTAATATTTTCCCCCAAACCCTCTGGCACTTGGTCTCTTAGGTAAGATGCTGTGCCCTACACCTTCAGCATTTTTCCCCTGAGGATGGATGAACTCTCTTATTTTGGTTTGTTTTTTTCCCCTGCTGCTAATTATTCCAGCTGGATCCCTTCCACAGAATTATTCCCATCCCACCTGTTATTTTCCATCAGCTTCATAACAGTTGTCCAAGACAAGGATCGTGGCTGAGCCCCACTCATAGCAACCCCCCAGCTGTGATCTTTAGCTCGTGACTTCCCAATCTACCTCAACTTCCAGAGCTTTCTGGGCTGAAATCCAAGCCAGGCAGCTTTGGGGATATTCCCACAGTGCTGCAGGATGAAGCAGTGGAAGCACCACTCTTAATCCTCTCCTGCAAGTCCTCCTCTCATCCTCTTATCCCAGAGACCAGGAAAACCCCAGGATTACTCTCAGAAGGATGTCTCCAAGGTGTTATCTGTGACTTAGCTGTGTTCACTACACCTGATTACTAAACCATGCCTAAACCTTCCCTGTTGTTCCAGCACATCATCTCGAGGTGCAGCTGCTTTCAAACCCACGTGGGTGACACGTTCCCCCCCGGGCACTGCACCATCCCAGCCACTGGATCACCCTTCCTGCCGTCCCCCAGACTTATTTCCAGCCTTTCCAGCAACACTGTTCCTCTGCCAACGCCGCTGCAAACTCTATTTCGAGCATCAGAGGGACGAGCTGCGGCGAAACCAACAGCAGGAGAGCAGAGTGGAAAAATATGTTACTCGGGGCGTCTCGACAGATCAGGACAAAAACATGTGAGAAAATAGTTCAGAGCAGGAAACTGAGGGGGTTGTGGTTTCCCCCCACCAGAAAGTGGGTTTGTTTCTTGGCGACCGAAGTCGGGACACAAACGGAGAGGGAGAAAACAACGTCTGAAAAAAATGCCGGTGTCGTGAGTCGGGTTGAAAAAACGATGCCAAGCTTGAGCGAAAAAGAAAGATAAAACAGGGTTTGGGAATGCTGTGGGTGTGACAGAAACTAATCTAAATAAAGACAAATAAAATATCACCAGGAAATGCTGGGGGGGGTGGGAGAAAACCTGGCAGACACACGGGGTGGAGAAGACTGAGAAACCAATTTTGGAGCCAACACACGGGGTACAGGCAAAGAATGATGGCACGGGAGGAAAAGGGACAAAAGGGAAGGGCAACCACCAAAAAACTGACTGCAGGAAATTTTAAGAGACGCCTTCGAAGACAGGTTTGATAAGAGGCTAAAAGAAGCCAGGGGTGCCCACCGATCCCGGTGCCCTGACAGGGACTGGGGCACCACCCAGACCCCAGGGATTCCCTGGGTTTGGAGAAAAGCCTGGAGAAATTCCCTGGGGGGATGAGAGCTGGGAAGAGCACCAAGCTGGACTCCTCTGAGAGAGGAACCTGCAGCCCAGGGTGGCGATCCCTGCCGGGGTGTCTGTGCCAGCTCAGGGCTCCCGAACCTGATTAGTTCCCCCGGCTTGGCCTTTTGATGGAATCTTGGCTATTTTTAATGCATCCCATTATAGAAAGGAGAAAATCCCCTGTGAAATAATTACTGAGAGGGAGCTTCACCTTAAAGAGCTACTGATATTCCTGTATAAAACCAGGAATGCCCCCCAGAATGGGAATGTGAGAGGAAATTAATGGGATGGGATAAACTGGACACACGAGTGGCTTTGGGAGGCAAAAATGTGGCTTTAAAGGAAACATTTCATTTCATTTCCCACCTAAGAGGCTTCACCAGAACAAAATATATAAGCAAAAAGCCCAAGAAAACGTAATTAGGGCTATTTCTGAACTCTCTCATCTCAATTTGTGAGCCCATAAATTCCCTTTTCCCCTACATGTAGGTGCAGGATTTTCGTAAAGTGGATTTTAGTCAAGTGGCAAATCAAATTTGCAAGAGCAATGGCTGCAGGAAATCATGATAAAATGCCTGATGTTTCCTGACTCTTAAAATAATATTCTAATCCGGTTTTCTAAAATAATATTCCAGTCTGTTTTTCCAAAGTTTTGCAATCAACTCTGCTGCTTGGAAATGGGGAGAAACCCTGGGGAGGGAATGAACTCAAACACAAAAATTAGGTAATGAAAGTTTCCACTGGATACAAATAGGAGGGATTGTATTTTTAAAGAACTGCAGATTAAGCCACCTGAAAGTGAAATCTTTAATCCCACCAATCGAACTGAGAGAGAAAACGGAGTTTATCCCAATTTTATGGGTAAAAAGGGAGGTCCTTCATCACCTCCACCCACACACAGATTTCTGGGGAGCTGGTACAGAAAGATCCCGGATTTCTCTTCCACGAAGGTTATTTTGGTCACTATTCAAGTTTCACACGGACACGAGGAGCTACAGGCTATTTTTTGGTAGCAGGATGATCTTTATCCTGCTATTTTTACTTCTCATTGCCAGGCTTTTGCCCTTGGCACAGCTTTCCCACCCCTGGTCCTCCCCCAGCCTCAGATTTCTGGCATCCTTTCCCACAGCATCCCAGTTTATTCTCCGTAAATCCTTTCCCAACTTCGAATTTCTGGGCTCAGTTTTCCAGCGTGGCCTCGACCCTGTCCCCCGACCTCGTGTATTTTTTCCATAATGAGCCCTTTTGAATACTAAACCGTATTTTACAGGGTTTTTTTTGTGGCAATGACACGTTCAATATGGTAGGGCTTGATGAAAAGGCCTTTCACTGCTGATTCCTGTGCTTTTGGTGGCAGCTTTTTTGCCTTTCTCAGTGTTACAGAAATAAAATAAAATGCATAAATACAGGGTCAAGCAAAATGGCTGTTAAAATGTTTTCATAGTTAGGTGGCCAAGAAATAATCTGATTTTCGCTTAGAAACCAAATCAGAACCCCATTCATTCAAACAATACCTCGGGCGCTCTCTGTAGGGAAATCAATTCCAAGGAAAATCTGCGCTCTCTGTTCTTCTCTTCCCAAATATTGCCACAACAACGGAGTAATTTTCTTTCTAAGAGGACTAGCCTGTGCTTCAACTTTGAAAAGCCCCTAATAAAATAATTCCTGTGCAATTTCTCTGAGAATTCATCTGGAAAACGACACGAGCCGTAAACGCAACAGGGAATTCGGGGTAAATCCCATCTTCAACGTCCCAGCATTCCCGGCACTGTTTTCCTTCCCACTGAAGGTGTTTTGCCTCAAAACTTACACCGTGTTTGCCGTTTTAAATTTTGAATAAAACACAAATGTTTAAGCCACAAAGAAGGGAAGCGAAAAATTCCCCTTAATTCTCCCCATAACTTCTTTTGAACCTTCTCATATTTATTTTGGCATAAATCAAATATACACTGTGCTGATCCCAATGCCTTTTCTGACTGGAATAAATGCTTGGAGGCATTATGTTGGATTTAAAAAAGGGGGTTTTTCGGCCTGCCTGAAGGCTGTGAGGCACCATTATGTTTGCAGTGTAAAACCCTGCCTTGAGCTTTATTGCTGGTTTGCCTCGTTGTGGGGAATTAAAGAGCTCAGGCAGGGCACACAAAGACAAAAAACAAGGCCATAAACTGCTTAAATCGGAGTCACAGAAGAATCTTGTTAAAGAAAAAGTAGTGGCCACGCTTAAAAAACTCCGGGAATTGAAGGAAAATTGAAGGAAGCTACAGAGCAACGGTCTGAAGAAAATAGAAAATATCTGAGGAAAAAAATGGCATTGTCCTGGAAAGAACAGGATAAATTGGGGGGGTAATTCATAGACAGCTTCTAAATAAAGTGGTTGGAGCATCCCATCCCACTCCTGGAGGTATCACATTCAGGGGAAATCGTTATGGGCAGCATAATTTAATTAATTTTTTCACCACTGCATGCGTGCAGGTAGATGTAGAACCGAAGGAAAAGCCAGGCTGCCTTAACTAGAACTCATAAATCAAATTAAACCCCACTGTACTGAAACCACCGGCACAGAAAATGCTTTACAAATAGATAAGAAACCCCCGAGTTCACAGATCCTTCTTCAACAAGGAAGCAGCAACAAATATTATGAATACCAACATCCTATCCAGGGTTTTTGTTTGCTGGTTTATTTTAGATGGGGGAGGGGGAAAAAAAATAATGACAAGGTCCCTCTTTGATGTGTCCTTTTCAGTGTTTCCTTAAGAGACATTTTTGGCAGTGGTGTCACAAAAAGCGCACGGGATGTTTGTACGTTCTGTGTTTGAAAATGGAATTATTGTGCCCTGGAACAAACAGCGACCCTTGATGTTCAAAACACACACGCTTCTCAGGGCAGCTGCCAGAGTAAAAGTTGGAATAGCATTCAACCCATGAACATTCCTGGTCCAAAACCCACCCCTCTGGTAGGTTTGCACGGTCCCACTCACATCAACCATCTGCAAGGAGAGGCAGGGCTGGGATTTTGGGAGACAGACACGGAACAGGTTTGAAAAAAACCAAACCCAGAATTAATATAAGACTGGAAAAACCCCTAATGATTAAATGATAAATGATTAAAACCCCAGAACCCCTTAAAATGCAGGTGGTTTGGGAGAAGAAGGAAGGTGGGAAGACAGGAGTGTGACCAGATAAAATTGATAACACACCAAAAAAAATTAATAAAAAAACCGCCACATTTCTGTTCCGGCAGCAAAAACGCCCCTTGGCCAAACTATTTCCCCACACAGATGCAAGACAAGCCTGATTTAACAGCAGTTATCCTCAGCAGGGACACTCCTGCTCTCTCCCACGCCAGGCACACATTCCCATGGCACTCCCATCACACCAGGGAAAAAGCGGCCAAGGATTGTGTTGGATCAGCCAAGCTCTGCGTGAAGAAACCCCACGTTGCTCCTCAGCTTTGTTCCCCTTCCCACTGACTCCAAACATCCCACCATTTACCAGGATGGGACTTCAGGAAGAGCCCTCATAATTCTGTATCTACCCAGCAGCAAATTTGGAGCATTGAAAGCTTCTCCTCATCGCTGCTGGTGCTGTTCTGGCCAAGAAAGCTTCCAAAGAGCATTGGCTGGACTGAAACACTTGGTCCTGTTTCAGGAAGCTCTTTTATTGAGCCTCCCCAAAACACAGAGCCTTGTTGTGGCTCTTAATAAACTGTATTCTTTCCTAATTGCACTTCCAGTGTCCAACACACGGCACAGGATGAAAGCAGCTGAAAGGCAAATCAGCTCCAGGGAATGGTACACACAAATTACCTTTATTTTCCTTTCAGGGCAACCTGATTTGGAAGGGAATGTGAAGAAACACAGAAAAGCGAGTCTGCCCAAAGGGCCTGGATTGAAGCTTAGCCCTGTGAGACTGGGAAAGTATTCCTGACAGAGAGAAAAGGAGAAATCACATGATTATTTTGGGAATTTCAGTAGGAAAGGAGTAGGGGTAGAACAGAGTAGAGACACCTGCACTGAACACACCTATGGGTAAATGCTTTTCTATTAGCACAGTCCATTCACAAACCTGGTCTCCACTAACCACCACCTCTCCTTAACCAGAAAGTCCAGATATAAACCAGAAGTTCAGTAGCTCAGGACAATACAAGAATTGCTGCATTTCTCCTAAATGAAGAACCTGAGACCGGGGACCTTAAATAGGGGAGATAAATCCATATACAGAGACACATATATGAAGTTATCTCACCAGCTGGCAGGATTTCGGGGGCAGTGACGCTGGCACGGTTCAGTAACTGCTGACAGCTGTAAAATAAAGCCCTGCACTAGGCAAAAAGAGAGAAGAGGGGAGAAAAAAAAAAAAACCTGATAAAAGAATAGGAAGTGATTTACGAGAAGTGGAGAAAAAGTCTTGTGGTGCAGTTCTGAAGGTCAGTACCTGGGAGAACTGATAAAGGCCCTGCCAGGTAACACAGCAGAAGAAAAGGAGGAGATGGAACAACAACCTGGCTCAGCAGGGCTGGGAGATCAGAGGGAACAGCTGGGTCATGGACAGCGAGAAGAGGAGCCTGAGCAGGGATGCTCCTGACAGAGCCCTGGGCCTTGGCAGCACCACAGGAAAAAGGAGCCTGGAACCAGATGGTTTCCACAAAAACTTGGGCTTCTGCAGCTGCTGCTGGGGACCTGCAGGTCTGGAGATGTGGTGGAGGACAAGGGGGCATCAGAATCCCAGAATCCCAGGATGGTTTGGGTTGGAAGGGACCTTAAAGCCCATCCAGTGCCACCCCTGCCATGGGCAGGGACACCTTCCACCAGCCC
>JAYRBT010000010.1:1864551-1895163 GCA_036023395.1 Myiotriccus ornatus
TGGAGCAACCTGGGCTGGTGGAAGGTGTCCCTGCCCATGGCAGGGGGTGGCACTGGATGGGCTTTAAAGTCCCTTCCTACCCAAATTATTCTGGGATTCCGTGATAAGCGCAGTCAGTTGCTGCTAGAGGAGTGAGCAGTTAATGTGTCAAGTCGACGAAAAACGTAAAATCTTGGAATATGTTTGAAGATCACTATAAAAATATTTTATTGTTGTTAGTATCTGGGTTTTTTTCTGTCTCGTGCTCATTCTTTAAATGCATTGAGCTCTGCTATAAGGCTGCCCCATTGCTGGGAGTGTTCAAAGCCAGGCTGGACGGGGCTCTGAGAAGCAGGAAAGTTCAGGGCAGATGTGCACTCACAAAACTCCCACGAAACATAAGGCTAAACGGGATAAACAAGTAGCACCAATGAAGTGATATTTTTCATATTAAAAACCAAGTAGCAAATGATTCTAATAATACTATATATCTCTATTATGGCTTCTTTTAATTCTGTTTGATTTTATATTTTAGGAAAGACAAAATAAGTATGAAATAGGGAGAATACTGATCACTGCCACTTGCTAATTATTTATTTAATCCCCATTTTAATGCAATACAAATGTGTATGTACTGTCAGGGAACAGTGACTCCTGTGCAAGTCGTCTTTCACTGGTGGCAATTTGAATTCAGATGATGGAATTGTGAAGTGAAATGAAGTGGTTCCGGGCCAGAGAGCACACAAATCACTCTTCCAGCCACCAGCAGCATCTCCTCGTCATTATTTCAGTTGCCAAGGACTCGTATCCATACACTGCCCAGCGATTCTCTCCAGGGCTGAGTCTTGCACTGGTTCCTCCATCAGCTCCTCCCAGCGAAGAAACAGAACTTCAGGATCCAAAGACATCCTTCTGAACACTGGAAATCAACCCTGAAAACGTCCTAAATATTCGGGATATCAGTTGCTATTTAATTTTGGGTTTGCTGGGAGGGGCGAGCTCAGACTTTTGTTCACTTGTGAAAGGAGTGAAAAGCGATCTCTGAGTCAGCTCCGCGAATAAACTGAATAATTAGCCACGAGGTGACAATGAAAAAGTGGGGGAAAGCATTTCTTGCTCAACAGCTCCTCCTCCTGCTCGCACGGAGCATGAAGTGATGGAGGCATCATTTGTTTGCTGATTTTGGCTCCAGAACCAAATAATCTCTTATAAATAAACATGTATTCATTGTCTATTTAGTTGTATTATACATAGAAATGGGGTGTGTTGCCTGATACGGAATAAAATTGAAAATCCGGGGTCCAAGAGGAAAAATCATAAATTTTTCCTTCATAGGCCATTTTTGTGGTACCCAGAATTAGAATAAAGAATGAGACACTGGAGAAAGCTCTCACTATTTGCACAATACCACCACTGTTAACACGGTCATTTCTTGCTTATATTAAAAGAAAAATCCACTGGTTTTCATTGTAAGGAGTCTCATTCTGTACATTTATTTACAAGGATAACCTAAATAATAACAACAATAAAAATCTATTTCATTTCCTCTCTAGTTGCATAGTGAATTTATGCTGAATTTTTAATTATTTCACCCTGTGGATGAACAGTGAGGATACAACACTGGTGGGTGATCAGCTTTACAGGGCAATTTCACTGCAGAAAGTATTTAGTTTGATGAAAATTTCCTTATTAAAATACCACCAAAATCTGTGCAACTTCTGTTCCATAATATTCCCTGGGACCTTCAAATCTGGAGAACGCTTCTGTTACTGTTTTGTGCGTTCAGCTGGAAAGTCTTCTCCTGGTTTTCAGGTTCAAACCCTGTTATTGGCACAAATCAGACATAAATGTAGTTTATTGCAGGTTAGGCCTGCAAAGCATTCGGGCAAATCATTCCCTGGAGGCTCCAGAGCCGTCTCCTCTTTCTCCTGTGAAGATATAAAATCAGAATAGAAAAATCAGTCCCAATGATAACTACAAAACCAGAGTTTTGCTTGTCAGGGGTAAAACTGCAATGCAGTGAAATATCCTGGGCTTTTCAGATGTTTTAAAGAAACAGATTTTTGGGTATTCGGGATACATCAGAAACTGTTTTTTTCCCATTAGTTTTGATAACAAGTAAATAAAGTGGAGTTTTTCTGCCCCTGGTCTTTTTATCCTTTCTTTCTGATCTCAGGTGATAGAAGCAACGCTTCCTAGGAAGATCTCTGGAATTTTATGCTGCAGCAAATGCAAGCACTGCGGGGAAATTCTGCCTCGTCCCCTTAAACCCCACGAGGAATTCTCATCACGGGAATTTTGCTTGTCTTGCATCTCCAAACTGTCCAGCGATACACACTCAGATGCCAATACTCATTTCATGGAAAAATGTCACCAGGGGTGTAATTCAGAGGAAGATTCTGGAGCTCATCAACTTCCAGAAACCTTGAGTTAGTGCAGTTCTAGGACTGCAAGAGAAAAAGTGGCTGTTGCAGGTGACGAGTAAAACCGTCTCGGTAGCTGTGCAGTTTCCAGGTGATCCAAGTGCATAAAATAAACTGTAACACTGACAGTGACAACGAAACGGGAATGGAAAGCTGGAGCTCTGTTCCCACTGGACTCCTTGCTTGGATCTTGGTGGAAGCACAGTCCCCAAGATTCTGATGAAGACTCCGCCTCTCGAGACCGTGAAGCGCTCTTGGCACCTCTCGCTGGTTGCTCTGGGCTCTCCCTGTCAGACCCTCTGTAGAATTACCCAAACCTCATTTCCCCCTCTCGTTTTCCAGAGGGGAACTCACTGAGAATTGGAGCGTGACTGAAACAACACCGAAACCACCCAGCAGATAAAGCAGCAGATGATCCCAACCGCCAGAGCTGCTGCCTGAACTGTTCTTTCATTTAAGCTGCAGCTTAACTTTGCATCGCTGCAGAGTGGAGATATGTTTGAAAATGTTTGTGAAGTGCTTGCTGGTGGATTAATGCACCCCCAACTTCCCATTTTTATGAAGAACTCCACAGTGTGCAAGGAAAATATAAATAGAAGTGAAGCAATTGAGAATCACTTTGCAAACTGGCAGCATTCTTATTAAACCTTGCTCAGATTTGAGCACAAATTGATAAAAAGCAACAACAGAGCAATCTTAATTTTCTTCTTCATTAGTTTTTACTCTGTTTAGCAGATGTTTTGTGTCTGTGTTATAGACTGTTTAATTTGCATTAAGCAAGAGGCTGCAAAGTTGATTTATACGTTTTAATTCCTTGCATTTTTTACTTCTTTCAGGTCCATTTGGATGCATTCTGGACTAAATCCTTAGGCCAGCCATACCAGGCTTGTCCCAGAGCTGAGGGGAGAGGGGAACTGAGGTTACAGGTGCCTTTTTCGGTGACTTACTCTAAAACTAAAATTAACTGTGCGCTCAGCTGACTGCACAGCGTAAAACACACCCGGGTTGCACTCGATGCCACGACTTTTCCAGGCATTTGTAACAGCCAAGGTGCAGCAGAAATCCAACCCTGATACCCTCCCTTGACCAAATTCTTAATAAAACCTAAAAAGTAAAGCCTTCTAAGAGGCTTGTTGAGATAACTCAGCCCTGGGCTGCTGAAGATTTCCTTAAGCAAACCAGATAAATTGGTTTTCTGAGTCCTTTATGGCCCCTGAGTGGCACAAAGCAAGCAGGCTGTGTTCCCTTTGTCTCTGGGAATATGGGATTGATTCTCACACACTGCTTCATTTTCATATTCAGCCTCAGGACAGACTCCCATTACTCAGCTCAAAAGGCTCACTTATTTTCCCAGATTTTGGTGATGGAGATAAAGAAATATTCAAATCAGGACGGGGCGGAAGAATTTTCTTGTGGGGGATTTATTAAGAGTTGCCCTGTTTTTTAAATGATGGTGTTGGTATTCATGCCCAGTGCTTGAAATTTGCTTGAATCGGGTCTGCCAATAAATAAAGATGAAGCATTCCTACCTCCAGGGCTGAAATGGGAGATTTATTTTATAAGTGACAGGGAAAGGAGGGGATTGAGGGTTTCTCTAATGAGCTGGCACTGAAGGAGCGTTGCCGATGCCCACTGGATACAGCCCTGATCTCCCCCACACAGCCAAAATCTTCCTCCAAGAGAAGCACAAAAGCCCAGGAAGAGGCACAAAAGGAATTGATAAAGATATCAGAAGTGAGAGGAACTCAGGGAAGACTCTGAGAACCTCCCTGTTGCTCACAGGGCGCTCAGAGACAATCGGGCGTCTGTGCCCCGCCGAGGCAGACGCGACAGTTTGGGATCCTGAGGACGGGGATGCCGTAAGGAAAGGGATAATCCCCGTGCAGAACTTCTGTGTTAAGTGATTTCCCTGCTCTTTGTGTGCCTGCAGTGACCAACACGTTTCTTTCTGTTTGTTCTCCAGCTTCTCCCGGGCTGTGAGTCGAGTGAGTGCCCTAAAATAGCTGCACGGGCTGGAGCCTTCAGCTGTCAGAGCTGTCTCTCCTCCTCCCCACTTGGTGAAATATCCCTCCACAGCACCATCTGCTTCTCCAGGATGCAGATTTGCCGCATTGGAGCTGCGTTTTAATGGGAAAAAATCCGAATTTTATGGCTTTGCTTTAATTTTCTTTAATATCTACTGGGTGTTTTTCTCTCCACCCTCCAATTCCCACATCAGTCCTAGAGCTCCTGAGGCACCAGACTGTGGAGCTGCCACCAGATGTGGGGATGAGTTTCAGACAGCTGTGGGCTTCCCTACTGCTGCTCCCAGCTCTTAAGGATTCCACGTGCACATGGAAAAAGCTGGGAATGCTAAATCCAGTTTCCCACCGCTCTCAGCATCCTCCCAGCTCCCAGGAGGTGCCACGTTCACTGTATCAGCCTGGAAAGGGGATGAATGAGTGGCAGCTGCCTTCAGCTGATGAAAAAAGCAGCAAACAAAGGCGGAGGGAGAGCGTGGAAGGGCTGGAATGTATTTACACGGGTCCCTCTGCAGGAGGCTCTTCATCAGATGTTATGAAAGGGTTTATTTATAGCCCGTGACTTCTCCAAAAACATTGTTCTCTGCTGACCTCTCTGCTCAAATTGAAAGTCAGGAGGCCGACTCTGCCAAGTGAATGAAGCAATTTTAAACTGAAATGCAGGAGCTTCTTGTTTGGAGTATTGTGAGCCCTTGGTTAACCTGCTTTTTTTTCCTTTATTAAAGTCTCCGTGGAGAGCTGGGCTTCTCCAGAACAACCAGTAAACCTGGGATGTGGGTAGAAAATCACCACAACTTGCCTTAATATGGGAGCTGAGGACACGCAGTGCAGCTCCTCATCCAGGGGTTGTGTCTCCCAGCAGCCCGATGCCCAATCCATTAGTAATGCTCCACAAATAAGGAGCAGGGATTTGCACTTTTCCCAGCTGACATAGTTAGTCACTGCTTCCTAAAAAAAACAACCCACAGAAAGCAATAACCAGGCTTTTTTCAACCCCCTGGGTCCTTCCTGTGCTGGCTGTGACACCCACTCCCAGGGACACTCTGGACTGGGCTGGGAGCACTGGGATGAGGCTCCCGGAGAGGAGCCTGTGTTTGATCTCCATCCCTGCTCTCCAGAGGAGATTCCAACAGCCAGACATTACAAGGCAGGGCAATGTGGGAAGGAAAGACAGGAGATGTTGATGAGTCTTGTTTGTTGTTGCCCACAGGAGGTACAAAGGAGACCTTGGTGGTAAATGGAAGGGATGGTTTGCTGGGGGCATGATCCAATGTTTCACACACTCCCTGTGGCCTGAGCTTTTGCTGGAGGAGGGAAGGGTCTGATCCCACCCTGTTCTCTGGTTTCCCATTGTTTCCCTGCACTTCTGCTTCCTCCCACCCCCTGGAGTGGCCCAGGGTGTCCAGGAGCTGTGGCTTCACCTGCCATGGAAAAAGGGCATCACCTGGGATGGAAGGACCTTAAAGCCCATCCAGTGCCACCCCTGCTATGGGCAGGGACACCTTCCAGTAGCCCAGGTTGCTCCAGCCTGGCCTTGGACACTCCCAGGGATCCAGGGACAGCCACAGCTTCCCTGGGCAACCTGTGCCAGGGCCTGCCCACCCTCCCAGCCAGGAATTCCTTCTACTTTAACTTTTAAATGCACCTCAGGACGGGCAGATCAACTGAGCAGAAACATCTTAATGTTCAAATTAATCCTGTGCTCTGGAAATAAAGCCAGATCACCGTGTGCACATAAAGCACTTTCTCCTTTCTGCTCCTTGCTGTAATGGAAAAAGTAAAGTATTCAAAAAATAATTTCACAGCTTGGCTAAGCAGTAACTACCAGCACTTTCTGTGCAACAAATACGTGATGCTACAGATTTGTGATGGAACAGGAGATGGCTGATGCACTTAGATGAGAGGAGCTGGGCCACCAGCCAGAACTGGAGTTCTACTTGCTGTGCTCTCAGCCAGGAGCAAGAGGAATTAATTCCTGAATTGATGTTTGTGAGGACAGAAAAGCAAAACACAGCATAATGTGCAGAATCTGGGGGTTGGATGCATATTCATCCATCTTTCTTCTATTGTTTTTCTTTAGCTGGCCTGTCTAGAGCTGAAAATTCATGGAAGTCCTGAATCACAGAACTTTTTGGAAGTGGAGCAAGATGTATTTACAGCCTGCCTCCCCTGGAGGAGATGGAAGACCCCACTCCTTGAATGCCTTTGAACCTGGTGCCTTTTAAAGCTTTCCCCTCAGCACAAGGGTTCCAATCACTCACAGGAAAACTGCAGAATCACAGTGAAAAACCTCAATTTCATATGCTTTGTTCCTGTAAGGGTTGTTACATTCTACTTGTATAGCTTGAAAGCCTCTCACCCCAATAAAACAGGTCCCTAAATATTTCACAGCTCTCACTCTGGCAAACCTCGGGACAGGAGGGGCAATAGAAGAAATCCAGGCACACAGAACCTCTGTGAAGGAGCAAGAGACCCCCATTTTATATAAATACTTCTATTTTATACTTTGGATAAGTGACACTGGGATGAAGTAACGCACATTTCAAACTGCAGCTGCCATTTCCAAACCTGCTCCATTAGGGCTGATAAGTTCACTCACTCTTTATTCCTCCCTGATAACCAAGGGACGTTTAATGAAGTGGTGGCTCTGGAAATGAGTTTCTGCAAATAGCCCAATTCTGCTGAGCAATCTGGAAGTGAAGGGTTTTTAGCTGTGACCCTGCTCTGGAAAGGCAGTTCAGCACATAAATAGTGCCACTGACCTTCAGCCCCACGCTCTGCTGCCCACAGATCTCCTGGATTTGTCTCAGGAACGTCGGGAATCGGCGGGGCTGGGTAGAAGGGATGGGGTAATTATGTCACACCCAAGGAACTCTGCCATTATAGCCCAGTGCATAAATGAGAGAGCGGGGAAAAAATCCCATTTAATTGCTCTTTCCACGCTCCTGTAGTAAGAAGGATGAATAATAAAATAGTTTAAAAGAATAAAATAATGAAATAATAAATAATAAAATCCATTAACTGGTAGTACCTGTCACAGAATATATTTTGACAGCAATTTGCTCAACTATTTAGTAACATTAACAGCAGTGTGAGTAGAAGTATAAACAGTGTGATTTCGCTCTTGTGCTGCTGAACTGCATTTTGTGGTGTTTTAACTCCTTAAAAGGTGTAAAAACCAGGGTGTAAAGGTGTAGCTATATTGGATTTTTCCTCAGTGTCAGAATTGAAGAGGCTGCCACTGTCCCTCTGCAATAACTCCCGAACCCCCCTCTGTTTCCTGACAGCCTCAAGATTTAGTAAAAACTGCCCAAGATTATTGTTCTTTACATTAGATCTTTAGGAATATTTTAAAAGGGTATTGAAGATCTCAACGTTGTTGTAAATATCTGCCTAAGGAATCTCTGCCATTGGTTTTAGGGTTTTCATAAAAAATATGCTTGTGATTGAGGCACTTGAAAATTGCACTTTTTTTGGGGGGTGGAAAACTGTTTCCCTGGTCATGTTTTAAATTAAAATCTTTTGAGACAACACCAAATAGTCCTGCCTTAAATCTACATGGGTGAAATGTCACATATGGATATGACAACTCAATCCAACCTCTCTTGCAGGAGATGCAAATTTGATTGCTGTGATTCACAGATTCAAATGATTCATCGAGACACACAGGTATCATTTAATCACATCTAAATCTTTGCCTAGTGCAGTGCTTTATCTTTTAATATGTGGCAGAATTTTAGCTAAAATGACTGTTTTGTGTACTCAGAGTCTCCTTTTCTCCAGCCATTTGGAAGTGAGAGAATATTCATAAATACCCTTCATTTTGGAGGTTGAACTCTGCACGTGAAGGGAGGCAACTCTGACCTTTCCACATTTAAGGAGCCATGAGGCAAACTGTGGATAGTTTTGCCCTTTGTTTTCAGAAATGGTGTTTTGCAGAGGTCCTCCAGGGTTACACACCTGCCATAAGGAAAATGGGGCTGAAAGGATTTAATTTCTCTTTAAAATAAGATCCACTGTGTCGTTCCGACAGCGAAGCAAACCGGGGATGAATGTTTGATCTAAAACTTTATGACACATGAAATGGCCTTTAATAGTAAGTCTGTAAAGTCCCGGAAAAATAAGTCTCTGTGGAGTGGCAGAGTCGTGGTTTTACGGTGCTTTGGTAGGTGGGAAGGTCATAAAATTGTTGCGCGCGAGGAAAGAATTAAAAATGTCGTTGGACGCGGTTCGTAAATCCACGAGGGTTCAAAAGCTCCACTCTGGCCTCTAATTCCTGCTGGGAAGGGCTCCTCTGGAGTTACACTGGGAAGGCTGACAGTAAATACGATTTTGCACCTACAGATCCCTGGGGAGTTTTAATTCTGAGGTGTGACCTCCCCCTGCCCGTCGGTTCTCCATCACCATCACCGTCGTGTTCCAGGACATCTCCCCATCCCCTCTGGGGTCAGATTAGCCTGGGAGCTCGGATTTGGATTGATATGGAGCAGCAAAGCCTCATTCTTCCAGGACTGCAAATGTCCTCGTTGGAGATCAGATGAGAAGATGGGATGGGAGCCTTTTATAACCCTGAAAGGAATCGCTCCTTTCAGGCCAGTCCCCCCACTTCTCTTATTAATCATAGAGATGGACAAGTGTAAAAGGAGATATTTTTACATCTGCACTAAAATGCTGCAAATTCAGCATGACAAATGGCTTTTAATAAGAGAAGGAGATAAAGGGAAGAGCGGAGGGAAATGTTAAAAATGGGACTTCCCGGCAGTTTTTGACTAAGAAGGGGGCACAGAGGGAGCTCAGAGATGAAAATTCCAGAGTGCCAGTTCTTATTACTTCGTTTAATAATTTTGTTTCATTAATTTACCAGATAACTATCGTCTTTAACAAATCATCCACCTTTTAGGTGTGTAGAGACAAAGAACATCCCTCTGGGAGGGCTCGATTTCACTGGAAATGAAACTGTGGAACAGAGACCTCTTTGCTGGTCTGTTCTGCAACAGTATGAAGTAGTTTCCAGAAAAAAGCAATAAAACCAAATAAATATCACACAGAGCAGTATTTTATAGGAATACTGTTAAAGCTGACAAGGAAAATAATAATTAATCAAAGAAATACCCAATTAATAATATTGTACCAGTAGTAATATACGTACATGTGCACCCAGGGTGTAATTACAGCTACACAGACTAGTTTTTAAATTATAAGTATGAATATATTTATTTCCCTTTTTTTTTTATTTTTATTTTCCCTCATGGAGTTCTAGAGCAGTCCTAGTTGTCCTTCAGATTTTATTTTTGGGATTTAGACAGAAAAGAAATTCCCTTTTCTTACACCACAGTCCCAGAGAAACTGGGACACGTGAAAAGGAGTCCCTAAATAAAGAGAACTCCTGTCGAGGGAGAGGCCTGAGCCTCTGTCAAAATAATAGGAATAAAGAAGCAGCAGCACTGATTATCTTGGCAGTGCAGAAATGCAGAAGATTTGCTTTCCAAGGGAAAATAAATCAAGATGAAGAAAAAAATCTGCCTGGGATTCTCACTCACAATTAATCCGTTTAATCACAGGCATAAAATGTCAGGTGGATCCACTTTTCTGAGAGGTGCTGCTGCCAAGAACAGATGGCCAGAGCTGACTTAAAAAAGCTGAAAGTTCCAAACTTGTGTGTCCTGGAGAACAATGAATACAAAAGATGTGTTTCTGTGTATTTTGGCCTTTCAAATTTATAAAGCTTCTTAGAGAGAAAGACTGGATGTTCAATCAGAGAAATGAATGCACACAAATTTTATGTATTTGGGGGTCTTTGCAGACAATTTAAACCCTGCTAATAGACAGGAAGATTTTCTTTTCCAGGAATAATCAATGCTTTGAGCCAAGTCTAACATGGGTTACCCCTGCTCCTCTTCCTGAGTAGTGTGAGGATATTCCCTTCTCCAGTTCCTAGGAGGCAGCAATTAAGCAAACAAATGATTCCCTGGGTCTTCAATTGGCTTCTCTGCCCTTAGAGGAGATAAATGTCACTAAAAGTCATCTCCCAGCCTGTGGAAGGCACCCATGAGGCAGCCTGGGCTGACTCCTTAGTGCAGGAGAAACCTGTAGACATATTTCCATTATTATCCATCATCCATACCCCCTTTTTCCTTTCAGAGGCCCATGGAATATTCTTCTTCCTCCAAGCACCAGAGGCTGAAACAGAAATCTAAGAGTGTAGGGATAAAAGAAAATTTAGTTTCAACAAAATCAGAAATAGCTTCACTTTGATGACCTCGACAAGGATTTCTTTGAAGTGAGTTTTAGGTGGAGCAAATACAGGCAGACTGATGTGGCCTTTTGGAGGAAAAATATGTATTGTTTGGGTGATAATTCTGTGCTTTCCTCTTGCCTCGCTTTCACTTTTTGTACTGTGGGCTCAAATCCAAGCTGGGGTTTCACTGTAAGAGTGGAAGTGGGGACATGGAGGGGACACTGAGGGGACACTGAGGGGACACTGAGGGGCTGTGAGGGGTCAGAGGGACACTCAGGGGACACTGAGGGGACACTGAGGGGCTGTGAGGGGTCAGAGGGACACTGAGAGCCTTTAGTTCCAACCAGACAAAATCACTGAGCTCATCCTCTCATCTGCCGTATTTCCTTAACCCCTGCCCCAAATTTTAATTCCTTGTCTTTTCCTCCTGAAATCCGGCTCCTGGGGCCTCACCCCACGCTCATTTGTCCTCCTGAGGAATCCTCTGCTCCAGTTCTGGTGGATTCTCAGCCTTGACACACCTGGGAGGGAGCACCCAGCACACACCTATTACCCTTTTGATGCTCCCTGTGGAATGTTCTTTTGCATATTCCAAAGCCAGAGCAGGGTTTCCTGCGGTTTCAGCCGTAGATGGAGGAAGGTTTCGTGCTGCAATCGTTTAAAATGAGTTGTTCCCTGTTTAGTCTTTGCTGCTCCAAGCCCAGGCCTTGGAATGACTTCCGAATGTCCTTTGTTGTTTTAAACGTCCTGTTAATCGGTTCTCCCACAGTATTTGACAGAACTTTGCTTGCTGGGGCTGTCACGATTTGTAAATCATGTAGAAATGTCTAAAACAAAGGAGAACTGCAGCTGTTTCTTTCCTGGGAGCCAGATGAAGCTTCTTCTCGCTGCTTCGGTCGGTTCTTGTATCCCATGTGCTGGATCCCTCCAGCAAAGGTGGCACCACCCCTGGTTTAAAGCAAAAATACAGAGTGATCCTGGAAATCTCGGGAGAACCTTGGCCTTAGGAGAATTCCCAGTTTAATCAGCCTAATCCCAGCTCTGCAGCTCACTCATGGCTTTGTATCTGGACCGGTCTGGATTTTAAACTCCTTTTAGGCAGCTTTTCCCTGTTGGTTTCTGTTTGCTTTGCACCTGAAACAGCAGCAGTTGCAAGGTGAGTGATGCAGCTTCGAGACACAAGAGGGAGAAAGCAGAGCTTGGGTGTGCAGGGCCACAGGTCAGGCTTCCCTGATCCGTTCTGTTCCTAAATGACCCATCCTCCGTTGGAAAAGCCAGGTGAGAGTCTGCCAGGGGATGGAACAAGGCCCAGGGGATTCCCTGCTGCTCCCAGCTGACACAGTGAACCGTCCAGCTGTTGTGAAATGCTCCCTCTGTGGCACATTTCACGGGTGGTATCACCCTGAACTGGGAATGGGCTGTGCCTAAATCCTCTGGGCCAGCCCTGCACGTTCCTTGTCCTTTTGCGGTTCTCCAGCTCCCTGGTTTTCACTCCCTTCGTTGTCTGGCTC
Organism: Myiotriccus ornatus; assembly: GCA_036023395.1. Classification (NCBI taxonomy): domain Eukaryota; kingdom Metazoa; phylum Chordata; class Aves; order Passeriformes; family Tyrannidae; genus Myiotriccus; species Myiotriccus ornatus. The sequence goes on from JAYRBT010000010.1 coordinate 1,876,724, forward strand.
GCTGCAGAATTAACCAAGCTCCTGAACTGGTCTGGCTGGGCGTGGGGAAGATTGCTGGGCCATCCTCTGACTCCTGCAGCCGACAATGCAATAATTAAAATCTGTTATTTGCATTACAAACAGCAGCAAGTCAAGCCCCAGCAGCTGGAGCCGAGGCACATTCCTCGTGAGTCCCATCCCTTCTCTGGCTCCATTTCTCATCCTCCTTGTTCTGTGGTGTCTTCCAGCCCCACTGCAGGTGTGATGCCGCTCCAGATAACCTGTCTGCTGCTGCTGCCAGTTGTGGAGCCACATGCCAGCAATTTTACCTCTCACGAACAGCAGAACCTCTCGAAGAATTGGGCAATTTTCCTCCTTTCCAGGAACAATTGTGTGTGTTCTGTAGGTTCTCTGCCCTGCCAGGCCTCGCTGTGTCCCCACCAGGAGGAGGGGCAGGGCAGGAAGAGGTTTTTCACCCTATCTTTCTGCTTCCATTATTTTCCAGCCTTCAGATTTTAACCAGACAGAGAAATGACTTATCACAGGGTGTAGGTGTGAGGCACAGATGTTCCAGGCACTTTTAGCTTGGTCTTCTCAGGAAATGAGGCTTATTTTCTTTCATTCCCTCTATCTCTCCATGCATCCCATACTTTTCAACCCTGGACCGTTTTCAGTTAAGCTGGGAAAAGAAATTGTGGTCTTAAAGACATGAATTTGGTCAAAAGAGATGACCAAGAAGACCAAAGCAGCTTTATTATGTAGTTGTACCAACCCAAACCATACCAGACAGCAGAGGAGCCACACAGAAGACAGTCAGATTCATATGGATTTATATTTTAGGAGACATAGAAAATCCCATTTCAAGGCATGAAATAATAGGGGGAAAAAGAAAAGCTTATGGAGCTAATCTTCTAAATTTTCTATAAACCCAAATGTCCTGCTTTTCCATGTGGGGAACCTCAGGGAACTGAGAAAGGGAGGTTGGTGATTTCCTTCAGTGCAGTGGTAATTTGAATATTTCTGCTTTGTTTTGTTAGTTTTGCCTTGCTGGGGAAAATTGCTGTGTCACCGTGTCACCTTTATATGGCTGTGTTTGAATTTGCTTGGCAGGAAACCACAGGGAGAAGCATTAAAAACAGATTTTGAAGTTTAGTTGTGTGGGCAACAGGATCAAGAGACCTGAAAACAAGGGACCAGCCCCTGTGGGACAGAGTGGTACTGGGAAAGGCTCATTCCAGCTCTTCAGAGTAAGATCTTTGCCAAAAAAAGCTTTCAAAATATGCTTTCTACACGTGCCTGCAGTCATCCCTCAAAGGCAGAGTCTGGTTTTGCCTGGGGGGTTTTGTTGGTTTTTTTCCTTTTGATTTTGAAGAGAATTTCTGTGGGTGAAGAAGTATCTTAAACTGCCCCAAAAGGCAGGGATTTCAGGCAATTTTTGTCTTCTGAGCGAAGCCACACACACCTCATTGTGGTATTAATGAGTTCTTGTCTCCCCTCGGGATTTTGGCCGGGAAAAGCAGCAGGAGCAGCTCGGGAAGCAGGAGGAGAGGATGCCTGGGGGGCTTCACACACCACGCTGGGAGTGGATCCTGCTTATCCCAGCACCACCTGCACTATAACCCACCTCTTTCTCAATGCTCTCAGCTCTCAGGTAGAACTTTTGGATGCTGTTAGAGCTGAACAAACCCACACAAGTCCCACTTGCCCAGTTTCAACTGGGAGAATGAGTTATTGAAAGAACTGGTGGAGAACTGCTGGAAATAATCAAACCACCTGGGGGGTTTGATACTTGAGAGAGAGAGAACCTGAATTTTGCTGGCTTTAGTGAAGATGTTTCTGGAGAGGAGTCAGAGGGCAGAGGTGACAGCCCTGCCTTGAGCTGCCCTGGGATTTTGGGGCTCTGCCACAACACCTTGCTGAAGGATTCAGAAGAGGCTGATCCACCTCACAGGGAAGGTGGGGAACGTGAAGTAGAGATAGATGTTGGCCCACCAGGGGGGAAATGTCATATACAACATTTTCCTGCACCTAAAACCCTAATTGTCCCACCCCAGCCCTCCACACTCCACTGAAATAGCCAAAAAAGTCAGGTTGAAAGTAGAAACTCTTCAAGCCCTGCAGCAGAGCCCCAGGGCAGTAATATTTCACATCTGATGAGCCCATCCTCTAAACCCAGCTGGACCTTCCATGATGTAGGACTTGGTCCAGCCCAGCAGACACACCTGGGGCAGACCCTCTGCAGGAGAAAGGCTGGGTGTGGGGCAGTCATTTATAATTTCTGAATTCTCTGTGGAAGTTGGACAGTTCTGAAACAGAAAATTAGGTGGAAAACCATGGGGGAAAACCAAAAGTTTGAGGGAGCAGGTCGGTGTTTGCTCACGGATGAGCTCGGGGTGTGTTTGTCAAGGAGGGGAGGAAAAGTGAGGCCCAGGTACCTCAGACATTGCTTGTGGCACATTATCCCAAAATGAAGCTGATTCATATTTGGAAACGATTTGGCTGCAGGCAGATAGTTTAGAACATCCTCTATTATAGTTTAGAACATCCTCTATTATAGTTTAGAACATCATTTATTATGGAGATTTCTGCCTACTTTACTTGTCCAATTAGATCATTAAAATGCCCCGAGCGTCTGTGGCTTGGTTTTATTTTTGTAGCATTTTTTGAGGCAAACTCGGCATCTTTTCCTCACACAAATCTTGTCCACGTGCTCTCTCCACCCTGGATGAGGTTGATGCAGGTGTGGGACATGCTGGGAACTGTTTGAAAGTGATACTAATAAAAGCTTGCAAAAGGAGGTGGAGGCTCCAGCGGAGACTTTCCTGTGACATATTAACTGAGCTGCATTTTTGTGGCTACTTAACTCTCTGTCACCAGACTTTTTCTCGCACAGACATTAAAGTGCCCCTTGTAGGATCTTGGGCAGCCTGAAATCCCCCAGAGGCAGAGGTGTTTTGGGGGATTCAGGGTCAGGGGAGAGACTAACCCTGAGCAGTTTTTGGCTCGGTGGCGTTTCAGCCTCGCGTGTTCCTCCCTGCCCACGGTCCTGCCGCTCGGGCTGCGCACAAATTCTCAAATTGCTGGCGCCCTCGTTGCATAATTCACAGTCCTGTGGCCACAGGAGCTCTCAGCGGCGGTGGAGGAGGGCGGGGTGTGGAGGACACTCTGTAATTGAGGATCAAAGCTCCTCGTTTCTGCCTCTCCATCCTCGGAGGAGCAGCTCAGCTCCGAAGGGCGCAGCATCTCCCACCTGGGCGTGTTGGCACCGGGGACGAGTGAGGAGGTGAGTTCTGCTGCTCAAAATATCCATTTTTCTTGGAGGATTCTGGGTATCTTTGTGATGCATTTAACGATAAGAGGCTCAGGTGTAACGTGGATTTAGTACAACCTGCCTGCAGTGGACACGGATAGAGAGAGGATATTGCTAAAAGTCGTTCATAATTTTTCACTACAGGAGCATTAATTTATCTCACCTGTCAGGAGGAAAAGGGGGGAGGGGGGAAGTTATGGAAGCAAAATGCAAAAGGTGACACAAAATGTCTCGAAAAAACTCTGGGAAGTGGCTTTTGTTGGGATAAAATCCCGCTCTGTACAGATCCATGGAGTTAGATGTATTTGATGCCTGAGGAATAAGTTTCTTTCCACAGATCTTGACACCACCAGGAGTTCTTTCCTTTCTACTTAAAAAATGGGAAATCCCAGTTTTTGTGTTGTCTCTCTTACTTACCAAATGATAGGAAGCACAAATAACTTAAATAGCCTTTTTTTCCCTTTCCCCCTCCAGTTTTGTGTTCTAAATACATAATGTAACACTCAGTAATTATTAGCATTGATTTGAACACAAAGCTTTAAAACAAGGGTTTATTATTTATTATTTTACATACAGTTTATGTAGTATATATATTTATTAAATGTTATTATAATTTATTGTTCACTCTGGCAACAGATCAATTTAAACTTTGTTGCAGAAAAAGCTGGGTAGTCTGTGTATAGTTTCCTTTTATTTTATATATATTTTATTAGGTATTACATATATAAAAATATATATATTTATATAGTTCTGTGTGTGCGGTGTTCTGCATATTCCCAGGTTTCCCCTGGGAATTCCAGGGGCAAATGGAGCATAAGAGCTAAAATCCAGCCTGCAGGAGTAGAAATCAGCCTTCTAGCAAAGCTCTGTGTCCAAATCCATGAGCGGAGAGGGAGAGAGGGATTGAAGTGCTTTTGGAATTAAGCTGCTTCAACAGAGTCTTGAGCAACCCAGTGCAAGGCAAAATTAGGAAAGACTTGGGCCTGGGGACTGGAATTGCCACAACTGTTGGGCAACTGATTTGTGGGGAAAAAGAGATATTGTGGTGGATGATGGTGCGTGGAAGGGTTGTACTCTCACCAGCTCCCCTTTATTTAACAGGGAAGGCTTTTGGAAGCTGCAGGAAGCTGAGGATGGACTTGAAGAGCACCAAGAACTTTGTGTTCTGGCTGTTCTGCCAGTTCGAGCTGATCACCTGCAGCTACCTGATGGAGCCCTGGGAGAAGGTGCTCTTCTACTCCTTCAACATCTGCATGGTGGGCACGTTGTTCTACACCACCTACGCCTGTGTCGCTGCCCACGTCGGCACAGCCCTCCAGGTCCTCTGGAATTTGCTTGGGAACCAACAGGAAAACGCCGTTTCTGTTGTGAAGTAACGTCCTCAACCTGACTTTTGGATCAAAGGAGCGTTTTCTTAACATCCTGTTCTGTTTGGAAGCAAACTGTGTGCAAACACTGCTTTATCCTGCAGCATCTCCTCATGGTCTCCATTCCAGCCAGTTATTTTCCCCAAGCAACTCCAATCCATCCTTCTTATTTTACTGTTTGCTTCTTAAAGGGCTTTCAGTTTTCAAGACTGGCTGGAGTTCCAGGGCTGGGTTTGGTACAGAAACAACCCTGCTGTGTATTTTGTGATGCCAGGGAATGCTGCTTGGATGTGGGGAGTTTTCACCTGGAGCAAATCCGTGGCCTAGATTTGGTGCCGTGTGCCAGAGACAGCAGAGATGTGGACACGCCACTATCTGAGCGGGAGCTGCTTCTCTAAGCTCGGAGTGTGTGTTATTTATGGAATGATTTCAGTATTTATTTAGTCACCTGCATTATTTAATACAATGAATCATCGTTATGCCAACCCTGCAGCTGATTTGTTAAAAGTGAGGGATATAATTCCGTGAAAATCTGTAATAAAGTTCTCATGTTCTTGGACTCTGTAAAACCAGATCATTTTTGTTCTACTTTCAGAAGACTGATAAACCTTGTATATCATCTAGAGAACTGCAGATTCACTGGTGGCAGGGATTTCAGCTGAAAATAAAACCCTACTTAAAACACAACTCTCCTTTTCTTCCTAAAAGGAAAAGTCTCTTATTCCCCTCTTTCACCTCCTCATGTGGTGTCTGAGACATGAACTCCTGAGACCTCAGACTGGAACTGCTGTGCTGGGTTTGGCTGACTGGGTTTGTTCCAAATTCTGTATTTTTTAAGCCTTAGAAACCCAAGATTCCTGTGCTGTGACCTCCTACGGCGGACATGGATGGGAGCTACTCCTGGGATGAACTTGGCACCTGGAGTCAGGGTTTGGAATCACCCCAGGAGAAGAGAGTAGAGAAGGACACACAGGGCAACATAAATCCAGCTTCTCCCCCCCACTCCCAGGTGGGTTTTATCACTTCCTTTGAGCACAGGGATGCTCCTGGAATGTCCTTCAGGACACTGGGATGTTGTCAGTGGGTGGCAATCAAATGACTTCAGGAATGAGATTTGGTAATAGGTGGTGACAAAACCAAGTGAAGGCACTAATTATGTTGTCACCTCACCGTGAGATTCAGTTGCTTTCCCAGTTTGTAATTAGGGGAAAATTAGCTAGGATATGAAAATAATTTATTTGGGACAATGAGGGCAGCTGTGCTTAAACTCACAACTCTTTTGACAGTACCCAAATAATCTCTGTGTTTGTTAAAAAAAACCCTATTTAATCCTTTCAGATTCAATTCCAACTGTGTGTTTTATTAAAGTAATATAATGATAAAGTAGTAAGTAGCTTGGATTTGCAGCTTTCATGCTCGGTTTGTATGTTATATTTACTGATATTTAATAATGTACATTGTATTTACTGATATTTATCCATATAAGTTGCATTTCCTGATGTTCAGGAAGACAATATGGAACACACAGTATTTTAGTTATGTCAATTATTAGGCTGTTTACGGAGACAAGGACTTTATTTCCAAACTGCCAGTTTGTAGCAGACAAATAAGGACAGTATTTTGCATTTAGTGTGTGCCTGGCAGTGAGCTCAGAGCTCAGATCACCAGGGCTGTGTTTACAGTAAATTATGGCAAAGGCTGCACATGCACATCCAGAGTATTTATCGACATTAAGGAATCTCACACCGGGCTGGAGGAGCAGGAACTCTCACCCTGGGTGTGTTTTTGTTTATTGTTGCCCTTTCCAGGTCTCTCCGGTGCAAACTCGTGGGGTTGCCTCGAGTGCCTGGTGCCTCTTTTGCAACAGCCTGTGGAGCTGCCTGGATTCCATGTGGCCATCCCTGGGCTCCTGACTGTCTGCTCCTGTCATTCCAGGATCATTCCGGGGTCATTCCAGCTCTCTGTGCTGTTCCACAGCCCCAGAGATCCCAGCTGGGCTGGGTGAGTTTTAGACAGCCAGGAAAGCACCAAAAACCAGCAGAGGAAACCAGGGGCCAAGTGGCAGCTGAACCTCCTCAACTTCTCCATTAATTTTACTCATCACACTCTTTTCCCTGCCCGTCACCGAGACTCCCATCTACACAATTTGCAGGATTAAACACAGGGTTTCAATATTCCATTCCAGTTCCTCCTGGCCGTTTTGCCCTTGCAGTTTCCAAGCGCTGACCTGCCTGGGCAGGTTCCTGCTGGGAGCTGTGCCTGAGGTGCAGCTTTGGGAGAAGGCTCTGGATTTGTAATGCCAGGCCTGTGCCTGCTCATCTCCTGGCAGTTTGATCAGGGTAGGGCACTCATGGAATGGCTGGAGCCGTGTCAGGGCAGGCTCAGGTTGGATCTCAGGGAAAGGTTCTACCCCCAGAGGGTGGTGGGCACTGACCAGGCTCCCCAGGGCAGTGGGCACAGCCCCAAGGCTGCCAGAGCTCCAGGAGGGTTTGGACAACGCTCTGAGGGACAGGGGGTGATTGCTGGGGTGTCTGTGCAGGGCTGAGTGTTGGACTGATGATCCTTGTGGGTCCCTTTGTCAGGATATTCCATGACTGGTGTAATTTGGTGTCTATGAAATGAGCCACACACCCAGCACATTTATCCCAGCTGAGAACAGACACTCTGCGTGGAGTAGAGATGCTGGAACAGGCTGCTCTGGGATTTTCCAAGGTTTGTTTAAATCAGCAAAGTTTGTAGCAGCTCCTCAGGCTGCACTGAGTGAGCACAACATTTCTTTTTCACCCCTGATACCAAGAGTTAGAAACCCAAATTAATGAATGTGTGGCTGAGGCAGAAAGTATTCCAAGAGGAACAGGAACTGGGACATTCCCTGCAGTTCCTGACTTCACACCCCTCTCTGGGGACACCTGCACCGAGGGCAGCTCCTGGGAGCTCCTGTCAGTGCCTGGAGCTTTGCCATCCCACTTGGCCCGAGTTTTTTGCGCGGCCAAGAACAAGGAAAGGTTTTGGGACAAACTTTCTCTCCCGGTCCACGTGAGCAGGAGGTCGTCTGTCAGCCACCGGGGTGGCTGCTTGGTCTCCTCAAGGCTATCAGAAGATCTGCTGGCTCAACAGGAGGAGCAGATCCACGAGGAGCTGCCTGTGCCCCACGGAGCTCCTGGTTCCACACGTGTTTGCTGCGTGGGCTGAGCTGGGGGTGTGTGAGGGGAGAAGGGATGGTTGTTCAGCTGCTGCTGGGGTTTTGTTATCAGTCACATGCTGAGGTCACTCTGCTGGCCTCAGAGTGTGTGCAGTTTGGGCTGCTTAGGGACTTTCTGCCCATAAAGGGTTAATTTTATTATTGGACAAAGTTATTTTCTGCCCTAGAACCAGCCTGGTTCTCTCATTTCCACCCCCCACCTTTGTGAGCAGCTCTCACCTCCCACCCCTGTGCCTCTAAGGTGAAATTTATGTCCTGTGGGACTAAAAAGGCAGGTGGGGGTGATGTTCAGCACCTCCCAGATCCCTGCCTGTCAAAAAGGAATCTCCTGTTTAAATTGAACAACTCAACCAACGCTGCTCCAGCAAGAGTTGAAACTAAAGAACAAAATAATAAACAGCTGCTAAAATCCAATAGCTTGCACTGTTCACTGGGAAACTCTTTGATCTTCCCAGCTACAATCCATCCTGCTGGATTCACAGCATCCTCATTGGGAAGGATTATTATTGCAGGACTTTTACAGCTTATCTCTCATCAAACTTTAATCTGTGTTTAATTGATCCAAAGAGTTTATGCTTCCTAAAGGCAATGAGGATGACAATTCTGTTCACGTGGAATTTTACTCCCCTCTGCTCCTGATAACTTCCAGTAGTTTTCAGAAGCCTGAGATAAGTTCATACTCTCTGTTACTCGCATTGTTTTGCACAACAACACACGCGTTTTGTCTACGCCACTATTTACATCCCAGTTCTTATCTCATCTCTTCATTATCTGACTGGAAAATCCTGCTCCTCAGATGAACCTGTCAGCACTTCCTGGCCTCTGCATCCCACAGAACATCCTCCTTTTCATCTTGCAGAGATTTGGTTAGAGCAGGGTTGAGTTTGCAGCAGACCTGTTTGTTTTAACCGAGCTGACCTTAAATTACTCTGTCCTGCCTGCCTGAAACTTTCTGCTTAACTTCCCTGCTCAGCTGAAACTGCTCGGTGCAACAGCTGAGTGACAGCTGTCCTCTTATAAAATGTCCCTCCTTCTTTACTGGTGATGTTTCCACACCGTGGAAACGTTGTTTAGAAGAGGATTAACTTGGATGTTTTTCTAGGTATGTTTTATAGGGACAGAGGGGAGAATTTGACAGTGTAAATGCTCCTGAGGAGTTCTTTCTCCTGCCAGACCTCCCCTCTCAGGGAGTGTCAGGTGAGGAGTCTGTGGGTGCTGGAGCATCAATTATTGTGTGATTTCTGCCCCATCTCCAATTAATTTGTAATCACCACAAAAAACCCCACAGGCTGTCCAGGAGGTGAGTTGTGATCCCTCTGAGACAGCAGCTGGGGGTCCAGGCACCAGCACCCAGCTGAAAACAGGGATGTGGGGGCTTTGGATCCGAAGCTCTAAGGCAGTGCAGGCAATTTATTCTAATTGATTTTTTAAAAATACAAATTGACATTAAAAGAACTGGGTCTTGAGGTTAAACAATCTTGCATCCCGTCAGAGTGCAGGGAATTCCCTGGAGAAAAGGAGGTTCAGGGGAGGGATCTTCTCAGTGGAGCCAGGTGGGAATTCCAGCCTCCTGAAGGACCCAGCTCCGGATCATTTTCACCAAGATCATTCACATTTAAAGGAAAAGCCTAAACCAAACCCAGGGCTTCAAAGAACTCTGGGGGTTTTCTCTCCTGCTGCGTTCCTACTGCCTTAGCTGTGTCAGGCTCTCCTAAATCAGCATTAACTTCATCTCAGCAGAGCTCTGGGGGAAAAGCTGCAGCCTCTCTTATCTCAGATCTGCCCTACAAAAAGGTGGAAATTAAGGAAGAGCCAAATTAATAACACAGGTGTTAATTATAATCCTTCCAGTCTCATTGACTAAGTGGTGCACAAACAACCTGCCAAATAATTCACAGCTGAAAAGAGCACCCTTCTGTCACTCTCAACTTGTCACAGAGAACTGAGGACTTTAAAATAGTCCCACAAGTCTTTGCAGCCCTTGGCACAGCTGAAACATTCTCCTGGTCGACACAAAAACGGTCCATTAGTTGTGGATTTGAGTCATGCAAAGTGGTTTCATTTTATAAATCTGAATATTCAAATCAAAGGCACTTCTCTTTCTTTAACCATCACGCTTTTGGTTTTGTCAGGGAGCGAAGGCCTGGTAAGTTTTAAGCTTCATTTCCCGTTTCTGACGTGTCTTAACCAGGTTCCCATCCAAAATGCAGGAAAAACTGGTAAATTCTGCCAGCAATAATAATCTTTGCTACGTGATTGCTCTGCAATGATCTGCAGCAAATCCCCCCTGAACCCACCCCACGAGTCTCCCTCCCACCTTTAACTGCTCTGGGAGGTGGAACTAAAATAAAGAATCCTGGCAAAGTGTGAGTTGGGATGGATCTGCCACAAGAAGGAGCAGTTTACTGGAATTAAGTCCTTCAACATCAGATCAAAGCAGCCTTTGTCTTATTTTTCTTAGGTTGGTGGGTTTTTTAAGCTTAAATTATCAGGAACTACATGGGCATAAAAAGTTTTTCCAGGGTTTTTAGCCACCTTTTCCTTAAGGAGCTGCAGACTGGCTTGGGCCATGCGTGTGAGGGAACAGTGACATCAGGTGGATTATCCCGTTCATCACAGGCACATCCCAGTTTTAATATGGAAACTTTTACAGGAGAATGGGCCAGTGCCTGCCATGGTGGGATTGTGTCCATCTGGAAACAGCAGGCAAGAAGGAGCCAGGCTTTTCTCAGTGGTATCCACTGAAACGAGGCCAAACCCCAACCAAGCAAAAGGAAGAAATCCATATATTGGGCCAAATTCTTGAAGGAAGAAGTTATGGCACAATATTCCCCTATAATTCCCTATATTTTAGCTACTTCCAAGAGTAAAAGAGATTAAAATAACACTGATTCTATCAGAACTCCCCCCCAGATCACCAACATCAACTCTTTCCCTCAGACTGTAACCTCCCAAAACTGGCACAGGAGGTGCCCTTTGAGTCATTTGGTACAAACTTCCAACAATATTTCCCTGTCAATGTTTCACCTGAATAATTTCCACCAACTAAAAAAAAAAAGATGGACCAAAAATACCTGTAGAGGTTTTTAACAGTTCATAGCTGATTTATTCACTCATTCTACACTGTGCATATTGCTTTTAATCCACTGATACAGGCGTGGATATAGTACAAGATTCATTACACTCCACAGAATTTTCTGATCAAGGGCTTTGCAGGGGATTTTTTTGTGGATACAATGTGGATATTTGGAGTTCCCTTCCCAAGGGAACAGGAACTACAGGCCTGAGCTTCCCCAAAGTATTAATACATGGAATAATCTACCAATACCATAAAAGGCTTCAAACCATTGCGCCAAAGACACAGGGCAAACTCTCCCCCTATAAGAAATTAAAGCAGTAATAGGTAGGCACTCTACCTAAAATCCCACCAAACTGGAATAAAATCTCTCCCTCTGGACATCCTTCCTTATCAGTTGTCTCCAGAATTCCAAGGGATAATCCTCATCTTAGTCAGCTGCCCGTGGCAGTGCAGAAGTTGCAAGGAAAGAGCTCTCAGGGCTGGGAGGAACTTCTGGAATTACACTGTGATGCTGGCAGCAGAAATTGGACTCGAATTGCTGATTCTCTAGATTATCATCTACAAAAAGTTCATTCAGGACCATCATTTCAGGGTACACTGGGAGTTCTGTTCCTTTTCGTGATCTTGAGATCAGTTTGAAATGTTCAGTGATGGTTTGGCATTGAGAGTGCCCTGTTACTCCGTCAGCATTTCTGCTCCCTCCCCACCAGTGGCATCCTCAGAAATATGGAGATCCTCCAGCATTTCAGCCAGGCTGATCCTGGGGGGCCCATCCTCATCTGTGTCACTCTCCACTGGAATATCTGCATCTACAAACACACAGAAAAAACCCCAAAACAACAGTCAAGCAGAGAAAACAAACCCCAAACCAACCCCAAGGAAGGAAGGAGAAAAAACCCCAAACCAACAACCACAAGCCAACAAATCACAAAATCTCCTAAAAACCAACAATCCCACGGCAACTCCCTTCATGGAAAAACATAAATTATGTATCAAATCCTTCAGCCAGCAGAGGGTTTGGGTGTGGGAGAAAATATGTTTTCCCCTCTCATATTAGAGGCAAGGAAACAAAAAACTTCAGCAGTGCAGGGGGAAATACACACATGAAATACATTTCTCTATTCAGGAGCAGTTCAGAGGATGCAAATACACAACTTCAGGAAAAATATTTCCCCTCAAACAGCCAGGATTTACAGTTTAATTAAGCTGTTAAAAAAGGCCTTACTTCTGTAAATGTTGACATTCTTCCTTATGGTTTCATCCTCTTCCAGATCTTCCAGGAAGTCCTGGTATTGCCTGTGACAGATGTGGAATGTCTTTACTCCTCCTCTGGATTCATGCAAATTTATAGAACAAACCCAGAGAAGCAAAGCCCCACCAGATCTGCTTTTTGAGAGCATTCCCACATTTCCAGCTCATTCTTTCCGCCTTCTTTTTACCACCTATTAATTTCCAACTCATTTAATTAGCTTAACTCTAATTGCCTCATTGTTTTCTACTCAGTTGGAGGTTATTTAGACTCTGCTGTTGCTGTATCAGCTGTCACTGAGCAAACCCAGGCAGATACTGAACCTTTCATCATCTGTATCCGGGGCTTCCCGGTCCCTCTCCAGCTCCTTCAGCTTCCAGTTCCTGCGCCGCTGCCGCTTGGTGCGGTCGTAGCTCTTCTTGATCAGCACCTGCAGGAAAACCAGCCCCTGTTTACACGCTCCCCCTGCAGTGCTGCTGGGAACATTCCCCAAATCCACACCAGCTCCCAGGTCTGCACTTGGGCAACTCAAATCAGGTGAAAGGCCCACTCAACATTTCAAGAAAATAATTCTTAAATCTGATGCTGTTCAGATTTCATTATTAATATCCCCTCTTCCTTTAGGCACTCGGGAGTATTCCCTGCACAATCATTCCCCACTAGTCCTGGGAAGAGCAGAGAACTCTCTACAGAGAAGGGAATTTGCTTACCACATCAGGAATATTGTGTGGGTTCATCTTGTTGGCAAACTCGTCGTTTAAGTTGCAGTTGGCCAAGTCGAACCTAAACCAAAAATTGCTGGTTTAGTGTATTTTATGTAAGTCCCCAAAACTCAACTCAGTGTATGACACTGGCTACAAAACAAATAAACTTAATCAGTGTTTTAGAAATCCTTCCCACTTCTCTATGTCCAACTTGTTATTCCAACCTGCACTCTAAAGGCAACACTCTCATTGCTAACACAAGATGATTTCTTCTAGATTAAAGATTTCCTGGATTAGGAGCATCTCTTCATGACTCCATCCCTTTTGCTGATTCCATTTAGAAATCAGACCAGCTCAACCTTCCAGAGAACCTAAAGAATTCGGCCATGAAATAATCATTTAATAAAAGCCAAGGAAGAGTACAGACCCCAAGACCAGGTCCCCAGGGTTCAGGATGTGCCCCAGGTGTGTGCAGCAGAAGTACTGATGATCCGTGTCCAGCTCCGAGGTTTTCCGGACCCAGGCCTCGGCCAGAGTGTGCTTGGGGAAGGAAAAATCAAATTATTGGAATCAAACCCCGCTTAATGAAAACATCTGCACTGCTGCATCACTGCTTTCAACTACAGTGGGAATTAAACTTGTGTTTCTACACCAAACATCCAATGCATCCATTGCTACTCCTCATTTCTCATCCTTACAAAAGCAAGGAAATGGACATTCCAACTCTGTTCCTATAACGGGTTTAGGTGGCTTTTTTTTTAACTGCATAACTCTCACCCACATCCAGCTTTGGACTGAGAAAAAGATTCATTAACTCTGATTGAAAGGAAATGCTTCCACACTTCCACAAAACCCACTCAATAATTAAAGAGTTGCGAAGCTCTTAGAAAACAATTTCAATAATGGTAATAAAAAGCAGAGTTTAAGCTCTCCAACAGAGAAGAATTGCTGTAAATGAGCCCAAGGAGAGCTTTTGCCAGTGGCAAAAAGAACAGCACAGGCCTGACTGTGCAAGGCAGAGCAACCCAGAACATTAATTCAGCTGAGGGGAAGGAGAACAGGAGTCCTAAAACCTGAATCAAACAGAGAACTCTGACCTTGTTCGATCTTGCACCTGCCCCTGCCCCTTTTTTCTTCTCGTGGACCCTGTTGATGTCCATGATGATAAACTCCTCCAGCTGCTTGGGGTGGAACAGGCTGTTGAAAGGGTGGCGCCAGTAGGTATTGCCATCGATTTCAGCAACTGCAAAAACACACCCCAACGTGGCAGAGAAGTTCTCGTGGAAAAGGAACCAAAATTAAGGCAGCTGCCAAGCACCTTTGGTTCAGTCATTAAATACGTAGGACATGACCCATATTGGCACCTTGTGCTGTAAGAGCAGCTGATCTGTGACAGCCAAACCACACCTCGTGTGCCTGAAGCACAGACCTTTCATCCACAGATCTTTTATTCACAGGAATTACTCTCCTGGATCCATTCTTATTAAAGGATCAAGTTCCCACTGATCAAAGCACAGAACTTCAAATATTAAAGGGGCTAATCCAGAGAAAAACTGGATGCCTTCTAAGTGTAGAGGGATATACCTGCCAAATGGAAATGCTCACAGAGAACATCCATGAATTTAACACTCAACCTGCACATTTTGCCTGGGATCCCATGGAAAAAAAAAATCAAGCTCGGAGAGCAATGTCTTAGTTCATTGTTAAATTTCTACTGTAGAGATAAATTTACAGCATTAAGGTCCGAAAACACACAAGACTGTGTGGAAACAAACAAAAAGCAACTGCGCCAGGAAGGTCAGATGTTGCCACAGAGCAGAGGAGAGCCCAAGACTTACTCTGCAAGGTTCTGGGGTCGATGAGGTGGATGGTACTTGTCACTCGAATGCACACACAGATCTGGCTCATGTTCCCCAGGCTCTGTGCTAGTTTTGGGGACAGACACACGACACTGTCCTGCAAACAAACAGAACATAATTTACACTCCTGCTGCCTTCACTTTTAAGCAAGACTTTAGAAAAATTCTCCAGTAAAATTTTGAACTTTGTGTTTTCACTTTTCTAGCCAGCATCACCCAGTGACTTCTGCATTTCCCATGTAGATCCCTCCCCACTCCCCAAAAAGCACAGTCAGGCCTCCATCACCAAATCCAAACTGTTCCCACTTCACACAACACCCTGAAGATGAGGCAGAGAGAAGGCACCTTGCATATTGGAACGATTTCCACAGAGAAAGTGCTTTTGTAGTTGTAGACATTACTGTGAATGTCATGTGAGATCAAACGTTGGGACGATTTTGATCTATAAAACATAAAAACAGAGCCTTGAGGCAGCCAGAAGGACATCACCTGAATTCCAGGAGATAATCAGCACAAAACACAGCAACAAAAACACATGTACAACCAATACAAATATTAAGGAAACAGAAAAATGCACGAGGTGTTCAGTGGAAACTTCTGTAGAAGAAATTTTGTCTCAACTAAAATGCAAGTTCCTTACACTTTCACTTCCAAAATTATTTAAAAATGAAGGATAAAAGACATTTACCAAAAGCTTTTGAGTGCTCAAGGCAATAAATTTAAATGCTTCACCTAGATGGAACTGTACACTGAAGAAAGTCCACCATCTTCTGGGCCTGTTGCTTTGAAGAGTAATAAAAATCCAGGCCATCTGAAAAGCAAAGAAAACACGATGAACAAACCCACTTCAAGTACAATCCAGAGGTTAAGTGATCTGCTGCTTATCTGCATAGAGCTGCCAGCACACACACATCAAACCATCCATCCTAAACCCACTTTCTTCCACCTCAAGACCACACAACCACCTGGCTCACCGTGGATTTCCTTGATGCGAAGTGTATTTTGATGGAGCTTGTGCTTTAAAATCAGCTGCTCCAAATAGTAGAAAGTCTTCTTGTGCAGAGTCTAAAACCAAGCAAAGGTAAAACTATCCAGCTTATTTAAGAGCCATCTAGTGCAAATGCAGTTATCTCTGGAGAATAAACATTTCTGTGGAGAGATCATGTGGAGAAGGGACATCCAAAGCCAAAACCAAGTAACTAAAGAGATTTTAAGAGTGCTCAACTTATACCAAACTACTTAAAGCTTCCATTTCTCATTTTTGTGTAACTGGTGGCTAAAAAGACTGTTTCCTTTAAAGATTTAAATATTTATGAATGATTTGTCCCACTGTTTCTAAACTATCTTAAAATACAGAAGGATATTTAGCAATTCACACAAGCTCCACCTGCCAGTATCATTTAAAAAGAATATCTTAATAATACTGGGCAGCAGAAAGTTTTTCTCAACTAAGATCAGCAAGAAAAAACCAACAACCTTGGAGACAAAATGCATCCCTGTGGCTGTCTGTGAGCACATCTTTTTCTGAGAAATCCAGAAAAATCCCCCAATTCTTTGCCTGATTGTTCTGCCACGATCAAATAGCAATTCAGTTCGCCCCCACCTTTTGTCTGACTTGCACTACAGCTTTCCAGAAATCCTTGGCTTCAATCCTGTGACAGTCTTCACACATCTGAGACTGGACAATGTACTCCACCACAAACACCTGCTGCAGAACTGCTCCATTTATCACCTGAATGACAAAAGTGTTCCAGGCTTCCTCATTAGTGCTCTCAAGACTGTCAATACAATAAAATAGGTGACAGACATACATTTGGGGCACAAATAACAGCAGGATTTTCCTAACTTTACTGGAAAATAGACAATAACCTTCTTCCAACTGTGATGAGTGGCATTTTAATGACAAAACTGAGGCAGGAGAACTCTAAGAACAGTAACAAAATCCTATTTTTTTGCCACAAAGGCTTTTCAAAAGTCCCAGGGAGAATCCTGTGCTCCAGTTACCTCTTTCTGAACAGTCAGCTTCAGCTTCAGCCTCTTGGAATGTGGTTCTGTCCAGATGAAACCTGCATCGATCAGTCGGACCTGCCATGGGAAAGGACAAGAGCTCAGCACACCCAGCTCCAACCACCACTGACACGGGTGTATGGCACAGTTCACACTTTAATTAAAAATATACAGATTAATATCCCAAATCTAATTAATAATGCTTAGGTAGAACGTGGAGGTCGATCTACCTAAAATAAAGGTGATAAAACCACAGTCTGTCACAGCAGAGTAACTGAACACGCCATTCAACATCTCTGCATGCCAGGAAATGATGAATTTTGACAATAAAATGGTTGATAATATTTTCTATATTTAAGTACTAACCCAGCAGCAACAAGCTCAATAAGGCAATGATACAATCCAAAACTTCGTGAGTGTGGTAAAAACCAATTCTTTGCCTAAAACACTATCTCAGATCTCTTCCTCTAATAATATTCTCAACCTAAGAGATGCTTTATTCAACTTAAACCTGTGACTTTTGACTTAATCTATATAAAGACCCCTGCGACCCTCTTTCATATTGTCACAGACCAGTGAGAACAAGTGTTGTATAAACAATTTAAAAAATGTTGATAAACTCTACACAAGTCCAAACAGCTTCTCCAGAAGGATGGAATCCTGCACAAGTTTGCTGGACTTTACTTTATGCAATACCAACACTCTATGAAACACCCAAAGGATCAGCTGCTCACCTTGCTCAGTGAAGCTTTGATTTTTTTCAGGCACAAAGCAAGAAGCTCTCTTGATTCCAAGGCACACTGGATCCAGGTTCCTGGAGGCTGGAGATACCTGTGGAAAACAGTGCTAAGATCATCGAGTCCAACCATTCCCCAGCACTGCCAAGGCCACCGCTAACTCCCATCCCCAGTGCCAAATCCACATGGCTTTGAAATCCCTCCAGGGATGGGGATCCACCCCTGCCCTGGGCAGCTGTGCCAGGGCTGGACAACCCTTTCCACGAAGATATTTCCTCTAAACCTCCCCTGGTGCAGCCTGAGGCTGTTTCCTCTCCTCCTGTCCCTTGTTCCCTGGGAGCAGAGCCCGACCCACCCAGCTCCACCCTCCAGTCAGGGAATTTTATGCAATAAGAAGGTCCTCTCTGAGCCTCCTCACCAGACCTGTGCAGTTTTGCTCTCTACACCCTGAGACTGATGCACTCCCAGTGCATTTTGCTGCCATCCCCACCGATTTCCCCACTTTACTTCAAGTACCACAAACTCACCATGTAAATCATTCAGATCCTACTCACCAGCACGCTCACATACACAAATACACGCGAGGAGGTGCTGGCACATCCCAGGAGACCCGAGGGAGGTGCTGGGGAGGCCGGAGGAAAGGAGGGGATGATCAGACACCTCACCTTTCACACTGTTTGCAGAAGTGGACGGTGCCCTGCTTGGGGATGCCCTCGGTGATGTCCACCTGTGCCCGCAGGCAGCCCACGCACATGTTGGCCGGGTTGGGCGGGATGGGCACCCCGCACTGGCAGCACAGGCTGGAACACAGGGAGGGAGGGACAGTCAGTCACCAACACATAACCGGGGTGCGCCCTCATCCCCAGCCCCTCATCCCCTCACATGTGTCCCTGGGAGGGCTGTGCCGGCCCCAGGTACTCCATGGCCCCCCCATCCCCTCACATGTGT
>JAYRBT010000010.1:1899078-1926307 GCA_036023395.1 Myiotriccus ornatus
CATGGGGTGTGCTCAATCCATGGGGTGTGCTCAATCCATGGGGCTGCTCAATCCATGGGGCTGCTCAATCCATGGGGTGTGCTCAATCCACGTGGTGTGCTCAGTCCATGGGGCTGCTCAATCCATGGGGTGTGCTCAATCCATGGGGCTGCTCAATCCATGGGGTGTGCTCAATCCATGGGGTGTGCTCAGTGCATGGGGTGTGCTCAATCCACGCGGTGTGCTCAATCCATGGGGTGTGCTCAGTCCATGGGGTGTGCTCAATCCATGGGGTGTGCTCAATCCATGGGGCTGCTCAATCCATGGGGCTGCTCAATCCATGGGGCTGCTCAGTCCACGGGGTGTGCTCAATGCATGGGGTGTGCTCAATGCATGGGGTGTGCTCAATCCACGGGGTGTGCTCAATCCATGCCTCTCCAGAGTGCAGCCAGAGAGAGGTTTGAGTGCCTTTGTGCAGTCCAGACTTGGTGCCTCCTTCAGTAAGCCATGGGAATGTTCCAGCAGCCCTGTATCTCGGGATGATCCTCTGAGGCAGGGCAGGACTGCAGAAGAGTCCAACTCCAAGGGAGCTGGGGCAGAAAGAACCTGAGAACTGAACTGTGTGATTGTAGGGAATTTGTGCCAGAGAGCACGGACTGATAAATGAGGATTGCTTAAACAGTCAGAGAAGAAAAACATGGAAGGAGGAGGAGAAGGAGGACAGGGACACTGTGCCAATCCAGAGCTTCACCGGACCACTTGAGCATCGAATCATGCTACCAGAGGTAACCTAAGACATGCTGAGGTGCCAGGTTTGATAAATGTAGCAGC
The DNA here is from genome assembly GCA_036023395.1 of Myiotriccus ornatus. Taxonomy (NCBI): domain Eukaryota; kingdom Metazoa; phylum Chordata; class Aves; order Passeriformes; family Tyrannidae; genus Myiotriccus; species Myiotriccus ornatus. The sequence goes on from JAYRBT010000010.1 coordinate 1,899,889, forward strand.
AATTAGCTCTTTCTCCTTACATATTTATTATTGTCTTTTGCATGCAAGAGTCCTCTCTGACGGCATTTGCATTTTATAATTATGCCTGGAGATAAATCCTCGGGAAGAGATGGTGCAATCACGGTGGGCTGGATTTTCCTTTCCACCTCTCCCATCCTGTTGGCACACGCACGACACGGAGAGCTGACACATGGCTGTTAAAAGGTGTCTGTGCAGCTATTGCTCAGCCAGAAAATTGCAAAACCAGAACTCACTGCGTTGTACGAGGGAGTGGAAACTTCCCAAGCTGCTCCCAGATGCTGCAGCTCATTATTTATTTAGGAGGATCTGCATTTGTATGAAGGACGATCCCAGCGGGGCTCGTTTCGCTGTTGAAGATTTCTTGGGGAAAAGAAGCCACGGGCCCAGGGCTGCTGCAAAGTGCTTATTTCAGTGCCCAAATCCTGTGATGGATGGAGTGGGTTTTAGAAGGCACTGAAATTCATGGAATCATGGAATGGTTTGGGTTGGAAGGGACCTTAAAGATTCCAAGCCCACTGAGATGGGCAGAGACACCTTCCTTCCACTGTCCCAGGTTTCTCCAAGCCCCGTCCAACCTGGCCTTGGACACTTCCAGGGATGGGGCAGCCACAGCTTCTCTGGGCATCCTGTGCCAGGGCCTCCCCACCCTCCCAGGGAAGAATTTCTCCTAATGCCCATTTCTGAATAAAAAAGCTGATACTGCAATGGGGTGTGGGGCTCTGAGGCGTTTTGGTGCCACGAAAGCATCTCTGTGATAAGGAAGAGCTTTTGGGTAGCAAAAATACTCAGATTTTTTTGATAACACGTGAGTCACCTCTTATAAAGTGGTTGGAGCACAGGAAGCACTTGGCATTTTTTGATGTGCCTCCAGACCACCCATGAGGCAGCGCTGCCGGGTGCAGGTGCACACACCTCAACAGGGGCCTGATTCCACTTGATTCCATCAAGTTGTGGGGAGAAATATCAGAAAGAGAAGTCCAAAGTGTTCATCTGTGGTGTGGAGAAAGCTCCTTGAGATGTATTATTTCCCTGGAGTGAAATATCTGGGGCATCCCAGACTCCCCCGAGCAAGGCACCGGAGTGTCCTGAGCTGGATGTGTCGACTCGGTTTGCACCATCTTCTTTTTTTCCAGTTGTTACCTCATAAATCACTCAATCTCTGAGCATTTGGCAGATAATTAGTGTGTGAGAGCTACCAGGCTTCTCTCTTGTGCAATTTCTGGCTGTGGAGAACACAAGGAACTGATAGAAGCTCTTTCCTCTGCCAGCCTGGTGGGTGAGGCCTTGCTCCCCGTCTTTTAATTACATTGCTGCAATCCCATTCCAGCCCTCTCCATGGCAGGGTGCTTATCCCAAGCCTGGCCTCCCTTGTTTTGTGTCAAAATCTCCATGATGTCCTTTTCAGCTTCATTTTCTCCTCCTGTTCATCTTTTTTTTTTTTTTTTGAAATACCAAAAGCTCGTAAAGATTCACAGTGTGTAAGTCACCCTTGAGTATGACCTTGGAATAATGAGGTATTTCTGATCTCATGATTATGGAGCAAAATAGGAGCTGCCAGAACAAAATAACGGAAGCAGCACCTTGGCTGACAAAAATCTATCCCTGGCACTGCCACAATTTACCTCCTTTTCATCCCTCTTTGCTCAGTCATTGTAAGAAAAGCAGAATCTGACTTTTTTTCATGTAGATTTTTCCCGTTCTCTGTCATTTTTTTTTCCTCTTGATTGAGCACTTCTCAGCAGTAAGATCCATATTTTGATGCAAAAGGTACATGGACATCTTTTTAATTTCATTTTTAAGCCCAGACTAAAGTGTGTTGGTAATTTAGGGGTGGCTACAACTTACATTAGGCCACATGAAGTGATTTCTACAGCCTATTTCCAGCCCAAAGCTTATTGTAATGTAAGGAAAGCCTTGGTTATCCAGGTAAAAACTGACTGTGGTGAAACACCAGAATCAGCAGAGTTTATCAGCTCTTACCTGTCCTGATGTAGCAACTGGTGAAATAAGGGTGGAGCAGGCAGGGATGATGACAAGTGGGAATTCTCGGAGCTAATTCTTACCTCCACCTGTGAATCAGAGCCTCGCAGCCAGGGAGTTTCCATGCAAGTTGCCTGGAGACATTTTCATAATTTGGGCTCCTCAAATTCAGGCAAAAGATTGCTTACTCTGAGGAATAAACTTATGAAAGTTGATCCTGATTTGAAGCCCTCTGTGTAGTTCAGGCTGAGTTTTCCCTCCTGTGTGTAAGGACAGAGTGAAGAGGAGCCAGTTTTGTTTCGGCTCTTGCTGTTGGAGTCGTGGGACAAACTCAGATCCAGCCTTTGGGGGGTCTGTGTCAGCTGACAAACACTGACAGCACCCTGCATTTTCAGTTTCCTGAGGTTTAAGGCAGATTATTTTACCGGAACATTTCAATAATTTCCACTCCCTTGATTCCCTGGACTGCAACAAGTTCGTAACAGGGCTGCGTGTTGGGTGGTTTGATGTGGCTGAAGAAGCTGAGGATTTGCACTTCAGGAGTCCAGTTTTGCTGCTGGACTTCCCAGTTCTTCAGTTTGTGGTAGGATATCAGGAGCTTGGTGATATAACCATTTTGATGTGGTGTTTTTAGAGCAAATAATTAAAATTATATGGGTGGGGGTCGACTCGTGCCCTGTGAGAGTTCGGCACTGCTTTTGGTGCAACGCTGCCTGTTGAACATTTTGTGTGAATATGAGGAAGTTATTAAAAGTTCAGTAATATTTCATTGGAAAATTAGTCTGTTCTGCCTTAATTTCCAGTGCTCAGCTTGGCACGTGGACACTTGTCCACGTCTGTGCCCTGGGGTGCAGTAATTCATCCGTGAGAATTGTCCCAGTTTCGGCTCACGCTGGTGCTGCTCGAGTGTGATTTGTGGTTCATGTGGTTCTGCTGTCACTACACCTGCTGTGCTTCTCTTACCATGGATTAAATAGCTGGGTTTTTTTCCTAACTTCCAGGTAATTAGGAAATTAAATTCTGGACACTCAGAAGATGGTTTATCTCCACAAGTGGTTTGGATGCAGGTGCCCACAAGGTTTGTAGGATAGGAAGTGGCAGCGCTTCCTCACCAACCACCTTGCATTCCTTTTTCCAGTCTTTTCCAGAAAGATCAGGGGAAAGGATGGAAGCAGAGCTTTCTCTTTCTGGGAATATCACACTTTAAATAAGTTAGGACTACATTTAGGCACTGCTTGCTAAGCTGAGTTTAGTCAGGGACGTTGCATCCCACTGACGACCCTCTGGCTAAAAAATGCCGTTGTCCTATTTCAATCTCAACTTTTTAATTCATGTTTTAAAAGCACATCAAAATAACTTAGAAATATGCCTGGTAGATGTGCAGGGGGCACTGGTGGTGACCCTGATCCATGTTGGTGGGCAGGATTATATATTTCCAGCTAAGGAAAAGGTCCTTGGGAAGCTGTTTTTAATAGTCTTGGGTAAAGTCTGCCCTGAGGGGCTTCAGGCAGAAAGTTCTGGAAGTTCATGATGGGTAAAATCTGCCTGGAGGGGCTTCAGGGAGAAAGTTCTGAAAGTTCATGATGGGTAAAATCTGCCTGGAGGGGCTTCAGGGAGAAAGTTCTGAGGTTCGTGGTCTGACCAATTTCACGTGGAGTCACCCCCGGTAATGGATCTGGGAGGTGATCCATGAAATTGCCCGGGAAATCTTTATGGCAGGATAAATGAGAGCTCTGATGAAATGGAAGGAAGAAAATGGGTTTTAAACAAGGGAGGCACGGTGCTGGCCAGCTGAGCCCCCCAAATTTCTCATGACTTAAATTAATGGTGCATTTGTACTTTCAGGGTCGGTGCAGCTGGAACTGGTTCATCTCCCCCTTCCTGCTTTTGTTCTGGTTTCCACCGTTGGATTATTGGTTCTGTTTACTCTTAACATGCTCCTTTCATCTGGCTTTTTTTTTTTTGGTGTAAAAACCTCCAGCTCAGCCTGAACTACGATTAGCTGGGCAATAATGGAGCAATTAACTGCAATTAACGTGGAGCAATAATGAAGCAGGAGAAAACAGTGCCCTACCGAGGTGCTTTATGAGGAGCCTGACATGCTCCTCACAACCGAGCTGTTGCCCACGTGCTGGGCATACTGGTGTTACTGGGAGCTCCAAAACATGACCCTTCTTCCACCTTCCAACCTCTTTCCATCCTGGATGAACGGTTTCATCTGCAGGGAGAGGGATTTCAGCACTGGAGCAGAGTTTCCCAAGGTGTGGTGTGGTCTCAAGCTGTCAGAAGTGTTACCTCACCGCCTCTCTCTTTTAAGTTGGGGGAATAAAAATAAAAAAAAATGCTTCTGTTCACTGCTGAGTGCCAAAAAATGCCTTGAAGTCTCCTGCTGGAACCCACTGATTTTGAATATTAAGTAGGTAGAGTTATTCCAGCTTTTCCAGCAGCCAGGAGAAGTGCAAAGGGTTGGGAAAAATCTCCAAAGGCTTTTTAGCAGAGGTTATTTTCAGCTGTTGCTTTCCCTCCTGGTGAACACCTCTCACCCAAAACCTTTGATATTTAGGAAAGCTGAAGAACTCACTCAAAAAAAAAAAAAAAGGAATTTTCACTGGAGTGAGGCTGCAGGAACCCTCCCAAAAACAGCAGCTGCTGTTTTCCTCCATCTTCCTGCACCTCCTGCAAAGCCAAACACAGATAACAGGCCCAATAAGGAAAAAAAGAAAAGTGCTTTCCACGAATCCCATCGTGGGAGGGCGATGGAAATCCCTCTTCCTGAGCAAAGGAACGTCCTTATTCTGTTTGCTCTCAGTGAAATGTTTAAATAGCAGTGTTCCACCGGGGTGTGTGCCTTGGAGACAGGAGACCCAGCCTTTGCATACTGTAAAAAATGCTTCTCCTTGTCCTCCAAAAAGCAGGGCAGTTGAGTTTGATGACCTGGGGAAGAAATCCTCTTTTATTAGAAATTTAAAAATGAGATGTTAGTGGGAACAGGACTGCTGAGGACATGCTGTGGTATTTACATCATCGTATCATCCAGTTAACAAGCAGAATTGAGGATAAAATTTGGGAAAGGTTTTTGGTTCAAGCACCAACTTGCTGGGTAAATATTTTGATTTTTTTCACCTCTGACGTTTGGCTTTCAACTTTTAGTGTATTTTAGTCTGTTTTTGGTCTATTTTATGGGCTGCTTCCATAGAAAATGTTACAGGTATTGCCATTTTTCATCTCCTCCAATGCTGTGGGACAACTGGAAGTGTGATTATAGCTTGGCACCTCAGGTTTGCAGGATAACAACTGGGATTAAACTGCCAGGACAGCTGAGATTTTGTCCCCCCGCAGAGCCCAAACCACCCAGTTGTGCCACCAGCACACACAGGTATTTGTTGCCTTAATTTGAAGCACATCAGTGGCTTTTTTTTTCCTCCCCCAGAGACAGGAGAGGTCTTGGATCCAGTGAGGATGAACATGGCAGTCCCCCCGTGGATCCATTTAAGGAGCTCTCAAACCTTGTCCCAGAACATTTATTCCAAAATAATCTGTCTGCCACAGTGCCAGCCCGGCCCACACACATGCAGACTATTTATGAACGACCAGAAAACGCAGAAGAGCTGAGTCATGAGCACCAGAATGTTGTTCCAGAAGAATAGAATTTAATTGTTATCTGAAAAAACTGCATACACATGTTCAGATCTGGTCAACCTTCACAACATGTCTTCGTTTCCAAACAGACTTGTGCTTTTAAGGTGCAAGACCCCACTGCAGCTTGATAAAGAAGTTAAGAGGTTTTTTTTTTTTTAATTTATTTTATATCCTCTAACTGTGCAAACATCATTTGAAAGCTATTTACATTTTGCACCTCTCACTTCTAAGAGCAGCAGCATCAGCTGTTAGAGATGTGCAGCTGTAATTTATGATTTGGCATTCACATGTGATGTGATCGAGGTGTAGTGTGAAAACCAAACAACCTTTCATTGCTCCAGAAACTCCCCACGGGCAATGGTAATAAATCTAATTTCTTCTTTAGAAAGGAGATCTCTTTAAGCCCTCAGACTTCCCTGCAGGTATTAAAATATTACTTCCACTCTGATTCCTCGATCATCTTCCCCTGGTGCTGACATGCACTTTGCTGCCTTGGTGAGTGGGAGCAGAAAGAAAAGATCTTGGGTTTCATCAAGGAAGGCAGGAGGGCACTGAAACAGAGCTGAGTTTGCTTCTTTCTGTCATCTTCACTAAACTGCAAGATTACATATGGTATTAAAAAAAAATAACAATCTACTTTAGACCATCTGAACTCAGGTGCAACGACTTAGGTGCAAAAAATTTGGATTAAAGTTCCTCCTCCTGTTGCTTTCTCTTAGAATTTCCTCTCCCATCCACTAAAAGCTGGAAGTCAATACCCAGGCAGGTATCAGCACTCAGCTCAGGCTGGAGTTACTCATTTCTGTATATTCTGGAGCCTGGGCTGAGAAGCCATGGGGTGTTTTTGCCCCTGCGCTGTGAACTGTGTGTCTGATGAGCGCTGCACCCCTCAGCCATCGCAGTCTCTGCTGTTTTGCAGGTGCCAGAGGGATTCAGTGAGGCTGCTGAGAGCGGTGGAAATGAGGCAGATGAGGCGTTCCAGGTGACTCCAGTGCTGCCCGTGCTGCTCGAGGAGGGGCTGTGCGGGCGGGAACTCGGAGCCCTCCTCTGCTGCCCAGCTCTGGGAATGAAGCAAAGCCGTGGGGTGTGAGAGAAAACAGCGTTTTCCTAAGCTCCAGAGCGCTTTGGAACAAACACCCACCATTCCACAGGCTGGCTCAGTTCACCATGGCCACGGTGCTGTCGGGCTGGGCCCCCAAAATCTGGGAGAAGAACTCCAGGGCCAGGCGGACGTGGATGGGCACGAAGACGTAGGCCGTGTACACCACCATGGCCACCACGGTGACCGTGATGGTGTGGAACATGGACTGCTCCCAGGGCTCCAGCACGTAGCTGCAGGTCACCAGCAGGTACTGGTAGTACAGCCAGTAGATATAGTCCTTCACGCGCTTCACGTCCATCTTCAGCTCCCGGCGCTTCGCAGGTGACCTGGAACGACAGGGAGCTCGGGGTTAAGCGGCGCTGGAAGGGCCTGGCGCTGAACTAGGCTGTGGGGACCATCATTTCAGCTTTGATATCACATGTGATCTTTATACGGAGTAGATTTCGGGCAGAGGTAACACGTCAGTGCCATCAGCAGCCCCTGCTGCCCCGGGGCACGGGAAACAGCGTTGAGCTCTGCAGCTGCTTCTGGCACTTGTCGAAGCTCTGTCACCTGGACAATCTCAGTTCCCAGGGAAGCTGTGGCTGCCCCAGCCCTGGAACTGTTCCAGGCTGGGTTGGATGGGGCCTGGAGCGATCTGGGCTGGTGGAAGGTGTCCCTGCCTGTGGCAGGGGGTGGCACTGGATGGGCTTTAAGGTCCCTTCCAACCCAACCCATCCTGTGATTCTGTGAATTCCCGCATTCTGACTGTGAATGTGTTTTCCTGTTCATTCTGTTCGAGGAATTAAAATCCCTCCCTACAGAGGCACAGGGATCCCATGGAAATCAGGGAAATAGGCATTTAAAAGGCAAGGCTTTGGGTCAGCTTGCATAAATGTGGATGGCAGACAGATATGCCCTGAGATAAAGATGAGATTAAAAAACTGCTCTAAAACCTCCTCTGCTTCCTTCTGGTAATATTTTCTATTGTTCTGCAATTGCTGGGAATAAAAAAAAAACAACAAACCAAACCAGTGAAAAAGGTAACCTCAAACTGCAGAAGAAGTTTTTCCATCTCATTCCAAAGAAATAAGAAACATTGCAGATTAAATGTATTTAGAAGTTATAGAAGTTATAGTATTAGAAGTATAGAAGTATTTAGAAGTTCCTCATAGAAGTTATGAGTCTAGGAAAGATTTTCCTCTCAGGTAATACTTTTATGCATTCATTTTTCCCAGCTCCACATGGAAAGGGGAATGGTTGAGCAAGTGTTAACTAGGAAATGGGGTTTGCCTTCCAGTGCTTATTGTTAAAACTGTATTTTTGGCATTTTAAGTAACCTTTAAATGCAGGCTAAAACCATGTATTTCGAGAAAATAGAATGACAAGGAACTGTACAAGGCTTCCCAGAGGGACTTCTTTATTTTGGGGGTTGAGTTTAAGGACACACATGGTGACCAGATCAGCTCACAGGGAATACAGCAGATTTTCCTGCTGGAAAACCTTCCAATGTATAATTTTTTTCTACACTTCTGTTGCCTAAAATGCCGGGAATGGAGAGCCTTGGACACATCACATCCCTCAGGTCTTGTGTTTGTAGTGAGAAATTTCCTGTCCCTCAAAGCCACGAATAATACAGTGAAAAATGTGCAGCCTGTGATTAAAATAATGATGGGCCACTGATACAGGCCAAAAAATTTTACAGCATTCAGTGGTTTACTGCTGTACACAATAATCTGGTGGTTTGTGGGTATTTACCAAAGGGAAGACAAGGTGCCAGTACAAAGGATCCCTGGTTGGTTTTGTAGCAGCTTTATTTGGGTTACTGGTGTGTAAATCGTTGTCTGGTGGATGCCCAGTCAAGTGCACACACCTTGCATTGCGTTTCTCACCTTCCTTCCCCTGGGTCAGTGCTACCTCACACCTCCCTGTCTGGAGGGGCTCTAAGGTAGATTTGGGGTGTTTCCTTTTCCTTTGGGAAGGCAACAACCACAGGCTGACCCTAAGCCCTGACTGAATGGACACTCCAAGTTCCTGTCCAAGCTGTTGTTGAGAACCTGACTGTATTTATTCCCCCTCCTCATCCATGTGCAGGCACTCCTCCCCATTTTCTCCTCCCATCCCTCAGATTTCTGTCCAGATTTTTATGTACTTGCCCCATCGCCCCCCAAACAAACACATTTTCCTTCCCACCAGCCTTTCTTCTGTGTCCTCCAACCATCAGTACCTTCCCCAATGTATCCTTTATTTCCCCAGTTCTCCCAAAGTAGTTCATTTCCTTCACTTCCATCTTCCCATATCTCCCAGACCAAGTGCCTCTTGTCTCCTGGGGGGCAGATCACTCCCATTTTAAATCCAGCAATGACAGTCTTTGCTGGGAACAGTTTTACTTGCCAGAGTTCAGGCTGGGCAGAATTATCACCCCTGGTTCCTGTCCTGGCATGAATGGAAGATGATTCCTTCCAGATAATTTATTTTAAAGCAGAACTCAAGAGAGGCCTTAAAGCCTTGTAAATATTGCAAAGCCTTCAATAAAAATGGCACAGCTGGCAAACTGTGACTCCCTGGGAGCCAAAAGTGTCTCTATTTAGCCCTTGTGCAAAAAGAGCAGCATTTTCCAGTGAAGAGGTTAAGCCCTTTCCTCTACAGTTGGAAGGAGAACGATAAGGGCCCTCTGATACTCTCTAGGATTAAGGTATTTACGCAGGGGTCAGACCTGTGCTAGTTAAACTCATACCTTTCTTGGGTGAATGCCTGCTAATCCTGCCTGCTGCAAGGCTGCAGCGCTGGCTAAGGCTCTGAGTTACCAGAGGGGCACAGACACTTGTGTATCTCCATTTGGAGCTGGTTTAAGGAGCAGCCAAAGTCAGGAAAAACCTTCCCCAGGCTCATTTGCCTGATATTCAAGCAGGCTGCAGCCTCAGCACTATCACTTACCAGGCACTGCTGTCCTGGAGGGAGACATAAATAAAGCATGAAGCCATTAAAATGATGAGCAGCCCCTTTTTGATTTAACCAAAGACCTCGTCACGCTTTCCCCAGCCTGGGGCTTGTGTTTCCACTCAGCTCCACCGCAAAGTCCGGCCTGTGCTTCTCTGGTTCTCCCAGGTCAGGGTGCAGGGGGATAACTCCATCCCCAGGCACTCTGGAATACCAGGAAAAACACACCCTGTCTTAATGCAGAGGCTTTGTGGTCCCCTAATGAATGGCAGAGGCTGAGATAAGTAAAAGCCAAGCAGTGAATTACAGAGTCCTGCCCACTAACCCACTGCATTTAATCTACCCAGAGACCTTCTCTGACAGCAGGAGAAGAGCAGCAGCACGAAGAGCGTTGCAGGATAATGCCATTCCAGATGCATAATTTATAAAGGAAAACACAGGAGGGAAAGGGGAAAAAAAAAGGGCACCTTACACCACCTGCTCAGGAAATCAGACACAAAACTCCCCTGTGCCACAGATACCTCTGTGAGGGAACCCTGTTTGCATTAATTTGGGCTCGGTGTGGAGCACAGGGAACAGCCCAAAGCTCCACGTCTCCAGCAGCTTTACCACCCAAATCACTTGTACCAGTAATCAAAGGGAATGGCAGATCAGCTCACAAACTTCTGAGGCTAAAAATGATCTGTATTTTAAATGGGATTTGTCCTTCTACTTCCAGTTTTCAAGCATTACCGTGTTTTATTGTGTTACTGCTGTCACTCTGAGTTGGGAGAGTCTGAGTTATTCACTCATCATTCCCCAGTATTCCAGAGCAGGAGATAATTTGCTCTTATGCCATTTTAACTGAACACTCTCTGTCTATAAATTCGGATTTAACCATTCAGTTGTGATGTGGAAATGCCTTTCTAGAGGCCATGGGACTGTTACAGCCAGCTATGAGTGAAATGAAGAGAATTCACCTTCTCAAGACGTTAAGCAACATTCAGGTTATTTTCAGCAATTCCACCTCCGAGCATAAAAAAAAAAAAAAAAAAAAGAACCAAACCCAAGAAGAGAAACCTGTAAAGCAGCTTTTATTGTTTTAAGTGGCTGCCTGATTTTCTTGCTTGTTGATACATGCCTCTGATTAGGGCAGCTGGAAAGATAAATCATCATCAAAATGCCCCAAGTTTCATTTCAGAGCATGTCTAATCTCAGAAATTGCTTTATTAGTGACCTGGTGTTGGAGCCAGTTGAGAGTTGGAACCTGAAGATGCCACTTTAACGTGGGATTTATGCTTTGAGCAGCTGGGATTTGGGGAATTTTGGTCATAGTACAGCTCTACAACTCTGACCCGTGGCCGGACGGCACCTGGTGGGAAATTCCTGTGGAAAGAAACATTCTTGCAGGGGGAACTGGGATAGACTGGTTTCCAAAGAATGCTTGAGAAACACCTGACACCCTCAGCAGAAGGGACTGGTTGACTTACACATACAGAGAAAAAGAGTTTCCAACATATATTCAGGTTTAAGTTTATCTGGAAGGGGGAAAAACAAACCCTGGAGGTGGAGGTGGTGCCTCTGGTGTTTGAATGTAAAGTAGGGAGGAGGTAAGAAGAAAAACGAGCAAACAATCAATCCACCCCCAAAATGCAAATACTTAATTGACTCGAAATTGGCCATTTGCTAAATAACTGCTGTGATAACACAGAAGCAGGAGTGGGTGGGTTTTGCAGCATCCTGAGGGATTCCTCTCGTGCTGAAGCGTAAATAAAATCCTGCCACGAGCCCCTGAGGGGGTTCCCGGTCCAACCACCCCCTGAGCACCCACATGTGGGCAGGTGCAACAAGGCAAAGTGCAATAATTGTTTTTCAGTTGTCTGATACGTAAATAATTGCAGCTATTAGAAGAGGAGTGGGTAGTCACCCCCTCGGGGATGGAAATAGAAATCCTTTCTGCGAGTTATTTATCTGTGGCTGTTCTTCGTCATTTCGTTGTGTTAAATGGGTTTGTTCTGCTCTTACTCAGAATATCCTGACTTACCCAAGGCACCAAATCTTGTTCCTCCTAGTGCCGGTGGGATCCTGGGCTGAGCCCGCTGATTTTATGCAGACAGACATCTCCAAGTGCAAATAGCACCATGAAGGGATTCCCATTCCCAGTCCATCCTTCATTCCCTTTAATGATTTATTCAGTGAGCAGCAAGCACAGAGCATAAGGAACGAAACTCAGGTCCTGTGGACCAGCAGTGGGGAAGAAATTTCGCTGAGGCAGCAGTTAGTGCAGGGAATCCCAGGGACACACTCAGCCTGTTCCTCTGTTGCATCCCTGTGGCTCCAATTCCTCAGCTCAGCCTGGAAAGCTGCCTGTTCCCTCCTGACGAGCAGAAACCCCTCAGGTTACTGCAGTACTCCCACACGGATCTTTAAATGTCCCCTCAAGCTTGTTGTCACAGGGAGGAACCCCCAGGCAGAGGATGTGAATGAGAACAGCAGCATCAATCCCAGCCCAGCTCCCTCTAAGGAGGCCCCATTAAAAATGCCTCGACACACAGACTGCGATAAATAAGTACAATTTATTTACACCCCTCCTGCAGTTCTGCAGCGCAGAGCAGCAGTGAGGCAATCTCTGGTTCCTCTCCCTCAGCTTGCATCCTCCTGAACCAGCCCCTCAGCACGCTGGGCCGTGCATTCCTGCCAGCTCCTGTGCTCCAGGAAATGTGAAAGCTCCTACACCTGTCCCGTGTAACAGCAGGATAAAGCTCTGAGCTGGTAAAGTTTTATTGCTCCTCATGACTCAGACGTTCTGCATGTGGGTGAACACGGTTTGACTGCTCCTGGGGGGTTTGCTGGACAAGAAAAAAAAGTCTTCCAGGAGTGGTAAAATACTTCAAGAGGGGAAAGGGTGAGGCAGAAAAGCCTTTGCAGCCCCGTTTCTGCTTTCCCTCGCTCAGGAGAAGGAACTCTGGCATCTTCCTGATCTTTAAAACCAGCCCTCCTTGCTGCTGCCCTCAGTGGGAGCCCAGAGGAGCTGTTTGGGTTCTTTTAGATGTTACATAAGGCACCCACTGCCTTTTGCTGTTCGGGGAGACTTCCTTTTACCTCTGCTGACTCCAAACAAGGCAGCGAAACACTCACGGGGTGGCAAAGCCACGCCTGCACAGTCTGGCCCAACTTCCTCGTGTCCAGCTCTGACCCCAAACCTCCCCCTCGTGTGCTGCCACGTCCATGCTCCTCCAGCAGCTCTTCTGGGCTCCCCAGCAGTGGTTTGGTGCTGTAATTCAGCTCCATCTCTACTTGGAACACGTGGATTCTGGTCAGCCTGGATGGAAGTATTTCCCAATGAACAGGGGAAGGCAAATACTTAAATATTTTTTCGTTGAAATTGCAGATTTGCTCCTTCAGTTGAGTTGAGCACACGGTTGGGGGGTATTCTGGCCCACAGTGATGCGGGGAGGTCTTTTTAAATGTGACACACAAACTGTTGACCCTCAGGAAAGCAGCACCCACAGGGATTTCATTTGGAGAGAGGCTCCCAACCATTTACTAACAGAACAGAGGTTGAGAGCAGTTAAAGTTTAGACTGATTTCATGCCTTACCTACCCCTGCAAGCTGTAAGCTGCTCCTAGTAAAGCCACATTACTGAATAAATCAACTCCCCCTAACTTGGCAGCCTGGCTGATTTATCAGTCCACTCTCCTGCCTCTACTCAGGCAGAGGAAGGAGGAGATGCAGCTTCTCTGCAACAACAACAGCCTTGGAGCAGCTCTGTCCCATTTTCCTCCAAGGCCAAATTAATTTTTCAACAATTTTCCCGGTCTTCCCTCCTCTGAAGTTTCCTCAGTCATTTCCTTACATAACTATCTGCTCCTCACAGTCCATGTGCAAATCCCTTCCTTTCCAGCTTCCTCTGGGCTGAGCATGTTTTGGGCTCCAAGTCCTGCCCCTGTGCCAGGACTTGCACCTTGGAGCAGAACCGGGGAGCAGCTCTGCCAGGGCATGCAGGTCAACTGGAAATCCCAGGAAAAGCTTTCCCTGTATTTCCAGGGTAAGCACAGTTTAGGGCAGACATGGTTTTGAACTAAACTGGTTCCCAAACAAAACCTCAAAATATGTGACTAGAGACCAGCACCAGGTTTAAATTGCAAATACCTAAAGACTGAGAGCTCTCAAAGAACTGTTCCAGGAGTATCTCAGAGGGTGGTGAGGTTTTGCCTTTTCCCTTGGTGACAAGCCTTAATTCCTGCAAGACTTGTGAGATTTGGCACATCATCTACATCCTTCAAGAGGCCTTTAAAGATCCTGAAGTTCAGAAGGTTGTGTAAACACATCACTCTCCAGACAAAATAGCTGAGATGTTTGGGGCCTAAAAAAAGATTGACTTCCGATTGTAGTTCTTATTTTATTCAGGCTGCTTTGCTTTGCTCTGAGTCATTTCTGAAGCAGCTGAAAAGAACAGCTGCTCTTGGGTTATATGTAATATGAGAAGGTGAATATTGCCATAGTTATGACAGGTATTAGTGGGAAACAGGGACCAAACTCTTGTGCAAGTGCATCTCCTTCGAGATCTAGTGAAGGGAGGCAGAGTTGCACCACACCACCCACTGGCCCGAGAGGGGAAAAGAAAAAACGAAGTGAGATCCTTGCAACAGATAAGAGGGAAAAAGGGAGACTCACATTTTTCACAGAAGCTGATTTAACCCCATGGGTGCAGTAAGGAACAGCTTCCCTTGCAGGCCATTTCATCCCAATGTACAGGCTTCATGCAGAGCTTCCCTGCTTTCCCCACCAAACTTGCACCATCCAGAAATCACTCCAAGGACTCATGGAATTGCTCTCAAGACACAGTTATTCATACCATACTCGTGATATCCGTGAGAAAAAGATAAAAGAGCATCTCAATCCCTAAAGCATCAAAATCCACAGACCACAAAGTACCTTGTGCTGACTAAGCAAAGCATTTATTGCAGGGATTCTCTTCCCTACTATCCCAGCTCCAGCAGGGAGGTAAGCCTTGCACCTGCTTCCCACTGAAGGATTCCTGGGAGCCACCAGCCACTCTAAGAACACCAAAGAGCAAAAACCTGCCAGCAGCGAGTGTTTCCACCACACTGGTCTGAGCAGCGCAGTCACTTGCCCTCCTCCATCACCTGTTTCCACCTCTGTGTTTCTGGGTGTCTGGTTTTCAGTAACCCCCTGCTAAGGCAAACCATCCTCCAACAGCTGCACCAGCCACAACACCTGGAGCCCCCCGACTGCAGCAACAAGTCACAGGTTCACGGAATGGTCCGGGCTCCGAGGGACCTCGGAGCTCATCTCGTTCCAGCGAGCAGGGAGCATTTTAAGCCCGGAGGGACCTTGCTGAAGGCTGTAGGTCCGTCTGGAACGCCACCACCACCTTGAAGGCAGCGCAGCAGAGCAAACCCCCTGAGGCTTCACCGCTGCTGCGGGGCCTTCCCCCCGCGCTCCTTACCGAGCCTCTGGAGACCCTCCGGGCCAAGGTCACCGGCCCCTGGGTGCGGGGATGCTCCGGGACGCGCCTCCGCCGCGATGCCCTTGGGCGAGCGGGGGCCGAGCGCGGGCACCGGGCCGTGCGGGGCTCCTGGTGCGGGGACAGCGGGCTGGGGGACAGCGGGCTGCGGGATCGCCAGGGCTCCGCGGCGCGGGCGCTCCGGGATGCGGGGGCTCCGGGATGCGGGCGCTCCGGGATGCGGGCGCTCCGGGATGCGGGCGCTCCGCGGCCCCGCGCCGCGCTCACCCCCGCCCCGCGCCCCGCGGCTCCCCGGCCCGGCGCTGCTTAAATACCCCCGTTTCTCCCTCCCTCTCTCCCTCCCTCCTCACCTCCAGCCCTCCCTCTTTCCCTCCCGACCTGCCGCCCCGCTCGGCTCCTCTCGGCCGCGGCCCCGGGGCCGGTCCCGCCCCGCCCGCTGCCGCAGCCGCTGCGCTGGGGCTTGCGGCGTTCGGGGGGTGGGAGGAGCGGGGCCGGGCCTGGGGAAAGCCGTGGGATGGAGCCGGCTGGCACCTCCGGCACGCCAGCTGTTTCCCTGGAGCGCGGTGTTTCCCCGGCCCCGGCGGCTTTTCCAAGCGCCGGCGGGATGCGGGATGCGGGGAGCGCGCACCGGCTGCGCCAAAGCTGCCCCGCACAGACCTGCAGGCACTGGCAGCCCTTCACATGGCACCCAGACGTCGGGATATAGATGTTCTGAGTGTAGTTCACAGCACAGCGCGGGTGCGAAGGGCTGCCCGGGGGCCGCAGGTGCCTGGGAGCATCCCGGCTCCAAAGGGATGGGTGGGAAGGACCCGAGCGAGGTGCTGCAGCACCGCTGGGACACACCAGGCGTGGAGAGAGGGGAAACGGGGGGGATAGCACCGTTTATCAGGTGTTCCCAGAAAAGAGAGGTGTGGGTGGGCAAGTACAAGACTTTATCTGAAATCCTGTGGAATAAATGATGATAACCACGAGGCTCAGTTTTCTGTAGTTTATTCTGTCCCAGAGATAAAAAAGCAGGATTTAATGTCCTGCTCGCTACCAAACTTAAATTTGCAGTATAAATGAGAAATAAAAGCAACAAACACTTTATTCAGTTTTCCCCTGGGGTTGGACTCAGTGATGCTCGTGGGTCCCTTCTAACTCAGCATATTCTGTGATTCTGGGTGAATTCCAGGTACAATCTCATTCACTAAACAAAGTGCCCCCAGTGGCACCCGGGGTCACCTCCCCCACAGTGGGGGCACCGTGTCCCTGTTCTGGCGCCCAGTGATGAATTCTAACCACAAAAAGCCAAAAAGGAATGCAAACTGTTTCAAAGGGCCAGATGTAACTGCTGGTATTAAAGCTGTTCTTTTAATATTTGAACACATTTTTAATGATGCTTTAAAATTGCTCTTTCCTCAGTTAATACCTTTAAAAGGCACTGCACAAACAGAGCTGCTCAGGCAACAAAGGGGTGGTCAGAATGTGATGTTTTCCTTCCCAGCTGGTGCAGTGAGAACAGAGCCTTCTTCTGCTCTTTTTATGGATGTTGACCGTGGAACTGATGCTTGCTTAGTCTTTGATCTTCAAAAATACTTATGCAGAGGCTTTGTTTTAAACTTTCAGATAGCTGTGTCCCTTCCTTTCTTGCAGAAGCACTCTGGCATATCAGGGCACCTGCTCCACACAACAGCTTTAGCTCTGGGTGTTTTAGGGGACTGCTCGGGGTGATTTTCGAAGAAGTGTTTACAAATAACTGTCCCACAGTCTCATTATCTGTCGATAATGAGATCCCATAACAGACCCCATGATCCATTACTGTCTTGCTTAAATCTTCCTGCTGATGCTCACAGAGTCATTGAATCTCAAAATTGTTTAGGTTGGAAAAGCCCTCCAAGATCGTCAAGTTCAACTGCTAATCCAGCACTGCCAAGGCCACCACTGACCCTCATCCCCAAATGCCACATCCACATGGTTTTTAAATCCCTGCAGGGATGGGGATCCACCCCTGCCCTGGGCAGCTGTGCCAGGGCTGGACAGCCCTTTCTATAAAGAAATTTTCCCAATATCCAACCTAAACCTCCCCTGGAGCAACTTGAGGCCGTTCCCTCTCCTCCTGTCCCTTGTTCCCTGGGAGCAGAGCCCGACCCCCCTGGCTCCCATCACACTCGTGCTCTGCCCTTTCACCCACCAGCTGCCCTTGCCAGCTGGTTTAGAGGAAGGTTCAGTGTGTCTATAAATGTTTCACACTCACCTTTAGACACACACTGTCTTATCAAAAGGAGAAGGATTTGCCTTACGATGAATTACAGATTTGCTGATAATCAACTGTTGTTTGCCTTAAGGCCAGACAGGGCTGCAGGGGCCCTGCCAAGTGTTCCCAAAGGGAAGAACCTCACCAGGTCAGAGCTGACTGAACTCAGGATTAATAACTCTTTTATGAGAAGTAGGACAGGGTTTAATCTAAAGGAGGCTGTGGGTTGATTTATCATCCGTTGCTGCTGAGACAGGGAAGGCTTTTTTCCTTCACCCACTGTTTCCCCCCGAGCCTCCTGCTCCTGCCAGGTTCCTCCCTGACTCAGGAGAAGCCTCCTGGCTTGCCTTTGGAAGAAATGAAAAGCAAAACAATGAAAGGGGAACAAAAAGAGGAAATGAAGGATTAACTTTTCTATTAGACCAGCTGGAGCAGGCAGGGTTTGAAAGGGAGAGGCTTTATGTGGTCACAGAAACCCATTTAAAACCACATCTAACCCTTGCATTTACCAGCTGCCAGATGGCCTGTGGAGCTCCTTGTGCCCTGAGCAAAGGAGCCAAAAATCCTCCCAGTGCCTTAAAATCAGGCCTGTACCATAAAAGAAGAGTGTAACCCCTAAGCTAGGTCTAGTTGTGAACTTCCTTGGGGTTCCCAGCCTCCTGCTCCAAACCTTCTGGAAGCTCAGCCTTCTCCAAAAGTGCTTGTCATGGTAAAAATCAGACCAGAGTTGTTACCTTAACAAAGTAGATAAAAATAAGGGAGTTTATTTCCTTGTCTCCCCAGGGGCTGCTGCTCTGGAAGATCTTCTCCCTTCCTTGTTTGACCACTGGGGATTTGTGTTAATAATTACTGGGGATTGGAGCCCTGGCTTTTTGCTCCTGCAGGAAACATCCAGCTCACCCCTCGAGAAGGGGAATAAAATCCCACACCTGCCATAAAGGCTGTCATAGCATTTATACAGCCCAAACTGTAATTTACAATATTTGATGAGCCTTTAGGCTCTGTCACACCCTCGCTGCAGAAACGCTGGCCGACAGGCAGGGTTCTTCCAGCCCGGATCACCAGGGGCTGGGTTGGATATCAGGGCTTTGGATGTCAAATATTGACTAAATCGTGTCAAGGTGCCACAGCGATGCTTTTAGTGACTCCTTTTCCTGATCTGCACCTGTCTGCTGCAGGTGGGACATCTGAAACTTCACCTGCTTTCACGTAGTCTCATTTGGGGTAAGTTTATTTGAGCTTTAACAGCAGGAGGAAAATAACTGCAGGGTCCTCTGGAGGCCTGATTACCTCAAATCATGGAATCATGGAATGGTTTGGGTTGGAAGGACCTCAAAGATCACCTCATTCCACCCCCTGCCACGGGCAGGGACACCTTCCACCAGCCCAGGTTGCTCCAACCTGGCCTTGGACACTCCCAGGGATGGGGCAGCCACAGCTTCTCTGGACAACCCGTGCCAGGGCCTGCCCACCCTCCCAGGGAAGGATTTATTCCTAATCTCCAGTCTAAACCTACAACCTGAGGATGTTCCCTCAAACCCAGCAGAACAACAGGCAGAACTCTTTTCATTTTTCATTTTCTGGATGTATTTTTCAGCTCTTGTCTACCTAGTCAGGCCGCCTCGATTAATGGAAAGGAAACTCCCAGACTAAGCATGGAATTTGTCCGAGGTTGCAGAATATTCCTGTTTTTAAAAGGCTGGGCTGCTGGGCAGAGGAGATGCCGTGGCTAAACCCCAGATTATTGTGTTACTAATTGTGCTCCTAACTAATCTGGTGTTACTCCTCTCACTCAGCCTGACAAATTAGAGGACAACCTTTTATCTAATGACAGGGCAGATGGGACAAAGCAATCACCTCTCTGGGGGATGTGACAACCATTTGAGGGCGATTATCTCTCCAAGTGATGACACTACAGCGCTCTGTAGCTCCTGTTTTGGGGATTAGTGTCCCTCCAAAGGTGCCTGTAAGGCGGGAAAGGCTGGGTGGGACACTGGTGGCCAGGTCTGATCTGTCTTCTGGTGACAGATCTTTTTGGAATTTTGTTCAGTTTCTCCGCTCTGAGAAATTCTGTTGCACAGGAAACTTCTTATGAATATATCATATAGTGAATTTGTGATAATTTATAAGCAGCCTTGTCCTCATAAATCTCAGTATTAACTGGTGTTCTGGGGTAACTCTGCCAGCACCCAGCTAGAGGAGGAGCTGGGTGCCATTCTGGCATCAGGGACAAGTAATTAGAAGGTAAAGGATTAATCAACTTTAAGAACAAGGGCTGGGCAGGATCTACAATCCCGCATGAGTCACATCTTCACATCCCTCTCAGCTCCTTGGCCAACAGTAAATTGCTACAGCCACTTTATTGCTCTGTGTAAGCAAGTGTGGGACCTGCTGTTGGGATTGTAATCTTGTTATTGAGCCGGAGATCTGAACGTGTCCACACTCACACCCTCCCCGGGGTAAATCCCCAGCGCATGGCCGTGGCAGGGAGTGCCTGGTTTGCTCCTGTAACCAAATCCCAGAGGGTTTTAGAACAAAAAGAGGGTGCTTTGCAAGTTTAAAGTTTCCCTGTGGAGAAAGCAGCCTTGTTTTGGGGTGGTCTGGAAGGAACAACCCATTGAACAGCAGTTTTGAGTCGCTGGAGAAGTTTTTCACCTGGAGAAAGCCCACCTTTGTCATCAGTCCTACTCATTTTAATACCAGTTTGCCATGGGAAATTTTCTTAAATGACCAATTGTTACCAATATCTGTTTGGTTTTTTTGTTTTGTTTGTTTTGTTTTTTTTCCGTATATAAATTCACCATATGGGTTCAGTGTTTGTTACTGCTCTCAATGGAAACAGTGTGGGGCTCACAAACATCTGATGTTTTATGTTTTATTTCTTCATCACATGCACACAGTGTTGAAAAAATTCCATTTTGGAGGCTGTTGATAAATTATCCAGGGGAAAATGATTGCTTTATCCTGCTGTGCTTGTCCTGGATGGCTCAGGATGCAGGGATGGTGTGTGAGGGGATGATTAAGGCTCAGGACTGCGATGTTTGGACAAGGCTCTCAGGCACACAGTGGAATTCTTGGGGTTCCCCTGTGCAGGGCCAGGAGTTGGACTGGATGATCCTTGTGAGTGCCTTCCAAACCAGGATATTCTGGGATTGTGTGATTGTGCTGTAAAGCCATCCCCGGCGGGGCTGTTGGGAGCTCCTGGAGTGCCCTCTTGTGCTGAGCCTCAGCCTCAAGCTGCAGCTCTCCACATTTTCTGGCATCTCTTGTGTTTTCCTGCTCCATCCCACCTTCTGCCCCCTCAGCCCTGTTTCTTCACTTGTCACCTGCCAAAGGAAAGCCCCGTGTTGTCTTTCTGCTCTGCCTCTAAAAATGTGCCGCGTTTCATCCCGAGGTGGGACACGTGGCAAAGCTTGGCACGGCATTTGGAGTCCAAATTGCCTCTGTCGCTCCTTGCAAACCACAGAAATCCACCCCCCTGAAGCACGTTTTGCTCTTCCTCCCTTTCCAAGGGAGAAATTAGAGATGAAAAGGGAGTAACTTTGCTCCTGCCCTAATCTTGGTGTGATTCTTGCTGTGATTTTTGGGGCTGACCAGTGCAGAGCCAGGAGTTGGGCTTTGATTTTTGTGGGTCCCTTCCAACTCAGGATATTCTGTGATTCTAATCAGAAGGCCTAAAAAATACAGTGTATTTTAAAATTTATTTGTAATTATAATTTTTTTATTATTATTATTCATTCCCCTGTTTATTCTTTCGGAGATATTTTGCTCCTCTGCTTCTGGGTGAGGTGCAGAGGAGGTGCAGAGTATTAGGCATCTATTCCAAAGAAATCAGTGGGAATCTTTCCCCTGACTTTAGTGTTGATCCAAAGCCCCTTGCAGGTAGCTTGTATGTCAAAAATAAATATTCTCTCCCTATCCTTTGCTTTTTAATTCTGTAAATACTATAATCTCCCCAACATTTTGAGTCCAGCACACACACAGGGGATTTTGTTCCCAGATTTTTTCCTTCCTGCCGTGATTTTAAGGTACTGTGTGACCTGTGCTGTAACTTTGCTTTGTTACGAAGTGTGTATTTGTCAGAGCCAAGAAGAATTTGGGTTAAAGGGAAATAGATATTTCCATTTCCTTATTTCCAAGCAGCTCCTGATGTAAAACGCCCTGCAGAGGAGTCTGTGCCACCTGTGTCCACACTGGGGAGCAGGGCAAGATTCTCTGGGAGTTAAACCTGCTGCTGTGGAGATCTTGAAGTCCTTTGACTCATAAGATGCTTATTAACATGTGGAGAATGGATTTCCCAGCGTTAAAATACTGATTTCAGTGGTTATTGTGGAGGAATGAGTTCCCAATTAAAGCTTTTGCTAACGGGGAGGACTTTGCCTTGGCCGGGCTGTGTCTGCCATGAGGCATTGCCACCCCTTGGGCAGGGGCAGCTGGGACATGGATTTGTTTAAAACCTGCAATAATTAAAAGCTTGGCAGTGTAGCTGAGGGCTGGGGAAGTGCTGAGTCCATCTCTGAGTGCAGAATCCCAGTATTTCAGTCAGTGCTGTTCCTACATTTACATCTCCGTACTGGCAGGGCCACAATCTGACTCCGAAATCAGAAATACAGTTATTTCTTTGTGCAAAGCCTTCCCTGAAAGTTGGTACTGGAGACAAGGAGGGAAACAATCCCAGCCAGCCCTGGCTCTGAGCAAAGGCAGGGCTATTGAGGATGTTTTGTTTCCCAAACACACAGGGCAAACAGCATTCCCAGCAAAGCCGGCGTTCCGTGACATCCCTGACCTGGCACACAAAGGGAGACCGGGGTGAAAAAGGGGAGCCAGGTAATTTTATCACTTTTGACCTTTGGCTGTGTCGAGTTTCGAGAGGAGCACAAAGGAGGTGTTTCTTAGCCCAGAGCAGAGGCACCGGCAGGTCTTGACAAAGGAGCTCCCGGAGCAGGGCTTGGAGTGGGGCCACGCTCCATTCCCAGGGTGACACCCCAGGGAATCTGTTTACACTCCAAACAGGCTTCAAAAAGCCAGCCCCGGTGTGGGAGTTCAGCCCACAGCTCTCGTGTGGAATTCTGGGCTCTCACCCAAACCCCTGCATGCTGGTGGTGTTTTGGATGGGCATTGAGGGGCTCCCGAAATGACTGACTCCGTAGAATGGAGTGGGTACCACGAACTTCTTACAGTCCTTAAATAGCTCCCTAAATGGGCATTTTTGGGGAATGGGAGCTTTTGGATCTTTCTGGCCTTTACACTTTAAAGGGCAATAAATATCTACTGTGCTGCCATCCTGCAGATTTTGGGGAATTTGAAGCAACATACGGTGGAGGGTTTGTGGGATCACAGGCACACCCATCTCATTTTCCCCTTGATATCTGAATCATAACAACACTAAATGTAATGATACTGATTTGCCAGGGAGATCATTTCATTCCTTTGCATCCACTGGAAATCCCTCTGGCAGTATTTTTCTGAAATCAAGCATTTAAAACCCTGCACGAGGAATGTCTCTTTTCTTTACATAAATGACTTGTTTAATTTTTACACCACACAGTATTTAAAGTTCTCATCACAAATGAACTCCCCCTCCCCCAAATTTGAGCTGAAAACAGAACAACTATAAAGGCAAAACCCAAAGATGTTTCTCTTTCATTTTTAGGTTTTATTTCTCTCAAGCATTTAGTTCATAATTTGGCCATTGGAAAAAAAATTACAGACAAATTAATTACAAACAAATTAATCCAAAGTTACTCTTCGTAAATGGAGTTTAACAATTCTTGGCCTTGTGTGGCAAGGGAGCAAAACAAGGAGGCCCTGGACAGAGAGGACCAAAAGGGGAAAATAGGAAGAAAATGGAAATACATCTTGTATTGATTAATTATCTATTCCACTGTCTCCTATAGAAATACTCCCTCCCCTAATCAACAGCACAGCAGAGAATTGTCATTTCAGCCTGTTTCCCGTTTGGCTCAGTTGTTTTGTGGTAATGGACAAAGAGAACCAGAACACCCTGCAGTGTTTCAGAAAACCAGGTTATTGGGGGGTGTGTGGGAAGGGCTCTTCCAGGAGGCTGCTAAATTGTGGGAAATCTGTGAGAAGTGTAACCTGTGATTCCACACAGGAACATTAATTTCCCTTGAACACCTTTTACTCAGCTCAAGTACAATTCAGTTCCATTTTACCCTCTTCTGTGCGAATATTCCCTTCTCCAGTTTGCCTATCGAGCATTAATACTTAAAATTACCTGGTATTACAAAACTGGCTCCTTGTCTGTGCTGCTTTGGCTTTCCCTCTTTTCTCCTGGACCTTGGAAGCCTCAGGTATCAGTGTCACCTTGCTCCTTTCAGGGGGACTTTGCCAATCCCCCCCTTCCCTCCTGTGCTGGCTCTTATTGGCCACGGGAGCAGCTGATACCCAAATAAAACCGATCCTCTCCCAAAAGGAGATTGCCTTGTTCCAAGTGCCGTGGAGGGGGGGTTTTCCTGGGAGCAGGACCGTTTATAAGGTAGGAGAGAGCACACACTGGTTGTTGAGACTTCAGGAGGGGTATTTGCAATGAACTTGTAGAATTTAAGGCATGGTGGCAGTAGAATTTGGCCCCAGAAAAAATGACTTGCTGTGATGAATGTATGGCTGCATGAGGACTAGTTTTTTTCCTGCCCCATGTAAGAACTAAAAATAATTAAATAGCAGAAAATGCAATCATCTCCCTGATATTTAAAACTGGCGGGTTGGGGTTGAATACCTGTTGTGAACTGCAGTATCTAAATACCATAATTTTAGGGAGCAGACAAAAGAACCAGTGTCTTATTCCCATGTTATTATGGGACATATGTAAACAGTTAGGAGATATTTAAACCCAACTAAATATAGATGTACTGAGTGAGGGGGCACTGCAGCAAAGTTTAATTCCTCCTGCTTTGTGTCCACCGTGAATCACCATCTTTCCTAGTGTGGGGGGGGATTCAAATGAATGATTTTAAATTCAGTGGTGATGAGTTAATGTAAAGAAAAAGTTCAGCATTTCACTTGCATTAAAATGCTTTTCTATAGAATCACAGAACGGGTTGGAAGGGACCTTAAAGGTCACCTCATTCCAGCTCCCCTTCCACGGGCAGGGACACCTTCCACGTATGAAGAATAATTCTTTTAGGAACAGTCTTGCCCATTATAATGAAAACTCTGTTTAATGATTCCTTACTCTGGGCGTGTTGTTTTTTAAACAGCCTGGGAAGGTATAATTTTGTTAATAATTCTGTTTTTCCAGTATTTAACAGCAATCCATCAATCTGGCTGTTGAACTGGAGCGTGTCTGCTTTAGAGCTTTGCAGCAGAAGTGGTGTGTGACAGTGAAACACAGAAATGGTTGGGATTTGAGAACTGATTCACCACTTCCCCACAAAGCTACTTGATCTTTAAAGCCGTAGATTCTTTCTGTGTGGAAATTCTTTCCGCTAAAGCTGAATTCTTAAAGATGGAAAGATTCTAATCCTGCAAATGCCTGACTTAGAGTGGGATCTGCTTTTGCCCCCTGGATGGCAGGGATAGTTGGAATACCTGCTGGAGACTTTCTCATGGAGTGCAGTGCTGTGGCTGTAGGGAAGGTTGGGTTACAGCTTCAGCAAGAAAGAGACTCTGTTCTGTTTGTATTTACAGCTGGGGACACTGCTTTAAAAAAGAAACAAAGATGCTTTTTAAGACAAGTCACCTGAGAGGCATCACCTGTTCTATAGGAAAAAAAATAATCCCCTTTTTCCTTTGTTCTTTCTTCCTGGTTCAGCTGAGTCAACCCTTTAAAGAGAAAAAGAACTGATGTGACTGAAATTATGGAAGTCCAGAAAAAAACATCAGTCAGAAAAAAAATCAAGGTGAAAATTTTGGAATATTTGGTACTTGATGCTTTGATTCCAAAATACTTCACTTTGGAAAACTTGCTGTTTCATTTTGCTTCCATTTGTTCCTTTAGAGCAAAGCATTATACAGTGTGCAGTTGTGTAGGACTCTGAAATCATTACTGGTTTCTATTTCCATCCTTCCAGTACCTAAAGGGAGCTTACAGGAAAGTTTGGGAGAAACTTTTCAGGAGAGCATGGAGCGATGGGACAAGGGGGAATGGCTTCAAACTGAAAGAGGGAAAATTTGAGTTCGATATTGGGAAGAAATCCTTCCCTGTGAGGCCCTGGCACAGGCTGCCCAGAGAAGCTGTGGCTGCCCCAGCCCTGGAAGTGTCCAAGGCCAGGTTGGAGCAACCTGGGCTAGAGAAGGTGTCCCTGCCCGTGGCAGGAGATGGCACTGGATGGGCTTTAAGTTCCCTCCCAACCCAGTTTGATCTTGGACACTTCCAGGGCTGGGGCAGCTTCTCTGGGCACGCTGTGCCAGGGCCTCCCCACCCTCCCAGCCTCCAGGCGCAGCCTCGTGGCTCTGTGGGGAGCAGGCAGAGGGTGTTTTGCAGGGACTGTGTTTGTGTTTTCCCACAGCTGGCAGGATGTGGAGCTCCCCGGGGCCGCTCTGGGTGTCCCTGCTGCTGGCTGTGGCCGCGTGTGGCGGGCTGAAGGTGACCCCGGCTGTCAAGTACACGAAGCCGAAGCCCCCTCAGCCGGTGGCCTCTCGCCCTCCTCCCACCCTTCTCCCGGGGAAAATGCCCGTCCCAGCAGCTCCGGCCGGAGCCGAGGTACCCACCCCGAGCCGAGGGGCCACCACCGTCTTCCCCTTCGAGAACTACACCCTGGACACGGCTGAGTTCTTCTTCAACTGCTGCGACTGCTGCCCCCCTTCCGCGGGGCCGCGGGGGCTGCCGGGGGAACAGGGACCCCCAGGTTGGTGAGCGCCGCCACACCAAAGCACACGCACCAAAGCAAGCAGCCTTTCCCTCAACAAATGCTTTGGCAAGGCTTGTGTAGCAGATGAGGGGAGACCTCCCAGCAATCTGCAGCTTCCTCGTGAGAAATGGAGGGGCAGCAACATCTCTGCTCTGGGGGGAACCAGGGACAGCCCCCAGGGAATGGCTGGAGCTGGGACAGCCCCCAGGGAATGGCTGGAGCTGTGTCAGGGCAGGCT
>JAYRBT010000010.1:1928952-1946794 GCA_036023395.1 Myiotriccus ornatus
CAGGGCAGTGGGCACAGCCCCAAGGCTGCCAGAGCTGCAGGAGGGTTTGGCTGATCCTCTGGGGCACAGGGGGTGACCCTTGGGAATGGCCCTGAGCAGGGCTGAGGGTTGGGTGATGATCCTCGGGGATCCCTCCCAGCTCAGCATATTCTATGATTCTATATCTATGATTCTGTAATGCTGAATGTGATCACAGCTTGAGTAAATGCAGAGAAAAAAGTGCATTCTGGTCACATCCCAGGAGTTATAAACCACCAAAGTGAGTGGGAAGGCCCCGAAAAGGAGCTCCACCCCATGGGATCACCCTTTTATGGGACTCGTGCAGAGCTGACCCTGTCCCACATCCCTGCTGGCAGGTGGCCACACTCTGCGGTTCTCTGTCCCTGTGTCTGATCCCTTGGGAGTCACAGATTTACTTTCAGTCACTCCAACCATGGCTTTATGAGCCTCAAAACTACCTTGGAGCAGTTTTGCATCTTTGCTGAAGGTTTATAATAAAGCTGCTATATTTTTTTTTCCATTTTTTTTCCCCCATTGGAAAAGGGGAAATTAAGTACAGGAATAATTTTGTGTTCGAGTCTAAAAATAAATAAATAAAGTACCTCTCACAAGAGGCAGCTCTTAATAAATATTCCATAAAACACACTTTGTCCCTTATTTCTGCTGCTAAAATACACGTTATAGAGCACCTCATTCTAATCCTGCTGGAATGAACAGTGCATTAGTCTGCAAATGTTCACTTTAATAGCACTAATATTGGAGAGAGAAACTGTTCAGCTGAAGAAAGGTGGGAAAATCATGAAACAATTCTCCTTTAATAATAATACAATGTACTCCAGGGATTCTCACTTCCCATGGCTCAGGAGAGATTGGCTGATGGGAGTTTTAGTGGCTACAAAGGGAGCTTGATTTCTTATGTCTCTGGAGTGCTGATGGAAAAGTCCTTGGGATGATTGAAGCTGCCATAATCTGCTCCCAGACACTCACTGGGAGTCTCTAAGACTCCCAGGTGGATGTGAAAATGAAGGAAAGATTGGAGCCAGCTTGCTTGCCTTTCAAGCCCTCCTTTCTGCAGCAAGGAACCGTCAGCCAGGTGCCACTTCTGTATTTGCAGGCTTAATTCTCTTTAAGGAGAGGGGCAATTCCGAAGCTCTGGGAGCTCCTTAGATGCACTCAGATATTAAAAGGAGATTGCTTCTGAAGTTTCATCAGTGGCTCTGAGGCAGCTCAAAGTTGGTTTCAAAAAGTCTTTAACTACGGCCAATAGTGAAACAGAAAACTGTAAGATTTGTGTTGGTTGTAGGACGTCAAATAGAACATCCAGCTCTTCCCAGAGTGATGGAAGCCCCTTCCACACACTGCCCAGTGCCACGTTGCTTAGCAATTGCTGCAGATGCTATTTATAAAGTGAAACCTTTGAGTTACTGAGCTGGTTTTGTTGATGTGGTTGTGTTTCAGGTCCCAAAGGGGACAAGGGAGATGATGGCCTGCCAGGCCTGCCAGGAGCTCCAGGTCCTCAAGGTCCAAAAGGTTCCAAAGGAGAAAGAGGTAAAGCAGGAAAAAAGGAGTGTACTGATAGGGATTGACACCTGGAGAGGTTTAGGGGGCTTTAGTGCAGGGGCAATAACTCAGGTGTGTGTTCAGGTGGTACAAGAACAGCTGCTCATAAAGATATCAATGGATATCCTCGTTCTGAATAGTTTAAAATCTATTTTCAATTTGCTTTGGATGAGGGACATAAGTGGGAAAAGCCACCATGGAAGCAGGTGTAGAAGCTGCGTTTCAATTGAAATATCTCAGGCAAAATAATTCCAGCTTAGATGGAGAGCAGTTATTACCCATCAGCAGTGCCCAAAAGGAAAGCCTGCCCTTGGAGCAGCTGATTCCTGCCCCACACACCTCTCCAGGATCCTGTGGCTGCCTTGGGTGGTGGAGAATCCCACAGCACAGCTGATACAGGGGTTCCAGCAGCAGAGTGCTGAGCTGTTCAGCCAGTCTCTTAGGCCTTGATTCACTTCTGGAACAAGGCTTTTGGCAGCCCTGGAGTGAGGAATGCTGTCATCTTCTCCATCTTGCCATTAAACAGCAGGAACTGCCTCCTAGTGAGGCAGAAATCCAGAACTGGAGTGAGATGGTGCTTGGGGTGTGAGATTCAGCTGAGGTTTCTTGAACACATTGCTGGTGTCTGTTTTATCAGACACATGGAAATGGTCCACAGTGGGTGCTGTGTAAGGGTTGGCGGTTGCAGACACCAGCACCAAGTAATCAATCAATTAACTAATGGTGGAATGTTCTAGGAGGAAAAGGGGAGCAAGGAGAGCGAGGAGCAAGTGGAAACCCCGGTTATCCAGGCAAACCTGGGCTGCAAGGTACGTAACACGGGCTGGGAAACCGGGAATATTGCCCTGACCTTTCCCTTTGCTGTTGGAGGTGCCTCTCTGCCTCCAAAACAATCCAACACCGTTGGTTTTAATCTTCTTTTCCCCCTACTTTTCCCTGTTCCAGGTGAAGCTGGAGCCAAAGGCAATAAGGGCAGCTACGGCTTCCCTGGCCTGAAGGGACAAAAGGGGTCCAAAGGGGACACTTGTGAGAATGGGACCAAAGGAGCCAAGGGGGACAGGGGCGATCCTGGAGACCCAGGAGCGGTGGGAGAACAGGGTGACAAAGGGGAAAAGGGAGACACGGGGGAGAAGGGATATTGTGGGGAGCCAGGGGGCAGAGGGGCGAAGGGAGAGAGAGGGGAAGGGGGCACCAAGGGGGAAAAAGGGAGCAAAGGGGACACGGGGGCTGAGGGGATTCGGGGGCTGGACGGAAAACAGGGAGAAAAGGGCGAGCAGGGCACGAAGGGCGAGAAAGGGGACCTGGGCCCCGCTGGCATGATGGGACCCACTGGTCCCAAGGGGGTGGCGGGCAGCAAGGGGGGCCGGGGGGCGCCGGGCAAGAAGGGCTCGCGCGGGGCCAAGGGCGCGCGCGGGGACGCCACGAAGGCCCCGAGATCGGCCTTCAGCGCCGGGCTGTCCAAGCCCTTCCCTCCTCCCAACGTGCCCATCAGGTTTGACAGGGTCCTGTACAACGAGCAGCGCGATTACAACCCTTCCACCGGCAAGTTCAACTGCTCCGTGCCCGGCACCTACGTCTTCGCCTTCCACCTGACGGTGCGCGGGCGGCCGGCCCGCGTCGGCCTCGTGGCGCGCACCAGGAGGGTGGCCAAGGCCAGGGACACCGTCCACGGGCAGGAGATCGACCAGGCCTCCTTCCTGACCATCCTGAAGCTCGGTGCAGGCGACCAGGTGTGGCTGGAGGTGGCGCGGGACTGGAACGGGGTCTACGCCGGCGCGGAGGACGACAGCGTCTTCACGGGCTTCCTGCTCTACCCAGACGTTCTCGAGGTCCGCAGGTAGATTTAGAGGGAGAGGGTGCCTTCCCTCGAGCGCAGATGCCCTTCCAGAAGATTCGTGACGAGGAGATTAGGCCTCGTTTCGCTTAGGAAGCCTTTCCTGCCTAAGTAAAAATGCCTTTCCCGGAGATGATTTGGATGTCTCGCCTTGCAGAGGGGAGTTACAGTCTCTGTGGCACGAGGACAGATAAACTCACACAGGCTGCAGGGGAGGCTGGCAGAAAGATAAAAAAGCCTTGAACAGAACAGGAGGTGCTTTTTGCAGCACTGCTGGGAGTTTTTCCCTTGTAAGTCCAGTGCTCTGGACTTTGGGATAAATTTTCCAGAACTCCTTCCACTGCTTGGCCTTTTGGGGGTAGCTGTGTGTTGTCTTACTTCCCAGTGACACTGGAAAACATGGTTTTCCCTGTGCCTGCGAGAGGAGGGATGAGCATCAGTTGGTTTAGTGGCTGCTTTTCGTGATATTTTATTAAATATTTTAACAGAGATACTGATATTTGCAATATTAGTTGGTTAGAACAGGGTGGTGGTAACACCGAGCTTGTGGGTTTGATCCCCATTCACTTAAAAACTGGACTTGATCCTTGTGGGTCCCTTCCAACTCAGAATATCCTGCAACTCTGGCAATATATGGATTGGTTTTGACCGGCAGCCCCAAGAAGGGACACGTCCTTTGTGATGGCTGAGAGGAACCATCATCCAGACACCGGCAGGAATATTCTTGGAGAGGGGATTTCCCATCCCAGGCTTCAGGTCTGTAACTGGCCTGTTCAAATTACGCAAAGAAGCTCATGCCCTGAGTGCAGTTTTAGTCAGGTCAGCTCCTGCAATCCTCCCCCGGTCCAAACCCCTCCGGGAACCAGTTCTGATAATCTAAAAAGTAACAGTTTTGGTAAAGATTGCGGAGTTTGATTTCTAGATTTGTTTGATTTCTAGTCGGATGTGACCATGAGCAGTAGGTTGCTTGAAATCACATGAAGAGATTTAAAGCTGTTTTATGTTTGAATCAGTATTATTTAGTACTTTAGACACGGTCATGAGTTATATAAAGGTTTGTCTAAAAGAGTATTAAAGTTATTTGGAGAGTGTAAAAAAAACCAACCCTAAAACTATTGTTCTATGGCAAAAATAAATCTGAAACTTTCAGAACTACTGAGAGGTGCATAATTGACTTTATCAGTTCACTCAGAACTCCCATTTCTGAGCTGCTGATGGTTCAGGGAGGCAGTGGGATCATCCCTTGGCTGCTGGGAAGATGAGGAGGCAGCCAGGGAGAGACTTTGGCACTCACACCAGTCCTAAGGGGTTGTGGTGGCCCAGAGGGTCTGTGGGCACGTTGAAAAACCTGATTTACCAAAATGGAACTGAATCTTGTGTAATAAAATACGACATTAAAAAACCTCTGGGTGTCATGCTGGATATATTTCCTTATTAACTCA
Organism: Myiotriccus ornatus; assembly: GCA_036023395.1. Lineage (NCBI taxonomy): Eukaryota > Metazoa > Chordata > Aves > Passeriformes > Tyrannidae > Myiotriccus > Myiotriccus ornatus. Next base: position 1,933,789 of record JAYRBT010000010.1, read on the forward strand.
CCTCCTCTCATCGTGGGAACTTCACACCAGCTTTGGCACATTAACTATGACACACAAAATTGTCCCAATTACTGTTTTTTTTTAAAGAAATAAAGCTCAAGTCCCATGATTAGTTCTCCTACTGAAATTTCTTGTATGTTTTTTAATAGAAATAACCTCTGCAAACACTCTGGTGAAAGCAATGCAAAGATCCAGGGTCTTGAGAATCAGCTCAGATCTAATCCTAAATATATGTAAACAATCCTAAATATATAAAAGTGAAAAATCTATTACAAATAGCATAGAACATATAGAATATATTAATTTATAATATTATTATGATAATATATAATAGATAACTACATATAATTACACATATAATAATATCTATTATATATGCATATATACACACATATATAATATGTATAAATAATATATGTATAAATAATATATGTATATATAATATATGCATATATAATTATATATACAATGTATAATTGTATATATTATACACTTTAATATAAATAAATATAATTAATAAATAACAACATGAAATGGAATTAAAATATAAATGTATGAATGCTCACATATATAACATATAATATGTTATAACAATATATAGAATATAACAATATATAGAATATAATATATGATATAATGATATAATAAGTTTGCCATGGTAATTCCTGCTGGCTCCTGTGCTCAGGACATATTTTATCTTTGCCCAAACACCAGTGAAAGGGATTTCTGCTCAAAATCCTGCCTGGGAAGACAAGAAACACAAGTTCCTGAAATAACACACAACTCCTTCATATTCATCATTTTCTCAGGGTCTGAACACTTTTAGTTTAATTTCAAGTGTTGATATTTGTTTTAAAAGCAGGGTTTTCAAAAATTTAATTAAAATACATGAAACAAATATCTTGCAAAGTCGAGTGTGTTGAATGAGGTGTGGTTTGGATAAATAGGGATATTTGTAGGGAGGGAATTATCTCTATTATCAAATCAAATTAACAATAATGCCTGAAAAATACTGTTTCTTTACATTATTATTACTATTACATTTTTTCTGCTTGTCCCCTTGACCAAACCATGTGTTGCTTGTTAAGCAAGTACCTTGAACCAGCTGAGCCCAAATCTGGGCTCACAAATCATCCAGACTCTTCCCTAATTCCACCTGCTGCATCCTGGGCTTTATCCTTCCCTACCTGCTCCCAGATACCTTCCCTGAAACACCATTTGGCTAAAAAAACTTTAATCCAAGCCATTTCCCACTGTAAAAATTCCGAAGGATTGAAAAATAATCCCTCATTTTGATATGTTTTTCCACCTTTTTCCTGGCAGAATGAACTGATGGACCAGGTGCTTTGCCTCTTTATACAGCACTGCTGAAACAAAACCTGCCAAAATATTTGTTCCCTTTCACTTCTGCTTCTCTTAGCCCAGATTTGTTTGGTGAAACTTCTCTCTGAGCTGCAGTGGAGCATTTTGACTCTGGAGTGAGACAATTAATGCTCAGGGTGATAATCAGGAGAGCAGCTGTTCTCAATCCCTGCAATCATTCCAAGGCCATTAGAACACCTCTCTTCAGCTGCTCTTCATGCCTTTGCATCCCTGGCTCAGCTATTACACAGATTAGCACTTAGTTCCATATTTTTTTGGGGCAATTTGTCTCTTTTGCTCAAAGAAACATCATCAGATCCACCCCACACCAACACCTTGAGTCTCCCTGAGCTTCTTGCCCTTGTTTCGTGGCTCTCCAGGTGCCCCCGTGCTCCCAAGATCCCACTTCCATGGGGATCCTCCCCAGCTGAGCTGGATTTGCCCCAGAACAAAACCCACCTTTGCATCCTGAGGGCTGGTGGTCTGTTAATAAATGGGATAATATCCCCCAGGTGGGAGCTGTGGGATTACAAGGGAGCAGGGAGAAAGGCTGGATCCTCTGGGAGCTCTTCCTCCTTCCCTCCTGTGTGCGTGTGCTGCGTCCCAGGTAGGCACCTGCTTTTTTTGTTCTAGTTTGCTTCGAAAAATGGATGGATTTCGGTGAATTCCCAATGACTTCCATGTAGGAATTCATAACAGGTCGGAAAACACAATATAATAATCCGAGGGCAGGTGTTCTAGTTGAATTATGGCTTGTTTTTTTTGGAGGTTTGTAGGTTTGCTTAGAACTCTTTGGCTGGAGAAAGATTTTCCCTCTTGAGAAGACTAAGTCCCACCTTTTGCTGTGAATTAAAGTGGATTATGGTGTGATCTCTGCCAGTTATCCAGTGCTTGTAAAATGCTGGAGCTCCTTAGTAGGGGGTATTTCTCAGATATAGCTGGGATTGTTCTCCAGGTATAGGCACTGTCATTTGTTCCCAGGAAAGGCTCTGTCACTGATTTTTTTGCAGTTCTGAGGCTGAAGTTTCACTTCAGCCTTTGCATCCTGCAAAGCTTTAATTTCAAACCAGAAGGATTTGCTCCTGCTTCGTGTCATGAGGTTGGGTTTCCTGTTAACATAATCTGTCACAAAAGTTCCTGAATTTAGATGTGTCTATTAATAGTCGCAAAGTCTCTTTTGGGGTGAATTTTGAATCACTTTGTGCATTTTAATGACTTTTTTTGAATTGCTCTAGTTTTTTTGTAAGTAAATCCTCTTTTAGGCAGAGTTTTTCCATCTTCTGGGTGAAATTCTTCTTGTTGCAGCCAGAACTTTGATCCTTTGCTCCTTTTATGGGAAGTATTTCAATGAGGTGAAATTGAGGATGGGCAGAAAATGCACTGACTTTGTTTCAGCTGATCTTTCTCTGTTCAAGCTTGGTTTTGCAACCTCCAACCCAATCTGCTTAAAGTTTGAGGCTCTCCAGACTCCCTTAAAAAGGAAGAAAAGAGGAATATCTCATCCTGGAGCTGAGAAATCTCTGATTCTCTTTTTCATGGAACAGATATTTGCACTTGAGATGCTGTGGGTTGGTGAGTGAGGTACCAAGTTAAAGGCCTGGTATCACATTGTGACATTATAGTCCCCAAATCAAGCAAAAAAACACACTCTTTGACAGATTAGGCTGCTAAATTATTTTGATTGATGAGGGTTTTTTTTGGTATTGGGTGAAAATGCAGCTGTTTCCACAATATTAAAGTCTTGTTTTTCTAGAAATCCTTTTTATGGCCGATGGCTTTTGAAATTAATTATGGTATTATGTCTGGGAGTATTTTTTTTTCCCTGATGGCTGTGGCTGGCAGAGATCAGTGTGCAAATCCTGCCTTGGGAATGTCGTTGACATCTGTTTTTGTGTTCCTGGGTGTCCATAATGCTGTGAATTCCAGCACCCAAATTTGGGCTGGGTGCTGGGGCTGGGCTGTGTGTTGGTGTCATCATTGCTGTTCAGTTCCTTATTTTGGTCAGTGCAATCATTAAAATTAAATATTTCTCGTGTAATCAGGTGTAAAAAATAGTCTGGACTGAAGGTGCAAAGGTAGTGGGAGAAGAAGGGAATGAGAAAAATAGGTTGGACTGTCTTATTTCAAAAATATAAGTACTATTTTTTAAACCTGCCAGCCCTGTCCTAACAGCTTTGTATTTTGTGGATCAGGTGAGGTGGTGGTTTGGGTCCTCCCTGATGTGCTTGGTTGGACTGGGTGAGGTTACTGGGATTTACATCAGTGAGAACTGAGAATTTTTGGGGAACCTGTGGTTTGGTTCAGCTCGAAGTCAGTGAGGCAGGGCTGGTGAATTTGGTAACAAGCCCCAGCTCATCATGACTAAGGGACCGTGGCTGAGCTGTGTGTTTGTTCTCCTTGTTCCTAAATACTTTGGGATTGCAGCTGTGTCCTAGTAAAGCTCTGTGTGGGGAATTTGTTAGGAAGACAAAGCTGGAGGGATGGGAACCTGAGTGCATCTAATTCAGTGCTACAGGTGACTGAAATATTTTGTTAATTTGTTATAATTCTGTTTCCCTACTCGATCTGTCCTGTTTTCCAGGTAGGATTTTTTACTATAGGAGGTTTTTATCCCAAAGTAACCACGTTCTGATCATGGATCAGCTTTCAGAGATGTGTGTTTTTGGGAAATATTTTACTGGTCAAGAACAGTTTCAGAGCAGAGCTCAAACTCTTACTTTTGCTTAATTTATGAGGGTTTTGGGCCTGTTTCCTCCTGTTCTGTGTCAGAGCAGCCCAGCAAATCCTTGGATGCTGCTGCTTCTGGGAGAACCAACTCTTTCCTCCCCCACCTCGTGCTGCTAAAAAACTGGTGTTCATTTAGGTGAAAATAGGATTTTTTTAATGCCTTTTGGGATTTCTTTAGAGCAGCTGGGCACAGGAGGGGGAGGGTACAGCTTGAACACTCATTTTTAGTGTCCCTTCCCATGTTTGGGGTGGATGATGCACAAAACAGATAAACACTTATATTGTCTTGCCAAAAAAAATTTAAATTTCCCATTCCTTCCCTGATGAACTTCTGGTTTAAGTATTTGATGGGGGGATAGATCATCTGAAAAGAGGTTTTATTTTGATTTTCTTTGCAAAGGGGCTGGTGTGTGAGGTCTGTCTGAGGGAGCCGGGTAGGTGTCTGGGAGAGGAGATAACCACACAGAGCTGCTTTTGCTTTCTCTTGTGCTCTTCTGGTAAAGAGATCAATGTAAATGTGTCTCTTCTGGACAGCATAACTCTTAATTACTCCTCTCTCAGAAGCAGTGGGCAAGTTGCTGGTGCACCTTTGCTCCCTGCCAGAGGAACCATCTCTTGCTTTATTGCTGAACTTTCTTGCCTCTGTGGTTGCCTCTTGCCCACCTTTATCTCTGTAATTTTTCACTCTGTACCTTAAACTCGAGGTCGTTGTTATCTAATGATAAATCAGTTATCAGTAAGTCAAAATTACATCTGGGCTGAGTCACCAAAGGGCTGCAAAACTGGAGCTTGCTGTGAGGACCCAACTCAGAACACAAGCCCTGAGGGGGGTATTTTAGTAGGATTGTGGTTCAAATGAGTGACACTCCATTTTATGGGGCCTGTGGGATATTGTTGTCACAAATCTAGTTCTCCAAGTGAACTTTTTTTGCTCTGTGACTGTTTATCAAGCCATAGGCTATTCATGAGTCTGTGGCTGCCTTAATGTGCTGGTTCATCAGTTTGGTACTGAAAGGGCACCAGCCCAGTCAATAAAAGTACCTGTCTCTGTCTCATTTTCAAGAGGCACTAAAATGCCAGGATAATACACTCATTTTCTGTGAGCTAAATTGTTATTTTTTTCACTTTGACTCTTGCCCTTTTCCCTTTGGTATTCAGCTGCATAACACGGGGCAGTAAATTGGCTGTAGGGGTGGGAGATTGGGGTTATGGGGAACAGCTTTACAAACACAAACTCAGTAATTCAGATTCAAAGCCTTCGTGGTGCTGGTGAACACCTTTTGCTGGATAAAACTCTTATCAGTATGTTCAGAGGATTTCTCTTCAGTGAGTGAAGCAGCTGAGAGCTGGGGGAAGCACAGCTGGAACTGCACGAGATCTTGGGAGTGGGAAGGAACAGAGAAATAAACTTTTACTAAGGACTTGGAAATGTGTAGGTTTTTTCACATGTGCCAGTGTCATCCCCAGCAATAAAGTGCTGATGGAAGGCTGGAATATCGGGATCTTTGTGTAATTCCTTTTCCTGTGCAGCCTCTTCTGCTTTCTGTTGATCAAGCACCTCAAATCCTTAGGTAGCCAAATCTCCAGGGAAAAATACAAGAGTTTTATTGGTGAAGGGCTGCATCCATCTGACCAAAACAGTCTGTGGGTTATATTTTAAAAAAATTATATATATCTTAACTAGCACTTCCTTTGAGTCACTGAATATTGATGATGTGTTTATTGCAGCAATACATTGGCTTTAAGAATAACAATAATAACAATCTCAGCTTCCATCTGGGAATACCTGAGAAAAAGCCTTTGGAGCTTTCCTGCTTTAATCCAGTGATCCTGGTGTGCATTTTGGGCTGGGCCTCTCCTGGTTTGTGTTTCCCAGGCAGAGCCTGCTCTGCTGTTTGGATGTCCAGGGAAGTGGGAAGCAGCAGCAGGAGTAATAAGCGGCTCATCCTTGTTCATTTAGGAAGGAGATGGAAGGAGAGCAGGGACTGGTTTAACTGCCTTTCACTGCTAGGTGTAATCCCGGTGTCTGAAGGGCTCCTGGAGAGAATCCTTCACCCTCTCTCCTCTCTTTTTCCCCCTCTCCTGCCTCCTGTGCAGGGTAGATACCACCAGCATCTCATCCCTCCATCCCCGTGTCCTCTCACTGAACAAGATGCCAGCCTCCTACTCCCTGGAATTTGCATCTGTGGATCTGGCAGGGAATTTGTGGGCAGGTGGGAGGCAGTGGGGGCCAGGAGAACCCCCTGCTGTGCACGTGCTACTTGCAGCCATGTGGGATCTGGGATGCAGACCCAAGGCAATGGTGCAGCCCTGACACGAGGGATGAGATCATCCCCCCATCTCCTGCCTTGGCAGGGTTGCTTCCTCTGCGATATTTCGAAGAAATTACTTCAGAAATTGCAGTAATTTATTGCCTAAGAGATCCTGCTCTGTGACCTCCTCCCCCAGTGATTTTAATCTTGAATCCTGATCCAGAACATGTCCTGAATATCCTACCCCATCCAGCTGTTGATGCACAGCTGGGAGCTCGACAGCCTCGGTTTCCCTCTGCAGAATTTGAGGCCAGGAAATATTAAAACCCTGGGGAAAACACAAATATACAGACCTGCACGTTACAAAGCCAAACACACTCGGTGCTTTCAAGTTCTCAGTCTTTATCTTCGTGTATCACAAATGCAGCCACACAAGAAACGAGCATTTAGCAGAGTTCTCTGTGCTTTGTGTTGCTGTGGCTTTTTTCTCTTTGTAAAATTCACTTTACATCTAGTTCTCCCTTCTGCATCCTCAGAGCCTCTGCTTTTCTGAAGGTTTTATTTTAGCTCTATTGCTATCCAGATTTCTCTTCTCCCCAGGGCATATCCATTTGTTTGGATGACTAACTTGCTTTTCCTGGATAAAGCTGAATTTCTAAGTTGCTGATCCAAGTCTCTCCCATGATAAGTCATTGTCCATCTGTTTGCTCCCTCCTGAGCCTGTGCTGGGAGCTGCAAAGAGGATTAATGGATGTAGAGCAGGAAAGCAAGTTAGGCCAGTCAGAACCAGCAAGGAACAGCCTCATGCCTTGTTTTCCTTGTTCCTGTTGGTGTTCCTGGATGCTGGGGAAGGATTCCCTTTGGCTAGATTGATTTTTATTTTTTCTTTTTCTTCCCTTTTCATGCCCAGCTAACTTTCTGAAAAAGAATATTCTGCTTTCCCACCCTCATCAAGACTCAGGTTCCACCCCCTGAGCCTGGTTGGGTTTGTCCCAAAGCTGCCTCTTAAGCCTGTGTTTAACAGAGACCTTCATGCCAGTTCTTTAGGAAGAACTTGGGCCGAGCAATCAAGGATGTTTGCACAAGGAGGTGGCTGAGGTTTCCTGCAGGACTGAAGCAAAAGGTTAAATCTGCTGCCAGTAACTCGGTGTGTCACTTCAGGAACCAGTTAAAACAGTGGTGTATGTTTGGCTGCTAAAACAAGGGGTTGTCAACTGCAGAGACATCATTTATTGGTGAATGGCTGAGCTGCTGGGGTATTAAAAGCTGTTTTAGGAGTGATGCATCGGTGCAAACCATCACCCTAAAGTGTCAGGATTAATTCCTGGGTTTGGGATGCTTCACCTGACTGTGTCCTTGCAAGGTGTGTTGGGTTTGGGGGATGAGGATTTGCTAGTGGGGGTGGGTTGCTCCTCCCAGGAGGAGCTGCCAGAATGTTCCCCCATGTCCCAGGGAGCCAATGCCAGCTGGATCCAAGAGGAATCACTCCTGGCCAAGGCTGAACCCAGCAGTGTCTCTGGGATAAAGTTTTTAGGAAGGGGAGGGGGGGAAAAACCACCTTCTGGAGGCACGAGTGGGAATATTTGGGAGCTACAGCCCAGGGCAGTGGAGAAGGAGGGGCAGGAGCTGCTCCAGGCTCTGGAGTTGAGATTCCCCTTCCTGCAGGACCCGTGGGGAGAGGAGCCCACACCAGAGCAGGGGAGGAGTGTGAGGAGTCCAAACCCCTGCCCGGGGTCACCCCCCACACAAGCTCATCTCTTGTACCTCTTAATTAAAAACGTGAAATTCCCTTGGAAAACTGACTGTTCGGGGACCTGTTTCCATTGGAGCAGCTCCGTGTATCCCGTGCTGGCTGCGATGTTCCAGCCGGTTCTTGGGGACGCTGCCGGGAAGCAGGGACAGCAGATGGCAATGTGGTGCTGCAAACCGACCGAAAGCTCCGGCAAATCCTGGGCTGGGCCACGAAGTCTCCCGAAAAAATCCAGGGAACCGCTGCTGGGAGGGACCTGCCTTTCGGTCTGACCTTGGGGTGGGTGCAGAGAGGGGCTCTGTGCTGGGGTTAGGGAGGTGTGACCAGTTTTCCAGCACAATTAGAGGTGGTTGTGGGTTGCTCTGACTGGGAACCTGCCCAGAGGCTCAGGATGTCGAGCTGCTTTGTCCATCAGCCTTGAATTCTGTGTCTGCACCTGCAACTGATTTTTGGATGGCAAATTAGTGGTAGGGAATCAAAGGTGGTCCTTAAAAAACCCCAAAACAACAGAGTTCATTAGACATTCTGGAGCCCAAAGCATCAATAAATCCAGTGGGTTTGCAGTGAGAGGTTTCTGCTCTGCCTTTTCAATGCCTGGAAGATGAGAAAACGATGCTCTGGGTTTCTCTGCAGGTGCTGGGACTTCCCAGGTGCCTCATTTGCACAGGAGCTCATTTGGGATGGAAAAAAGCAGGGAGAAGAGGGGTGATGTGGGAGTTGTTCTGAAGAACAGGGTTGTGGTTACTGAGCAAATGGAACTATTTCAGGGCCCTCAAATATATTTGTGCAGCACTGAGGGGCTGTAACTTGGGGTCTCTGTCCCATAACTAGCACTCAAAGCATTGGAGAAAGTGGGAAGTTTTATATCACAAAAAGCATGTTTTCGCCTTGCTTAATTCTTGATCTAAGTAATGAACCAAGGAACTATGAGAATTTAACTTGCCTGTGCTCTGTGGCTGATCTGGTGACTGAGAAGATAATCTGGTTTGCAGCACAGTGGGAAGGCTTTTCAGGAAGATGCACTGAAATATTTGTGCCTTCCATCCTTCAGGAAGGGCTTGCAAGTGCTGTGATGGGTACATTAGTGCTCCTTAATTCCGTGCTCTTGCCTGACTTTGGAAGAGTTGATCTGATTTTTGACTGAGCCACAATCTGAATCTGCTGCAGCCTCGTGTCCTTTGCTGCCTCCTCTGTGAAGGGTGACATGATCCTCCCTCCAAAGCTCTGCCTTGGGGTTTCCCCACTGACTAAAAGCTTGATTTTCACAGGATATTTCCCCTGGAGAAGCTGGGCAGAGGTGGGCTGGGTTTGGATGCTGGGAGGGTAATCGAGAAGCTGTTTTTATGCTGGGAGAGGAGGGGAGGACAGCCCTTGTTCCTGCTCTCCCTTCCCCACCCTCCAGGTGTGCTTGGAAAATATTTTCTGGGCTTTTTTTTTCTGCTTGTAGCTCATGGAGCACCTGGAGGCCCCTCCTTTTGTGCTTGGAGGCCCCTTTTCCTTAGGGATGAAGTCGGACCCCCACCACTGGTGGGCTCTTCCCAAATCCCAGAGCTCTGTGCCAGTCCTGCCTGTGTCCCCTCCTGCTCCTGTCCCATGGACACCACTTGCCCATCCACTTAAATAATCCTTTAAATCCTGCAAAAAAGTCATGGTGAAAGAGGATCAAAATTGGGTATCCATGTTATTTTCCTATTCAGCTGTAAACTGGACTTGGGAAATTATCTTGGACAAATTGGTTATTGACACAGAAATCAATCACATTTCCTAAATCTCTGTATCTCAACTCTTTCCATATCTTGTGCAGTTCCACAGCTGAGAAGCACATGCTGACTGCAGGAATAACAACCTGTTGCAAACACTTTAGGTGTGTAAAACTTGTGTTCTGGGCTGAACCGTGGCCCCCAAAGAGCTCTGTGTTGGGGGTTTAATTCCTGTGACTTCAGCCAAGCATAAAATGATATTTGTTTCAACCAATACAGCCTTCTTTTGTCATTAGTCTGCAGAGCAATAGTTCCTTTAACACTCTCAGTCCCTCTCACACCAGCCTGAGCTGTTTCAGAGCAGCAATAATTATTTCTTTCACCAGGAAAGTCCAGGTGATGTTCCCTACAACGTTCTGAAGCAGAGGGGGAGCAAGAGGGGATGAGCAGCTTGGGTTTGATTCACTGGAGCTTAATGGGAGTAGCCTTAAAAGTCAAAGGGTTTAAAGCTGATTTTTCACACAGTTTATAGGTATGAAAGAACAAATCCTGCCTTGTCAGGACACCCAAATGAGTAACACCAGCAAAGTGTCTCGTTAGGAGACAGAACATAAATAGTGTCAGCTTGGAAGGGAGACAAAAGTGCTGTTAACATCACTGAGGGAAGGAATTAAGTCATGTAGAACAGGCTGAAAGCAGATGTAGGGATCACTTAAGCTGAGCAAGGCTCTAAAGTAGGTGTAGAACAAGTGTGACCTTTAGCAAAAGGCCAGCCTGTGCAAGGCAGATGAGTTTTTCATCCCTCAGCTGGTGGTTTTACAGGATTTAATCCCTGGCTCTCAAAGGTCAGATGATTTTAGGGGGGTGAGGCAGCCTGTGTCACTAAAATTCACAAAAACTGAATCTTCATGATGAACTGTAACTCTGCTCTCTGGTGTTCCCAGAAAATTCCACTTGTGCTTTTGAGTGAGGGCTTCTTCTTTTGGGAGAATCACTGTGCATGCTGATACCAGAGCACCCCGAGCTTTGAGTGTTCATGTGTCTCTCCAGGCCTTTTCAGTGCAAGTTTTGACACTGGGATTAAGGCAGGAGGACCAAATAGCTCTTGGGAAGGGAGCAGGCTCTTGGATTTGTGGTGTGACTAAAGATGACGATGGTCCTGGGATCAGATGCTGATGCTGTGCTTGTTGTGCAGCTTCTCCTCTGTTCCTTGTGGGATTTATCTCACTGACTCCAGAGGGTCCTTCCCTGCCTTGAACACTTCTTTTTGCAGGCTCAGGGCACTCTCAGAGAGCAGGGATTGGGCTCTGGCTGCAGCCCAATCCCAACTCTCATCCCTGAACATGAGACTTGACGGTTTGAAACCAAGGACAGCTTTAACTTCCAGCTGAAGAACAATAATGGGGAAGAACTCCAAGCTGTGAAAGCAGCAATCAGAGTTAGAAACAGCCACAGCCTCTCTGGCTGCTCCCAAATATATCTTCCCATCCCTTAGTCACTGCTGTTATCCCTGTTTACCTCCAACATAAATGTTTCCACTCAATTGGTTGTAATAGGCTCAGTCACTTTAAGGAAAATCACTTGGAAAAAGAAGCGCCTGAATATATATATTTTTTTCAGAGGTTCATAAAACCTTCCTGAAACTAAAAAAATAAATAAAAATAAATAAAATAAATCCAAATTATGACCTGCTGTTCTCAAAGGAGACTAAATTCATCTGTGACATAATTAGAGTTACAGCATCTCTTGGCAGCCAACAAGAGTAATCAAGAAGGAAAACTAAAATCATTTCAGGCACTGGAAGGTTACTTTGAAACTGAAATAAAGCACTTGAGCAAAAAAATAACTTAAAATAAAAAAATAAGAGAGGTTTAATGACAAACGGTTGTGTTCACATTTCTGATTTATTGAGTAAACAAGTTATAATTGAAAATACGGGAATATCAACAACTCCAGTGTTTAAAGTGAACCCACAGACACCAATATCTGGAATTACATGAATTCAGCGCAGATAACACTTTGATTTCAACTCCCTGTGCTCCCTTCCTGTTTAGAAACGGAGGTGTTCAAGAGGCAGCACTTTGTTCCCCAGTTAAGAACCTGATTATTGATTTCCTGGGTGTTCTAGATTTTCAGGAGTGGGAGGGGGATACGTGCCAGCTGTGCATCCCAAGGCTGGGATCCTGGGAGAGCCTTTATTGGCCCCAAGAGTTGCTGAATACCCCTGGAAGGGCTGTGATGGCAAGAGAAAACATCAACAGAGATGGTGAATGAAATAATGACAACATGACCTGTGCCATTTAGCCATTAACAAAATGCAGGATAGGTACAGAAATCCTTTTGATTGGGTAAGGAAATGTCCTGTTCTCTGTTGGAATGGAAAATTGGGGTGCTGGACCCATTGCTGTGCATTCCCAAGGGATTCTTACCAGCCAAAACGTGCTCCACCCACCCTGCCTGTGCTGGGATTTATGGGGAGTCGTTTTCCCCGGGATTTAAAACTCCTTCAAATCTGCCTGAGATTTAAAAGACCGAGAGCAAGGAAGCTTTGGGGATTTACAGTGTTTTCAAATTTGCAAATGCTGGAAATGCCATTATCTGAGCAAGGCTTTATTAATCACAATAAATAAACCCGTTTCTCTCCAGCAGATGGCTGCTCCTGAAATCCTGGGGAGTGTGTGGGAAAACAGGCAGTTGAACAGGAATCTGCAGTTCCAAGCTTGGATGATCAGGAGTTATCTGCAGCCAAATTGAGTTGTCTCCTTTGGGTGTAGCTCTAATTGTTCTTTAAGAGCCCCTCCACGTGTGTAACGTGTTGTAAGAGGCCTCCAAAGCCTGGGGTGGGGAGGTTACTGCCAATGGGAATGAAGTTGGGATGTGGAAGGAAAATTAGGTTTCCCTTTGGATGGCAAACCTGCCCTTGGAGGAGAACTCTGGGGCTTGAAGGTTTCCCTCACGGAGTGGGGAGGTCAGACCTCGCTACAGGCGGCTCCAGATGGTCCAGGCTATTGCTGGGTGGGAGTCTTGGAGATGTGGGATCTTGAAATACTCCCTTTGGATCTTGGGATGGTGACTTCCATGGTTGTCTGATGTGGAACTGTTGGAGGAAGGTTGTGATTTTGATAAATGGACTCGATCCCCTCTGCTCTGGAGCCAGGCTGGGAGAGCTGGGGGGGTCACCTGGAGAAGAGAAGGATCCAGGGAGACCTGAGAGC
>JAYRBT010000010.1:1946894-1970199 GCA_036023395.1 Myiotriccus ornatus
CACAGGTTGCCCAGAGAAGCTGTGGCTGCCCCTGGATCCCTGGGAGTGTCCAAGGCCAGGTTGGAGCGACCTGGGCTGGTGGAAAGTGTCCCTGCCCGTGGCAGGGGGTGGCACTGGATGAGTTTTAAGGTCCCTCTCAACCCAAACCACTCTGTGATTCTGAGATCTGATTCTGTGGCTTTGGTCCAGGGCAGTTTATTGTTCTTTCTGAAGTCCCTGGTGGTCCCAGGAAGGTGTGTCAAGTCAGCAACATTACTCAGGGGTGTTTTTCCCTGGGATCAAGCCCTGAATTACTTCATTCAGAGCTGTTTTCAGGGGTGTGGTATCTGCCCTGGGACAGAGACATTGCACCAAAATTCAAACTTACAAACAACTTCATTTCTTGTTCTGGGGGAAACAATACAAAAGTGAGAGCAGTTGATTTTTTTTTTTTTTCTGAGGATCTGTGTGGTGTTTTTTTTTTTTTTCTTCTCTAAAGAGGCAACTTAGATTTGAAATGGGGGTTAGAATGAGGTAAAGAGGGTCCAGTCAGGGATTGGAAGTAGGTTAATTTTAGCCCATTCTTGGCAGGTTGTGTGCTATTCCAGCAGATGTTTTGCAGCTTTATCTGACCTACTTCATTCTTTGAGCAATTACTGAAGCCTCTGCCGTGTATCAGTTGTTTTTGTTTTTCCTTTCCAGTGCTGCCTGTCCCCAAACATTCCCCCTTTCCTTTGTGTGTGATCTTTGCCAAAGCCTTTCTCAGCCTGCCACTCTCCTTTCTGAGGTTCCAGTCTCCTCTTCCAGGAGCTTTTTTTATTCCTTTGCAGCAGGAACTTTCCACGTGGTGGTTTTCCTGATTATTTTGTTTCCCACCTCTGACAGCCCTTCAAGGGGCTGAATGGAGGTGTCTTTGCTGCCTCTCAAGCAGAGTCAGCTCTTTTAATACCACAAGAGTCTGAGGGGAAGCAAAATGCAAAGGATGACATTTTTGAAGAAAGGAAGATGTACGTTTTGTCAGTTCTTCCATTCGGTGGAATGTCAGTGCTGGGATGCAGCACTGATTGATTCTCCGCCTTTCAAGTCTTCCCTAGACTCCTGAGCAGGGCAAACTGAGAAATCCAGCCAGAGCCATCTGCAAATCAAACTTTTGATTGCTTACCCCATTGAAAAAAGTGATTAAAAAGTAATGAAAATGTAGTTAAGTAGCAGCTCTCGCTGTGTATCATGTTCCCTTGTCCCTTCAGGCTGTGGACCAGGGAGCTCTGAGTAATTGTGCCCTAAATGTGAGCTCTCCTTTTCCTGAGGCACTGCCAGAACGTTCCAGCATCTCCCATGATTGATATCAGCGTTGCAAAGCCCTTCCAGGTGATGCTTAAACCCTGCACATCTGAAACGTTTTCCACGTAGGGATTGTACAATCCCAGGTCACACAGTGCCTGGAAAAGCAGGAATGAGCAGAGGGTCTGTTTAACCAGATGCACCAGCAGCCAAATGGGGAGTGGGATAATCTCCCTCCCAGGGCTGCACCATCTCACAACAGACTGACTGATCAGGCCAGCTCGACTAGTCCAGGGTGGGTTCAGCTGGTCATGAACTTGGCCCAAAGCCAGAATATCTTCTACTCTATTTTGTTTCACCGAGGGGTATAAATATGTGAAACTTCAACATTCAAATGTCATCTTCCTTCTTTTTTTTTGCCTTATAGTTTTTGGAATTCCCATCTCCTTCTTTTTCTCCTCCTCCCTCTTCTCTCCACGTCCTCTTTCGTCTTGGCCAAACTCCCTTCTGTAAGATCTGCATTTTAACAACTATGGAATCTTCTACAGCATCCTGACTGTCCTGATGATATTCACGGGACCTGTCCTCCTCTTGCTTATTGTCCCCAGGTTTTATCCTTCTAGGAGTGTTATAATTAGCAGTTTGGTGCCTCTAAACTACTTGTTTTGGGGAATGAGAGACAAATACTTGCAGGTGACTTCCCTGCCATTCTGCTCTTGCCCCAATCCCTGTTCCTCCCTTTGCTGGTATCTTGTACCACCTCGTGAAAAATCATGTGCTGGGGGTGCAGTCTCAGTGCACACCAGGCTGATCCAAGGTGGAATTTTTCTTCTCTGAGATGCTTGGGTATATTCACAGTATCAGCACCTGCCTGCTTTATCTTACAGCCTGAATGTTTCTGTACCTAAAAAGCCTCTGGAGGTGAATACAGAATCACTGGGGGGGAGTTTGCCAGGAAATAGAACTTTCTCTCTTCTCAGATTCTCTGAGAACCCCACGAGATTTTCCTTGAGCTCGTTTGAAAGTCAAGGTTAACTTTTAATCCATCCTGTGAATACATCTTTGCCCCTGGATTTCTTGTGGACAGTTTGAGTCTTTGAAATCCAGGTAATGCCTTTTTTTTTTTTTTTTAAACCCCAAGTATGGATTTATCCTTGAGCTCTGCTTGGGGCATCACCCAAAGCCAGTTGTAACTGGTGAGAGTTCATCCCACACCATTAATCACTCGAAAATTGAGGTGTGTTAAAGGCCAGACTTGATTTTTTTCCTTTTCAATCCCATTGCCTTGAGCAGGATTACAAAGACTTCAGAAAAGGGAGGATGTTGAATATTTTCTCCAGCAACTTTTAAGAGGATGCTCCTCATTTTGGAAACATCATTTGCAGCTTGTTAAAGCCAAACTGTAGGCTTTTGTTACATAATCAATAAATCTAATCAAGTTTTATAGGGAGGGTGGATTTATTTTATGTTGTCGTAAATTCTCCTCATTTTGCCCATCAGCATCTACAAGGTATTTGAAAAGCAGTTTGAAAAAGAAACCCTATTCTGTCCCTCACATCTAGTTGATCAACAGGACTCTCAGATTTCTGTCCAGGTCACATTAAAAGCAGAATTGAAAAAGTTTGAGGACCACTTATTAAATGCATTCCCTTAAATCAAACCAAGACAGAAATCCCAGATGGAAACTTGTCTCATTCTCATAAACACACTTTATGCACAAAAAGGCACGAGGTGTGGAGAGTGATGAATCACTGAAATAAATCCTGATAGATATTAAAAAGAAAACAACAAACCCAAACTTTGTAACATTAACCCTGGTTGTTGTGCCTTTAACACACACCTTGTACCTGCTCTGCCATTAAAGCAAATCCACTGGGTCTGGTTGCCTTTGGAATGTGCCAGGGAAGTGGGAGTTATTTCAGCAAGGGAACACGATCCTTTCCCAGTGGGATTTCATCTGGGATCAGTGGTTTACACCAGTCCTCTGTGCACTCTGGAGTAGGTCAGGGATGGAAGGTTTGTGTGGCTCAAGGAAAGAGCCAAGTGATGTCCCTCCTTTCCAGCTCTGCTGGGTCTCCTCCAAGTGAATTCAGGCTCATGGACATCAACTTCTTGAGCAGAGACCCTTAGGGACAATTCTTTTTCAAGGGAGGCTGAAGGCAGATGAATATTTATAAGCAATTTGTAAGTAATGAAATGTCAGTGTTTTCTCTGAGAAAAATACTTAAACCAATTTTATAGAAGAGATTGCAATATGTAATTTAGCTGTGCTGCAAGTGTGCCCTTTTCATCTTTTTTTTTCCTTGTTTTTTTTTACCAAATATTGAGTTGGGTTTGGGCTTGAAATTAGCAGTTAGTCCAAAGCATTCCTGGGGACTGGCACTGGACAGTCTGACCTAAGGGATGAGATTTAACCACCTTGATAAGTTTGAAGCCCCTGAAGGCACTATTAGTTAGGACCAGTTCAAGATCAAATGACCCCACCCTAGAAGTTGCTGTCACTTGGTGCAGATGATTTCTGTGCTGGGGCTGCCCAGAAGGGCAGGATGACCTTTCTGGAAGCAAAGAACCATCAGCATTTTCTCCCAGACCTCTGCTGGGGCAGTTCTGTGACCAGGCAGGTGCTTCTCAGCACGTTCTTGATGCTCCTTGGACATGTTCTTTCTCATTCAGATTTCTTTTTCTTCCCTTTCTGGGTTTTTTAGAGGGAATTTTCTTTTGTGGTCCATGCTGCTCTTTTGTTTTCTCTCCAGTTATAAGCACTTTCTCCAAATGAGAAATGAATGGAGAGATATTGTTGATGTGGTGCAGGAGGTGTCTACGGCCAAACTTAAGGAATCATAGAAATGTTTAGGTTGGAAAAGCCCTCCAAGAGCATCAAGTTCAACTAAACCACGTCCCCAAGTGCCACTTTTATGTCCCTCCAGGGGTGGCAACTCCATCCCTGCCCTGGGCATCTGTGCCAGGGCTGGACAATATTTCTCATGAAGGAATTTTCCCAATATCCAACCTGACCCAAGCCAGGAGGTCTCCCCCGAGCCTCCTTTTCTCCAGGCTGAGCCCCCCCAGCTCCCTCAGCTGCTCCTGCTGCTCCAGCCCCTTCCCAGCTCCGTTCCCTTCCCTGCACACGCTCCAGCCCCTCAGTGTCTTTCATGTGAAGGGCCCAAAATTATCTGAACTTATTTTTTCCCTTAATTTCTCCACTAAAGACACGAGGAAGCTGTTTTTGATGTAGCAACTCACTCACTACCTGCTTTTGTGTGACTTAGACCAGTATAACCCACTCTGGCCAGAGCCAGGGCAGCTGCTGGGATGCTCCCACAGCATTCCTGGCTGGCAGCTGGAATTCCATTCCCAACTGGAGGTCTAGACTGGTAGAACTGGTGCTGGGGTTGGGTCTCTGAGCTTGCCCACCCCACGTGATGGGCACAGGTGTGTCCTTAGCAAAGCAAACAGGTGCTGGAATCTCATCATTCCAACCATCCCTGTCCCCTGCCATCTTAATGGGGGAATAATTCACGGAGCAATTCCTCAGAGGGAAGCAAATCTCACCCTTTGGATCAGCAGGTCACTGCCTGTGCCTGGGCAGAGCTCTGCCTACCCTGAACTTCCTGTTGGCTTTTTAAAAGCCCATTTTTAGTGAAGAACACACATCTCTATGGACACACAGGTAACACTGCCCATCTATTTAGCACTGATTTAGTTCAAGGACGGGGATCAGGAACCACTGCCAAGGGATTCCAGGTGCCCTTCTGCTGTGCAATATTGTGTCCTATTTTCCCAGCACTAACAGTTTGCAGACACCTCCTCTTCGACAGCGTTTTAATGCCTGGCTGTGTTGTAATTTATCCACGGCCAAGAAGACGTGGCAGGGTTATTAACACTCCCCTAATTGCTCTGTTTTCTGGGAGGAACTTGCCTTTTGTGGCTGAGCTGATGGTGGCACTCGGGGCACAACCCGGGATGATGGGGCTGCTTTGATCCCGACCTGAAATCCAGGGCAGGTGGCCTTGGTTCATGTTAACACCTCTTCCTACTGAAGTGGCTCATTTTAGAAGGAACTGTGTTTATTCACGATGCTGGATTTTCCCAGGCCATGCATTTGGAAAGGTCTTGGCTCTGCAGCTGTGTCTGATACTTTGCAGGGTGCTGTGGGTGATCTCGGAGCCCAGGAGGGCGCTGGTTTCGGTGTTTTAACCTTGGGTGACAAAACTCACGGAACACCCTCTGGAATACTGCTAGTGTTGCCATCTAAAAATAGAACAAGTAAACGCTTAATAGCGAGAGACAAAACAACAAAATCCACTGGAATTTGGTAAATCCAGTAAACTCTTGACTGGAGACCTCCAGTCCTTCTGTCCCCTCTAAGCTGACCCTTAGGGACCCCTGTGCTTGATGCCCAACATCAAACAGAAACCACCTAAAAAGTGTGGGGAGGTTCATCCTTTTTATCTTTCCTTTCCTTGTCCCTTTGTTTGTTTTTCCTTTCCTCCCCTCTTTGTTTTCTTCCTCTCAGTTCTTCTTGCACATTTCCAGACTATTCCTGGCCACTGATAATAACAACGGGGAGACTTCCCAAAGATTCTGCATTTTGAAGCAACTTGGAAGCCAGTTGCCTTTGAACTCTCTTGAAAACTTCCAGTGAAATTCATATAAACAGGCTTAAAGCTTTGCATCTGTGTGATCTTATGGTTATTGCTCTCCACTTTCAAATTCCTGAGTTTTCTTGGTAACCCAGACTAATAAATTCATTTTTGGGACAGAGGTGGACTCTTATTATATTAATTTGAATATCCTTGTCTAGGTTTCTAATTGTGACCTTGAGAGGAGGCTCGAGCCTCTATCGTGGAACTTGTGAAGACATTCAAGACTCTACATCTGAACACATTTTGCACCAAATTATTCAAATTCTCCTAAACCTTGGGTATTTCAATCCCCGGTGTAAATCAAATTGCAGGTTTTGTAGCACAAATCTATCTCTGCTGCCTTTTGCTGTCACAGAGGGGGTAAATCTTTTTCACTGTCACAAAGAAACCATTTGATCAGTTGGTGTTTCGTGGCCTTTTGCCACGGCTGTACCTTCCCCCTGACACTTGTTGGGAACAGAGCTGCTCCTCTTGGAACAGCCCACCAGGGATCAGGGAGTGGGAATCTCCCTGCTCCTTGTCTCTTCCTCCCTCCTGGAGCTGCTGGGTGTGCGTGGGTTGATGATGCAGAGCTTGCTGATGGACCAGATGAGGATCAAAGCTGTTGTTTTCTGCCTGATCTCCTGTCTCACCTGGGGTTTGGGTTTCATAGGATGGACTCAGTTCTGCAAGCCAGTTGTTTTTTTTATTGACTTTTTAAGTTTCCACTAGGGATTGAAACCCAAACTGGCAACTTTTGGGTCCCAACAGTCTTGATCTTGTTTTGTGAAGTGTTGTAGCTCGGGTTCCTGCCCCTAAATAGGTGCAATAAACCTAATCCTGCCTTGCCTTTCCAAGAAATAATTGATATTTGCTTGAGGATGTCTGTGCCTCTCCCCTCTGCTTTATTTAGGTGGGCTCAAATCCAGTCGATGTAATCTGGAAAAAGTGTAAGGGCGACATCATCAAAGTCAATATTTCAGACCAGCCTCGAGGAGGGGGGGGGAAGTCAGAGGATACCAACATCCAGAGTGGTGGCTTTTTAATCCTTTATCTCTAATTTAGGTCAGCTGGTGTGAAATAATCTTGTTATCCATAACCACCTGGCTGGGCAGGATGAATTCCTTTGGTGTCCAGTGTCTGTAGCTCCTCTTCATCCTCATCTGGAACAGCAACCTGTTCCTGGGTGTGTAATCACACCATGAAAATGTTCAGTATCTTCAGCCATCCTTTAGTGACAGCTCTGAATTGTTATTTAATGGAGCTCAGGTGTCAGGGAGAGTCACTTCAATTGTACCTCTGACAAAAATAATATTTCAGAACATGCAAAGAGCTGTGACAAATAACTGTATGTTCCTTATTTATGTGGCACATAATAATGGAAAAGAGGTGGTTTTTTTCCTCTCATAACATGATTTATTGTTCTGAAACAGTGATTTTTGTCACTTTTACCACGGAGTGGGTTTCTCCTGTGAGATGGGAATGAGGGTTTTCTCTTCTGGCTCTCAATTCCTTACCAGCCATTCTGAGTCCAGTGATGTGACTTCAATCTTAGCCAAATTTCCCAATACTCTGTTCTGCATGTTGAAGCAGAAAGGTGCTGTTTGACAGATAATGGATGACTTACAAGAAAAATTACTAAACATATGAAATGAATAGTGCTTTAGGACATATTTTTTTAGATGCTTGGGGGCTGTCTGGTAGCAAGGATTAAATGCCTTGAGCTGGAGAGCCTGGTCCTGGTCCCAGTTGTTGCTGCTTTTTTCCCCAGCAGATAAAAGGGAAAAAGTATTCCCTTTAAAACCTTCTGTTTTGATGCTCAGAGCAGAATAAAAATGTGTTTTGATCAGAAAACTTTACTGGCTCCACTGGGAATATTTCTGCAGTGGCAGGAGGTGAATGTTTCATTGAGAATAAGCCGATATTTGGTAACACCTCGGCCATGAAAATCCTGTTGTGCTGTTTGACACTTAATCAAAATCTTTACAGGGACTTGAGAAAATATTGACTTGATCTTTTTTTAAACGTTGGGACTCAAAATATTAACTCTGTGTGAAGCTCTGAAGTTGAGATTTGTGTTGCTTCAGTATGAAAAAAAAAATTACCCCTCTGTTAAGACCTCGTTGGTGTCTCAGCCATGGTTTGCCAGTGGATCTTACTGGAGAAATCAGCTGAGGTGGAATAGTTGTAAACAAAAGGATGGATTTTGTTGTTGTTGTTGTAAATTGATGTAATTAGAACCAGAACACCTGGTACAGTAGCTGCAGTAAGTGCCAGGGTGAGGGTGGTGAGCCCCTGGCACAGGTTGCCCAGAGAAGCTGAGGAATTTGGGCAGCAGAGCCCAACATTTCCCATCATCTGCTGGTAGTTCATGGTTGTTTTTAAATGAATTGAGACATTGAGTACATTAAATAAAGTGTGTGTTACTCATGAAGATGTTGTAAAAACCATTCTCACCTGCCCTC
This sequence comes from Myiotriccus ornatus, assembly GCA_036023395.1. Classification (NCBI taxonomy): domain Eukaryota; kingdom Metazoa; phylum Chordata; class Aves; order Passeriformes; family Tyrannidae; genus Myiotriccus; species Myiotriccus ornatus. The sequence goes on from JAYRBT010000010.1 coordinate 1,955,245, forward strand.
TCCCAGGTTGCCCAACCAGTGCCTTGTATCCCGTTTTTCTGTCACTTATCCCACTGAAACCAACACTCCCTTCCCTGGCAGCTCCCACCACCTGGGGATTTTGGATCCTTTGGATCCTTATTTTCCTAAAATTAGTCTTCATAATGTTACAGCTTTTGCTGCAACATGACTTTCCCAGCTCTTGGACCTTCAATTAGTAGCAAAGCTTCTTGTCTTTCCATCTTTTTGCCTCCTAAATGATTTACATTAAACTGTGCTTAGATGAATCTGTTTTCAGGAAAACACTGGGTTTTCATGGATGAATAAAACCTAATTCTTCCTGGTGAAAACATGGCTACAAATAAGAGCTGATGCCGTTGCATTAAGAAGCAGCAATTATAATTAATGGCCAGAAAACTCTGTTTCTGGAGGTATTTCTAGTACACATTTTTATTTATCTATTTGTTTTTGACTTGCAAAGCATCTGAGTGAACACAGGTTGTACTTTATTAAAATCAGGATTTGAATGCTCTAGCTGGAGTTGGCCAAGTTTAGAGGAATTTAATAGCTGAAAAGGCACATTTTCCCCAGGAAAAATCAGTGGATAAACTCTGCCTGGCACAACCAGATGCCACTTTTTAAATCAAACACGGGGACTTATTTATTTTTGTCCCAGCGGCTGTTTTGATGCTTCAGATTTTTCTGCTCACAGGTGTTGAAGTTTTCTGAGATGAAAAGGAGCTACACAAAGTTATTCTGGAGGTTTCCCTTCGCCAGCTCTGTCTGACACTTGATTCTTTTTTAATGGTGCATTATGCTTGATTTATCCTCAGCTCTCCCAGGTCTCCTTCCTCTTGTTCTTTCTTCCTTCTGACACTGTAACGTGTTCCTTTCAATGTTTTTGTAGATCAAAGCACCCTCCTCTGCCTTTCTTCCCGTTGCTGCCTTTAAAACAGGTATTTCAATTAGTGGAGACTGGAAAGGAAAGATGAGCCAAGAGCACTGTAGGGCTGCAGTGGTTTAATTTGGGCATCTTTGAGTTTCTCACTGAATTTCCAGTTGTTAATGGGCCTAAATTCCAGTTAAATTCACTTAAATTTGCTTTTCGTGGAAATCTCAGGGGATGCCTCCAGCCAGCCAAAGAGAAGTGCCCCACAGAAGCCTGGAAAAGAGTTTGGAGAGGTTTTGTTTATTGGGAGATAGTTTTTGAAGATGAAATTAATCTTTAATTGGCAACCAGCTCTCTGGGAACGCTGTTCCATGGTTGAGGGCATCTCTTGGGATCGTTTCGTGGGGGGAGCAAGGAATTACTCACAGTTCAGAACCAGCTGCTTGGCTGAGATCATTTGACTTCATCAGAGGAGCCGAGTAGAGGTTGGGATGTTCTCCCTCCTGATTGATGCACCTCATCAAACAAATCCCTGGGAGGAGGATGGAGGTGGAATCTCTTCCTCCCCCTTTGGCAGCTTTGTCCCCTGTGGAGCAATTCCTCTGGGCAGCAGAGGCTGCTGAGACTTCAGAAGGCAAAACAGAGATGGATGTGGGTGATCTTTCCATAACACCAAAGGAATCCAGGAATTCTAAGGGTGCTCATTCCTTGAGGGAAGCCTCAGTTTTCCATGAACATTTTTATTTCCCTGTAAACAGTGACTTTCTAAAGGAATGAGCATCCTTAGAATTCTCTGATTCCTTTGATGCTATGGAAGCATCACTTCTCCACCAGCAGCACTCTTTTTAACTACCCAAAGAAAAGATTTAGCAGCTGAAATTCTTGGGAATAAATGTTTTTCTCTGCCATCCTCTGCCCCTGCTCAGCTCCGGGCTGGCCTGTCCCTGTGTCCTGGCTGGGCAGGAGGATTTTGGGCAGCAGGTTTGAGCACATTTTGGGTGTTTGTGCCCAGAAAACATCTGTCTCATGTGGTCCCACCTGTGGTTTCCCTCCCCTCGATGTAGGGACTCCCCTGGTCCTGCTGAACACCAAATTCAAGTGGAAGGAAGGAATTACAGTGTGGAGTCTCCTGAGCCAGGCTCAGCTCATAAGCCTGGGTTTGGCCACCTGTGGTTTGTTCTGACTGGAAATATGGATTTAAAAGAGTGTATTTTCATCCAGTCTCTTGGGGAGAATCTAAATCTGTTGCAAGAATGGGGACTTTAAGGTGCTGATCTGAGAAAACAGGAATAAAACTGATAATTACTGAGGTGCTGGTGGCCCTGGTCTGTGCTGTGGATCCTCCTCTTTAGGTGTCTCTTTGTGGGTGGGTCTGAATCTCCTGGGAGCAGCAGTGCAGGAAACCTGAAGAAGAGAGAGGAAATGTCAAGGTGGAAAACTCCAGAATTCATCTTTGTTCACCGTTCTTCCTGTTGGGAATAGTCAGGGTTTAGTTGTACCCTCACAGGAGAAGGATTATCCCCACTCACTCCAGTCTCCTCTTCTGATACAACCAGGGTGGTGTCCTTAGTTTATTTTTGAGGTGTCAAAGTGGACTGGTGGGCAGTCTAATGTGTATAGCAATTATTTTAAACTATTTTCCCTTTTTATTAACTGCTGCTTTTACTTGTGTGATTTAAACTGGACGATTATTGTCCATTTTCGCCCAAAAGCACAGACAATGTTAAAACTATAAAAGCCACAATACCATTCTGCAGCTGATTTTGGTTTAGTTCACTATCAGATGAATTTATTTATTAGCAAGTTGCCAGTAGGGTCATATAGTCCTCATTTTACTCTGAATTTCTGTTCGTTTCCCAGCTACTGCAGGAGCCTTGCACTCGTCTTCTATTCATCCCTCCTTGCCTTCAGCTGCAATTGTGCTGGTTCTGAGGAACCACAAACTGTCAGAGTTGCAGAGCCGAGGTTTTCTGCCTTCAGAGGGTGAAAACTGGGGACAAGTGAGGTTGTAAAAAGTCAGCTGGGGTGTTAATTGGTGCGAGGGCACAAAGCAGTGAGGGCTGTTTCAGGTGCAGGCACTGCATTTATCAGACTCCACAAATGGACCGCTGTGGTTTCAGGGATACTTCCAAGTCTATTTTTTTTTTCCTCTACATTTAGTGAAAATCAGAATTGATGCGGCAAAGAATAAATTCACACAGTTAACTCTTGTTTAAACTCAGTAGGAATTATGTGCTCTGTGTCCAGGTCAGTTAATTTTCTTGTAAACACGTGGTTATTTATTTATTTTTGTGAAATAAGTATTGGCTTCCAAAAGATCTGAAAACGCTTTAAAAAAGAGATTTAATGACCCTCTGTGAGCTGACACCTCCTCAAAGTCCTTTGATTGTTTCTTGATCATTGTGGATTAATTAACTCAAAATACCCAGTTGCCTTTCTCTATTATTTTTTTCTTTAAGTTTTATGGGTTGTTTGTCTCTATTTCCTTTATTCCTGTGGGTTAATTATGTAAACCTTCAGTTCACACCTCCCTGGAGCTGGTTAACACCCCACAGAGGTATCTTCTTTTCCTTTGTGTGTGTGTCTGTGCCTCCTGACACAAACCAATGCTCCCTGAGACCCGGGCTTTAAACAAATTAAAGAAGTTTATGGTCACTGCCTTGACTCACTGTCTGAACTCATCGTGGTCCTGCTGCACGATTTGGGTACAGCTTTCCATAAAAATGAAAATAAATGCTAGAAGATAAAAGTTCTCCTCAAATCAGCCACCCTGGTCGTTATTTTGTGCCTCTTAGATCTGTGATTAGGGTAATAAATATTTGGCAGTAGGGTTTTTAAGGGTTGTGATGGGTTGGTATGGGTTGACTGGTTAAATAGTGTCTTCTCTTTGCCAGATAAGGCACGAGGGTAATTTATCACCTCTGGCTTAGCAAGGCCATGTGCCCTGCTCATTTCCAACCTACAGGCAGAAAATAGAGTGTTCAAATGGCCAGACTTGCAAATTGGGTTCTTTTGGTGTTAAAGGAACTTGCAGATTCAGCTAATTCACCATAAGATGTTTTTGAATGAATTCCCAGAGGAAAAACAAAAAGGATTGTGCACTGACTTCTTTCCTGCTTCAGATTATCTCAGTGCAACGACAGAGAGAGCAAAGTCTTTAAAGTTATGGTGGGGAAAAAGGGATTAATAACTGTAATTTTTGTTTATATCTGAGTAGGTTAGCGTGACTTTAAATGTGCTCTGAGTACACTGGGATGGTTGAACCCGAGGGGACATTTAGGAGAGAAGTTGCCTTAAATAGAGCAGTGCTATCCTATATTTGAGCTTGTGTAGCACAAACTCTAGAAATGGTTGACTTTTTTTGGGCGAAATTTGAGAAACTCACCCCTTAAATTAGATTTTGTGCAGCATCTGCACAGGGGATGTGCCTGGATTGATCCTCCCCTTATCCTTTAATTAATAGAACTGTGAGAAAAGTAAATGCTTCACAGCAGTGGGGGGATATCAGGGAAAGGTTGAAAAATAGACTTTGTGGCAAGAAAATCTGCTTTGGGTAGTTTGTTCTCATGTTTGAAGGCATAAAGGGGCATTAACAGTAAGAGTTTAATTTGACTTTAAATACACTTTGAGTAGAGTGGGATGGTTGAACCCAAGGGGACACTCACATAGAGCAGTGCTATCCTATATTTGAGCTTCTGCAGCACAAACTTGAGAAGTGATTCATTTTTTGTGGGTGAAATCTGAGAAATTCACATCTTAAATCAGCTTCTGAGCAGCATCTGCACAGGGAAGGGGCCTGTGTTGATCCTCCCCCCGTTTATTAATTCAAAGAACAGTGGGAAGAGTAAATGCTCAACAGCAGTGGGGAGATACCAGAGAAAGAGGCTGAAAAACAGACTGGGGGGTTGATCTGGGAGAGGTGCTGCCAGGCTCCAGGTCTGGTTTGAGCAGCAGGGAGTGGGTGGCAGCCAGGCTGGAGGGTGACAGTGGGGATGAGGACAGGCTCCTTGGCGCGCTCGGAGGTGCAGGGGAGGAGAGAGAGTGTTCAGTGACTGCCACCCTATCTCCTCCACCAGATGCCTCCAAGAGTGTTTCATTCCTGGGACTAGAGGAAAGGTATAATTTTTGATGACTTGCCTGTCTATAATTAGGCTCCTGAGCTGCTGCCAGAGAGGGGATGATTTTTCGAGGCAGAATGTGCCAAGTGTAATGAGTTCCTTGGGAAATGGGCTTTGTTTACATTATTGAGGGAACTTCCTAGTTGTGTTGGGTTGGAGTGCTCAGGATGTCAGCGAGCACTGAAAACAAACAGGTGATTTTGGAAAACAATGAGAGAACTTTCCCAGAGTGAAAGCGTTCAGTGTGATCCCAAATAACAAGAATATTACAAGGAAAGAGGTCAAGTGTAGTTGGCACCTAAAGGTTAATCATAGACTACCACATTTTCCATTTATGTAGAATAAAGGCAGTTATTCCACCTCATCTTTAACCTTCACCTCCCCTACTTAAAAGAGAAGCTTTTCTTTTCATCTTAAAGGTGCAATATAAAATGTCAGGTGTATGTAAACATGATGAGTACTTATATATATATATTTATCTTTTTTTCCTGGTGGAAGTTCAGTTTTCATCAATTCTTGCTAAAACTAAGAAGTCCTTCAGACATCCTTTTGTATCTGTGAGTATCTGGACTTCCCAGAGAAGCTGTGGCTGCTCCATCCCTGGAAGTGTCCCAGGCCAGGTTGGAGCAACCTGGGCTGGTGGAAGGTGTCCCTGCCCATGGCAGGAGGTTGGAACTAAATAATCTTTAAGGTCCCTTCCAACCCAAACCATTCCATGATTCTACATCATCTCTTTCATTGCTTCCAACATAAAACAAAAGACAACCTTCCCTCTCCCTGTATTAGTTTTTAGGGACTCTGCTTGCCTAGAGAAGTCTTAGGGAAAGAGGAATAAAGGATATTTTCTGTGCTGCACAGTGCAACGTGTGCCGTGTGAAACAGGATTTCCCTTGGCTGGAGAGCTGGGTGGCTCCCCAAAAACCCTGCAAAAGAAAGGCCACATAATCCTCTCTCTGCTCCCAGGGACGTGCAGAGTTTAAGCAGCATAAGCCCAGTTTCACTCATAGAGATTTGATTACAAAGAAATAAGTGAAATACTTTAATTTACCGTTTGCAGGGTGATATCCTGCGTTGGTTTGAGGTACATGTGTAATTTCCTTCTAACCCCTTGTATAAATAAATAGCATTTTCTAGTGCTGACAGGAGAGATGGATTGGGTAATGCGTTTTTTACCGTTGTTTTGCCTCAAATTTTACGGGCACGAGATAAAATTGAATTAATCTTTGGTAAAAGATGACCTTTGGAACAGGTTCCCTGCTGAGTGTTTTAATTATTTGAGCAGGTATTCACAGCCTGGGACCCGTGAAAGATGGATTTGTTTGGAGTGTATCAAAGAGAGTGGGACAAACGAATCCCTGGTGTTGCCTCACTGGAGTCAGTGCCACGTCTGAAAAGGGAACAGTGAAAATATCCATGCAGGAAACCCTATTTTTTTCCCAGGGGAATCTGCTAAAAGCTGTCTCATACTGGTGATATTTTAGTAGTGCAAACTTTGTGAGCTGGGGGAAGGTTGGAGGTTTATTTTGGTTGGTCTCTTTTAGTAAAAGTGTTTTTAATTTATTTAGTTAAATAGAATGGATTTAGGCTGCAAAAGGGTAGATTTAGGTGGGATACTGGGAAGGAATTCCTGGCTGGGAGGGTGGGCAGGCCCTGGCACAGGGTGCCCAGAGAAGCTGTGGCTGCCCCAGCCCTGGGAGTGTCCAAGGCCAGGTTGGAGCAACCTGTGCTGGTGGAAGGTGTCCCTGCCCGTGGCAGGGGGTGGAACTGGGTGGGCTTCAAGGTCCCTTTGACCCCAAACCATCCTATGATTAAGGAAGACACGGAGAAGTGTGTTATCAAAGAGCAGGGAGATGTCAGACCACACTTGGTGCTAAACCAGCCAAGAAATGCAGGTGTAAGTGCCTCTCTCCAGCCCATTTTCTCCCTCTGGATGGTGTAAATCAGGATTCTGTCCTCAAAACGTGGTCCTTGTTCCCCTGAAAGACGTCAGGGCAGCTTTGGCTGCTGCCCCGTGCCCGTGTGGATGCCCCAGAGATGATTTCCCAGGAATGTGGGCACTGAGGATCCTGCCTGCATAGACAGGCAGATTTAATTTACTCTCCAAAGACCGAATCATGGAGCAGGGTTTCTCAGAAGCCAATTATTAGTTAAACAGGGGATAATTGGATTTAATAGGAAAACTGGAAAGGGCCTCAGAAACAGCCCAAAGATGGGAGGACAGTGGGTTGTGTTGAAAGGGAACAAGTCTGGGGCTGGAGGGGAACTGTCAGTGGAGCTCCTCAGTGACTGGGCTTGGACCAATATTGCTGAATATTTTCATTAATGACTTTGGCACAAAAGTCAGAATGTGCCAATGAAACTTGCTGATGACATAAAACAGGGAGACAGTGTCAACACCGAGCAGGATTGGATTAATTAGGCAGGATTAGGTGACCTCCAGGACTGGAATAATAGAATTAGGATAAAATTGAGTAGTGCAAGCCCAGGGTCGTGTCCTGAAGGCTAATGAGATGAATCCCAGCAGCAGCAACAGGAAGACTGGGACCTTTTGGGGCATTTGCTTGATCACAGGATGCTTTTGACCCGTTAATGTGATGCAGAGTGTTGTGAAAGGCGCTGTCGAGTTCCCAGCCAAAATCTGTCTGGGACTGTGGTTACCTGAGCTCAGGGAAAACTCACCTGGGGCTGGAACAGATGTCTGGAAATGCTTCTGGCTGATGGGGGAAGGAAGGCTGGTCCCACTGGAGCTGCTTGTTAAGCTGAGCAAAAAGAGAACGGAGAGGGGATGTGGTTGCTCGGTGTGAGGATGTTGGGAGATAAATTAAAGAAGAGAAGGGGAGGGAAATGGTGTTTTTGTTGGCTGGATAAGGGGATATAAACAAGAGTTGAATAAATTCAGGCTGGAAATTTATGGAAGGTTTTGAGCTGCAGGGGGACTGGGAATGCTGGGCAAGGAGCTTTAATAATTTTATGAGGGCCAGGGCTGATAAATGATAAAGGTTATGACTGTCAGGAGAGGGAGGGCTGGTGCTGATGCCCAGGAGCCCTTCCAGTCTCCTCCTAATGGTGTGGAGCTCAGAGCTCCCTGGGCCCCAGCTGTGTTCCAGGTACTCCTTGAAGATAATTTACAGGCACGTCTAGACAACCAGTTTGAGGAGCTGCTGGTTTCCACAGAGCTCCAAACCAGAGTGCAGAGGGACCACAGCTCAATTTTTAAGCCTGTCACTTGTGAATTCACAGCCTTGTCTGCCTCTTGCAGAGACAAAGTTCACTTGGAACAGCCTTTGGAGGGGCTGAATTTTGAATGAATTTTGAATTCACCTCTGGTGCAGATATACTTTTCGTATTTTTCAGTGAATGATTTGCTGTAAACTGTTCATTTTATGGGGCACACAGAGGGGAAAAGGAAGGTTCATCTTGAGCTCACTGTCTGTTTTAGTGAGAAAGACTGAATATTTTGTGGCTATACCTCAAAAAAAACCCAAATAAACAAACAAAAACCCCCCAACAACCAGGCAACCAGCAGATAATTTTCTGAAACACCATCGGGCTGGTCAGTCACACTGTGGGCTTATGACACGTTACAAAGAAATACCAAATATTTTTGGACTCATCTGGAGAGAAATTCATCCCTGTCTTCACTTGACAAGTGTGGCTGTTCATCTGAGGGAGCATGAAAGACAACTGGCCGTGTCTGGCCGTGTTTTAGTGGCTGGAATCCTGGAGCTCTGGGGCTCTCAGGCTTCCTGTGGCATGCTTGGACAGCCAAACATCCCGAATTAAAAGAACCACAGATAAATCCAGTTAGAAAGCTGTTCCTGGCTTGACAGCCCCATCCATTGTGCAGGTGAAAACTGCATTTTCTGAGTGTTGTCCATCTCCTCTGTCTCAGCAACAGCAGGAGCAGAGAGGGCTCGGAATCACAGAACATTCAGGTTGGTGGCACCTCGGGAGATCATCTGCTCCAATCCACCACAGGAACACATCCAAGTGGGTTTGGAATGTCTCCAGAGTGGGGGAGACTCCACGACCTCCCTGGGCAGCTTGTCTTGAAAGCTTCCAGAGGTTCTTTGGCCTTTAGATGGTCCTTTGGGGATCCCCCACGAGCAGAGAGGGACAAGCAGCAGAGTCCTGTCCACGTGCAGAGTGTTCCTCCTCAGCCCCGGGTGTTCAACGAGTCACTTGTAGCATCTGGGCTCCCACACATAGTTTGTTTGCCTCGGAAAATGGATTTTGGACTCCTGTGTCCTTGTCAGGAGCGAGTAGAAACCTCTTGTAACGAGGCAGACACTCATTTCCCTGCCTGTCTCCTCAAAGCCATTTCCCGAGCAAAACCTCGGAGTCTTTGACTTTCCCAAATATAACCAGTCACAACCCTGTTTTGCTGAAGTGTTTTTAACAATTATTAGTTTATTATTTGAGTGTAATTGTACTCTAAGAGCAGCTCTTTCCAGAAGGAGCTTCGGTGCTGTTCTTACAAGTAGGTATTATTTGCTTTATGTAATTGTGGAGCTTCGGTTGCCTTGGCAACGTTAACACAGTTTCAGATTTAGAAACTAATTTGTTTGCTGTCACTTTGCTCTTTACTGTTAAGGAGACAAGCTGTTTGCTATTAAATAAAACTTTAGAAGAAGGAGAGATAAAACATGCATAAAAATACGGTGTGTAAAATATCGTGTAGCATTCACCTGGAGATGAAGGGGAAAGCACTGGCAAGGGCAGGAGGGAAACTCCTCTGTTCCTTAGGAATTAAGTGGAAGCCTTATATATTTTATATATATATAAAATGTATGTGCTTTATAAAACTATATACACAAAACATATAAATATATAAATATGTGTGTCTATAGAAATAAATCCCATGGATCTTCTGCACAGGACTAGGAGGGCTGGACTCCCAAATTCCTGAGTTTATAATCCCATTTCTACCAGTGACTTTGCTCTCTGCAGCAGGGAAGGTCACTTGGCCTCTTTAATTTCTGGCTACAGTATAAAAGTTACTGAATTAAGGAAGTTACTGAATCCAGAAGTGAGTTTTTGTTCTTTCCTTCAGCCGAGATTTCCTGGCACGTGTTTGTCCAACCTGTTCTTTAAAGCTCTCCTGCTGGAGATGCCTAAATAATCTGCTCCTCTAATTAGCTCTACCCAGTTATATATATAAAAAAAATCCCAATATCCCAGTTAAGTCTTCCCTGCTCCTGTTTAAGCCCATTTCTCTCATACCATTCCCAGTGGATTCATCCTTTCTCCTTTATTGCAGGAACCTTTCCCATGTTCAAAAGCTGCTCCCAGGCCTCTGTTTGAGGGTGTGTGGGGTGCAGGAAACACCAAAATTAGGGATTACATGGAAAGCAGAGGGAGTTCCTTGCCAGGAGAAGTAGGAAGATACCCAAACCACTCGTAACCCCGAGTTCAGCTGAGGCCATGGGTGATATCCAGAGTTTGAGGTGCAGCTGGATGGGAGGAAATGATCTTGCTGATGGAAACGTTCTGTATTAGTGGAATCAAATGGGTATTAATGCATTTAATTCAGTTCTCACCCCAAAATGCCAGGATCACCTGCATTCTCTGAGGTGTTTCTTCCATGGAATACGGTTTAGGAAGTTTTGATTCACCCCCACAGCACTTTCCTTGTTGCTGTTTCCCCCTTTAAGTCAGGAAATCTGGCCCTGTTTCAGAAATGAATTTATCTTTGACCTTGAAGGGACTCAAATGGCTTCTCAAACCTAAAACCATATTGTAATGTGTCACTGCTCTAATTTTATGTTGTGTGGATCAGATAAAACGGGGGCAGGGGAGTTCTGTAGTTGGATGACTTAGTTCTGACCATTGGCTTAAAATAAAACAGGAAGGAAAATTTAAAACTGAAAAAGCAAGCCCTCAAAACCTGTGGGTCAGTGTTACTGTGCAGCATTTCAGGCTGTTTCAAGGGGGATTGTCTGTGTTTTTTTTGATATTTCTGTGTTATATTCCTGTATTTTGGGTTAGTATGAAGAGATAAAACACTTCCATTAGATGGTGCATCATCTCAGAGCAAAGAGCTCCGTGCTCAGAACTTCCCAGTGATTTTAGCAGAGGATTCCTCAGGAAAAACCTGTGGAAAACATCACCTCTCAGTGCCCACAGCTCCATTAAAAGGGCAGGAATCCTGGATGCACAGCAGGTCCACGGTGAATGCGACTGGCTTTTTGACCTGCTGAGTGTAGGGACACTGGGGACAACATCTGCTTGCCATTGGCACAAATCTTCCTGGATAACCATTGGAAGTGCAACCCCCAGCATTTGTCAGCATTTCCCTCTGAGGAGGCAGATGTTTCCTGGAAGGAATCAGCAAAAGGCACTGACAGCTTTATTGGATGCTGATGTGAGCTTGGCTCCGTCTCTGGAATGGGTTTGGAAGGAGTGATGAGACTGCAACAATTCACATCCCTCAGGTTAAAATAAAATTCAAGGAGCCTTTGGTAGATCTTGGATGATCATTTTTAGCCAAACCTACCTGATGTTTCTCTTAATTCAGACATCTCCAGCGATCCATTTTGCTGCCGAGGGATTCCAGAGACGACAACCCTGAATGGAAAATACTGGAAGTGCATTAGGAAATACAATTTGCACAGCTAATTTATGCCTATAATTCATGAACTGCCAGGATTTCTGCAGTGTTAGGCTTCAGCTTTATGCCCACTCAGGTCTCTTATCAGCTCTGTGCCAGGGGCCAGGCACATAAATCTCTTTACTGGACCCAAGCCTGCTCAGTTCAGTTCAGCTGGCACTGGCACCTCTGCCCTCCTTAAAACGCAGCCCTCTCCAATTTCCAGGAATGTTTTCAGTGTCACAGTAATTTGGAGCAGGTGTTCTCCTCTGCTGTGCACCAGAAGGTTTATATATTTTTCATGATATGTGGAGACAAACCATAGTGCTTGGGATGACCAGCTGTCAGTGAATTTCTTCTCTTTGATTGTAACAAAATGGATTTTTTTTTTAAAAAATATATTTTATTGTGAGCGCTGGTAAAGCTGATGGGATGTCCCACTTCTCACATGATGTTTTATGGTCAAGTCAAAAATTCTTGGTGTTTCTTGTCCCTGTTTAGATCCAATGGAACACTCCCATGATACAGGATCACTCCTGTGGGGTGAGGCCCAGAATTTCTGCTGACTGTAAATAAATCATAACAAAACCCTGGAACAGGGAAAGCGGGGGAATCTCTGTCCCTGGAAGTGTTCATGAAACATGTCATTTGGGGACATGGTTTAGTGGCAGGTTTGGCTGTGCTGGGTTAAAGTTGGACTTGATCTTAGGGGGCTTTTCCATCCTCAGTGACTGTGATCCTGTGGGATCTTGGAAAGGCTTCTGATCCTGCTGCTGACTGTGCTTTCCCAGGGACAGTCTCCAAAGCACTTGGAACGTGGTGGCTGCTCCTCAGTGATATCTGAGCTCGTTATCCCATTGTTTGCATCTCATCCACCTCCCTGTGGAGAATAAAATCCCCAAACTCCTCTGGCCAGCTCATGGCATTCCCACTGGGGGCCTCTCTGCTGCCTTCTGGCCTCCTCTTCTTCTCTCCAGGATTTTCACCTCCTTCCATGGCTGTTTTAAGGATGAAGTTGCAGAGCATGGACTGTCCACTGAGGAGGATTTAAGATGTTTGGGGATTGAGTTGTGAACTGGAATGGTAGTGGGACTTTCACAATGGGCTACCTCAAAACAAAAAAAAAGAGCTTCTGATGGAAATCAGGCTCTTTGTAGAGGCTTGGGAAAGGGCAGGGAGGTTCAGAGAGATCCTGAGTGGTCCACCAGCCAGCAGAGAGCTGGGATTCTGCAGGGAGACCGAAACCCAAGTGGATCTGGAGCGGCTTTTGGAACGGTTTGCTCTTTCTTTGCACTTGCTTAATAATAGAGTGCCATTAACGTGCTTGTGAGCATGTTAACACAGCTGCAGGCTTTGTGCTTTATGGATGGAACAGATCTTGTATCCCTGCCCAAAGAAATCTTATGGGAAATTTTCCAAGAGCTCATTAATAGCAGAGACTAAATATACATTTCCTCTACAAGAACAAGTACTCTGGGGTCTGGTTAATTGTTATGTCAATTAATTTGATACAAGAGCACTTGCAAACGAGCAGGTGAGTGAAGGCTGGGGGTAGGTGAGAGGGTTTTATCCATCTCCATCCACTTTCTGCTCTAATCCCCATCCACCCATTATCAGAGCAATCCAGAGCTGGAGGACAGGGCATGGATCCTGGAGGGAGTTAAAATGGGACCTTTCCCATGGCCATGCTTTTGAGGGGACATTTGGAATGGTGTTACATGTTAGTCACAGGCTGGACTTGATCATCTCAGAGGTCTTTTCCAACCAAATTGATTGTGTCTCTTCCCAGTTTCCTGTATTTTAGAGGCAGAGCTCTTCCTAAATCATTATATTGGTCATGAAGGTTCTCCTGCTATTTCATAGCTTATACATGAGCTGTTGCCTCTGGAATTACTGGGGATGATGGCTCCTTTTCCCCAGGAACAAACAGTGTTGAGAAGGAAGTGTTTGGGTATCAGGGAAGATCCCCCTCCCAGCACCAGGCTTTGGCCAGATGGACTCCTGTCCTTGCCACCCACGTTTTTCTCAGGAACAGAAGAAATGGCTCCTCAAATCTAATTTAAGAGATTTTTCTTTTCAGAGCTGCTTTACAGTCCAAAATAGGATTTGGAAGTGATTGTGTGCTGAAATGAATGGGATCTGGGCACATGGAGGGTTTGGGCAGATTTGAGCATCTCAGCTGCAGCAGGAAAGATAATTAATCTCTGCCAAGTCCTGGGTGTTATTAACTTGGGGACTCAGTTCCCCTGCTCTGCTTGGCTCTGAAGGAACTGGAATTTGGCTCTTTATTCTCAGACGTGTCTAATTCTGGTCCTCTGAAAATAAAATAATTATTATTAGTTCCCATCATTTCGGTATATTTGGGTAATATGAAAAGCAACAAACAACGTTTTTTACTATCTTGACTGATAGAAGGATGCTGAGAAATCAAATATAATGTGAAGGAAAAGTATAAAAATAAATACTAGGACTGTTTCTCCTCGTGGCTTTCCAGAGTAGCTCAGAATAAATAACTCAGGGAAGTTTTGCCCAGCAAATCTGGGGGCAGGTCTCCCTAAATCTCAAGAATGACAATTAAAAGGGAGAAGAGCCACAATCAACACAGATTTTAAATTGCAGGGACTTTGAGTTGGTTCATCCCTTGGAGATTTGCATCTGTCTCCACCTTCCTGGGAGGTTCAAAGCAGCACCTGCAAGTAACTTTGCTGGTGTTCCTGCAGAGCCAGTGTCTGCTCTAAACATGGGACCCAAAGGTGGGCTCGAATGACATTTCATTGCTGAGCACTGGGAAGGGATTTATAGCCGATTATCTTTTCATTCAGCCTTTGAAAGATGGAATATACAATTCCATACACGTGTTTAGTCCTTTTATGTCTTGTACACAGCAAGAGTTCACAGCTCTAAGCGTTACGTAGCCTCTGATATTCCCTGTGTAAACATATGCGGGGAGAAGGGCTGGAAAAATCAATTTTTAAGCCGAATATTGTCTGGGCATTTTTCTGGTGAATGACTTGCAGGGTTGTGCTCCCCAGGATCAAGTAATTCTTCTTTTGTGCAGCGAGGGGTGCCCAGAGAGCTCGTGCCTGTGCCAGGGAGGAAAAGGGTCAAGGGCTCCTTGGAGGAGTTGATAAATGTAGGATGAGGGTTGTAAATCGTGGATCTAACACTCCTAGATGGTCTCTTTATGCTGTATTAATAATAATTAGGGTGTTCATCTCTGCAAGGAGACCTTTGCAGTCGAGGGGCTGTCCAGAGAGGGGCAGCGAAGCTGGGGAAGGGTCTGGAGGGTCAGTGCTGGGAGGAGGAGCTGGGGGGGCTCAGCCTGGAGAAAAGGAGGCTCAGGGGGCACCTTCTGGCTCTGCAATCCCTGCCAGGAGGGG
>JAYRBT010000010.1:1977747-2016779 GCA_036023395.1 Myiotriccus ornatus
TGCTCCCAGGGAACAGGGACAGGAGGAGAGGGAACGGCTCCAGCTGTGCCAGGGGAGGGGCAGGTTGGATATTGGGAGAATTCCTCCATGGAAAGGGCTGTCCAGCCCTGGCACAGCTGCCCAGGGCAAGGGTGGATCCCCATACCTGGAGAGATTTAAAGCCCTGTGGATGTGGGGACATGGGGCAGTGGTGGGATTGGCAGTGCTGGGAATGGTTGGATTTGATCTCAGAGGGCTTTTCCAACCTAAATGATTCCGTAATCCCATGATGCTGAGGGTTAGTGAAAAACCCTCCACCTTGTCCCAACTCCACACTGCTTGATCCTCTCTGGCATCTCCTAAGATACTTCTCTATTCCAGGTGTCCACTTCCAATCAGCCTCTCACAAAACCTTTTTTAACATCAAACCTGAAAAGAGAGGGAATCTTTTTGACATAAAGGTCACGAATCAGAGCTTTATTTTACCAGGTTTGGCATCCCTTGGTTGAGCTTTTGTTTAGCAAAACTCCTCGGGAGTTTACGGGAAGGAGAGAGCCAAGGCAGCGAAAAGACAGCACGTGTTGCCAAATGACTCTTTAATTAACAATTAAGTGCTTTTTCCACGCCCGTGACCCCTGGCATTCAGGGCTGGCATTCAGCCAAGGGAAAGAGGCACATGGACAAGAGGAATGTGGCATTCAGGAGAGGTGAGATGAAGTGTCCAGTCAAAGGAAGTCCAAAGGATAAGGTTGGCACAGGCCATTCCCTCCTCCCCTCCCCTTTCCTTCCCACAGCACAACCCAGAGAGGAAGAGCCACAGGCTATTCATAAACAACACCAGCCTGACTTCAGCATATTAAAAAGTCTTCAGTCAGATAATTACCCTTAATTATTAATCCTTTCTCATGATCAGCTTAGGTGGCAATGGTGCAGAAAGAGCAAATCGTTGGGTATTTGCAATCTGCTGTGCCAGGCTCAGCTCTGGAGTTTGGCACCTGGTGATTCAGCTCTTCTGTGGCTCCCCACGACTGATAGAAAGGAGAAAGCAGCTGTTTTTGTAAAAACTGTTTACCTTCTTCAAACTTTTCCAGCCACTTCTTTTAATGCAGAGCCAGGCTTGAGGATGCCCTGGAGTCGCCAGGCTTTGAACAGCTCCCAGGGGGTGAATTTTGCTATTTTGCTGCCACTTCACAAATAAATTGCAATCTGCCTTTTTTTCTTTTTTTAAAAAAAAAATTTATTTGAATGTTTACCAGCCCAACAACTTAGTTACTTTCTGTAAGTCCCAGAAATGAACTGCAGAGCAGTTTTAAATGTGCCATCGACGCCCGGTGCACGACAGCTTGGCAGCAGGTGAATTTGCATTAAGATTATCGTTGGAGTAATTAAAAAGCTTGGGAGCAGCCCTTTTTTCTTAGAGGTAGGTGGGACTCGCTGTCTTCTCTTTGCCAAAGGCCTGATCCACCCTGATTCTGCATCCTCTGGGGACTTTTATCTCTGCTCCGTCTTTGGAGCTGCTCTTTGCTGGCTTCCCACTGACACGGAAATCAGCTGTTCCTGGGTTTTATAACCGCTGGAATGTGCTGTGGGATCTGTAATCAACACCTGGCCCGGGCTGTTTGTTTTCCTGGAGGAGCATTTCAGTGAGGATTTGGCCTCCCCAGGGGCTGGTGGCTCCTGTTGGCATTTGCAGGAGAGCAGCAGATGAGCTGAGAGTACCAAACTTTCCTGAAGGTTTTTCCAATGAAACAGCTCAGAAGTGGTTTTTTTGGGGGGTGTTTTACTTTGTACAGGCTGCTCTGAGATACCTGGTTATATTTTGTTGGCTTTTGCCAGACACCCAGGTGGAAAATTTTGGTTTTTTTGCTTTACTTTTCAGCTTTTCCTTCACTTCCTTTTACCAGCCTTTTAGTTCTGACTTAACATCCCACTGACTTTTATCCATACTAATGATTTACTAGTAAAAAAATGGGTTTTAAACATTAATAACTCTTCACCATTTTGCTAAGGCCTGAGGTTTTGTTAAGTTTTGATAAGGGATAAAAAGGATAGAATCAGAGAATGGTTTGGGTTGGAAGGGACCTCAAAGCTCACCCCATTCCACCCCCTGCCACGGGTAGGGACACCTTCACTAGCCCAGGTTGCTCCAAGCCCCTTCCAACCTGGCCTTGGACATTTGCAGGTCCCAAACCAGGAGCCAAGGGCAGGTTTTAAAAGGAAAACCATCTCCCAAAGCCAATAGATTGGATAACTTTTATACTCTGAGGACCAGGGGAATTAATTAACCAGCCAGGATTAATGAGGTAAGTTGATGAGAGTGGGGCTGTTTGTAGGATAATTTATCACAGGCTGTGTAAATAAGCTCTCGGAGGCAGGAATGAGCCTTTGTTTGGTTTGAGAAGTGGAGCTGCCTCTCAGTTCCTCTCCAGACATTTCCATAATTCCCAGTGTAACGTAGAATTCGTTGTGTTGGGAATAGTTTTGAAGTTATGGACTCACACCTGTGTGTGTGGAATGGCACCTGGGTATTACTGGGGAATAAACACAGAGAACTCTTGCAAAGAAAGCATAAAACAGGCAAAGACTGGTGAAAATTCATTTGTTTCTCTCAGGTGTGTGTTATTTTAAATTTTATTTGGGGCCATTGCAGTGGAGATAACGGTGGGTTATTCTTAATTTCGGGAGAACATGATCCTTGCAGGAGGCTTCGTATTATTTTTCTTGTCTTTTCTTCCTTATTTTTCAGGTTTGTCCCTTGAGCTCCAGAAATCCAGGGAAAAGAGGAGTTATTCCCTCCCTCGTCTGCTCAGCTGAGAGGGGCTCAAGCAATCCTGATTTCTGGGGGATGGATTCCAGCTGCAGGGACTGACTCTTTAATTCTGGCAGCACTCAGCACATTTGCAAACCCTCCAGATGTGCTCTGGCAAGGAGAATTGCTCACAGGAGCAGCTTCAAATCACAGCTCTTTCTGGAGCTGCTGCAGCTCCCCTTACTGAAAATTCTTTTCGTGGGTTGGGAAGAAAATAAGGGATTTTAAATCCCAGTTGGATGACAATATTTGTGATTTTTTTTTTTTTTTAAATATTCAACTCATGAGTTTGATGATTTTTTTTTAAATATCCAATGGGATGTTCACACCACGTGCCCAGAAAAGGTGCCATTTTAGCCCAGTAAACCTGCCATTTGAGCCCCAAAAATACGAAAAATAAAGCACATCACAATGCCCTGGAGTTTCTGCTTCAGTAACGTTTTGTTAACAACAGAATTGTACTTGCCAGGGCTTGAGCATCTCCTGAAGGGGAGGCACATGGACATTTCTGAATTACTCTAAGCTGTGACCTGAGCAACAGGTGCAGGAAAATGGATTTTTGGGGCAGACTGAGTTTTAACCTTTTCATTTTCTCGCCTTTTTAGCGCCTTTCACTCACCTGTGGCTCTTGTCCTCTGGTTTTTCTGGAAGAAAATTGCTGTCTTGGTGCAGGGGAGGGTGTTCCCTGCCCTGGTGTTTGTTGCTGATGGAGGAGTTGATCTCTTCGTTTGCTGCAGCAGCCTCAGCAACTTGACAGGTAGAGACTGTTTGGGGGCTGGAAATTAAAGGTCATCGTGGTCATCTCTCTCATCACCTCTCATCTGGGGAGTAGTGGAAGCAGCACCTTGAATTTAAGCGCTGCCAGAGATCAAACTGCCCATTACTTGGTGGGCTGAGATGCAAAATCCTAATTTATATGAGGGCTGAAAGTTTGGGGAATGCTGAATTAGTTGTTTCTAAATAAAAATGGTTGTTATTATTATTATTATTAAAGGCAAATAATAAAGGCGATCAAATATCTGTTTTAGCCACTGCCCAACCCCCAGATTTAACATTTAAGATCTTTCCTAGTTCTCCATTCCCCTCATTCCTAGTTGCTCCTGCTTTAATGAGGCATTGCAGGGTTTTTCTCAGTTCTTTAGCTCAGCATATCCCAGTCCCAGTTCTAGCCGAGTCTTCCAAGAGCTTCATCCTCTCTCAAACTGCATTTTTTTTCCGGGGAAATGATGTTTGAAAAACGTTTTAGCCCAGCTCTGTGATTCAGTACCATTTTCTCTCCCTCCCAACACCTCAGTGTGAGCAGGGCCAGGCTGGAATCCCGTGGTGGGGAATCACCAAACAAAGGAATTCCTTCATGTTTTCCCCCTATTTGTGTCTCTTGTTCCCTGCTGGGTTCTGCCCTTCTGATTTGAACCATCTTCAAAATTTCTCCTCCTGCAAAGATGCTAAGCTAATCAAAATTTTCTAGGAAAATGCAGGATTTGTGCAAATGCACATGTTTATAGTTGGGTTCCATGACATGGATATTTCCTTCTGTGGAGTCCTTTGCTGATTAAACAGATTAAAACCTTTTTAGTGTTGGGGAAGGAAGGCTGGGGGTGAAACTCAGTCCTTTGCACATGCAGGGCTTGACAACTACTCTCAGCCTCCCTCTTTCAAAACAAAATTTAATAAAAGCTTTCAGGGGGTTCTGGTTATCCTTTAGGTGTGTTTATCACTCCAAGCTTCCATCAGCCCTTACCCTGCTCCCCTTCAGCCTCCAGTGAGGAGGAGATCCCTTTGTCGTGGAGAGCTTGGGGTGATGGGTAACAATTGCAGGCATAAACATGTCACTACTTATTATTGTTGTTAATATTCTGGTGGTGTTTGGGGTTAGATTAAAAAGAAGAAGGGTGTTTTCCTCTCTGGGGGGTTTAGTGCCCCCCTGGGCTTTGCAAAGCCAATAAATGAGTTGATTTTTTTCCCTCAGCCAGCCTGTGACCCTGATGAACTGAGCAATCCTGATTGTTGGCAGGTTTTCCTGGAGCAAAAAGGAGCAGCAGGGGCTGGGATGACACTGATACCAGTGTGTTCAAGCACTGCATTATCAACAGCAGCCAAAATATGAATCCTGTGACGCCTGAAAGTGGCATCTTGTAAAAGCCCCCACTCAAAAAAAGAGGAAAACTGGGAGATTTCCAGAGACACAAATGGGAGCTGAACTTCTGGCAGCTGGACTCGATCATCTCAGAGGGCTTTTCCAGTGATCCTGTTCCCGTTACCTTTTGGTGGGGGGTAGGTGTTTAATTCCACATCAACAGGTTTTCCACCAGGAAATCACGGGATAAATTCCCTTCAAAAAATGGCAAACATGCAAATCCTGAATGCTGTTCCCTTAGCCAGCTTTTCAGGTGACAAAGATGTGGTAATTAAACAGCATAACCCAATTTTCACGTCCCCACCCCCTAGGAAGCTCTGCAAGGACTTGCAACCTCTAGATGGGACCCCCAGAAAAAGGTAAATTTATGATATGTGGCAATGAAAACACCTGTATAGATCCAATTATCTTTAAATCCCTTAAAATGGCTTTATTCTAAGGTAGAACAATGGACATTTTTGAAAGGGCAGGGTGATGTCTTTTCCTCACTTGCACATTCACAATCTCCAGGGGCAAACTGTCCCCAGGATTCTCATTCCTTCAGGCAGGTACATTTTTGGCCTCAGGTTTGGAGGATGATTGTTGCTTTCTGGTGGGATGGATTTAGGTGAAGGTCTCTGAGTATCAAGGCTCGGGAAGGACTAAAAACCAGCTGAAGCAGAATCAGAATTTCCTCCGTGTGGCTGAAAATCCGAGCCTGTCATTTCTGGGAGAACTCGTAATTTTGGTGTGTTATTAAAGATGCTCCTCCGGTCTTTTTGAAGTGCCTTGACCTAATAAACTCTGCCTCTCACTTAAAGCACCAAACTGACAACATCAGTTCTGAAGACCAGAGGAAGGAGGGAGCTGGAGTTCTGCTGGGAAAAATATTCGCTGGTGAAAAGATCTCGATTTTCAGCTTGAAGCAGATGCTGAGGCCACGTGTGACCCTGAGGAAAGTGTTCCCTAAAATGCTCCTTACGGTGCCAGTGTTTACAAACTGGCTTTCCAAAATAATTAGGATTAGCCCAGGGAGTGGAATCCAGGGGGATGGATTTAGGCAGGGAGGCCACACGGAGCCCAGTTGGCTCCAGTGGTTCGAACAGACAATAAACTGGCCGATACTGGGGCTGCTGTTTCAGGGTTATGTTGCTTGGAGAAACCTCTCAGATCTTTTGGGCACCAACAGCATTTTAAAGTGTTGCAGGCAGAGCACAGAACAAGCTCTAATAGAGGGGGCTTTCTAAAAGTGTGGCGTGGATAATAAATGATCAGCAGAAGAACGAAGAGGTTTGAAATCATTCGAGGCAGTTTTGACAGAGAGCAATGTCTGTGTGAACTGATGTTATAAAATGACTTAAAATCTACTCAAGATAAATTGTAGGAACTTCTGGCATAGCATTTTTTTAAAAAAAATTCTTTATGTACCATAAAAGCATCCTAAGTATAAATAGGATTAGAATTTTCCTGGGTTGTCTGTTCCAGTGGGCCCAGTGGCTTCTCTGCTTCATCTCACGTTGGCCATGGGTTTTTCTAGATTGTTTTGCTGTCTGAATAATTAAATCTGATGATTTACAGGTTATTCTGGTGTGGCAGGGCAGCAGGAATCTACACTGATCCCAGGCACTCCCGGTGTGCTCCTTGTAGGACAAGGAATGAAATATCCCTGGTGGGAGGATGGTAAGGAAAGGAAAACTTCTGTCAACACAGCTTTGAACTTTACTCATTTCCTCAGGTAAATCAGGCACTGAAGGGACCTTCAAATCCATGGCAAAAACAAGGGAATCAAACTTAGTCTCCACATTGCAGGCTTTTAGAAGGAGGTGTTTATTTTTCCCCAAAGCAATGTTCAAACCAGCGGAGTGATAACAAAATGTTCCAGGCAGAAATTCCACCTGCCATCTGGAATGCTAATTACTGTAAAACTTATTTGCACCCGTGTTTAACTCCAAGGCCTGCTGGTCCCTGCCTCTGGAAAACTGGCTGGAATCCCCTGGGTTGCTGCTGGGACAC
Source organism: Myiotriccus ornatus (assembly GCA_036023395.1). NCBI lineage: Eukaryota > Metazoa > Chordata > Aves > Passeriformes > Tyrannidae > Myiotriccus > Myiotriccus ornatus. The sequence goes on from JAYRBT010000010.1 coordinate 1,984,665, forward strand.
ATCTAAGTCCATCAGCTGAGAATCAGCAGCTTTCCTGTCAGTGGGGCAGGTATTTAATAAGTCACAATTTGCCCAGATGAAGGAATTTTGCGTGGGAATTTATTGAAATTAGGCTCCTTAAAGTGCTCTTTAATTCTCTGTATCCCACCAGCAACTGCACTGATGGTTTGCTTAAGAAAAGGAAAATGAGGATCAATCAATCAATCTGTTGGTATTAACGCTTTTTCCAGTAGGGCTGAAAGAGATTTCATACAAACAGAACCCAAAGTGTTGTTTCACGTCTCTAAAAGCAGCAGATTAATTTTTTTGCTGCCTGTCAGTGTTTAAAACCCGGGAGAGGGGTTGTAAAGCATCACACACATCCATGGGAAATAGGAATAAGGAACATCCTTGGACACACTGGTGCCCAATAAACAAATAAACCACTGAAATGAGCCCACTGTGTGATATCTCCAGAGGAGACACCGGGAAGGTTCAGTGGGGGTGAAGATAAGAAAGTAAACACTATTTTCCAGCTTCAAAGACAGTGGAACTAATGTTGCAGGGACATTAATTACATGGAAAAAAATTTAGAGCTCTAAAAATGCACTTGACAGAATCCCTTTAAACTAATATAGTGTTCGAGCCTCCTAATGGCTTCTGGCTCAAGCAAGTTTCCACGATTTTCTCTTTATTTAAGTCTTAAACTCCCCAAATTAAATGCAATTGGAAAATCAGTTATCTTGTTTTGCTTTATGCTCCTGCTAACTCAGCATCGTTCTATGATCTTGTTTTCCACTCTCTGAGTTTTCCCTCTCTGTCACGGCCACAAAGTTGTGTTGAGGCAGAGCTGAATTATCCCTGTATTAAAGGGGGGTTTAATTCCTCTGTTCTTCTGTCCACTGCACTCCAGGATTTATCAACTACCACAAAATTATTCCTGGGGTGAGCCCAGGAAGGGGGCTCTGAAGTCTCTTTGGAATGGGGACCACGGGGAAAATTAGAGAATCTCGGAATGATTTAGGTTGGAAGGGACCTTAAAGCTCATCCAGTGCCACCCCTGCCACGGGCAGGGACACCTTCCACCAGCCCAGGGTGCTCCAACCTGGCCTTGGACACTTCCAGGGAAAGTCATGTTCTGCTGAAGCCTGTTTGAGGCTGGGAATGTTTTGCATCTGGCACAACTGCAGAGTCATTTTCTCTCATTGGTGGTACTTTTTGGGAATGTTCTGACCCATGGCTGATCCCTGCTTAGCTCATAATAATGTCACTTTTAAACTGCTGGGCCTGTTTCAGACTTTCACACGGCTCAGTTTTGAATCCATGTCATGATACGAATCGAGAGAGATACCGATCTAAGAACTTTATATATATATATATATTTATATGGATAGATGGGAAAAAGCTGTTTATTTATGCTAGCAGATGTGATCAGCAGAAGCACAAGGCAATGGGGCTGCCATAAAAGGAATTTTTGGAGGAAAATATTAGCCAAAATCCCGAAAGGGTTTCCAGCCCCTCTCTTGTCTTTGCTCAGCAAGTGTCAGAGTGAAAGTTTGTCCTCATTTTGCAACCCGAAAAAAGGCACTTTTGCTGAGCAAATGCAGCTGTGCTGAGATGGAAAAGGTTATGACCAAACTGATCCACTACAGAAAAGCCATGTTTAATTGGGATTCTCATCTCCTGGGAGCTCTCCCTCAGCAGGGGAAGCGAAATCTCTGCCTCTGCAGAGGGATAGTTTGGCTGCAGCATCGGAGTCCCAGGGGGGACCCAGTGCTGGCACCAAGGAGGGCAGAGGAGCTGAGTCAGGGCTGCTCCAGAGTGTGGGGGTCTCCCAGGAGCCTCCTGGGGAAGCCCTGGCTGGAGGATGGTCTGGGAGATGCCGAAGGAAGGAGGGATGTGCTCTGAGTAAAGGCAGTTTCTTCCCTGCAGCTCGTGGGACAAGGTGTAACACCCACAGAAGTGGTGTGGGGAGCAGCAGAGCTGCCTTAGTGGGGTTTTTCTGAGCTGACCTTTTGCTTTGCTGGTGATTTTGCTGATTCTTTCCTGTTTTTTTTTTCCCCACAAAGCTGTACAGGTCATTGCAGCAAGCTGAAAACATTCTTATTTTCTTTCTAAGCCTTTGCTGGGTGAAGGGCTCTATGTGCCGCTCACGAGGCATTTCCCTGATGGATGTCCCACATCATCTTGCACATCTCCCCAGAAAATCTGTGCCTGCTCCACCCCTGGGAGTGTCCAAGGCCAGGCTGGACAGGGCTTGGAGCAACCTGGGCTGGTGGGAGGTGTCCCTGCCCGTGGCAGGGGGGGGAACTGGATGGGCTTTAATGTCCTTCCAACCCAAACCCGCCTGTAATTCTTTTTTTTATCACTTATCAAAACTTTAAAAACCTCAGGCTTTAACAAAATGGTGACCAGTGATAATGTTCCTGTTTAAAACCCACTTTCTACCAGTGAACCATTAGTATGGCTAAAAACCACGGGGATGTTTAGGACCCTGAAGTCAGAACTAAAAGCCTGGTTAAAGGCAGCGGAGGAAAGGCTGCAAAGCAAACCCAAACCTTTCGGTAATTCCACGATCTTGGAGCGTTTTTTTCTGGCAAACAGGAGCTGCCACCACCTCTCCCCACCAGAGAAAAGCCACAACAACATTAAAATGCTGCTGTTGTCGTGGGCAGAGTGTTCTGGAAAGCCGGGGAAGGAAGGAGCAGCTGTAATGAAGTGATAGATTGTTGGTCTTGGGGCTACAGTGGTTGAGGAGAAGTTACAGCCCTGCCTAACAGGGAAAAAAGCAATTTCTTAGGCTTGAACTTTGCAATAATGAAATGTGAAACTGTGTGTTGGAATCACTTCTGTAGCTAAGGGCCATCTGCTGCTGATGGATCAGAATGTCCTCAGCTCCAAAGATATTCGCAGAAAGGCCCAGAGTAGTTTTGGAGTTTTAGAGCATCTCGGGGTTACTCATAACCAGCAATACCTCAAGCCATAAAACCTCTTTTATTTGCAGGAAAAACAGAAAGACTCCGACTCAGAAAGTAGGGGGAAAAAAAAAAAAAAAAGAGGAAAGGTAAAGTTGAATTAAAGTCTATATTTGAGGCAGCAACATCAGGGAATGTTTGGTGCTGTGGACGGCTCAGAAAGCATCATGGATGCAGCATAAAAACAGGATTTTGCAGAGCTGCTTCTGCAAAACATGGATTAAAATAAGAGTATCACCATTTCCAAATGTTCTTTTTACATCAGGCTCACCAGTATTTAAGTGTGGCTCTTGTGTACTCCCCCTAATGTGGCTGTAAGGAGGATATAGCAGAGTAATTAGAGATAAGCCACTTTTCAATTATCTGCTACCTGCTGCTACCCACTGGTGGACATAAATTCCTGGCAGATAATTTTATCCTTGTGTTCCTTGAGAACCTTTGGACATCGTGTGCTTGACCTAAATTTTTAATGACACTACGAAGGCCTAGTTAAATATAAAAATAATGATTTTGGAGCACAGCTCTCTGTTCAAGTTCCTTGGGCTGAGTTTTGCTTGTGTTCAGCTCAGCATGGGGATGTTTTTGTGTTGTGCCTTGGCTGCAGAAACTGCCTTTTAAAGCTGAGAGTGGACTGACTGACACAACCCATTGGAGGCTGCGCTGGAGGATGGGATGGAGCACAGAAAACTCCTCAAAGGGAATTATGACCATGCTTTTGCCAAAGGATAACAGGGAATAACAAAGAACAACACTCCTAGGACTGATCACAGTCCAAATCTCACTCATGGTGCACCATTTTTTGAACCCCTAGTAACCCTGAAACGCAGGGTGTACAGTGTTTCCACTGGAAAAAAAAAGGATATATTTCAATTTTTCTATTAGAAATCATTCTGAGGGCTTTTTTAAACTCAAATCTAAACTCAGTCTAATATAAATAATGGAATTTAGTACCGAACGAGGTTTCTACACTTAAACATTATCAAGTTTTCTACTTTATGAAGTTCCAATTAAGAAATAAAATGTAACTTTCAACAGTTAAAAATTATTTACAGGCTTGTAAAATTAGGTTTATAGCAGGAGTGAATCTTGTGCCTCATTCCTTCTGCAACAAAAATATCCCAGGTAAGGTTGGACCAGGTGATCTTCCAAGGTCCTGGGCTGTTCTAGGGTTGTAAATGTTCAAAGGCACGAAAAGTCCTTCTTGTGTCACCAGAGACGCTTAAAAATCATGAGAATTCGTTTTGAATTATTAGAAATTAAAATGGTCTCAAGTTTTTAGCCTTTAAGACTTGGACTTTTGGTCTTTTTCCCATCACCTGCAGGATAGAGTTTTGTTTAAATACGAACTGAGGCTCTTTCACTGTGACATGAATCCTTCAGAAGCAGTTTGGGCAAAATGTGATACAAAATAAAGTTGACAGTGATGTAAATTAGGAAAGCACTGGGGAGGCAGAGTTTTGGAGGGCACAGCTCACTAGGCTGAGTCTAAACAGGGGTGTAAATGGAAGCTGTTCTGAGCTGGGCTTAGGGATGATCTCACTTATTAAGGCACTGCAACAAGAGCTGTCTGAAGAAAAGAGACCCTAGAAATGGATTTCCCGGGGTTACCTTTAATCTATTATTTTTAACTTGAATTTATTATTAAGAAGAGCTGAACTGTTTAATTAAAAAAGAAAAAAAAAATCAATACCTTCTTTGAGTTACAGAAGTAAAAAAAAAAAAAAAAAGCTTTACCTTAAAAAAATCCATTATTTTTTTTTGTTAATATTTCTTTGCAACTGTTTCCAGGCTGAGAATCTGTTCTGTTGCTGAGCTGGAGGAAGATTTTATGTCTGAGTTGCAACTCCCTCTCCATGAAAAACCCCAAGAATCCCGTAAATGATGGGGTTGCAATAGGGAAAGAAGGAGATGTTGGTAAGACACAGATGAGAGGAATTTATCAGAGCCAAGGTCAAGAGAAGGAAGAACCACAAAAATGGATGTGAAAGTTCTGGAAGTGATGACAAACCCACCCCTGAAAGAGTCATTATCCAAAGGGCTGATGTCCTGCAGTGACAGAAGCATCTGCCTCTATTTTATTTTCCTCCATGGCTGGATTTCTAAAGTCCAGCTCAAAGGAAGATGCACATCCACGGAATGTGATGGCGAGTCAAAACTACAAATATTGTACAGGGTTTTTTTTTTTAGCCAGAAACCCCAAGTTGTGCCTTTGCAAATTCTGAATTCAGCTTTCTCTTTCCGATCTCAGCCAGGACCTCCAAGCGTAAAGTTGCAGGAAAAATAAAAATAACCACTGGCTCAGACTTTTCTGAGGGTTGGGCTCAGGGGGAGCTTGAGGAATGAGCAGCACCACTCAGAGGTTCTTATTTTCCCGTGCTAGTTGTTCCATCCCAAACTTTACGGTGGGGAAAGTCGTCTGAATAAATTTCCCCCTTTTCTGTTTGTGTTTGGATAAATCACTTTTACGCTGACAGTAAAAAGCACAGGAATCTTGGCAGGTTCCCAGCTGGTCAGTTATTCGTGTGCTGCCTCTCTCTGTGCTGAAAAGAGACTTCAACATGGGAATTATTGCCTTTTGATTTTCCCCAGAGGGATAATCTCTGGCCTGAAGCACAGGAATGGAGTCCCAGGCAGGATCATGTCCTGGGGAAACGCCTTCCGTTTCCATCACCAAAAAGGAAAGATTCCCAAGACATGGGTTGAAGAGTGGGAAAAAATCACAATGATGTAAAGTTGCCCCAGATATTTTAACTTCTCCCTTGTTTTTTTAAGCTTTTAAGGTTTCTTCTGTGAATGTTTTTTGCTGTCTAAGGTAGAACAGGCCCCAGGCATGACCAGCACTTGCTGACCTTGGAAGAAACACAAAGGTCCCGTTGAACTCTTCCCACAGGTGAGATGCTGAGCAAAGGCTGCAGTGTATCAGGAATAGCAAGGATTTTCCTTGCCATCTGTTGTGCAGGTTTCTTCTTTTCATCCTTTCTTCCCTTCAGAGAATACACTGATTTTCCATGGAACAGGTTCCCTTCACAAGGCTGAATGTGGCTGCTGATTCCTGACCTCCCTTCGGTGGGAAGAGCAGCTGATAGCTGGGATTTTAGATGTGAATTTTGTGTAAAAAAGGAGAAAAAAAAAAGACTTGAAAAGCTCTGGATAATGGGAAAATGTGCTGCCACTACATCCTTAACCTCTGCCTTCATGGCTGAGCTCCAGGTATGGGGGCACTGCTGGACATTGGCCCTTTTGGGGTGTTCTGAGGTGACATGAAATGCTGGGAGGTTTCTTAGTCCTGAGAGTGTTAATGACTAAGCAGGAACACTTGTCATTTAGTTTTCTCTCATTTTCAGGCAGGCAGATAATGTTATCTCTGCTGCTTTTCCCCCCTTTATTTACGATGAAAACTGTAATGTTTTATGAAAGTTTGTTGCTTTTGATAATAACTGATCTCCTTGGTGTGGGAACACGGGACAAACATTCCCTTCCCTAGGGAAGAAAGCTGGTTAATATTCAAGGGTTGCCTCCTCCAAGCTCAGGAGGGATGAATCCCAGCAGGGAGGGATTCAGGGAAGGTCAGAGCATCTGGGATTAAGAGCCTGGCTGGTAGAGAGGGACTTGGAAGGATGGGGAGGGATTTGGGGGGCATGGAGTGACAGGACAAGGGGGAATGGCTTCCAATTGACAGGGTTTGGAATAGATTAAGGAAGGAATTGTTCCCTGGGAGGGTGGGCAGGCCCTGGCACAGGTTGCCCAGAGAAGCTGTGGCTGTCCCTGGATCCCTGGGAGTGTCCAAGGCCAGGTTGGAGCAACCTGGGCTAGTGGAAGGTGTCCCTGCCTGTGGCAGCGGGTGGAACTGGATAATCCTTATGTTCCTTCCACCCCAAACAATTCTACGTTTCCTTATGGAAGGAATTATTACCTTTTTAATCAGCATTTTCTGCATGCAAAACAAGCACTTAAATGGAGTGGTAGCTGAATGCTCAGCCCCAGCTCTGTGCTAAGTGTCTAAATGACATTTTTTTGCCACATTTTAACCTCCTCAAGGCTTTAGACTTGAGGTGGCTGAGCACAAACCAACAGCGTGCGGGTTTGGTAGCACCAGCTGATGAACAATCAGCTCTGTGACAGCACATTAAAAGGCAACTGTTCAGACAACGCTCTTCCCTGCCTAACCCAAATATTCAGGGGGTTTGCCTTTGGCAGGGCTGGCTTTGCCAGGGGCCTCCTGGAGCTGCACGTGCCGCTGCCTTGTCTTGCTTTTGTGCTTTACGCGATTGCCCGAAGAGCCGAACAAACGGCGGCTCCTGGCTGGCAGCACCGGCCAGTCTGCCACTGCCAGCACACACCGGGGGAGCTGCACCTCGGCACAGCTAGGAGGAAAACGGGATGACAGATGTCTGGGGCACCTGTTCTGTGCAGAGCAGTGACGAGGGGGAGTGGTTATGGCTGAGAACTCGTCACAGTGGGTGACGAGTTCTGTGGCCCAGGTTGCCCCAACCTGGCCTCGGACGCTTGCAGGGATGGGGCAGCCCCAGCTCCTCCCAGGTGAGCCCACGTGGAAGAGCTTGGCTGAAAAATAGGAGGAGAGGTGGAAAAACAACGGCATTTTTAGGTTTGGTGCCCACACTGAAGGAAATGAAATGTTCTTGCAGGATAGACATAGGCCTACTATGACAAAACAGAAGCATATTGACTTGGGGGTCACTGAAATATTTGCTTTAATCCTCACTAAAAAAGCAAACTTTGGTTAAGTTTTCTGTCTTTTCTCTTTTAAAACTTAGCTCAATTATTGAATATTGAAAATTTCCTTATAAAATTTTATGAACCTCTCAAGATTCTCCTTAAGATTTCCCAGCTTCGTAATTTATCTCAGCTGTGCCTTTCCAGGAAACCTGATTTTAATTCCTGAACAGTTCATTGTTACAAACCCATAATTTATCTCTGCAAACCTACAATTTTCAACTCCTTCTGCATCCTTCTGATTCCTCCCCGAAAAACAAAAATTTCAGGCAACTCTAATTACCCTGAGAGGCATTTTCTTGGTGGAGGGATGAGGATGGTGATGGCCAGCACAGCCATTCCTGCATCCAGCTGGAGGGACTGGAAAAGGGATTTACAGAGGCCTTGCATGGTAAGAACAGAGAATTTATTGCGTAAAAAAAAATCATGTTTATAAAGCTGCAGCTGTATTTATTATTAAATAGCTTTGCTGGCATTTCAATATACTATTAATTCGGCGTTAAAGGACCCGAATACCTCTCCAAGCATTCCCATGGGATGCAGGAGCTGTGGTTTTGATGGATGCGGGAGGGAAAAGCTCCCTGAAATGCAGCGTGTGGACACAAGGTGGCACTTGGATCCCACGGACGGAGCAGGAGCCCAGCCTGGACATTCCCTCCACCACGGGAGCACTTAAATTGAAGTGTTTGGTTAGAAAAGCAGGAGAACCCGTGTGAAGGGAAAGGGCCAGAAGATGTGTTAACGCTGTGCTGTCTCCGTCGTGTGTCAGTCACCAGGAATTTGGGATACAGCCACAGCTTCTCTGCCCAACCTGGGCCAGGACCTCCCCACCCTCCCAGCCAACAATTCCTTCCCACTATCCCATCTATCCCTGCCCTCTGGCACTGGGAAGCCATTCCCTGTGTCCTGTCCTTGTCCCCAGTGTTTATTCACAGAAATGCTCCTGGGAAGGGACAGGTCTCCCATTCCCCCCCTCTTGTCGGAGTTGAAAGATTCAATATAAAGCTACAGAACTTATGTGAGCTGGAAACTAAACCTGCTCGGAAGGGGGAAATGCAGCTGCAGATTGGTTTTAAAAGGTAAGTTCGAAATCTCTCCACTTGAGGAAAGGAAGGCAAAAGCTCTGCCTTGTGCTGTGGGGAGGTAACCTGAAAAACAACCCAATTTCCAGCAAAATGTAGGATAAAGAAGCCAAACGTTCCCCTCTGCCTGCTTTAAATAAATCAGGCTTCGAATAATAAAGTCGTAATTTGATCTCAAACAAAAATTTAACTCCGAAGTAGAGGAAACAAGAGTGGGAGTGATTTCACATTGCAGCGAGTTATGACAGGCTCATCCATTACAATAAAAACACATGGACTGGTGGTAAATGGGACTTTGAAAGTGGAAAAGCCAGCACCAAAGAATTGCTCCTCAGTGATCTGACTGGGCTGTAAATTTGACTGGGCTGTAACTTTCCCACAATTATGAACAACACTTTTGCATTTTTATTATTAGTCCCTGTAAATCATGGAAGGTTTTACTGTTGGGTTATGGGAGAGAGGGAAGCCCAAACATCTGGTTGAGTTCCTCACACTGGAGAAGGCAACGATTATCCTTCACTTAATTAATATCACGTTTAACCGTGGATTATTTCCCCTCTCAGGGAAGGAGCCAGGGGCTGGGTAACCTTTCCTGGGCCCTTGGGAATAAAAGTGCAGCCCAGGCTGTGATGATTCCTGGCAATGAGGAATGCCACATTCTGGGACAAGGAAAGCACAAGGAGAAGACCCTCCTGGAGGGAACTGCTCTGGGACAAATGAAATCCCTTAGGGTGGGTCAGGCTTTATTCACTCCTGTATCCTTTGGCAGATCCAGAACATGCACAAATTCAAAGGGATTTTCTCTAAATTTACACCAGTTTGAAGCAGGGATTGATGTGGAATATCAGTGGAATATCCTTAAAAATGGGAATCACAGTCCTTTCCTCTGCTGATTTGGGGATTCTGGGGGTCCTGGATAAAATACATAATTTTTTTCACCAAAAATAAAAATAAAAAAACCCCCAAAAATATTCAATAATAATTTGGATAAAGTAATAATAAAAAAATAAATAAAGCAGCTTGTTTTATCCAGGGAGAACCCTTTTTCTTTCCCCAAACAGCCCGGTGGTAACTGAGTCCAAAGAGGGATGGTGTGGCTGTTGATAGGGATCAGTCTCTCCATCAGGCAGAACAATCATGTAATCAAACAAAAAGAGAGAAAAAAAATAGCCCCCAAATGCTTATCATGCATGAGGCACCTTCAACCTGTCAGGAGGAATAATTGCCAAGTGATGCAGCAACCCCCGACTCGCTGAGCTCTGTGTCAGCTCCAGCTGGGAGGTAAATAATACACTGAATTTCAGAGTCGAGGTTCCTTGCATTCCAATGTTGTTTTCATGAAATATTTCAGCTGTCACAAGTGCCAAAACACGTCCTTATTGTACAGTCACGTCCAGGGAGGGCTGAGCGTCCTTTAACCTGCACAACCAACCTGTTTCCACATCCCAAGCTGCCTGAAATAATCCTCTATCAGAGGGAATCTGATCTTCCCAAAGGAAAAAGAGGATTACTCCAAATGGCTTGGAAATAGGAGCCTCAAAGGGAAACAAGAAAATTTTCTGAAGTGCCAAATTTATGGGCTGGTTTTAAATCTCCCTTCTGTGCTTTTGTAGGAATTCAGCCCTCAAATTTGAAAACGTTAATCCGCTTCCAGGTGAGCAAAGGCAGAGCTGGTTTTCAAGGGAACAGACTGAAGGAATGTCATGGGGAGTTCTCAGTGTGAGGTTTTCCTATCAGGGATGATAAGTCAAGATTGGTTTTCTCCCTGTTTGGAAAAAGAAGTGCTGCTGCAGGGATGAAGAAATAAAAATGTTGCCAGCTCTGACTCTCCAGCGGGTCACATTTTGTGCTTCCTTGCAAGAATATGGTCAGATGAATTTCAGCCTCCAGGACAGGATCCTCAGTAGGGAAAGCTCCATGAATATTGGTGAGATAATGCAGTTTTTGGGCAGTGAATTGAAATTTTGGAGTTCACAGATACGTTGGTACAGTCTGTTTTCCCCTTAAAATCTGTGGGGCAAAAGCAGCTAATAATGGCTGTAATATTAATAATAATTTTGCTGACCAGGAGAGGGAAATGCAGTCCTCACTTTCCCTTGAGGAATATTTATTCACCAAGAAAATTTCCTTGTAACCCTCCTTGACTGTAAACCATTGCATCAGCCCATCTGCTCATCATGCCAGTCATCAACTCATCTATTTCTTGTTCCAAAAATCAGTTTAGAGCCAAATAATGGGAATTACCCGTTAATTTGCTCCACTTGTCCCACGCCCAGCACCAGGAGGAGTCCAATCCTCTGCATCAAACCCCAGCTCAAGCAGAAAGAATCAGTTTTCCTTCTCTGGAAGCAGCAGTGATGGTGGGAAAACAGGGAAAGGGCAGGCAGGGAGAAAATCCTTGGTGGCGAGCCTCCCTTCGCTGCCGTTTTCTGGAAGGATCCAGCTGGAAGGTTTAGGAGCAGCGAAAAATTGGCATTCCTGCGCTGTGGAGCCTGGCCAGGGTGGTAGAGCCAGAGCCAAGCGAGCTCATCAGAGCTGGCAGGGTGTGGAGCAGGGGTGGCCCTGCCCTGGGCAGCGGGGAGCTGGCACTGGGATGCTCCAGCAGAACTCCAGGGGCATCAGCTGTCACTGGGGGTGCTGCTCAGAGGTGCTGCCTTGGGAAACCCGGGATGGATTTGGCTGCTGCCAGATTCCCTGGAGATCTGCAAGTCTGGTGGGAACGGGAAAATTCCAGGGGGGGGGATAAATGGAGGTGCTGTGAGAGGAAAACAAACTGGAGTGGTTTTGTGGCAGTAAAACAATTCACTTTGGTGGAGGCGCCTGATGTCGAGATTGTTTCGGTGGACGTGGTGGCATCCAGATGAAGGTTGGACTTATCTTGGAGGTCTTTTCCAACCCTAGTGAGTCTGTGATTCCACAGCAGGCACCACCAGGGACCAAACCTGGAGAGGTCTTTCAATTTTTTACCATTTTCCCTGGAGAAACCTTACTGTGGTGTCTCCATCCACGGAGATTTCCAAAAGCCACCTGGACAAGGGCCTGGGCAGCCCAGTGTGGGTGGCTCTGGCTGAGCAGGGGGCACCTCCAGGGCTCCCTCTGGGGAGCCTGGGAAAGGCAGTGCCTGCAAGAATTCCCAGTTTGGTCTCCTCTGCCTCTCCATGCCAAAAGGGCACACTTGAAATGCAGCCTTTGGTATCTTCCATTTTTCAGGCTTCAAAATTCTTCAGGTCACTCCCTGTGAGTTATTAAAATGTGCTAAAAAGTGAAAGCCCTGGCTAATTATGATGCACTGATTAAAGGCAGTAGACAAGTGTGGCAGTTGTAATGAATAATCATATTTTTTAGGCTGGGAGGCAAGAGGAACAAGTTTTCCACATGAGTAGAGGCGTGGGGTGGATCAACATCTCCTTGGCTCTGCCTGGTGAGCGTTTTGGGTCTTGCTGGAGGCATCAGCTCCCCCTTTACGAACTGTGAGTGACCACACGGGGTACGAATGTTTATTGCACAGAACCCCCCCAAAATTGCTGCCTGCAGAAAGGAAGGATGAGCCAGGGTCCTGTTTCTACCTGACATCACCCCTGTGAAGTTTTGGGAATTATGTGGTGCTCACTGAGAGTTAAGCAATGAGATTTACACTTAAATCAAGGAGAACGACAGATTTGTGTGGTGAGATCTATAAATGACGAAGCAAACTGTGAATAATATGGGACTTGCCACAGATGCAGCATCCTCCCAGATTCCTTTGTTTGTAATTCCAGGAAAGCAAAAGAAAAAATGGATGAGAATTAAAACAGGCAAAAGGATTGGGGGTTGTTTTTCCCAAAAGCAGAAAACTGACCATGACTTTCATTAATTCTAATTAATAGCCCTGCTTGGCATTGAGTGGAAGACCCTAATGTTCATCTACAGTGATAAAGTTTAAAGAATTGGGGAAAAGAAACTTAAAAAAGGGTATTAAAGCTCCTTTTATAATGGGATGTGAAATTCCTGTGGCCCAGAGTAGCTCTTCCAACAGAAGGAGTGATGGAATAAGGGAATATTTGTCAGAAAGGAGCTTTTTCCATTAAGGAATATGTTCTATATGGGAGGGCTTTACAGGCTGACAAACAGCCCCTTAAATCTACCAAATGTGCTGCTGTATTTTATGGCAGACTTATCCTAAAAGAACATTTTCAGGTTCTTATCAGTCCTGGGCTTTGCCTCTTGGATTTGCTGAGTGTTTTGGTCAGAGCACCTAAAACGGGAGAGATTTTTGGTGCAGCAGCCCCAGCTCCTGCCACGAAAAAGTTATTTACTGGGGAAAAAAAAAAAAACCAAAGAAAAATGTTGTATTTTTTTAATGCCTGAAAATCCCAATGTCCTTTTATACATAGTTTATGTTAATTTAAATGTACACACTGCACTGTGTAAATATAAGTATATAAATAGATATATAATATATAATATGTAATTTATAATATATAGTGTATAATATATGAGATAATATTAATATATTATCTAAATTATGCATAAATATATTGCATATAATATGTTGCTATTTTATATATATATATAATGGGACTGTTCTTAGCAGCCTGGATTTGTTAAATGAGGCAATGAAAATTAGCTTTAAAAATTTATGTGGAGTTTTCCTACACAACCAGTGCAAAATTCCAGGTATCCAAAGTGCAAATTTGGAAATTCCCAGGATTTTTACCCCGGATTGGAGGGATTTGTGCCATCACCTCTTTCAGAGACTGAACACCAGTTCATCCTGACAGGTATCCCTGTCTCTTTTCCCACTGGAATGGGATTGCCAGTCCTCTGCAGGTTTTCCATGAGGGTAAATTATCCCCATTGGTCCTGGAATTTGGATGGAGGGAATCCTCCTCTGGCTGCTCCCAGAGCCACACGGAGCAATTAAGCTTTTCTGTGGAGCCAGATGGATGGAACAGCAGCTCCCATCCCAAAACTCTGGCACATTCCATGGAGCAAAGTGATACAAGAGAGGCTCCAGTGCTGGGAGAGGTTTTCTGGAGGGGTTTGGCTTTTTTTAAAAATAAAAATAATATGATTTTTATCAAATTTAATAGATAGTTTATGACAAACCACTTATCTAATTCAGGTACATTATATTAAAATAAACCCCAATGCACCTGAAGAGCTGCTGACCCTCCAGAAATCCTTGTGATTCCTTCCTTCCTTTCCTTCCTTTCCCTTTTCTTCCTTTCCTTCCCCCTCCTTAAAAAGAAGAAAAGAGCCACACTTTTTTTATGGGCCTTCGAATTGAAACCTGAACACTTGGGTTTTATGAAAACGCTATTTCGAAATAGAATGGCTTAAAAAATAGAATAAAGAGTCACAGACTGACTTTTTATAGAATGTGGATTTTCTAAGTCATAAAATGAGTTTTAAAAATCCTGGTAAGTTATTTTGGAAAGGTTTTGTTTTTTTTTCCTGTTGCCTCTCAGCAGGCAGGTTACCAGGGGGAGGGAGCTCTGTGTGCCTGATTAAATATCCCATTTCTATGGGTTATTCCCAGCTATGAAATGTTTCCAGATTATGATCTTATTTCTATTAATTTTGGTTTTTTTTTTAAATTCCCTTGGAATTTGGACACACTGAAGAAGCAACACAGGGAAAGTCAAACCTGGGACCTGCAATAATTTCGCTTCAGTTTTTATCCTCACCAGCCTTAAACTCACTGGAATGTGTCCCCATTATTATATATCATGGAATCATAGAATCATGGAATGGGTTGGGTTGGAATGGACCTTAAAGCCCATCCAGTTCCAGGCAGGGACACCTTCCACTATCCCAGGTTGCTCCAAGCCTTGTGCACCCTGGCCTTGGACACTTAACTAGTAATATTATATCATTATATTCCACAAAATAACGAATATAGTGATGTCCAGGCAGGCAGCTGCACCCATTAATGCCCAAACTGAGCATTCCCAGGTGTCCCCACGGAGCTGCAGGTGATGGGGGTTGAAATGCTTGGGATACAGGTAGGAATTCCCAGGAGAGGGGCAGTGTGTGTCCACACCGAGCTCGGGGTGAGGAGGCCTGGGGATTGTGCTGGGTTATTTCTGTCCCTATTCACAGTTCCTTTTGTTTCAGTCAGGCAAAGCTCCTGCTGGAGACAATGGGACTTTCCTGGCAGCAGGGAATGCTAAACATGGCCCTCACTGAGCAAACTGCAGCTCTTTTCTTCCAATACTGGGCTGGATGCACCGACATTATCGGGACTATACAGGGCTGTTCTTCCAATTACAGCCTGGATTTAAAAAAAGAACCCACAAAACAACCAAGTTTAGCCTAAATATTAGCACTTCTTCCTCTCCTCACCCACGGGTGTCCAGGGCAGGTTGTGGGCTCCAGGGGGGTTGCAGCCCCTCTGCCCAGGTCTGTGAAGTCACTGCCTGCCAGGCCGAGATTTGCTGACAAACCTTTTCAGCCTAATCCTTTACTATCTCAGCGCAGTCAAGAGCCTCCTTCACATGAAATACTCGCTGCCACAGATGGCAAAGCCTGAGCCTGAGCCAAGAAGAGTGTAAAAATACATTTGCTCCAGTGCAGAGCCCTCAGCCAGCCAGTTTGCTCCATTTGTCGTGTTACAGGAGGGATCCTCCACGATGGTTCAAACTCATTAAAGGGCCACATGGACAAAACTGGCCTGTTCGAATAAAATGTCACCATCACAGAGCACAGTTCGTGTGCACAGAACAGGGAGAAAGCTGCCTGGGGGCTGTTGGGTTGGTGGATCCATTGCTCTCCACCATGAAATGTTCTCGTTAAGTCATTACATTTTTATACCTTTATTGCTGGGAAACTTTAAAACTTCCTCCCTCTGCAAACAGTCCTGATCCGGATCTGGGATTGTTTATCCCTCTTCCCAAATCTGACTGACTTAGAAAATGATAATTTCCTTTGATGTGCTGCTGGTTCTTCCCAGGGAAATGAAGGAGTGTGTGGGGACCAAGGGGTGCAGCTCCTTTCTGCTGCCACTTTGATGACAAAACAGTCTGGATTTTCCTCTGCAGGCTCTGGAGACACTGGGATGGCACAGAGGGAACAGTGACCTGAGCCACCAGCTCCCAGCACCCCCCTCTTTGTGGAGCCCAAAGGAACAATTAGAGCTGGAAACTGAGGACTAACACAGGTAAACAGAGTGATGAGAAAGCAATTTTGCATAACTAGGAGAATATCAGCAATTTTTTTCTTCCTGACATGACATTTTCCCTTCCTCTAATTGTGATGAAAAGGGGAGCAGGAGAATATTGTGCTGCAAAGTTAAAATATCATCTGGTTGCAGGGACAGGGAGATTCCTGGGCAAGAACAGTGTGAGATCAAGTGCAGGAGAAATGCTCAGCAAAAAGGAACTCTTGGACAGGAAGCCAAAATAGTGGATTTTGCACCGTGAAATGTTCACTGTGGCTTGAAACATTTCTGAAGTTGTTGCTCAGGGTTGCCCTGAGCAACCTGGTCTAGTGGAAGGTGTCCTTGTCCATGGCAGGGTTGGAACCAAATGGTCTTTACGGTCTTTTCCAACTCAATCCAGGCTATGATTCCATGATTTGGGCGCCAGCCTGGCATCTGTGTTTCCCTGGCAACAGTAAAGTGTGTGTAAAGTCAAATCTGTGCAGGATACTCCACCAGCCCCATCCCTGGAAGTGTCCAAGGCCAGGTTGGACAGGGCTTGGAGAAACCTGGGCTGGTGGAAGATGTCCCTGCCCATAGCAGGGGGTGGGACTGGGTGGGCTTTAATGTCCCTTCCAACCCAAACAGTTCCACGAATCTCTGAGAATGAATCCTGGATGAAAGATTCTTCCAGCAGATATCAGTATTTTGATTTGTCACGCTGATTTCAGAGTCAAACATTCAGTGCCAGGCCACGTTCCAGGGTGGAATCTGCTTGATTTTATCCTGAGAGAGTTTAAACCCATCATTTTAGGCATTGGAAGAGATGGCTCAAATTTCCTGACTTGTGTCTTTAGTTCTCACTGATTATAATTAAAATGAGTGGTCAAATTCCCTTATTTCTTGGGAATAAGCTTCCAGGTGCAAACACACTCCCTTGATAGGTAGGCATTGGGTCGTGCTTTATTACAGGATATGATGGACTTCTGATTTTCCTATTGAAAGTCTGACAAATCTGCAGTTATGTTTCTTATCAGCCTGACCTTCTGGAAAGCAGTGACTGGAGGAAAATAAATTTTCATTAGCCCTGCTTGTGTTTTGATGAATTCAGAGCAAGGTTGTGCCCCTTATGACTGAATAATTGTGTCCCCTTAGAGTTGAATGAGAGACCTCTGGCTCAATATTCAACCACTCTCTTGTTTTCTAATTTATTTTATATATATATATATATATTTTTTTTTAATTCCAAATTTCCCATTATCTCTGGTGCTGAAAACAGGCTGCTCTTCTCAAGCTCAGACAATATTTACGTGCTCCCAGCTGGGAAAAGAGGGGGTCAGATGGCCAAGATGAGTTTGGGAGCCTCAGAAGTTCTCCCAGGCTTGGGCACTACGGAATTGCTGTTGCTCTGTGGCTGCACAGTCATGGATGAAATATCAGAAATAATGGATTAAATAAGGGGGGGGGGGGGAAATGGATAAAATATCAAAATCCAGGGTAGTTTCCAGGAAGAATTCCCCACATCTGCTGCCGTGACATCACAATCCCAAACACCACTTCTGTGACCCATTTCATTCTCTACCTTTTTGGTCTGGAGATGAGACTGGTTTGGGTTCCACAGAACAATGCAGGGCAAATTCATGCACAAATGTTCCTGTAGACCAGCCCTGCTGCTTTGATCAGAGATTAAAATAGGGATAAGTCCCTCTTGTCTCCCTTTTTCACCGATTTCTGCTTCATCAGAGCAAAGCTCTGCCTTGGAACAGCCCAGAATAACCTGGAAAAAGAGACAACCCTGAAGTGTTTGTGCTGCTTAACACAATGCCCCCCACATTTCCCTGCTGAAATCCCCTACTTGGCCAACAAATATTTCCTGAGCAATGGTCTGGCTGGTGACAAGGCATTAATAACTCCAGGGGTGAGCTCTGTTGGGTGGCAGCCGCTGAGGACAACTGCAATTTGATTCAGTTTACGGCCAAGAAGATGATTTTTATTTTTGGTGCGTTCTGAGGTAGGGCATAAACCGGTGGATTTTAGGAGAACAACAACAAAATGAGTTTAAATCAGCTCTAGCATTTGATAAGAGTCTTTGGATTAAGATTTGATTTAGAGTCTTCGGATTCATTTGTTGCTTGACCCCAAACTTCAGCTATTATGGGGCATCTTTATTATCCTTTGCTGCAATAATTTCTGTTTCATTCCCCCCCTGTCCTGTGACTCCCTCCTGAAGCATTAAAGTATTTATATACTTTAAATCCTCCCTTCAATGAGAGTTTTGTGTCTTCAGGAAGCCCACATTAGAAACGTGTTTTTATAGATCAGTGAGACTGCAAAGAAATCTCATAATTTCTCTAAAAACCCACATTTGTATGGAATTTGCAGCTTAGCCATTAATAAAACCTGTAATTCTTTATTCAAGAAACCACTTCTAGAACAGTAAACAGACTCTGATAGCAATAAATGAGAGCAAACTGGTGTTATTTCCTACCTTGTGCTCCACCTTTTGTGGTCCACCTTATTTAATAAATGTTCTCTGATTTAATATCTTTATTTATTTAATATCTTTATTTATTTAATTGTTAAGGCCACGTGTGTGTAAATAAACCCTGTCAGGAGCCACCACAGAAAGGGCCAGCTCTGGTATTTGTGTTCCACCAGCTGTGATGTAGAATGTTCACTTCTCATTTACTGATTCTTTAATTATACATCAGATACAACCTAAACTTTAGTTGAAATTCCACGTGGAGAGAATCCTGGTGAAGGCATCAATTTGGGGATTTTTAGGGATAAATGCTAAATTGATGATGACTGAGAATTAAGATACTTTAATTTACATCCTTCAGCGTTTCTCGCCGTGCTGCAAACAGGGAGCTCTGCCTTTAATCTGTAAATATGGTGAGAGGAGCGAGACAAATAACCCTGTGCATAAAGACCCAGATGAATTCCCACCTCCATTTTTACAGCAGCAGCAAAGACATCCATTTTTAACATTTCCATATCTGACACACTCTGGGCTCCTCTCTCTTGAAGGCTGAGCACGGTCCTGCCCAGCCCCACGAACCAAGTGCACACCCTGCAGTGCCTCTGCTACCAAAGGGATCAAAAACCTCATCTATTTTAAATCCACCTCAAGCAGTAGCTGAAGAATTTGAAGGGTGGGGGATCTTGGAGGGGTTTCAGCCCGTGTTTTCAGTCTCTTGTGTCGTGCCCTGCCATTCAGGCAGAGCTGCAACCAAATTCAGCCACTTTGTATTTCAGATGAAAAAGTGGAAGCAATTCCAGCGAGTTTAAAGCCAAGCAGCAGCAATAAATAAAGCCTGATTTGAATATACCCACGGATGACACAGAGGTACCCTCTAGGTATAGATGTGCCACTTTTTAACACCTCTCTGCTATCACAGACAGAAAAAAGGGGCAGTAACAACAAGCTTCAGGATCTGTGCTCACAGGGCTGAGGGAACAGCCTGGCTGGGGCTCTTGGGACTGAGGAATAACGTGGAGTGAGCAGAGGCCAGATCAGGTTGCAGGGCACATCCTTCCCTGGAAAATCAGCAGCTCTCCCTTTGCAAGCTCAGCTCAACCAGGCCCTTCCAGGGACTGCATTGCTGGCTGGCAATTACAACTCACTCGTTAGCTGATTAAACCGGTTTTGCTGGGGAAAAAAGCACTTTCTTAGGCTTGCTCTGCCTCTCTGTGTCTCCTTCCTGAGCAGCACAAAGCGTTTTCTTCCTTTCTTTTGCCCATTTGCAGGACAGAACCGCACGGGACTGTGTTTGATACAGTTACACTAAAATGCAGCCAAAACAAAATCCCAAAATACAGTGTAACATCTCCATCACATTTTCCCTTGGTTTAAATTTCGAGACCAGCCACGGATACTCAGCATTATTTCCCTGTCTCTGATTAATGACATTATGTGATGATCCCTTTTAGAAGGTCCCACAGAGCTGCTGATGAGCAGAAGAAGGTCCCAGTCCCTTCCACACGGAAAAGGCTCATTGGAAACTTGTCCCTAAAACTTTGGAAACTTTTTTTTTATTTTCTTTTCTTTTCTTATCTCTTCTCCCATGGCAAAAAGCAGGGGAAAAGTGAAAGGCTTGTCCTCCAAGTTTTTAAATATCCCTTAAAGAGTAGAACCATGGAATCACAGAATGGTTTGGGTTGGGAGGCAGAAGGTGAGGGCAGGGACCCTCTTGGCTTCTGCTGGTCAGGGATGTGGAAAAGTGGCTCTGTTTGCTCAGTGCTGCTCTGCCTGGAAGGTTTCTTGGCTGCCTTTGGTGGAAGAGGAGAAGAGGTCAGTTGAGTCTTGAAGAATCCCAGAGAAAAATGGAAAAAAGGTATTTGGTCACCAACAGGACACGAGAAGTCGTCCCTGCCGTACCCCTGACACCCTGCCAAAAAAACCTCACCCCAGAACAAGAAAAACCACCTGCTCCAGGTAAAGTCACAGTGCCTTGGTGAATCCTGAATCCTTTTGAGCATCTGGACTTGTGGGAAAGCTGTTTTTGGGGAAGGGTTTATGGAGCCTCCATGGCCCGGGGAGCCCTTGGACGTTTGGGTTGTCCCATCTCATCTCAGGTGGCTGTGACCCTCCTCTCCCTTTTGCTTCCCTTAGAGCTGATTTCCAATTTTTCTGGATGATGTCCTGTTGTTCATCATCACCTTCTACTCCAGTCTTCATCATCATCATCATCTCTCTCTCTCCACACTTTTCTCAAGTTCAGTATTTCAAAAATGCTCCTTCCTTCCATATTGGAACTGGCCTGACTTGCATAAAATCCTAATAATGTCTGAAAAGCTCCATATTCAGAGGGACTTCAACAAGCTTCAGCACATCTTTTCACTCCCTGGACAAAGGGACAGCCACAGGATTCATTTCCGTGCCTAATTCTGTGAGGAGCCCGGAGAAAAGGAAGGTTAAAATGCAGATTTCTGGAAGACTCTGAAGTTTAACAGAATAACTGAAAATATCACTGAAAACTTTGTAAAGCTTTCTGGAACTGAGAAGGGCCCAGGCTTTTTATAGTCCTTTATCCTCTGGATGTCGGATATTTTAATAACTTGTGTTCACCCTCTCGCAGTAAAATCATGGAAGGGTTTGGGTTGGAAGAGACCTTAAAGCCCATTTAGTTCCCGTGGGCAGGAACACCTTCCACTATCCCAGGTTGCTCCAAGCCCTGTCCAACCCAGCCTTGGACACCTCCAGGGCTGGGGCAGCCACAGCTTCTCTGCCCAACCCGTGCCAGGGAAGGATTTCCTCCTAATATCCCATGTAAAGTTGGTTTTGACAATCCCACTCCTCGGAGTTGGAATAATTTCCTTTGGAAGTGTAATTGTTGCAAAAAAAAAAAAGCCAAGGAAAAGGCACCTTTCCAAAAGATCAGAACAAATGCTCTGATTAACCTAATCATGTGGGTTCCCCCCCGCCCTTGCATATTTAATGAATGATTTTTTCCTGAGATGCTGATGATTTGATTTAAATTCATGATCAGACATGTGAATAGTTTCCCCAAGGAGAGAAACAACTCACACAGCTCAGAGAACCCCCTCAGGCAGGAGAGGGAATGGAAGCACTCCTGGATTTGTTTTCATGAGGTACCTGAATGCGTCCCAATAATTGTGTCCTTTTCCCAACTGCAGCCCGGCCCTGCAGCAGTTTGATTACAAAATAAAACAACCTGAAGGGAACAGGCTGGAAATTCGAAGCTGAGGGACACTGAGCTTCCCAAGGAGCAAGGGAATGAGGAGCAGGTTCCTCGTTACTCAGCCCTGGGTTTAATTCTGAGCTCTCTCCCCACGACAGAAGCACACACTGGACAATGATTTGCCTGATTTCTGCACCACCGTATTCTGAATTCACCATCATTTTAGCCCAACTCCTGCTAAAAACGCTTCTTTAAGGGGCACTGGCTGGAATAGTTCAGACAGTGCAAACATAACATCTGCACAGCTTTTTTTTCTCCTCTCCAGGTGAGAGGGAACTTCCAAATAAATGAAAACCGCGATGTTCCAAGAGTCATCCCTATTAACAAGCAGAATGAGTCTGGCAGCAAACCACAGGATGCTGCTTTGGGAAAGGCCTAAAATGATAATTTTCCAACAATTTTCCTCTGTGGGGGAGACTGAGACCCTTTAATCTGCTCTGGGTTTCCCGGGACAGCAGTACTTGAGGAACAGCAAGATCCCCATTTCTGCTGTGCCAGAATCACCCAGAGCAGCTTTGCTGCTCTTTGCTGCATTCCTTCAGCTCCCCAACATGTCACAAGGAGCACAATTTGGCCCCAAAGTAGCTCAAATCGATCTGGGACCAATGTCACTGATTCCCTGGGATGATTTACCCAATAACATGCAGCTGGTTGGGAATCACTCACCATTAATGCAGGAAAGCTGGGAATTAATGGAGGGGAAGGAAGGCTCTGCATTTTCAGCTGCTTTCACTTTGGGCCTAATTAACTATCTTTAATGCAGCCCAGAATTAAAGGGAAGCCTCATAATTAGTGTTTGAGGTGGAGGGAAGTTTGAGAGGTTGGAGGGGTGTTGTGCTTTTGACTCTTGCTTTCAGCTGTGTTTTAGGGTTGGAAGAACAGTGATCTGAAGAGTCTGGGCTTTGTTTCACTCACAGCAAATAGCAACTTTTACCTGGGGCCAGAAGGTAAGTTGTAATAATTTTTCAGTACTTTTGGACTATGATATGATAAACTCATATTTAGCTCAATTAAACTCAAGAATGTGGGAATTGCCTTTCCAATGTACAACTTTATTCAGATTTCTGACTACCTGACTCTTTTTCTACATCAGCTGCTTCACACTTGCTGCTTTTTAAAGTACAATTCTATATTTCTTTCTCAGGTATGACCTTTCACATGCTATTGTGTTTTAATAATAGCATTAATGTGCCCATTTTACAAGCTCTTCTCCAAGTGTGTTGCTGTAGCAGTTTTTAGCTGATTTAAGAAAAGTGGGTTTGCCCTCAACTCTTTATTTAAATGTGTCGCCTTTAAAAGTTGTAATTTTTATCCAATCCAGGCCATTTTTGTAACAGAGGATGAAACACAGCACTCTAATAATTATATCCCAAAGCTGCTGCCTTATTAACACAGGGGATCTGCTCAGAGATGTTCACAGTAAGGTCAAAAAATTGGGGTGTTGCCCTGGACCTCATTAAAAAAAACCCCAAAATTATCTGGAATCTTTTTCGAAAAGTGCAAATCTCCCTGGTTTTTATGAGCCAGGTTTTCCTTGGAATCCCCAATTGGGATTGACTACACTTAATCATCTGCAGCCTCTCCTGGCCTTGAGTAAAATACCATGGTAAACAAATTTGGAAGGTTAATTTTCAGTTTGGAGTTCGCTCATCGACTTTTCCAGACAATCCAATGTGGGAAACCAACCAGGAAATGTCTCTTTAATTTACTGGTCATTGACAATACTCACTGCATAACTACCATGCAAAATGTAGTGTTTCAGTGTTTTTATTCTGAAGAAAAAGCCCCCAAATTTAGACAATAATCAGGAAGCTCAACTGAGCACAAAAAGGGGGGAATTGCCCTTCCAGTATATGATTTATTCAGATTTCTGCTTACCTGACTCATCTCCTGCATCAGCTGCTTCACACTTGCTGTTTTTTTACAGTACCTCTGTATTTCTTTCTCAGATATGAGCTTTACCATTTTTATTGTATTTTAATAATAACATCTGGAGTATTTCCAGGAGAAACTTTAACAAGTGGGTGGTGGAAATATTTTCCTTTCCTATTTCCCATCCTGTTGTTCCATTTGCTTAATACTGTAACTGGTGATTCTTACAGAGGTGCTGTAATTAGTCGGTAACGAGCTGTTTAATGTGTTGATTGAGGAGATGGTGTGGTTGGAGTGGCTCTGCGAGCTCGGGGAGTGTTTATTCACAATAATTTGAAGGAGTGGGGTGTAACTGCTGGGAGAGATTTGCTGCAGAGCAAACATCCCAAGCATCCTGTGAAGTTCTTCCTTAGGAAATTGTGTCAGCTTGTGATCTTTTACAAGACTTAGAGAATAAATTATAGAAAAATAAAAATAACCCAGAACCTTTTGGACTCTTTATCAGCTCTTAGTTTTTGGTTGTGTTAAGGACTACTAGAGGGAAGTGTAAATAGTCTGGAAATCCAGAGGGTGCTCAAGCTGATCCCAAAATGGGTGTTTGTGTCTGTCATCTCTGCAGTGGTCACACAGCACATCTGCCTTCCTCAGGAAGAAGTCGGGAGCAATTTTTTAAGGCTCCTGGTTGCAATTTCCAATGGAATTATTCCCTCCCCCGGGGGTCTGTCCTGCAGGACAGCCCAGCCTGAGGATGGTGGAAAGCGGGAGAGTGCAGAGACCTGTGGGATTGGTGTGGGATATGTGGGATTTGGGGCTGCCCAGGGCAGGGGGAGCCTCTGGAAGAGCAGGTGAAATGGTTTCTGTCACCTGCAGCAGGAACCTGGACATTTTCAGGGGAAAAAAAATAGCTTCCCTGGTACCATTTTTTAAATTTTGTGTTGCTCAGGTGGTTATTTTCCTGCTGATTTTTAGTCTCAGTTCTTAAATTTCTATTATTTTTTATTATTTTGGTAGCAAGGACAGAATGGGTATCTGCAAATATCTGATTTTTTAAAAATTTTTTTTTTATTTTGCTGGGTAGAAAGAATGGAGTGAGAGGAGAGCAACAATGTCCATGAGGGCTGAGAGCTGTTCACCTCCTTTTCCCACTCATCCCAACAAGTCTTTGCTCAGTTGCAAACAGTAACAGAGAATTACCTGGATAATCTCGATTAATATCTGAATTTTTATTAATATTTCAAAGGACAAGAAGGCAAAGAAACTCTTTTCCACATCCATAAGTGAGACACAAGAGCCCAGCTCTATGCAGTCCTCACTCCTGCTTTCCCCACTCCAGTGATATTAGTGATAATCAGCACTATTTACAATTATTGACGTGCCATCCGAGGGCTTCTGGTGTGTCTGCAATTCTCGATGGGTGTTTCCGAGGGAGGAGGAAAGTCAAGTTGGAGACATTTTGCAGCCAAACTTTAACTGTGTGTCCCCAGCCAGCAAGAGGCTCTCCAGGTGAGGCATAATGAGATATCTGAATCTTTCTGAATTAATAAATGCTCCTGAAGCAGCCCTTGTATAGCAGCAGAGATGGCTCTCAAGATATCAGAGGGGGAAGATTGATGGGCTATGCAGATGCTTCTGCCGTTAGAAAGACCTTCAGAAAGAAACAAAGCAGGGCTGCTGAAAAGTGGCGCTGGAAACGAACGCCTGACTTTGAAAACAAATTGATGCCCCCCCGGAGATAATTGAAAAAGTTCGAAAACAATCAGAGAAGAACGAATTGAGACTCTGGGAGGGACAAACCCCCCCAGATTAAGGAAGTCTTTAAATTTTGCTTCCAGACCATGGAGAGATTTCTCCTGTCTGAGGCTAATTTTATTTTTTTTAATTGCCTTATATTTTTTTCTGCTCCAGACAGTGCAGGTCTGTGGGTGGGACACAAATCAGGGTCCTGGAATGAGGTTTGCACAGGGAGTTGGGTGCAAGGCCTGTTTGACACTGTGTCATAACTGTGGCGTGAAAGTGCTGGCAGGGAGGGAAGTTGGGGCTGTTGTTGGGGTCACTCAGGAGGAGGGGGAATGGCTTTGAACTGCCAGAGGGGAGGGTTAGGTTGGATACTGGGAAGGAATTCCTGGCTGGGAGGGTGGGCAGACCCTGGCACAGGTTGCCCAGAGAAGCTGTGGCTGCCCCTGGATCCCTGGAAGTGTCCAAAGCCAGGTTGGAGCAACCTGGGCTGGTGGAAGGTGTCCCTGGGGGTGGCACCAGATGATCTTGAAGGTCCCTTCCAACCCAAACCCCGCTGTGATTCTGTCACTCTGGGATGTCGGGGTTTGATCTGCTCTCCTTGCTCAGCTCCTTCCAACCCTCCTCTGCCTCGCTCTGTTTCCAACCAAATCTAACTCAGGTGGCTTTGTCTGAGTAAATAAACCATCCCATCAAGCAACTTTTTAAATAATGAGGTCCACTCGTTGTGCACGCCGTGGTTTCACCCCTCTGCTAACAATGTAATGTGTCAGCCTGATGTTATTGGCTCTTCAGTTAGCTTTGTAATTAATGATTAATGACTTTATATGCTCATGAAACTGAATTCTCCCAGTCAGCTGTTAAATACTGCAACTGAGAACGTAATATTGAAATAGATTAGACAAGAGCCTGATATCAAAGTGATCTCGAAAAGAAACCCAACCTAGCTCTGCTCCTTGGCCTTGACATTTTACTCTACTTTGATAAATCTCTCTCTGTGTCACTGATGCCTGTGGTGTGATTAGTTCAATATTGATGTTTTATGACGATAAAATTCCCGTTTAATTTCTCTGTGTCAATACAAGCTCTCATCCCCATCACAATTTGTTTCTGAGCAATAAGTAAATCCAAGGGGTGCCTGGTGAGCTGTTATATCAAAACTGCCAATAATCTTTATGGAATCAAATATTATTTGCTTGCCAGTGTGGCATTTTAAATAAATGCAGCCCTGCTAAAATGTCACTTGATTTCAGCAGGAAGGGAAAGCACATAAATTATGGGGCTGGTCCAACACTCTCCTGCTACGACTGTCCACACCTTCCATGAGAACTGGCCAGGAATTATTTCTACTTCTTGAATTCCCGTATTTTCTAATTTTTTTGGAGCCCAAAGCATTTTCCAGCCCAAAGCTGAGGCTTTCCCTGTGTCCCTGGGGAAGGGTGTGGGGTCTGCAGGTGCCCACTGCTTTCCTGACAGCAGCTTCATGACTCCAACTATCCCCTGTTTCCTGGGGTTTGTATTTTCCATGTTTTCCTCAGTTCAGGCTGAGGTGTGAGAGCATCAGCACATTTCCTAAAAGTCTGAGGGTTACCTGAGGCAGGGCTGAATGTAGAAGGTAATATCTTCATCTAAACTCTACAATTGGAGCTGATTTAATCTCTGCACTAATTTAACCCCCCCAAAAAAGAGAGAGAGCCCCCACTTCAACCTGCCCCTCAGCACTTGGAAAGCCCTGGTGTGTTTTTTATGGATTTACCACAGGAGAAAAACCAATCAGGACTCTGAGGATGCCCCTGGAAGGGGGAGCTGGGAGGGTGCTGGAGGCATTAAGGCAGTTGAAGCTCAGGATGCTCAAGGGAATATCTTGAGCGGTGTCAGGGGAGCGGGAACAGCATCTGCTGAGTAATCCCCACAAGAACTATCGGTGTGCTTGTTTTTAAACGCGTTTTTCGCATCAACCCCGACCCCTCCGGGGAATCAGTTCATTTCCTGTTTAATTTCGGATGTTGCAAATGCCTTAAGGTTGTTCTAAATTATGTATAGAACCAAAAGTTCTGCTTTCTATCCTTTGCTGGGCGTGGATTTGGTTTGGAAGTGAAGATGCTGCAGATCCACCGTTCAGCAGGACACGGGCTTGTTTCCTTTGCAGGATTTTTGTTTTGCTCTCTGCAATCAGCAGCTCTGAAAGGTGTGAAGTGTTTTATGTTTCACTGCAGAGTAATCTCCATGTTAAACAGCTCGTTGTGAAATCCTGCTCGTTTGGGAGACATTCAAACAGCTCAGAGTAGGGAGGCACAAACTCGTATGTTTAGACTTGTGCAGATGATATTTCCACGAGTTCTTTGCTGCCTTTTTTTTTGGGTAAAAATATTGTTCATGCCTATATTCTAATTATATTCTAATTACAGCCCCAAATTCTGAACCTCCTGGGTTCAGAAATACAGTATATTGCATTATATACAAGAATTCCACTGCCTTTTGATGAAGTTGGGGTAATTAATCTCTACGAGGCTCACCCGAACAAGTTTGAGTTGCTGACAAGACATTTAAACGGAGAATTTGCTGTTTACAGAACTCCTTTGTTTTTTTTTTTCCTTTGTGCAAACTTTTTTTAAACATATGATGTAAAGGGAATTAAAGCAGTGTATGAAGGAAACCCTGGATAAACAGAGCTGATATTCTCTTTTCCCAATACCTATTGAGATCAGAAGCTTTACAGGCATCACAAAAGGAGCAATCGTGAAGCTCCTTTTGTGGGTTTACATCACTGCTAAAATAGCTGTAAAGACACCTTTTAGTATCTATGAGTCAATTTTGAGTCTGGATGTTTCCATGTTGTTCACCTGCAACCAGGGTTGGTGCCACGGGAGCACAAGGATGGGAGCAGATCCCCCTGAAAGGCTGGAGGTGTTAAATAATTCCTAGTTCCAGCTTTAGTGGTCTTATAAACCATTAGCAAAGCTTCCTTATACTGTGGGATAATAGAATTGAAAAAAAGTATGTGTGTATATATATATACACCCAAAATAATGGAATTTTTCAACGTGAAATGGCATCAAAGGCTGAAAAAAAAAATCACATCTTAGTAGCTGCAATAAATAATCCTGAAGATGAGGCTGAATGAGGTCATGGGGATTTGCTAAATCCTGTTTATTATTTTGATGAGATGATCTCAGGCAAGTTGAGCTGGTGAAGGGTTTGCAGGAGCGAACATCGATTAAAAACGATTGCAGGGGTAATGCCGGTGATCATCTTTAGCAGTGGCTGGGCTGTTACCTCGTTAAAAGTGCTTTGTTTTTGGCGTCTCCTACTTGAGTCACAGTTGCAGCAGGGAGAGTTGATGTCATTTAATAGTCAAATATCTGGCTTACAGGAGAGGAGCTGCTCAGCAGCTGCAGGGTGGGAGCTGAGCAGCCTCTCTGCAGGCGGGCTCAGGTCCTTGGACTAATTAGCAAGGTGGAGTATTCGAGCTCTGAGGGCGGTGAGAGAGGTGCTGCTTCAGGGTTTGACAGGTAATGATCATTTACAGCAGCTGGCAATTAAAGATGGGACCTCTACGAGCAGAAGATGCTTTTGTGTTCGGGGATGAAAAGGGGGTTTGATTTTTTAAGCAGGGCAAGGCGTCTTGTCAGCCAGTGCAGTGTTGTGAGATGGATTCCTCTGGTCTGCTGGCTGCTGACCCATCCCCCCCCCCCCTTTTTTTTTTTGGAATACAGTAAAACACATTTTAGGAAGAAGCACAAGTCTGTAATGGGACAAAATCAACAGGTCTCTGTCTGAGTTTGCTCAAACTTTTCCCTTTAAGTGAGAAGAACCAAGTGAATATTGGCATTTAAAATAAGGAATATGAATTAAATTTAATGATAAAAAATGTTTCCAACTCGGAGCTGGGGTTTATTAAAACGTTACTATGAGAAATGGATGCTCAAAGCAGAGCTAAATAATTTAGTTTATTTTAGCTGTACGTGAGCTCAGCTGAGTTCTTTTGTTTGTCTCAGTTTTTACTTGTGGTATAAACCATAAAAGCTGAATCTGAGAACAGTGGTTGTGACTTTGAGGGCAAGGAAGGTGGGATTCCCAAAAGGACCTGGGCTTGCTCTGATTCTTCTGTGTTTAGTGGGGACATGAGAAGGTGGTGTGAGGGTCTTTGAGCCACTGCAAGCAGTGACACTGAGGTACCTGGAGCTCTGAGCGACATCAAAAGGAGGGAAAAAAAAAATTAACTGCCCTGCAGTGGGATTTTCCTGACATCCTTATCTGCTCAGGAAATCTTCCAGTTTACTTTAGGCCTTAAGACTTTGGTTGGGCTGTGCTGGAAACATGTGAG
This sequence comes from Myiotriccus ornatus, assembly GCA_036023395.1. Classification (NCBI taxonomy): domain Eukaryota; kingdom Metazoa; phylum Chordata; class Aves; order Passeriformes; family Tyrannidae; genus Myiotriccus; species Myiotriccus ornatus. The sequence goes on from JAYRBT010000010.1 coordinate 2,014,193, forward strand.
GCAGGTGATGGAACCACAGCCTTCTCAACAATGTGCTCTGCCCCAGTAATTTTCAGTAGGTATTTAAGGAAATACTGGGATTTCATGGTTGGTTAATACAGAAAGAAATAGAGGATACAGGAGGAGAAGCTATTTTTTAAGGGAAGTAATATTTTTAATTTGTATATAAAGGTTTGCAGTGAGCACAGATACACCCAACTTTCAGGGAGTGCATATGGAGGAACGTGGCTTTGTTTTAGGGGATGATACAAACACCAAGCCTCACATCTCATCTGGTTTTGAATGGCTGGAAATTGGGGGTCCTGTGCTAAGTCCCAGCAGACCACCAACTATTTTGACCATCCCAGGAGCTTCTCTACTAACTAAAGAGGTATTCACACAAATTCTGAAGCTTGAGGAAAAGAAAGTGTCCTTGTTTCAGCCACAAAGTCACGATGTAGCTGCCACGTACACCTTCCAAATTGTTAAAACCTCCTGCCTTTGTGTTTTCCTGAAAGCAAATAGAATTCCCTAATGCCTGAAATCCAATATCTGGGAAGTTTATCAGCTCTTCGAAAATGGAGCAGCACAGAACCACTTTTCCCTCTTAGGTTCCTCCGCTGGGAAAGGTTAGAAGGAGCTCAGTTGTGCAGTAGCAGGGAACACTGTAAAACAATCAGCTTGAAACATCTGCGGTGTTTGCATCAGGCAGAGCAGCAGCCAGAATAAATTACGGCATCACTTTGCCTCCATTGGGCAAAATCTTACTTTGTTGCTGCCGACACGGGTTTGTGACTCTTCGATGCCGGGTGACCGTGGTCGGTGATGAGTCTTTCTGGGGTTGAAACCAACTTTTTCTTCCATATTTTAGTCTGGCAGCCTTGTGTTTCCAGGGGCTCCAGTGCAGAGGCAAAATGAAGCTGCTGGGAGCAAATGCTGGAGCAACAATTTTTCTGAAACCACAAGCCAGCCATTTTTTTCAAAGCGTTTTCAAAGTTTAAAAAAAAAAAATTACATTTGTAGAAACCAGTGAAAAAAATGGAAGATCCCATTTCTCTGGTTATCTGTGTCTATATAGATTGTATATAGATCGTTTAATTTATGTTATTTATAAATAACAGCACAGAATTCTGTGATATGAATTCCTGCTTGCTCCTTGTTAAGGCTGTAAATAGCATTTTTTGACCCACGACATGCCACGAGTCGACCCTATTGTTGTGTATTCCAGATTAATGAGTCCTTTTATATCATCTAAATAAACAGTCTGCTAAGGTGGCTGAGAGCATTTGTTAGTGGTAAATGGTTTAGACGACGTTCTTGGTGGAATAGTTCTTTGGAATGCACCTGTGGGTTGGAAATATTCCTGTCGATAAAGACCAGAGAGAGGAGCAGTTCTAATGGAAGGAGAAAGAAAGGAAATATAATTAGCACTTAATGACTTATTAATGGTTTATAAATATATAAGCAAGATCATTAGACTAATATCAACAGTTGCAGGCAGTGAAAGGCAGAGGAGAGCCAGCACTGTGGGTCTGGATTAGTGTTCCCACGGCTGCCTTGGAGTGCTCCCAGTGTCCCAGGGGACCCCAGGGCTGGCACTGGGGAGCAGAAACTCCTTGAGATGTGTTTCGTGGCATGGTGTGTCCTGCAGGGAGCTCTGGTGGCCTTGGGGCGCTGGCAGCATGGAATTGTGGAATTGTTCAGCTTGGAAAAGCCCTCTGAGATCGACTCCAGCCGTCCCCCAGCACCAACCCATTGCCACCAAGAGCCACATCCACGAGGCTTTTAATCCCTCCAGGAATGACGACTCCACCACTGCCCTGGGCAGCCTGTTCCGTGAGAACACAGAACTGTTGCACCTCCTCCCCTGCACATGATGGATGTGTCCTCATTAAGTTTAAGAACATTTAGGCAGTTTCCTGCACACCTGGGGATTGGCTGCCGAAAATAGAAATAACACTTTTCCTGTTGGTGGTGCTTTGGAGAATTTCTCGGCGCTGAAAATTCCTCCAAGAGCAACTAAACAGTCTGAGAAGCAACCGAGTTAATTAAACACCTAAATGATATCCCACTCCTGCAGAAATACACCTCTTTGGGCATTAAAAATGGGCCTGCGATATTTGTTTCAGGAGGATAAAATTACCTGGTTTTTTAGAGGCTTTGCAGAGCATCAGGTGCTGATGTACAGGACAAAACGTGACCAGTTGTGGTGTGTGGGTGGTTTAATGAAGTGTTAAATTTTCCATCTTATGTCAGGTGGTTCTTACAGGCCACGTCAGGGGTGTGATGCAGTTGGGATGACTCAGATTCTCTGAGTCACTATGGGGTATTTGACCCATCCAACGAGGCAGGGGAGGCATCCAGGATTAATTGGCCACATGTTTCCATCAGATCCCTCCTCCCTTTGCCTCCTTCACAACCTCTCCATAAGCAGCACATCCCTGGAGTGGGATGTGAGTGGGCACTGGGGGCCCCTTTCATGGAGCTGGCATGGTTTGGGTTAGAAGAGACTGTAAAGACCAACTTGTTCCACACCTTCCACCAGCCCAGGTTGCTCCAAGCCCTGTCCAACCTGGCCTTGGACACTTCCAGGGCTGGGGCAGCCACA
>JAYRBT010000010.1:2016879-2029504 GCA_036023395.1 Myiotriccus ornatus
AACCTTTTCTGAGCATCTGCTGAGTTTGTTATTCCCCTCAGCACACACCAGAAATGCAGATGAACCCAAACCCAAAGGGATTTAAGTCTGGGGCTGATGTCTGTTACTTCAGCTCTGCAAAGAGAAATAAAGGCAGACAGCAGGGACATGATTTGGTTCGTGATTAACAGGGGGAATCATTACGGAATAACCATTCCCTGTGTCACTTCCCTGGATTTAAATGCACACTCTCCAGCCTAAGCTGCAGTCTGCAAGTCAGGTTGACTTAAACATTTTATTATTGTCATAAATTTAGCAACTAATAACTAGTGGGAAGCGAGCCAGAAGTTGCTCCTGGGGAGGGAAAAAAACCCTCTGAGAATTTCCTTTGAATACTGACTTAGATTCTGATTTTTAAAAAAATATATTACCATTTAAAAAAAAATATATTACCATTGATTCTGGTCATCTATCTGTATACAGTAAAATCTAAAGACATCCTAAGACGTGAGACCCATGAGACCAACTTTGGGGATTTTTGGCAATACTCTCAAATTGATCTGGGCCACATCTCGAGTCACCAGGAATGTGTTGAACAAGTTAATGTTGTTCTGTTTGATGAGAATCCTGCTTGCTTACAACGAGGAGTTCAAGTGGACAGTGGATATATCCTGGGCAATCAGGCTCCTCATAAGGTCCCACTGCAGAATTAAGGGTGTTCACCACCCTTGGTACAGAGGTTTTAGGTCCTGCTCGATGCTGCAGATGTTACAGTGAGATGAATTCACCCATTTTATCTCGAGGAATAAGCAGGGATCCATCATGTTTCACTGGCAAAACTGCCATCTAAGGTAAAATAATAACATTGATCACTGGGCATGGAGAGGAATGAAGGAAAAATTGATTTTTAAACATCCCCCGTGTGATTTGGAGAGATTAAAGTTAGATAATTCATAATAAACATAGAAATGGAGAGAATAAATAAGAACCCTCTTTAGGCCAATTACCCAGGCTCCATTTTCAGCCTGCAATAAATTCCAGATGACTCCTTAGCAAAAATGTAGTTTATGGAGCTGTAATCCATGAGCAAGTGTAGAGGCTGGATAAAAACCCTTCCTACATTTCAGCTGGGCTGGGAGGCTGAATAAAATGTGAATAAAATGGTGCAGCTCATTCTGGGTGCGTTTCCATTTAAAAAAATATCTGTGCCCTGAGGGGGGTTTGACTCGATGTGTTGCTGTGGTTATCACACAAGGTGTCTGACAGGAATCTTCCTGTAGCTCGGCCTAATTGCTGGGGCTGGAAATTTTGAACTAAAACTACTCTGAATAAATCCATAGAAAATACCTTCTTGGGTGAAAAAATCCGAAATACAGAAACCTAAATACAGCTTTGGGAAATTAGGTTGTTTTGGTTTTTGTTTTTTTTTCCAACACTTTTTTATTTTTATATTTTTTCATCCCAAATTATGAAAGGCAGGGGATGAAAGCCATGCTCTAATTTCATTAAGGCTGCAAAATATATCCATTTTGGAAGGAAACTCTGCATCTCTGTGAAGAGCAGGTTGGTTTTCAGCACCAGCTCGGTCCTGCCATCAGCAAAACTGTTGTCAAAACATTCGAGGAGATCATGGCAGGTGAGCCTGGTCGTTTCAAGCTGTCACTGAAAGGTCACGGGCTGAGTGTAGAGCTGAAAAAATAAATAAAATAGCCGGATAGCTCATTTTCTCACGTGTGTCTCTCCCAGACTGTGTGACACGAGCTCGTGGCTGAGGACAAGTGACTCTCTTCGAGTTGTGCTGTCACATGAGGTTTGCCCATCAAACTGTGTCGTGTCTTGTCACTCGATGGGAGGTGACAGCTCAGCTTGGAAGGGCACAGCTCTCCGGGGCCAGCTGGGAAACATCCTGCTTGAACAAACTTTGGGGAGCGCTGGCTCGGGAGAGGCAGCAGGGATGAAGGGGAAAGAAGGGAAACCGGGGAAATATTGCTGGAAGAAAGTTTGAGTAGCAGGATGAAGACTTGAATGTTTTCTTTTTAAAAATTGTCCTTACTTTTTAAATCAGTTTGCGGCTTCCTAATTCAGCCTGGACAGAATTCCTGTTCAGATGAACCCCGAAGGCAGGGAATGAAAAGAGAGAGAGGAAACTTTAGGAAGGTTCTGTGTAAATCTGGAGTGGTTTTGTGGTGGGAGTAAAGAACAGCAACCTCAGGAGACTTTGGGAATTTCACCCCCTTTTACATCACTCTGGCCACTTTGGTTACTCTTCTCCTGGACTTTAAAATTTTTCAATGCATCACTTGAATGCAAATGCTGAGGAGAATTTCCTGAATTATCCTGATCATGTACAGTTAGAAGAAGCACACAGATGTAGCTGGAAGTTTGATTTTCTGTTTCTGTGAGCTTTATTCCTCATTAAACCCCAAGCCCCACGTCCTTCGCTTGCCTCGGTTTTACTCCAGACTTTACTGATCTTGCCTTTATTGATTTCAGTGGAGTTCAACAGGCATAAAAAATGAAACTAAAAGGAGAATCAATTCCACATTAATTAACCAGTGTGCATGATTTTCTGCTGCTTAATGACTCCTGTAATCATCTACAACTGTATGAAGTGAGCAGCAATCCTGCCCAGGCAGGGCTAAAAACCTCTAGCAGTGAATTTACCCATTTTACACGTTTTAGAGAGTGTAGAATTTTCTATAAAATCATGTCTAGATTAGAAATGGTGACAGGGAAGTGGTGATTATAAACAGCCTTATATGAGTTCAGATTATTTCCTTTTTCCCAGTAAAAAGTGCTGTGGAAAAGCCCACCCGGCCCCTTCATGAGCTTTCCCAGTTTGGAAAGGATTTGGAAAGGATTTGCAGGATCAAGCTCTTGGAACCTCATATAAAGACCCCTGAAACAAGGGAAAGGTTATTTACAGCTCATTTTAGTGATTCCTTGGCTTGTTTTCTTTTTTTCCCTTTTCAAAGCAAAGCAACACTGGGGAAGGTTTTGCATCTCAGGAAGAACCTCAGGGTTCCTCACACTGGGACTGTGGGATCTAAAACCCTTTGGGCTTGGATATAAAACAAATCAGTGTCTAACACACCAGAATTATGCCAGTGTGGGGCTTTTGCTTATTTGGGCCCTCTCTCAGGATGCTTATTTTTATTTGAGGACTGGCCGTTATTTTTTCAGACTTCATTCCAAACCTGCTCTTTATATCAGTCTCTTCTCAGTCCCTCAGTGCTGCAGGACTCTTTAACCCTCAGGTTGTGTTCTGCTTTAATAAATACCTAAGGAAACTCCTTTCCAGCCTTTCCCATGCTCCTGTGCTCAGAACTCACCTGGAATGCACAGCTGATGATGCTGTTCCGCTGCGATATCCAGCGCTGCTCAAACTCCCCTCTGAGGGATCCTGGTCCAGGATCTTTCTGTGGGAGAGAAATGAGAAATGATCTCAGATTTTTCCTTACAGGGCTGTTTAATTTCTGTCTGCAGAGTAGGTGTGAGTCAGTAGTAAGGGTTTGCCTTTGTAATCTGTTCAAGATATGGATTGATAGACAGAAGTATAGTGAGTGAATGTATTCTGTAATAAAATGTGCGTTCCTGAATGACTATAAAACCATAATCCTTTTAATGTTTAATATTTACCTCTCCTTTTATCCCAGGAACACAATGAGAGTGATTGCTTAGACACAGATGACATTATGGTCTGTCTTTGCAGTACTTTTTCCCCCCTCTTTAACTGTGCATTTACACATGAATGGGCCATTGGCTCGAAATAGCAATAAGATCACAGTGAATTATATTCACTTTAGTGATACAGTGTCAAATTCAATCTTATATAGGATTCCACATCCTTTCAAATGGAGGAAACCATTTGAATTTGTATCATCAGCAGCTGAACTTTCCCTTTCATGGTTTCACTGGTGGCACAACTAGTTGGGGCTGGGAAGTTCATACACAAAGTCTACCAGACATCTCTGGAAAACAGAGTTATTTGGAGAGTCAGATAATAGAAAAGGAATCTTTTCATTATCAAAAATTAAAATAGAAGGAAAACTTGCAGGAGAAATCAAGGAAGTTGCTGCTCAGAGAATTTATCAGCAGGAAAATTAAGAAACTTGTTGCTGAGAGTATTTACCAGTAACATGAAGGAGTTCTACAGAAGGTCTGGGATGGAGAAAAGCAGTTGTCTCATCTTAACACTTCTCCAGTGACCTGGAGGTCAAGGGCAGGTTTTACCCCCCAGGGATATGGAAGAGGAGGATCAGGCAGGTTGGGATAAAGCTTTGCATGCCCCGTGAAGCTGCAGTTGAGCTCCCACAAGCCTCTCACAGGGGCACGACCCACCACGGGTGGAGGTGGAAACATCCCACACCCCCCTCATCCCGTGGGGTTTTGGGCTGAGTGTCCTTCCTTACAATTTTGGGAGTTAAAACACACCCTGGTGGGCACCAATCCAGGTTTTTCTCTGGCATGCTGTGACTCCACAGCCCTGGAAAAACAAACCAGAGGAGGAGCAAACTTCACCTCCACAGGTTTAAGTCTGTGTGTTACCGACTGTGTTGCTTTAATGCCCATTTCTCTCCAGTGAACTTCCCCCGGGGGGCTGGGGGACGTGTCACTCCTGTGACTCCTCACGGAGGAAAACAGGAACCTTTGCTGTGACCAGGGACACTCTGGGAGTGATTTGTGGTGTGGGGGAGCTGGGCTGGGCGCAGTTCCGACCCTTGAGCCCATCGATTTTTGGCTTTGCAGCTCCGCCGTGGAGTTTGTTTCATTTTCAAGCCCGTTTTTGGGGATTGATTTAACATTAGACAGCAGAACACCAGCACGGCTTTATCTGGATTGCTGAGTTTCTAACAGTTAGGCTGCAGCGCTCATTAAAAGTGTCCTAAACCCAAATAATTACAATTTTAGTGCCCTAATTCGAATATCTTTTCAACTTACTACATTTATGTATTATCAGCACACTGAATGCAGGGTGAGGGAGAAAATAAGGCCTCACTTTTACATTTTAATGGAATTATTGATTTTGGTTGCGTTGATGTATATCCATTTATCTACTACACCCAAATATTCATAAAGACTTCTTAATTTTAAGCCTCTTCTTTTTGCTTTCATTTATATGTCATGACAAAGTGATTTATCAGGGAGGAACTTCACCAGTAAAATTAGGCTGTGGTACCACTCAAGTAGCAATTCATCAAAGACAAATACCATTCAATTTTTTTTCTCATGTCTGCAACTTCATTATGTGTCAAAATCCATTAGAAGTTTGTTTTCTTCTCACAGTTAAGGGCTAACCAAGAGATTTGTATATTTTTACACACTTGAGAACATCTATTCGTCATTATCTTCCCAGCATTCCGGACAAGACAGCTAATAATGTCTCCTGCCATTTGTCTTGGCTCCTTGTTGAGAAGCATTAATGACATTTCAGTAATTTGAAAAAATATTGGTAATTAACTATGTTATTATAAGACCGTTAATTTCCTACATGTTAATAAATTTTTTTTAAAAAAATAGGGATAAAAGGTATTTTTGGGCTCAGACCTTCAGCATGATGTGCATCAGCTGCACTAAATCCACCAGGTAATGTCTGTGTTGCCTGAGATGACTCAGTGAACGGGGTGGGATGTGAGGACCCTCATTTTTGGGATAACAGGAGCACAAAGAGAGGAAATCTGGGCAAATAAGAACAAGTCAAAGCCTTTTGGGCACCTCTGAAACACGGTGTGGATAAATAGCCCCATTTCTGTGAGTCCCCAAGATGATTTGTCCCCAAACTCGCCCTTTTTCTACGGCTTTTTGAACTTCCAAAGGTGTCAGTTTTCTTTCTAACCATAATTACCTTAATTTCTGCCTGAAATGTTGAATCTGCTCTGTGAGGGGGTGATGTTACAGCTACAGCCTCTCTGCAGCACTGACTGATCCTGACAGATTCTGATCAGCCTCTGCCTGCTCTTTATTTTGCCTCTTGTGCTCATTTATGGTGGTGCAAGCACTGTACAAGTATCACTGCAATTCTAGGAAAGGCCTTTATTTCTGAATTTAGGGAGTTAAAAAAGGGGCCAAAGAGATTTTTTTTAAAGTGTATTTTGAGGAGCAGGAAGGTTATAGTTGCTAATCATGAATTTAGGAGGGACGTTGCCGTGTTGTGTGTAGTTAGTGCTGTTCAGCATTGTTAAGGGATTGCTAATTTAGCATAATAAGTATTTATGATGATTTTATGTTGCTGGAACCCTAAGTGGTGATTTGGTGGCATTGAGTTTTATCTCAGAATTGGTCTTTTGGTGTCATTGAGTTTGCTACCAGAACTGGTCTGGAGGCATCCCAGTAAAAGCCATGGATTAGGGACAGAGCTGTCAGGTCGGGCTCATTTCACCTGCCAGGACAAAGGGTGGGAAAAATCCCAGGGAAACTTTCATTTGTGGGCATCAGCAAGAGAAATATATTAAATATATTAAGAGAAGTATCTTAAATAGATCTAAACCCATGTCTGTGCTGTGATTCTCCTGAGCACAGTAGTGCTGAAAGAGCTTCTTCAGGTTCCAGCCAAGGAGTGACCCAGAGAATAGGAAGAAATCAATTTGAAAGGAAAACCTTACTTGAATTTAGACAAATTTTATATAAATTGTGACCTCTCGATGCCACTTTTTAATTGCTTCAAAATTGCTTTCAAAACTTGCATTATTAGGTTGAAACCATATGTTTTTTTCACGGAAGATGACAATCCATGGACTCATTTCTGTGCCTCATTCCAGAGAATGAAGCAAAGATTTCACTTACCACTTCATTTACTGCAGGAGGTCTGATCAGCTGCCTTTCAGTTTTTCAGAGAATCTTGATTTAGGGTTTTTTTTTGAAGCACGTTGCTCTGTGTTTCTGCTTTGAGACACGGTCTGTGTGGTGCCATGTCTTGTGGTTCCCCAAGTGGGTTGTCTTGGAATCTCAATGAATTTTTCATTTGCCTTTCCCGAAGCCTTTGCAGACAAGACAGAAGTTTCTGGCTGCTTTCAGACAGCACAGGCAGAGATTGAAATATCTCGTGATGGAAAACTGAGTTTATCAGTTGTTTGATCAAGGACAAGGGAAATGTTCCCCGAGGAGAACACCTCGGTATTCCTGATTATTTGTAATCTTGAAAGGCAGCACAGACAGAGAGAGATTGCATGGAATGATTTTATTTCATTTTTTAAGTTGTGACATGAAACCTTTGTCTAGATGTGACGCCTTTCTCAGCAGGTTGGTTCAGACTGAACATCATTCGCAGAAAGTGAATCTCTTTTACTCAACATGGGATTTTGGGGTGTGGGAAATGGTGAAGTGCAATGTTTATAGTATAAACTACTCAAGATCTGCCAGGTTGAGTAGATTAAGTGCTCAAAGACGCTGACTGTGATTGCTGGTTTTGTTAATGGTGGATGGATTTTTTTATGCCCCATCCCTGGAATTGTCCAAGGCCAGGCTGGATGGGGCAACCTGGGCTAGTGGAAGGTGTCCCTGCCCATGGCAGGGAGTGGAACTGCATTAAGATCTTTCCTCCCAGACCATTCTGGGACTCTATGAACAAGTGGAGGAGGTTTCAGACAGACCAGGAATTCTTGTGATCCTGCTCGTTCAAATGAGGTGGTTCATGGGTTGTTTATTAATACACTTTTTTGTGTTTAATCAAAGCATAAAAAGTCTAACCCATTGATCTCAAAGTCTTCCTGGTTTGAGCACAGTTGAGGGGTAATTTATTTTTGGTTCATGTGATGTTGGAGCTTTTGAGCAGATTGACAGCTGAGGTCTTTATTCATCTAAGGTGGGTTTGGAGTCTGAACCCTGGAGATGGATTCTGTGGCTGTGTGGCCGTGACTTTCCACACCTAAATTCTCCAACCATTCTGCACAGGTGAATTAAAACCATTAATCTCTTGAAAAAAATTTCAATTATGCAAGAAATATCAATCAAAGATGCATGAGAATAAATACATTAAATGAAACCACTTTAGATCTCGAGATGTGAGCCAGTTAACACTGGGTGTGTTGTATGACCAGGACAGTGTTTGGGATCCACACCCACAGCAAACAGTGCAATCTGCTACATTTGAATCAATGGATTTGCATTCCTTTCTCATTTTCTGTTGGAGAGTCCACCTCACTTTCTGATGTTTGAGGAAATATATGGTATGGTATGTAAACATCCTAAAATGTAATCAGATGGCATTAGATTTGTTGCAGTAAACAAAGCCTGGCAATAATCACGGCATATTACGGATTTCTGATTATTTCTACCATTCAAATTGAGTCTGATGTCGTGGAGCTCATTACTGAGGAGAAAATGGTGATTTATTCCCTGAGAGTTTACCCTGGCTTAGGACAAATCCCCACCTGTCCATTCTAGGTGGTATCTGGTGAGGAAACCAGCAGGAACTGGATGTGTTACTGGTAGGAACAAAGTGATGGACTGAAGTACACCTGGAATTCGTGCCAGCTCCCAGAGTACATCATGTATTGATTCAATCTGACGTGCACACACCTTGCAAAGCTCTTCTCCAGAGACTCACGAAATAAGGCTGGAAGAGATCTTTCCTCTTGCCCAAATTTGTAATTGAGATGTAAATCTTCAGGTTCTCATCTCTCAGCAACCAGAGAATTTCTCCCAGCTCTGTCCGTGGGTCAGGAGCCATAATCACAAAGGCTTTATCCCAGTTAACAAGGGAAACCAGCTGGAAGGTCAAACAGCCTCTTCTCCTAAATTAATTATGTTGTTTCTATATGTCATAAAACACGTTTGATTACTCTGGTACCGGCCTGGCTTTTTTTTGAATCCCAGGGAGAAGCAGCATCTCACAGGCAGGTTCAGCTGATGAGCGAGAAGGGTCCAAAGACATGAAGAAGGATCTGATTTACGTTGTGGCCCAGAAAAACAGAAATTCTGAGATCCTGAAAAAACACTCTGCAGCTCAAGGCACTGAAAGGGAACAAGTTCTTGCTCCGGTGTGGCTGTTTTGTGCCAGTTTTAGCTGCAGTTGCGTGTGGTGCCTTCAAGAAGGGAGCAGGGCTTGTGCCTCTGTGATGAAGGTTGTTCATCATTACCCTCACAAGGAGTTTATTTTAATAGTAGGTTGATTTTTCTGCATGTTATATAAAATGCCTCTTTTTTTTCCCTCCCCCCAAGAATTACCAATGGGAAAAATATCCCATTAAACGAGACATTAAATATTTTACCCATTTTCAGCAAAGAATAAACACAACTTTGAAGAAAACTCCTGAACTATCGTGCCTCAGATTTAAAATTACCCCTTCAGGGTGACCAGTGATCTTCAGATATTGAAGAGGGAGGAATTCTGATTATTAAAATGCTTGTTATTAAGCACAATGTGATGGTGTTTAGCTGCTGAGCACTGATGGGTATAACAGAGTACACACGGGGATGTTTTCTGCCTGGGGAGTTTGAAGTCTGGAGCAGGAAATTCGAGCAGTAATGTCAATAATTTATCCAGTGGGAGCCAAAGGAGCCTGGTTTCCCGTGGGAACACGGGCATCCCTGGGCGCAGGGGACATGGTGCTGCCCAAACAGCTGCACTTCTCCCCTCGTGCTGTGTTTTCATCAGAAGATGGCAGCAAAATCTCATTAACTGTGTCACGGGCTCTCCTCAGACATTTCCATCCTGAGGGGTTGGGGGTGCTGTGGGGGCTCTGCTGGAGCCAGCACTGACTCCATCTCCTGCTTCAGCCACCCCGAGGCCTGCTGAGATCCATGGAATGCGGCGGGCTGGATCCTCTCCCTTCTCTCATTTCCCAGCACAGCTGGTGCAGAGATGCTTTCACCGTGGACCTCTTCACGCTGACTGGAACGAGCACATTCCAGAAATATCATTAGCCAGGCTCTTCCCAGTGGTGCCAAGAGTAGGATGAGAGGCAACAGGCAGGAGCTGCTGCCCAGGAAGTTCCACCTGGACACGAGGAAGAACTTTTTGTGGAACAGAGCAGAGAGGGTGTGGAGTCTCCCTTTGGGGAGATGTTCCAGAACCATCTGGGCACAACCCTGTGCTCTGGGATGGCCCTGCTGGAGCAGGGAGGTGGGACCAGATGAGCCGCTGTTGGAATCTGGGAGCACGTGGAAGCCCCGCTGCACCCCAGGGCTGATGGGCTCCTCCCAGCCAGCTGGGGCAAGTGGTGCAGCTGGGAGGGCTCCACTCTGGTGCCCCCCCTGGCCACAACCACCCACCTGGCCAGGGCAATTCCTTGTGGCATCGTGAAGTTGATGCTTCTGGACAAGTGGGTGAAGGTCTCAGGTTTCTGTCGCTTGGCTGGACCAGTTGTGCTTTGGGTGGTTTGTCTCTGGTGGGATCACTCAGGGTGGACTGTCCCTTGTCCATCCAAGCCCTCCTGATGTGGCTTTGTGGTGACCACCCATGAGTTTTTGGTGGCCACCTGTTCGTGCCTTTGGCACAACCAGCCCAGGTGAGCCCTGGGCTCCTTCCCAAGGCGTCTGGAGCCAAACCCCAGGTTTCCACAGGCCCCATTCCCTCTTCCCTCTGGTTCTGAGCCACCCACCCTGATCCTGGTCGACCACAACGCTGTGGCTTTGCATCTGTGTGCCTGTTGCCTCGGTGCCAGGTTGGTGGCTGCTGCCAGGGCACTGCTCTCGTGGTGTGGGTTCGGCTGGAACCAGCACCGAGATTTACCGGTTTGCTTTAATCTCTTTAATCTTTCCTTGGCTCACAGTTGCTTTTTGGGAGCTGATGTTAGAGCTGAGGCTTTCCTGGAGGGCTTTGGCTGCTGATGTCTGTCTTCCTGTAGAAAGAACATATCCAGGGGCACCTTTCATTCCTCTTCCTCCAGGAAATGCCGACTGCACAGCTCTGGCGGCTGGTGCCACGCACAAGTGACATGTGTTTCTATACATTTTAATAGGAATTAATATTTGTGTACACTAACGCCTGACGGCATCTTAACATGATCACATGGAATTCACACAGGAGTCATGATTTGGTCCCAGAGTTGCTCTTTTCTTTTTCTTTTTTTTTTTTTTTTAAACCAAAATGCTCTTAGATTAACTTCAAAAATAGGCATTGAATTTCTCTGTAGCATTCTGGGTATTTTCTCTCTCTAAAGAAGTGTCTGTAATTTATGATCTGTAATTAGAATCCGATTTAATAATTACATGTCCTGCAAGGAAATGTTTCTTGAGCAGGGCTTTGTTCTTGTGCAGCTGCTGGAAGCACAAAAGCTGTGGATTATAAGGAATGGTTCAGATGGAAATGGACTGTTGAGGGCAAAGTACCTTCAGAAGTGATCAGAATTGCTGAATGATAAATATGGTTGATCAAATTGACTTTGCTGCATCTTATATAGCGTCAAGATATCCATCTCATAAGCCTGCGTGGCATAAACCACTCTGGATGCAAAAAAGATTAACTTTTGTGGCTGTTTATTGACATATTTCTACATGAAATTTGGCAGATCAAAGACAGGGTTTGTCTGGTTTGTCTTTCCTCTAGGAAATGCCATCACAAAAAACTCAAACTGCAAATTCCACAGCAGTTTTTCTAGGATTCCCTTCTTATGCTCAAAAGGATACACAAAAGCCTTTATCCACCACATTATTAACTTCAGGCTAATTCAGAATGATTTTGGCCTTAAACATGAATAATTTCAGACTGACCCGATGACAGGTTAAAATTCTTTCCTAAACTATGGAGTTTAGCTAAAGGATCATGTACTCATTTCATTAACTTCTTCTTCCAGGCACTATTGTACCTTGGAAATGACTTAATTAGTTGAAATTCATAGCAAAGGTTTTTTGGAAAGCTGCCTGCACTAGGAGATGGGGATAATACACATACATATTTCCAGCTTGTGCTCTGTGAATTGTGCATAGAAATTGGTCAGATCTTCAGAGAATGCTGTGAAGTTTTAAATTTAAGGCAATGGGCAATTTCTGTAATTGCTGGGGACAACTGGAGACCTGATTCGGTGTCTCCTCACGTGTTTTATTCCCCTGCTGGGTTATAGTGCTGATGAAAGAGTTGAAAGGAGGATGGCATTGGGCTCAGGGTGGATAATTTACATTAGGAGATTGAGCTGGTTTAATTTTTTTCACTGAATCATTAAGGTTGGAATCCTCCAAGGTCATCCAGTCCAACCTGTGCCCCATCCCCACCTTGTCCCCAGCCCAGAGCACCGAGTGCCAGTCCAGTCCTGCCTTGGACACCTCCAGGGCTGGGGACTCCAAACCTCCCTGGGCAGCCCCTGCCAATGTTTAACAACCCTTTCCAGGGAGAAATTCCTCCTGATGTCCAACCTGAGCCTCCCCTGGCCCATCTGGAGCCGTTCCCTCTTGTCCTGTCTAATGGTGATTGATTTCATCGTTCTGAGACCCCCCAGCACCGTGAGGTGCTTGTAGGGGCTGCAGGTCTGAACTGCAGGATGTGTGGTCAGAGATGGACCAGGTGGTGGGTGGAAGAGCTCAAACCAGATGTTTGCAGCTGCAGAGCACAGCTGGACATATTTATGAGAAAGATCTGAAGCTGTTAGAGAGAATCCAGAGGAGGCCACGAGGATGGGGAAGGGCCTTGATTTGAAGGCGTGTGAGGACACTGAGGGCACTTGGTGTGTTCAGCTGGAGCAGAGGAGACTGAGGGGAGACCTCCCTGCAG
>JAYRBT010000010.1:2029604-2048525 GCA_036023395.1 Myiotriccus ornatus
GGCAGTGGGCACAGCCCCAAGGCTGCCAGAGCTGCAGGAGGGTTGGGATGATCCTCTGGGGCACAGGGGGGGACTCTGGGGCTGGTCCTGTGCAGGGCTGAGTGTGGGACTGGATGATCCTGGTGGGTCCCTCCCAGCTCAGCACATCCTGTGATTCTGTGATTTCCACCTGTGCCTGGGTAAGAAAGCAGTTTAATGCTGGTTTTCCAAGTACACAGAGAGAAGTGAGTGGAAACTCTCGAAGGACTAGAGCTTAATATGATTTGAAATATTAATGTGACCTCATTTTCAGGTGGTGGGACTTCCTTGAGCAAAGCCATATGTTGAGGTCACTGGGGAGAGCAGGATGCTCAGTCTGGGTTTGGATGAATGTGACAGCATTGACCTCCAGCACTGAGACAAGTTCAGGGGCTTGACAGTTTTCTCCTCTGTCCTTTCTCCTTCAGATATTCCAGAAGGAGATGTGCAGCAAGGGCAGGCACCTTTCTCTGTATCATACCACGTGCTGAGGTGTCAAACCACAGAGATATTTTTTTTTTTTTTTAGGCTGCTCCTGTACCTTTTCCTGCACTTCAAAAGATTAAATTGAACTCCCCTTAAATGAAAAGCAACAGCCCAAGCTGATAAATCAAAGAGGATGTTACCCTGTGCTCCAGCATTAAAGATTGATGTGTTCAGTCTGAATCTCCCTGGCATGGAAACGTGTTATTTGGCCTCTCCTTGGACCTCTGTCCAGAGCTGTGACTGTGGGCTCATGGCACCTTGCCAGTCCAAAGCTTCCTGCATTGATTCCTCCACCTGCAGAAGTAGACCCAGCACCTCCAGCATTTTTAGGGCTTTTCCTGGTGTTTTTCACGGTGAAGGAGTGAACGAGCCGTGTGTTATGCCCATCAGTGTAGGAGATCACCTGCAGCACTTGAGGTCTCGGCAAAAAAAGGAGGTGGCTGGTGTCTGTTGTGGCTTTATTGCGGTGTCTGTGGTGTCTTCTGCAGGTCTGGCATCCAGGAGCTGGCTGTGGCGTTTGGAGTTACTGATGGAATGGCTGCAACCTCAGCCAGCCCTTCCCTGTCCAAACAGGGCGACTGTTCAGATGGGTTTGCAGTGATGGATGTGGTTGGTCATCCCCAGCCACTTTTAGAAGTAGGCTTGGTTTAGTGGAGCCACCTTTGAAAAAAGAAGCCTATTATCAAGCCCAAAATGCAGTTGCAGGTGGGTTGTGAGGACAACAATGTTTGTCACACCAGGCACGGGCAGCACCAGCACTGTGGGACATTTTCTGAGCATCACAGGAGCATCCTGAGGGCCCCAATGCTGGGAGAAGGGATCTCCTCCTCCCTCCCATAATTCCTCCAAATTACAGAGTGCCCTGGCTCGTTGTACATTCCAAGTGTCTCTAACATTGCATTTCCATGTAAAAAAATTGCCAGCCTTGCCCTGGGAACATTACAAAGCATCCCAAAACCACGCTCAGGAGTGTGCAGGTATTATTTTGTACCTCTCACTGAACAAAGAGAGTGATGAGTTGCTTGTCCCCACACAGATGATGAATATGAGGTGGTACAAGACAGTGTTTTGGTCCTGTGTGAAGATTGATGGATTTGGGCAACGCTGCTTTTTTTTTCTTTTCCCCCTACAACCAAATTCTATTCAAAATCCTCCCATTCAGCAACTCAGGAAAATTAATTGAGCTGCTTTACGTGCCTTGGACTTATTTCCATATTTTAGCCTACCCTTTCTAAAATAATTTAAAAACCTTTCAAAATCCCGACATACAGAGGCTGGGAAACTACCAGACAGACATTCCAGTGTTATTCCTGTTGAAATATTTCATATTATTGCAACTGAGCAAGAATTAGGATAATTTTCAATAGCGATATATGGCAATTACCACTGAAAATGTTTCTGAGATACTCCTGACTTGTTCATATATTGCTGCAAGTGTTGGAAAAACAATGGGAAATTCCTCTGGAATTGAATATTTGTTTATTGCCAGAGTGAACTATTACATTAATCACACTGTGTTTAAAGGGCAGCATTTGCATTGGTCTGACCAGTGAATCATAACCAACAATTTCCTTTTCAGAGCTGAAAGGAGAGGAGAACATACACTATTAGTAAATGATCCATAAACACCCCCTGCAAATGACAACTGTACATTTGAAATTGTCATTTGGGAGAGCGAAAAACAAACCCCACCATGGTGAGGGCCCCAGAAAAGTCATGACCCTCGTTCACACTGGTGAGTAATTTCAGCTTTGCAGGCATGTGGAGTGGCTGATGTGGCACCTCCCGGCCTCGGGAAGCCCTGAAGATTTGGGGTTTTAGTGGATTTTTTTTTTCAAGGCATTGGGTTTGGTTTAGAGCTAATTCAGCACCAGTGTCTTTTAGGGTAATCTGGAGTTATTTTAGCATTGAAAAGAATATATTTGTGGAAGTCCTTGGAGACTTTCCCAAAAGACAAAAAGTAGCCATGTGAGAATGTGTAGTGAACAATATCCACATAAATTACAGCTGGAGGGATCTTACATATTCTAATGGGCTCAGACCATGAACTCTTGAAATTCTGATATAAATTCCGAGGCTCCCATTAATTATTCCCTTTCTTTTTGAGAGCTGGTGGTGGCAGCAGCGTGAGAGATGTGCTGTGGGTGATGGTTCTCCCGGTGACTCACTCCTGGCCTCAAGCAAAGCACTTGATGTGTCCAGGGCTCACCTCAAAAAGGGCCAGTGTTGCTTTTCTCGGGCTAATTCTGAATTAATGTCTGAGAGATGCTCCCAGTTCCTAAAATAAAAGATGCCTCCAACGATTCAGCATTTGCCAGGGAAAATCATGATTCCTACAGCTGATGCAGAAGGAGTTTGAGACGTGCAGTTTCCTTCTGTTCCACGCAGAGAAATCCAGAGTCTCTCAGTGGAAAGGGGCAATTGATTATATTTTTTTGGAGTCAATGCTGGAATCAGAGGAGGATGGCAGTGAATTTGTTCTGTTAGAGACATATTATACCTCTGATATTCCCTGCAGTGCCACCCTTGGGAGGCTCTGATAAATGAGGGCTTTTTAGTGGCAGATCTTTGCGTGTTGAACGTTCCTGGTCACAGAGGTGCTGCTTTTCCGTGGATTTCCTTTCAGTGAGCACAGCTGAGCAAAATGCCTCTCCAAATGCAGTCCCTGAGACTTCTCATCCCCCCTGGAGGTGACTCCAGTGAAGATCTCCCAGTGTTTCATGGGAATTCTGATGCCGGGAGAGGCAGGGAACTGGCACTGGGGTGGAAGGAGGGATGGTGGGGGGATGTTGACGAGTGCCAAGGAGAGGCTTTGCTGTGCAGAGCCATTAATCCTCCTGCTCCTGCCTGACTGCCTTTGGCAGAAAACAAGGCTGGGAAGCCTTCAGATAAATCAAGTAGCTGGCTGTCTCCTGGCTCAGAGCTTCCACAGGGATGTGCAAATGGTGAAGCTCCTCCCTCTGCTGTCCTCCAAGGTGTCCAGGCAGTGGCTTCCCACAACACCAAGGTCTGTTCCCACCACTGACCCCATTCAGCTCCACTCCCAAATGTTCATCTCGATATCCCTGGTGGGTGTTGTCCCATTAACAGAGCCGTGTGGAGCTGGAAAGGAGGAATATTGCACCTTCCTGCAGGAAACAAGGAAAGACCAACAGATGGAGCCTAAAAGGCCCTGAATGGCACTTTAAGAAATGGTTTCATTTGCAGTTCATCTGAGTTTGCTTTTCCCACATCGAGGGCAAATCAGCCCCACTCTCACAGGCAGGAGCTGACTGGCTTAGGAAGCTGAAACTCCTCCTTGGAAATTCCTTACTGAGCACATAAACTCTCCTTGTCTGTTCCAATAAAATATAAAAAACCCCCTGATTATATGAAATCCCTGCCTTGGGATAAGGGCAGCCACCTGATTCCAAGCAACCCATGGTCAGGGTCACCCATTCCAGTGGAGCATTTGAGGAGCCAAAGTTGTACTATTGCTAAAACTAGAATTAAAATAAACATATATAGGTATATAGGGAACAGGACTGTACTATTTTTAGCCCAGGCTTATATTTTTTGGATTGTTTTGCTTTTATTACCTTTACTCCAATGCTTGGGTGTGACTTGGCAGTGTTCCTTCAGAGCTTCTGAAATCCTCTTGGCCATGTGGGCTTTTTAATTCTGCTCAGAGTCCTCCAGACTCTGCACCAGCAGAAAGTGGCCTTTGGTGTTTGCCTCTTGAGGAGCTGGGGAAAAGCCAAATTCTGTCGCTTGTGGAAGGAACTCTTTTGGCAGAGCTTAAGACTGAGTACTAAAATATTGAATAATCGACATTCTCAGGTGCAAGGGGAGATTTTTTGTCGATATGAGGTGGCTGCTCCTTCCAGTGCTTGTGGAACAGGGAAGAGAAGTCCGTGTTTGGGGCTCTGTTGGAGAAGCTGGTGCAGGTGGAGGGTGGGATGCACTCCTAGAAGGCAGTGATTTGATTGAACAAAGGAGAAAGGGAGAGCAAAATATGGAAAAGCCGGTAGGAATTGAAAGTTGTAATATTATGTAAATGTTTTAATAGTTTATTTTAATGGTTTAGTGGATGGAAACATTATGGGAAGTGGTGCAAGGGGACAGGAATTGCTGAAAGAGCAAAATAAAACAGGGATGGTGAGGGTGGATATTTGTAATAGAAATGCAGTTAAATGGAGGGAAAGCCATGGAATAATCAGAAGCAGGGATAGAAGGTGGGTGGTTTCTTTGGGATGTCTCCTGGACATCCCACCACACCCCACCCAGGCAGGTCCCTCAACCCTGCAGTGCCTCTGGTGGTGCTGAGGATGAAGATGTGGAGAGGTGCTTTTAGTCCCTGATTTTGCTGTAAATTTTGGAATAATTAAATTCATTTTGGATAAAATACATCTCAATCAAACAATGTCCACCTAAAACACTGAAAGCCATTTGAGTGAGGATGTGGCTCAATTTGCTTGCTCCAAGTCCCACTTCTTTCCAAAGGACTAATTTGGAATCTAAATGCATCTCTTTTGCTGCTTAATCCATATGTGATGTAGCCAAAGCCATGTGCATGGCAGGTGATTGCCTGGTGTTTGGATTCTTTTAGTTTAAAAATCTGGTTTAGTGTTTCAGGTGTTGATTAAGCACAACCTCCTCCTGAGCAGAAAAGCAGAACTTGACAGTGAATTTTCAAGTGATTTTTGTCACCCTAAACGGTGTCTGGAGGTCCAAAACTATCAGAAATCATTCCTTCCTTTAAAAAACCCCAAGATTTTCCCTCTGAGCATCCCTACAAACATCCCTCCCAGCATCCCTAAAAGCACTCACAGATTGAGGACTGTAGGACACCACGTATCCTGGGGTGACCTGATGTGATTGAAAAGCAAATATCAGCTTAAACAGCAGCTTTGAGCTGTACCAAAGGGATAAAATAGCAGATCTTTTTATACAATCTCAGGCTTCTTGTCTCCTCAGCACAGTTTGGCATTTATACCAATTTTTCCAATAATTGAAAATCAAGTTGAGGGGATTTGCTCCCATGTGCGTGGAGAGGCTGTTGCCACAACCCAGCTGGCTTTGGCTGATTTCTGGGCTCCAGATACTGCTCCAGCTGGGGAGGAAATCCTTCACAATACTTTCTGATTGACAAAAATGATGAGTCAAAGCCCTAACAGAACTGGCTAAGGGGAAATAATAGCAGTGCAGCTCCAAACTGGCAAAGAGGCTGGCAAAGGAAGCCCAGGGACAGTGTGGAGTCTCCTAGAAGAGAGCAAAAGGAAAATATTTAGTGGAGCCCACAGTGCTGGGGTCCTGAAACCCTTCAGCAGGGAAATAGGGAGCAGATTCGAGCAAGAGCCTGAAAGCTGAAAAGTGGCAAAAGACAAGTTAGGAAATTACAGAATGAGTTGAGTTGGAAAAGACTTTGAGGTTGCGGAGTCCCACCTTTGGCCAACGCCCACCTTTTCAACCAAAGCAGAGCAGTAAGAGCCACATTCATTTGTTCCTTGAACACCTCCAGGGGTGGGGACTCCACCACCTCCCTGAGCAGTCCTCGAAGGGGAAAAAAACCCGACCAAACCCACTCAGACAACAGCATCCCCCCACCTTGTGCTGTAGAAGTGAGCAGATGGCATTCCAGCTCACGTCCTGTCCTTCCTGCCGGGAAGCTCCTTCACCTGTGACCTCTTCGTGGCGTCCTCACTTCTCCACCACCTGCCCCCTCCAAAGCTGCTGCAGGTGAGCAGTGGGGCTCCTGATTTAGTTTATTTTCTCGTGTAGCAAAGGGGGAAGGCTGGGAAAGCTGGGCACGGGTCTGTGCCGTGTGTACAGACACGTTTATGGAGGAGCACTCACCTCCCAGATCCCACTCGTTAATCCCCCACTCCCGCTTTTCCTCTTTAACTCACAGACTGCAGCTCCTGTCAGTCATGATTCTCTTCAGGAAAGCTTTGAAACAGTCAGGGAAGGGCCTCTTTCCCCCATTTGCTCAATTATCAAGGCAGTTTGGAGGAGGCAGAAGGGGATTCAATTTAGCAAGCTCAGCTCCTGCCGCAGATGTCAAAACACGGAGCTTGTTTGTCACCAGCGTTCGGCGGGGAAAGTTTGCTCTCAAAATCACTGCAGAAAACAACCTTTGCTTGTATAACAAGCTTGCTTGGCTCCTGTATTTTCAAACAGATGAATTCTTTCCCCAGATCAAATAGCTGAAATATAATCCCTCACCAGGTAGAGGGAAAACGTCGTCGTCTGCATCTTTTTCAAGCAGAGCTGAAAACGCTCCGGGTTCTGTGTGGGCTCTTTTCCTTCATTTTCAGATCACTGACTGCGCTGCTCTGGCACTGCCAGGATCAATGATAACAAGCATGTCTAGATAAGACATCAAAATTCCCTTTTACTGGTAGTTAGGACTTCGTAGAGCTGCTGTGCTCCCAGGATGTTCAGCGGTATCTATTTATTTACGGAGCAATTGTTTATTCATTTATATGCCCTAATGAAAAAAAATGGAGTGCATTTGGTAAAGAAAAAAGTTTTCAGAGAGTGTTTCTAAAACATAAGCCAGTGCTGTGTTTTTTGCATGATTGTGGGTTGTGTCCTTCTGTATTTTCAGAGTTAATCGAATTGTGACCTTTCATGAGGTTGGACTCGATCTTAGGGTCTTTTCCAACTTAAATGACTCTGTGACTCTGTGACCAGTTGGACTTTTTCCTGAGTGTTCAGGCAGCATATCTAGAGAGGGACTCTGGCTCTTAAATCCCATCCTGCCTTTCTTGTGCTTTGATTACCTGAGATCTAGAGTGATTCAGTGCCAGTTAAGAGAGAAAAGGTGCTTTATAAATAAGTAATTTTCCTGCTGAGAGTCCCCAAACATTGGTTTCACATCCTGTTATTAACACAGGGTCGTGCTGTCCAAATGAATTTTAAGCCACACTGAATTTTATATGTTGTCGTTACAAAGATCCACAGTTATTTCAGTTTGCAGAGGGTCAGCTCAGTGAGTTGTTGGGGGACAATTTTGTTTTAAATTGAGGTAAAATACAACCCAAAGAGATTTCATTTGTCTCATCAATGTCCATTTTAAGGTGTTCTCTCAACAAGCTTCACTGGAAAAGGAGGAGTTGTTGCTGGACCTTGGAGGAGGTGGTGCTGTCCAAACCACGACTCAGGCGTGTGCTCAGCTCTGACTTTTTTAGACATTGAGCTGGGAAGAAAAGGTGAAAAAAGTGGAGCTGAATGTCAGGAGCACCTCCATTCCCAAGGTGTGTGGTCATGGAGGTCCAAAGAAAAGCCAGCCCTAAAGGGATGAGTTCTTAGCATGGATGGAGGCTCTTTTTGCTAAAAGTGACTCTGTAGATTTTCACTCTCCAATCACTCAGTTTTTCTAATACCAAAACTCAATAAGCCAAATCCTCATAAAATTTAAGGAAACCGAGTGCCCAGAGAGAGATTAGGATTTATTGGACTGCTGGGCTGTCTGGCAGAGCAGCAGCTGGGAGGTCCAGCTCCCACCTGAGCTCCGAGAGGAAACCATCCGGCTCCTGCTCCCGAGAGAAGGATCCCAAGTGTGAAAACATTTGCACGCAAGAAAATGAATTGCCGGCTGTGGTTTTACTGACTGAGCTTCCCCTGTGAGGTTCAGCACTTTTGCAGCTCAGAGCTGTGGGATTTGAGTGACAAGCACTGGGAGAACTTTCTCTGCTAGGAGAACATTCCCACAAACCCAACAAACACTGGGAGCTTCCGACAATCCGTGTCCCTCGGCCCCGTTTCACTCGAACGCAGTTGGAAGGTAAGGACAAACCTCAAAATGTCCAAATAAGCCTAAAAGCTCCTTACAATGGCTCACTGCAGAGTCCCTAAAGTCTTGCTATAACAAAATTTATATTGGATGTCAAAGCCCAGCAACTGATTTGTAGTTGCATTAAATCTAGTGCAGTCCTGGAACAAAAAAAATCCAAGGAGCAGACACTTTCTGCTACTGAGTGTTCAGCCTGGAATGGCAAAGATTTTCTTCTCCTGTTCCTTTGGAAGCAAAAGGGCATTTTCAGATGATTTTCCAAATGTTTCAATTAATCTGTCCCTCGTGCAAGTTGATTTAGAACTAACCCTTGGTAATTAATACACAGCCAAGCCGTTGGTGCAAACTTGGATATGAGGCTGGACATCAGGAGAATTTCCTCAGGGAAAGGGTGGTCAGGCACAGGAAAGGGCTGCCCAGGGAGGTTTGGAGTCCCCATCCCTGGAGGTGCCCAAGGAAGGCCTGGATGTGGCACTCAGTGCTCTGGGCTGGGGGACAGGGTGGGGATGGGGCACAGGGGGGACTCGGAGATCCTGGAGGTTCTTTCCAACCTGAGTAATTCTGGAATTCTGTGACATGAGTCTCTAAGACAACCAAGATCCAAGCAAAACCAGCTTTTCCTGATGTTTTCCTTTGCTGGAATGAAGAGCCAGCTTGGGAAACACAAACTGGTCCATAACACACCGATTTGCTAAGACTGGAGGCAGATCTCTGACCAGGTGGAATGTTGTACAGATGCACTTTCCTTGGATGCTCCTCAAAAACACAAATTGGGTTTTATTCCAAGGCAGCAGCCCCTGAACCAAAGGATCCCTGTACAAGGTAACACCTGCCCTCCCCCCAATAAAAATTCATATTTCTGAAGTTTTAACTTCGACAGAAGATTTTTTTTGCCCCTGTATAGATGGAATTCATACATGATTTAATCTCCAGCTACACAGACTGTGGTTATTTTCTTTCTACTCTGCTATTTTCACAAAAGGACAGAGATTAGGAGGTCTGATTTTATTTTATTTTATTTAGACTTCAAAAAGGCAGGAATTGATGTGTTTTGCCCAACATGATTGAAGCTGTAGGGCAGAGCACTATTTATGTGCAGAAAAGTGAGACAGGAGTGGTCTTTTATAACAGAAATCAATTCAGAGTGGGAACCCAGAAACACTTTGAGGAGGAAAAGAAGTGGTTCAGACTCTCATTTGCTGAAGTTGAGTGAGTTTGTAAAATAGAATTTATTTTTTCCCCCGCAGCGTTGGGTGGAACTTTGCAAAACAGAATTAATTTTTACAATAGGAGCTTTGTCAAATGGAATTGGGATTTTCTGTAGCGATGGGTGGAACTTCCTGGTGCCAGATCACCAGCCCTGGCAGTGCTCAAAACTGAGCAGATGTGGAGCTTGGTGCCAGGTCGGGCTTGGTGATCTTGGAGGTCTTTTCCAACGGGAACGATTCTGTGAAGAAAATATAAGCATTGAAGGGAAAAAATAAACCCCAAAAAGCACAACATGGAGCCTACTTAGCCACAACCTCACTGCCTTTGGGGCAAATGAAATAGTTATGGAATCACAAAAGAGAAGGGACTTTAAAGATCATCTTTAAGGTCCCAACCCCCTGCCATGGGCAGGGATGTCTTTCCCTAGACCAGGTTGCTCAGCTGAGTTGGGTGATTGGATTTTTAAATGGGTTTAACAGGTTACATGTTAGTTAAAAGTGGGTTAGCCATGGTCAAGTGCCACCCAAACTGGTAGTAGAAGTAAGAATTTCCTGAATTCATCTACAAATACATTGTCCTAAAAAAGTAGGCTAAAACCCAAGGCCATTTGTACATTAGAAGGTTCCCTACCAGAGCTGCCAGATCACTATTAATTTATTTGACAGCTTTTAGGCTGAGCTGGGATATTAGAGCTGTCATTGTAAAATACTTCCATTTTTCCTTCCACGCTGCTTTGAGATGCTTCTGCTTTGAAGTTGTGTCAAAGTAGCTCTGAATCAGGAGAAACTTTAACATTTTTTTGAGTTGAAAGTCTGAACAGCCTCAATCTGCTGGATAAAATTGTTCTGAGGATCGAACCTCCCACTACGGTACCCTGGAGCATTCAGTCACTTTCAATAAATCTCTTTTAATAATTTCTCACTTGTCCTTATTATTACTAACAGCCAGAGCATCTCAAGGCAATGTCAGAGTAAAGGCTTCTTCCAGATGCAGGAGTGAGGCTTATTTGAAAGTTAACATGAAGGAAAAGTAATCCAAATGTGAACTTTTGGGGGAAAGTGACTTCTTTTTTTTTTTTTTCCATGAGTTTACAGGTGCCTGCTGTCGATCCTGCCAAAAAAAACCAGCCTCCGTTTCTTTGATTTCCACAAGTTACGTTTTAGTTTCAGCAGATTGAGAGGGGAGTTTTTGGAGGCCTGCCTGTCTCGAGTTTAAAGTTTTGCTTTTATTAGTTTTCTTTTGTTACCTGGAGAAGCTGCTTTCGGCATCTGCCGGGAATACCTGCCGTGGCATGATCTCTGAGGGACGCGGATTTGGGCTGCTTCCACAAAACACACCTGACCACAGCTCCCCGTTAAAAACACCCTGGGGGGTTGGGGAAGGGCTTTTTATGTAGTTTAAGTACCTTGAATTAGTTGCAAACCGCATTTATTGGACTCCAAGGTGCGGATGGAGAGCTCCGACTGGAGAGCGTCCCTCCGGCTGGATGCCAGGCTGGGCCTGATTGCCAGGGCATTTATTCAGATAGGCGGGGAAAGGTAATTCCTAACTCCTACCCGACTAATTATCTGCGTAAATAAATGTAATTTAGGCGGATCAAAGCGAGAATTGAGGTGTGAATTGAGGTGGATCAAAAGTCTGGCCAACAGGCCTTTCAGCACCTCTCGTGGGGCTGACCCTTTACTGTGCAGACCACAGACCCCTTCCCTAATCCTCACTCTTGTGATCCAAGCCCTAAAATTCGTATTTGGAGGGTATTTGATAAGGACAGACAAAACCAGGAAAAAACTCTTCATTTTTGGTGTTCCTGTGGGTTTTTTTGTTGTTGCTGTAGGACTGCCAGGAAGTTTTCAAATGAGGTTTGGGCAGAGCAAGGGAAGCCAATTCTCACTTTATGGTTGGTTTTTTTTTCCTCATAAACAAACCCTCAGCTTCGCTGCCAGTCTATCAGAGGAGATTTAATCTATATAAAACTCTTGACAACTGCAGTGATAATTTCAGCCCCCTGGTTTATGAGATTATAAAAGGCACTTTACTCTCACCAGTCTGAAGAGCTGGGTTTGGACAAGCTGCAGCTGATGATCCAGAGGATTCATTTTGAGGCAAAGAAAGGTGCTGAAGCTTGGCAGGGCCTTGTGACCAAGTTACATGGCGTGGTTTTGGAAAAAAAACCCAATGTTATAGGAATCACTGGTACTATAAAGCAAATAAAAGGAACTTTTTTGCAGTGTAGCTCCCAAAATAAACCCCTATAACTAGTGCTGGTGATTGCAGGGGTGACAGGAGTGTGGGGAGGGTAATCACCAAGGCTGCATTTAATATAAAATAATGCAAATTGCAGGATATTTGTACAGGAACCAGCAGTTTCTCACCCTCAGTGAGCCTTTCCTTTGAGCACAATGCAAGTTGGGCTTTGCCCTCTGATCCTGGGTGAGGTTGTGGTGAATCCTCCAGGCTTGGGGATCCACAACATTGCCAAGAGCCCTCGGGGGATGGACAACCCTCTCCTCTACCCAAACACGAGGTGTCAGGAAACCTGGGGGCAGACAGTGACATCTTGGCTCAAATTTGGCCAAACTGGGTCAAAGATTCGAGGGGAAGAGGAGGAGACTCCTGGAGGGGGGAGGGGGATGTCTGGGAGACTCTCTGTATCCCAATTCCTCAGGAACCAGGGTGAAAACACATCAGGTCTTCTCTCAGGGTGCTGGTTTCTTGAGGGGAAGGTAAAGTCTAATATTTAGATTTCTTTCTGACTGATGGGGCTCTGACTCATAATGAGAAAAGACAGAGACTGGGAAGTCTGGCAGAAGCTCCAGAGGTACCAGCACAGTCCTGGAGATGCTGCAGATGGTCCAGAAACATGACAATAGAAGCAGATAAATCTTTTAATTAAATATTTCACATATCACTTGCAATTACTTCCAATTAGCACTAATGAAGTAAGGATGGTGCAAACAAGCAATATAATCTGGTGATAAGCATTTTTTAATTAATATGAATGGCAGGGATAATACTAATTGAGTCAGTTTGGGTTTGGAGTTTTTTTTTAATACTTTACTGTTGAAAAAGTCTCATTTTTTTAAGCAACTCTCCCCTTTCCTCTCCTTTTCCTCTCTCTTTCCTCTTCCATTTCTTCTCCCTTCCCTCTCCCCCCCTGCAGCATTATTTTCTAGTCTTGATTAAAATAGTATCCCAAGCTCACTTTTATCCAAGAAAGAATAGTTTCAGGTTTATATTTTATATATATTTTTTATACATCCTTTATACTGATGAAATTCTTACCTCCTCTCCACCATTTTAGTTCCCATTATTATCAGAACAACTGAAAACTGGAGGTTTGTGAGGCGTAACAGTGAAAGTAAATTCACTGTGCAAAAAGGAGACAAGTTCAAATGCCAAACCATCAAACAAAATTTGAAATCTTTTGCTCTGAGACATTGACATTCTTTATCAATATTTAAGATTTCTTTTCAGGAATCCCAGGCACGGAATGTTTCGCAGCTTATTCTGATGAAGAATCCAATACATAGTTGTCTGCAAAGGGTGGCTTTGCCAGCCTGAATAAAGCCCTCAAAATAATCCTAAATCACCCCCAGAAGATTTATGTGATGGTTTGCTCTGTAGCCATTTCAGGGAGTGCATGATGGAACCATCAGGTTTTTATTCTGGGCTGGCCTGGGGTCTTTGAGACCCCGTTGAGCCCCTCATGTGCTATTTTGGCTTTCTGTTCCAACTGCTGATTTTGAACCAATCCAAGTATTCTTTAAGATTTGGAGGGGAAAAAAAAAACCAACATAAGTTTTACACCATTTTTCTGAAACTTGATCCAGGAATTGACACAAGGAACTCATCCATCCTTTGCAGGGCAATGCAGTTGCTGGGAATTTTTAGAGAAGAAATAACCATGTCTGGGATTAACCTGTAAAGTTTGAGGGGTGGGAGCACAAATTAGAAACTCACTCCTGGCAATCACAGTCCTCTCCCTGGCAGCAGAATGAATTTGGTTTATGATTTGAAGGTCCATCATTTGCTTTGATTTAATTTAATCCCCTGCAGTAGCTGTGGGACCTTAATGACTCCTGGAGGTGCAGCAGCCACAGGTACATTCCCTTCCTTATCAGCACGGGGGAGATAATTAACAACTGCATTAAAACTCGAGAAACATTGATTAAAAAGATCGTCATTTTTTTGGTGCAGCCTCGTTTGCTCTTTTAAAAGCCATCAGAGAGGGTAATTCTGTCAGACCCAGCCCCTGGATCAGGGTGATGCCCTTAATTCCCTTTGCTCTCTGTGCAATTTGGGAACATTAAGCCCATTTCAACCTCAGCCCTTGCACAGGAGATCATAAGTCTTTCTGTTCCTGAAACCACCTATTTTAAAAACACATTAGGAGATGGTACTTGAAGAGAGGCAAAATAAATGAAATCATAAAAATGAGTAACAATTATTTTCTCTGCCCATTTGAGGCGAGCACTGTCATCATAAATCATCAGGTGCCCAATTTTGGGAGCTGGAGGGACCCGTGAGCAATTCAGGGGATTTCAGGGAGCAAAATGAACTAGGAGAGAGCAGCAGTTTTATTAAAGTGCCTCCATTTCCAAGACAGATTGTGTGGTTAAGTGGCAAATTGGGGAGTCTATAAATAAAATATGTAAGAAGCAGCAGACTACGAGCTCCTTGTTTTCTCCAGTTGGTCCCTCTCAGTAAATATGTTTTAAAAGCTGCCTGTAGGTTGATAAGAATTGTCTTTCCGAGTCATTCAGGCATCTGTTTGAAATGATGTTGTGTCAACACAGCACCAAATCTCATTGTGCTGGTCATATTCTATAATAAATGTTCAAATAAATGTGTTTGCTCTGGTTTATACCTCCACGGGCCCATTTTCCTCTTGGTGCAGGTAATTAGACCTAAAATTCCCTCTCTTGATGACAACTCACAGCTCACAAATAGAAGGTACAAATAAAAAAGTGTGAATTTCATTTTGTACATTGCTAAAAGGGCTTTATTTTACAGGAGATACCTAAATGAAACAGGACCAGAGAGGAGGAGGAAAAAGACTTTGGATTAGATTTATTGCTTTATTTTTAATACTATAAGACTTTTTTTTTTCTTTTTTTTTTCCTCCCTCGTGGGATTGATTAAAATTTGCTGAGAAACTTAGGGAGGGAACTCAGCCCTGTATTATCCATGCTGAGAGTCCTCCAGAAAGGATTTTTCACCTGGATTTTTCCAAGAGGAGCGAAATTCTGCAGGTTTTGTCCCCTAAAACTTGCAGAACTGAGTGCTACAGTGTGCCCAACACACCTTCAGTGTACTCACCATATTTCTCACAGCTCTCCTATGACCAGACCTTTCCAAAAATCAGGGGGGTCAGAAGTAGCAGCGCAGAGTTTTGAATTTCAAACTGCTTTTAATTAATCTAATTAAAATTAATTGCTCCCGCTTCTTTGGAGGGTCTAGGCCGGGACGAGGATTTTCATCTCCCGCATCCAGCCCTTCATCTCCCCCCGTCTGCTTTGAAGTGAGTTTTCACACCACTGCCATCAGCTAAGAGGGATATATTAAGGAGGTGGAAAAGGCTCTGCTTGCTCGTCTGTCGCATCCCAGGACTGGGTGGGTTTTCTAAACACGGATTTACGGGGAAATGATTCACTAAGGGGAGATGGAATAGAGGAGGTAAAACCCGTGTGAAAGCTCTGGGGATCACACAGCACTTCTCTTTTCTTCGTTAGGGGTAATTTGACCATTGGCTTTCAACACAGTCCTGGTCACAGACTGGTATTAATTTGGGGTCAGACAGAGTGAAAACGTTTAATTTTGCATCTATTTTGCTGTTTGAGCCTTGAGTAAAACCACGACTTCTTTAAAAATAGGGCCGTTCCAAATGATTGGCAGCTGCTCCAGTTTCCAAGAAACTGTTTGGAAAGGCTCAATATTGGCTGAGGACAGGGTTGTCTGCACTGGTGTCCATCAAAAGGCAGTGCTTGCCAAGAGCTGCCATGTGTTACCCTCGGAGATGCTGCAGTTTCATGAGCAGTAGATGCTTCTTGTCATACCTGTCCAGATATTTAAGGCACGGTAGTGACCTTGAACAGGGATTATTGCAAACCATCTGCCCAAAAAATGCCTCTCACGTGATGGAACCCTGTCAAAAACAATAATCCACCATCTACACACCTTAATTATCGTCGAACAAGCTTTTAGATGTTGAAAGGTTCCATGGCAAGATATTCCTCACGATTTTCTAAGGCTAAAAATCAAGAGGGTTGTTGGGGTAAGACTTGAACACCGTAAGGAGACATAATAATTTAAAATTCGTGTTTGTTTGCCTTTCACTCGCTTTACTTGTTTTCTTTATTTGGATTATTATTAAAAGGAAAAAAAAAATCTGGTTTAAGGGCTTCTTCTTCTTTTCACAATCAATGTTTCACCCTCTGTGGTCCCGCAGTGAATGAATTATTGTGGATTTATGAACATATTAATCATCTCCATGGAAACACTTTGCAATTTCACAGCACAGGAGTTTGAGTCCCCTGCATGACAATGAAAAAGGGAGGATCTGGGGGGAGATAAAACACCCCTTCAAACTCAGGCTCAGTCAAAGTTATCAATAACCACTGTCTGCTCCTGGTCTGGGGGAGAAATCAGCCCTTCCAAGACCTTTGCAATCTGCAGGCGACACCTCAGGTCACGTATCCTACAGAAGACTCAACCTGCCCTCTAGGAAGGCCTTTGTAAGGGTAATTATTGTTATTTTTTTGCCCCTGAAATGGTGCCATTTAAGCAATCAAGCCCCTGGTTGTGTGTTTTGCAGTGGATTTGAACTGGGCACCTCAGCAGATGAGACATATTCAGTGCAGAGGGAAAAGTGAAGGCTGCACAGAAGGGTGGATCAATAAGACAAATACCAGGTGTTCAGTACAAGGAGAACCAAGTATAAAAATTTAAAAACATGCTGTAATACAGCAGAACTTCAAGGGAACCCAGAGCTGGGAGCTTTTTTAAAGAGGAGGAAATTGGACAGACATGAAATGTGTTGTCCAGGGGTGTTTCCCACAGTGGAATGACTTGTCTTGGTCTGCACCTGGTCTTGTTAAACCTCATGAGATCCCATGGAATATCCTGTTATTCCAGATAGAGTCCAACCCTTTATTTTTAAATGGTGTCCAGAGGGATGTGTGGTGGTGGTCCCTGCCCCTCACAGAGGGTTCCTGGCAGGTGGGTGTCTGGAATTCCCTCCAGCTGAAGGAATTTCATGTGTTATCCCTCCCACCTGTGGGAGATCTGTGCTGCAGAGCAGGAACAGCTGCTGCCAGCAGAGCCCCTTGGGAAGGAGGGGGGTCTGGGGAGGAGGTTTAACATAAAAGGAAGGCAGGAAACAGGGAAAGATGGAGTGTTACTCTTTGGTGGTGCTGTGGAGTCCATGGAATGGAGCCAGCAGAAGTTTTGGGTGTTCCTGGGAATGGGAAAACTCCTGCTTTCAAGGTAAGAAGTCCAAGTTGTAAAAATCTCTCTCAGAACAGGAGATTGAGGATGGATTTGCTCCCCATGGGATGTTACTGTTTTCTGGCTGCTGTAGGAGAGATGATCTCCCCAGGGTTGCTAAATTCAGTTGTTCCAGTGGCATGTGAATTCCCAGGATCTGTGTCTGTGCCAGAAGAGCCAGCAGCCTCCTGGATTCATGTGAGCCCAGTGCTGGTGCCAGGGTGGGAGCTGGGTGTCCACCTCCTCCTGTGCTTTGGGAAGCAGTCCTGCGGGAAGGAGGTTTCCCATTTGTGCCTCGAACATAGGGGTGGTTTCCCCTGCTGGGGTGAGATCTTTGTTAACAGGGAAATCATAACTTTGTTGGTGTAGCTGCACTCAGAGCTTCTAAATGAGATGGATAAAGAGATTAAATAAGAGCAGTATTAACAATTTATATATTATATGTATATTACCAATTGTTGTATTTTTGTGTCTGTCTTGTCTTTCTAGCGAAACACTATTAGTCTCACTCAGTATTTTGAGCTTCTGAGGAATATATGAGGATTTCTTTAAGGCTCTTGGTTGAATGTTTCAGAAGTCACCAGCAATAAGGAGCTGTTGCACCTTGCAGCCACTGATCTCTGGGAATCGATGTTCCTGCTAAAATATCCTCCCTGTGAACCTACTTCAGTAGAGTGGATATTTCTATACCATCTTTCATGTAATTGTCTTAGTCCAGTACTTATATATGTGATGAGATATAGTGGGGATGGGGGAATATTTGTCTGGAATTCTTTCAACTTTGCCTTTTTGCATATGCAGATGTTTTACTTATGTAACTCAGTTCAGGTTGAGGGGGGAAAAAAAAAATCGAATGCAGTTGACTTCCCAGCTTTGATTAGCATTTTGTAGATCTCCAAAGAGGTCTCCATGTCATGTTTTCAGTGTTTTAGCAACTGTAAATTCAACATGAAGTGAAGGAGGGGTTAGATAGCCCGCATCAGACACAGCAGGTGTGGTGGAAAGGAGGCCGAGAGATGAGACTGAAGAACGCTGGGGAGATGAAGGGTTAATGTGCCTTTGCGAAAATAAGGGGCTTATTTGTGCCACATGAATGTTTTGTAACATCAGTGCCTGCTTTAATGTTTAACATCTTGCTCCTGAGAAGCACTTTTTTAGCACAGGGGTTCTTGGCATGGTGGAGAGGGACAGTGAGGTTGCCTCGTGCTCGGGGAACTCGGCGGGAGCTTTGGGGCTGTGACTCAGCGCTGTCTGTGCTGTCCTG
Organism: Myiotriccus ornatus; assembly: GCA_036023395.1. Classification (NCBI taxonomy): domain Eukaryota; kingdom Metazoa; phylum Chordata; class Aves; order Passeriformes; family Tyrannidae; genus Myiotriccus; species Myiotriccus ornatus. The sequence continues at coordinate 2,047,844 of JAYRBT010000010.1, forward strand.
TCTGGCCTTGTGGGCATTCCTGGCATCCCAGCCCAGCTCTTCCCACCAGGAACAGCACTTCTAATTACGCCAGTGAGCAGAAGCAAGTCTCGCACTGTGGGTCATAAATTAATCACGGACTTGGGGGATTGCTGTTTTCTTCCCTGCTCGCCCACGTGCAGGGGTGCACTGAGGGCTGGGAGAGAGGGAAGGGTCCTTGGCTGACACGAGTCCAGCTGTGGCTGATGCTCAGGGAGCAGCTGTGAGGTGGGATGGGGTGGGAACTGCAGGGCTCACTTGTGTCTGCAGGGTGGTTGGCAGCACTTCTGCTGAGCCCTGGGGGAAGGGTGGCTGCAAAGGGGCACAGCAGGAAAGGACTTGGGGCTGCTGGTTGACAGCAGCTGAACATGAGCCCAGGTGACCAAATGAAAAATAGTGTGGCCAGCAGGATCAGTGAAGGGTTTGTCCCTCTGTGCTGGGCACTGTGAGGTCACACCTCGAGTCCAGTGTTCAGTCCTGGGCCCCTCATTGCCAGAAAGATGTTGAGGGGCTGGAGAAACTCCAGAGATGGGAAGGGAGCTGGGGAAGGGGCTGGAGCAGCTGAGGGAGCTGGGGGGCTCAGCCTGGAGAAAAGGAGGCTCAGGGGGGACCTTCTGGCTCTGCAATCCCTGACAGGAGGGGGGATCTGGGGGGGGGGGTTGGG
>JAYRBT010000010.1:2063999-2088059 GCA_036023395.1 Myiotriccus ornatus
GTCACAGTTCCTAAATGTGCCAGCAGTTCATGTTAACAGCGAGCAGGGTCACCAGCAGCAGGGAAGAAGAGGAGTCCAAGGAGGAGATGTTGTCTCTTAACCCCTTAGGGCTGGTGACAGAGCTCACTGCAAGATTAACTGGCCTTTATCACAGTGATATCCAACCTTGAATTTAACGTTCAGCGAAGCGTAACCTTCGTTCTCTGAGGACTGGACAACTTCCCTCACAGGGAGGAGGAAGAAGTGGACCAGGACCTTTATCCATCCTCTGCAGCCACTCCTTGCTCGGTGTGACCCTTCCATGGCACTGAGGCCCTTGGGAGGGTTTTGTGCCCTCAAACTCAGCTGCTAAGGCAGGTTCTTGCGTGCCGTGCTTCGTGTCCTGTTTCCTTATTTTGGCCAGATCAAATACGTCTCAGAGCAGAAAATGATACTAATAGAGTGTTTGTGCACTTAGAAAGACAACCTAACGTGTTTGCAGAGCCAGGAGATTGAGTGAAACTCAGATGACTGAGATATAAAGTTCTCTTCCATCATCAAAGTAGCAGCATCAAGCCGTGACCTCACTGTGTTCAGACACTCTACAAACCAGAAGGAGAATTTAAATGTGACTGGCCTCCTTGTTACCTTAAAAAAAGTGAAAAAAATTACTTTTCCCAGCTCTCCAGACTCATTGCACACAGCCCTGTGCTGAAATATGGAGGCAGCAATTGCTGCAAAAAAAAAAGTGATTTTTTTGCCTTTCACCTCCCACTTTGGACCAGTGTGCTGGTCCCCAGTGCCTTTTGAGATGCACTCAGAGGGATGTCCTTCCTTTTAAACCCTCCTGAGTGCCATCATCATCCCCCTGAACCTACCCCAGGACACCTTCTGCAGAGAAATATTTCAGATTTCATGCAGAGGTAATCAGGACATCTCCTGAGAGTTGATGTTGAGCCACTGGGAGATGTGACTTTAAAACTAGGAAGTGCTTTTATTTTTTTTTTTCTGGTGGAAACTGAGTTTTGCCTTCTTGGCACACTCTCCCAGGACTTTGTGTGGCCTCTCTGCTGGGAGTTTCGGGTGTCAGTTGTCTCTAAAGCTGCACTTGAACATGTCCCTTGACACGGACATGATGAACCACACGCTGTGCCATCACTGTCTGAACGTTTCCCATCAGGTTACTCAGACCATGAGAGGACAAAAACATGGTGTAGACAGTTATTTCCTACTAAATGTACGATTTATTTTACTCAAGTCAAGCTTTATTATTTATATAACAGCCAAGCTTGGAAAAAGGAAAAAAATCTAATATTTTTTACACCTTCCATGAAGTTACTTCAGGAGTTCAAGCGAGGGGTTTTACTGCAGCACAAGACTTGGCTGTGCAATGATTACAATGCAAGATAAATACTCTTAAGCTGTTTGCACATGAGGAAGTTTGCAAATCGATTGTTCTTACGTGAGATCATTTTCTTAGGCCTGGATTCTTCCTGTTGCTTACTCACATTTTTATATACCTATATAAAAACGTATATAACAAATAATGAGGCTCTTTGGTCAATCGTGGCAGCTGCATAATGATTTAATTTAATTTTTTGATCAATCCAGCTGGATTTAAAGTCCTCCCGCTCACCTACAAGCTCATCAGAAAAGCAGGTGGCCCACACCACCCTTCCCGTGTGTGTGAAGCACCTCAAGGTGAGAGTTCGTCTTTCTTTAAGGAATATCTTTGCTTAGATCTCTGTCCTACCCCTTAACGTTTGGTGAACATAAGTGTTTTTATGAAATCCAGGAGATAAATCGAATTTAGAACGGCGGCGGCGGCTGCTGTGACCTTTCCCTTTGGAAAAATGAAGGGGGGGGGTGGGTGGTGGGAAACGGTTCAACTTCCAGTCTTCGTTTTTTAAAAGCTGGGAGTCGTTTTCCTTGGCCAAGGACAAATCCGAAGTCGCACGTCCTCAAATATTGAATATATTTGCTGCTTATGTAAAGGAGCGCCTTCGCCCAGCGAGCTGGAGCAGATTAGAGCGAGCGGGGCTGCATCCCTAAATTGAGTTGTTTTCCTGGGAGAGGCCGTGCAGCCTGGCAGGAGATTGACGCCGCGTCAAACCTGGTTCTCTGAAATTGCGCTCAGACGAGTCGCCCTCTAAATACGTCCCCGCGAACGGCGGCGCCTGATGGAATTAGGGGATGGAATTTCTGAGGAAGCATTAGCCGAGCACGAGGAAGCCCTTTCGGGCTGCATCGTGTGTTTGGAAGTTAAATTGAGCCGCCTGCCCTGCCGAGAGCTCCGGGGAGAGCCGGCCGCGTGTCTTCTGCTCCCTCTGGAGGGAGGCGCGTTTGCTCGGCCTGTTTGTTCTGCTCTCCAGCGCTGAGCTCGGATCAACAACAAATTGACAAATCAGGGAGGACATTGTTTGCTCAGGTGAAATGAGAGTGGTGTCACCGGTCTGGAAATACGCTCCTGATGAGGTGGTGGCTCGGGGCAGCCGCTGCCTGACGGCGGTAACGGGGAGGGGATGTGATGATGGCTTGGAGTCAACAGCCAATAAATCCCTCTGGGCTCGGCACAGCCTCGTTTTACTCTCAGCCCTTATCAGCCTGGACACCATGAGGAGATGTGCTGCAAGTGTGGGGATCAGATAAAGATGGAACACCACAGTTCCCTTATCAACTCCAACGCCGAGCCACGAAAAGCTCTATCCTCAGACCACGTGGCAGGGCAAGCCCAGCACTGCAGTTTAATATAGAAACTGGGATTAAGAAATGTAGTAAAATGTTAGAACTCCTTGAAAATGCTCTTTTTTTTTTCCCCCCCCTGCCCTGTCTCTCAGGTGGAAGAGATCCTATGAAAAAATCTCACTTTAAGCAATAAATAAAAATATGTGTGTCGGGGCTGGCAAAACCAGGAACTGGGGCCTCTCAAAGCTTCAGAAGTAGAAAGGAACTGGTTTTTTTCCTTCCTTACCATTAAAACATGGGCATCACTGGTTGCTGGTTGGTTGATTAAACTTCCTGAATCTTGGTAAGTGTACAGAAATGTCTATTTTAAGTTCTTGCTGTTCGCTCATTGAAATGGGCAGGACCCAAACCTACAGATTAGGAAATGCTCCTGATAGATAATGATCAGCTGCAATAGACTGGGGGGGTCCTCATTTTGGCCTTTGGTGTTTTTGTGGGAATGATTTCCAAGGGTAATAATATCTTGGAGAAGCCATTTGGACATGTTTCTCCAGCTGGGGGACGCTTCTTATTTTCTATCTTTTGTTTCCCTCTCATTCCTTTCTTTTCTGAAAAACTCGATTAGATGTGGGGTTTTCAAGGCTGGAAAACACAGGAAGACCGTAATATGATTTCATTTTCTCACGTGAGAGACTCGTTCTGTCTCAGCAGCTTGTTGGGGACGCGATTTAATTTATTCATCCCAGCGTATCTGGTGGCTGGTGGGTATAAACTAGTTCTGTGCCCTTCAGAACACGTGTCTAAAGGGCATTTCTGAGGAGCATTTCTCCCCTGGAAAGTGCTGCCAGTTAGCTTCAGGAGCAGGAAACGAGTGACAACCTGGAGAATGTCGTGTCTGAGGCGGACCTGGCTGTGCTTTAAACGAATGCAAACAGGCAGTAATTAAAATTTAGCAGCCAAAAGTGGAATGGGCTTGATGTGGTGCTGCCAGTGAAACCCAAAGCTCGGCAGTTAATGGTGACTTTTGACAGGATTTTCATCAGGTGGAACGTTCGTGGACAGCAGACTTTGATTTTCCAGTGGTTGAACAACACCAGTTCACAGGATAAATACACAGGTAACCCAAAAGACATTTTTATCGATGAAAACCCGTTTTTTCTATTTTTGCAATGAAGGACTGTATTTTTGCCCAGTATGAATTACTGAAGTCAGTGATACTGTGCAGGAGAGATGCACTTCACTTCTATGGGAGACTTGGAGCTTTTGACCAAGAATCCGAAAAACAAAATGAAGTTTTCAGACCTCTAAGGTGTCCAAAGGATACTTTAGGCTCTAGTTTAATGCTGTGTGGGTGGTGGTGGTGGCCTTGCTGCCCAAAGTCACCTAAATATGGCAGAGCCTGGGAAAGCTCCTGCTCACAGGAGGTGGGATCGGGTGGGATCCTCTCCCCTGCTCCCTAAAATAGTCCTTTTTGTGTCTTATTTTTCGGAAGATACACTGAAAATCGTTTAAAAAGTGGATTTCAGAGCAGCTGCTGAGGGTTGAACGTCCTTCCCAAAAGCACAACCCCTAAGCAGGTTTGGTGTTCCCTCAACCTTCGCTCAACTCCCTTAGACAGAATGAGAGTCTGTGTTGAGAAAAACCTGCTGCTCTTAATTGCTTTGAAAAGGATTTTATTTCTTCCATTAATATGAAAAATCTCCTGTAGCAGCAGCACATAAAATGTTTTTATGTTTCTGTTTTGAGCTTTCCCTTCAATGGGTGCTAAAAACCCCATCAATGGGTGCTACAAACCCCACGTGTTTTGGTGGAAGATATTTCATCTTGCTCAGAGTGAGAACTGAAAAAAAAACCCCACCACATATCTCTAACTAGGTCACTATTACTTTAATTACAATTATTTAGGCTGGAAATGTTCTGTTACAAACAGAGGGAAGTTTGTTATTTTAACTATTTCAATAACCTGGAAAAAACGTGATCCAAGTGGCTACCAAAAAACCCCCAAACATTACCCTGAAGACTCAGTGGTGCTTCATTCCATATTAACTGATGTTTCTTACCAGGAAAAGTGAGTTCTCTCTTAGCAAAATGCCTTTTCTCTTCTGCTGGGCAATTTAAAATTAAAGGTTGACAGGCCACGCTAATGAAATAAAGCAATAAACATTTTCTGACAGGTGCAAAATGCAGCCCGTGCTCGATAAGATTATATTTGGGGAAAATTTTGCTTGGTAAATCTAATTTGTGTCAGTTCAATATTGGCTTGAACATCTAGTTCTAATTTATTGAAAGCACCGGCGAAAGACTCTCTCACCGTTTGTTCAGCACAAAGCAGTCAATCTGCGAGGATGAACTTCGGGAAATTGAATTTTCTGAGTCAAAATAATAATAATAATAAAAAATAATAATAAAAGAAAATCCAGGTAAGCAAAGCAGCAAAAACCCCTCCCATGGCTCTTGTCCCTCTGGCCAAAGGGAGAAGCGAAGTGGGTTTGAGAGTGTTGGCCCATTTTTTTAGGCCACTCTTGCAGAGACTTTTGGGGATTGACAATGAAAGGCTGAAAAGTTGGAGTGAGATGATCTTCGAGGTCCCTTCCAACCCAAAGCATTTTGGGGTTCCATGGTCCTTCAGGCCAGTGTTTGTCCCACCAATTTCCCCAGTGGGATGAGATTGGGAAGGAACTTCCCTCTATTTATTTAATATTGCAGTTAATTTAAATTCCTGCATTTCCACTTGGGCCAGGTCAGCAAATGAGCACATCAGACATTTTAAATGTACATTTATTTCCATGTTTTTAATGGGCCTCCATTCTCCTAAGGATGGTCTTTGCTCACTGTGTTATTTGTATTTATGATTTTATGGTTGAATTTGTTGAATTTATATATTTATGAATGGAACTCCAACTATCACAGCTTTATTATGTTTCCCATTGTGGTTTATTTTTGAGGGGAATATGTAAAAACATGAGTGAAAACAAAAACAATCCTCTCTCCCAGGGCATTGCTTCTTGGATTTCAGACAAAAAAGGTGATAATTGGTGGTCAGAGATCTTAAGTCTTGTTTTGGGGGGTTGGAAATACTGCAAATGTTTTTACTTTGCCCTCTGACTCGTAGAAATGTAATGTTTTATGTTCTATATGAACACAGATCATGATCTAATTGGGATAAATAAATATAGATTAATCTGACTGCCAGTTGAGGGTGGTTAACAAGATCCTGGGTTTATTACGTGCTGTCCCCTGTGTTTTTGTAATAATTCCTTGCTGGGTAGTGCACAAAGCTGGAAGATTTGGGGAATTTGCTGATGATGGCAGTCCTTAAATGACGAACTGATCCCCAGCCGTGGTGCTGACTCAGCAGAATTTGGGGCAGCCCCTGGGTGTGAATCCTCCAGCTCTGCTGCTCGAAGGCTGGAGGATTCTCAGGGTTTAAATAAAACCCACATTACTGGAATCAGCAGGGTTAGAGTTAATTAAAAATGAGGCTTTCTTGGCATCGGGATTTTTGAGCCAGGCTTTAAATCCCCTTTGCCCCGTGGGAGGGTGGATCATTAACACTGAGGGGCAGTGATTCCTAAGGCTGGAAAACTGGGCATCAACCCCACTTTTGCCTCCAGCTTCCCCCACAGTTTGTGTGAAGGGGTTGAAGAGATGCAGCCTGGAATCTCAGCAGCCTTGCCAGGCTGGGAATTGTCTGTCTGGCAAAGTTATGTGGAAAGATCTCAAATCCATGTAGGTTATTAAGCAATACTTCTGTTATGGCTTTTGGGTGTTGGTTCTATTTACTTCTTGAACAATTTTCGGGTTTATTTTTATTTTTTTTTCCCCCTAAAGTAAGTGTGAAGGGACTATTTCTCAATTTTATACGTTGGAAGCTCAACCAACCCCATAAAAACCCCTCCAAAAAGGAGACAAATCCATATGGCATATTTATAGCCAATTATTTTTCTGATTCTTCCTTTCTTCAACTCACAAGTTTTATGGGAGCTTCAGCTTTATCCATTTTACACTCCAGCAAGCTTTGCAAATAAATACTGATGGTTAAGAAGAGTTACTGATCTATTCTTAAGCCCAGCTTGATAGTAGCTGTAGTGCTGGTGCTGTCTGGATCACACTGATCTCGGCTGAATTAAAAGCTCACTCTGTTGTGGGCTGCTCCTTTGTACCTTTTAAACACAGAGTCAGAAAACAGCCTCAACTTTAGCAGGAATAAAAATAAAAATTGGCTGTATTTGTCAAGCTTGCTGGGACTGTTCTGTTCAAAATCGAGCCTGTGCTCAATTGAACCTCACAGAGCTGCGGTCACGAAATACAGACCAGACAAAACTCACAGGAGGCTATTTTGGGAACGTTTTGCTTATTAAATTTCTACAGGATGGGGAAAGATTCTTCTCATCTTCTGCCAGAAAAACTCTTGTTGTTATGCAGGTTTTGCACTAGAGAGGCCACTGGAACGGCAGAGTTTTGTATCCACGTGCTCCAGTCTTATCAGCAAGTAAACCCCTTGCTCTTTGGAGTTCTCGTTTCCAGTCGTATCCCTGTGATGATCTTTGGGTTAACTAGCCTGGAGTCGTCATCCTCAGCAATTTTTTGACCCCAGATTGTGTAGCTTGAATACCATCTGTGAGTGTTTCTGGGAGGAATCATTCTTAGCAGCAGAATATCTGCACGTCCTGTTTTAGTCCAGGGATTAAGGACAAGAATTGTGGGGGAGTGTGATAAGGTGAGGATTAATGTTTCTTTCTCTACCCTGGTTAACTATATTGTGCCTAGTACTTAAAATTCTTTGCACAGCTTCTGCACTTTTTGTTTTTCAGGATGCCTTTGAATTAAAACAATGTGTTTTCCATCCCTGGAAGTGTCCAAGGCCAGGTTGGATAGAAGTTTGAGCAGCCTGGTCTGGTGGGGGTGGAACAAGATGAGCTTTAAGGTCCCTCCCAACCCAAACATTCAGTGATTTTTAATGTGTTCAAATATCAAAATGCAGCTTTACCATAGTTCTGAATCCCTGAAACAAAAGGTCTGTGTTGGAATTTAGTTACACTATGGATTATTTCTCTTTAAATTCTCGTGAAAGTAGAGTCGACTTTTGGCATCTCGTGGGGCAGGACAGAAGAACCTAAACTTATAGCTCAGGATATAGTTCATTTTGGAGCTCAGACAACATCTCTTTGGCCGTAGGAGATTGTCCTCAATATAATTCTACTGATATTTGGTCTCTTCAGCTCCCCAAAGGAGGTTGGAGCCAGGTGGGGGCTGGTCCCTTCTCCCGGGTAACAGGGATGAGAGGAAACGGCCTCAAGTTTAGACTGGACATTAGGGAAAACTTCATGGAAAATTTTGGATGCACATATGATGGGAATGTGTCTATTCTAAGAACATGAAAAGATAAGTCTGAATGCCATGGTGATAGGAGACTTTATATAGTCTAAAATGACTATATAATCCTAAAATGATAATTGCATTTCTTTGAATTTTCATGGGCTTGTACAGGTATGTAATTTGGATTCAACGGAGCAGATGGATCAAATTAGCAGTGTCTTATTTGATAGAAATAACCTTAAGTGTCTTCCTCTTTAAAAGCTGCCAATGAGGAGCATCCACGTGATGTGCCACTAACTTTGAAGTCATCACGCTCCCTATTTCCAGGTTTTTATCTTGTTCCCTGAACCAAGTTGACTTCTGAACTACTTTTGAGTCTGATTTGGTCTCTTCTGCCAGTAACAGGTGACAGGATGAAAGGAAACGACCTCAAGTTGCACCAGGGGAGCAACTTGATATTAGGGACAATTTCTTCAGGTTGTTTTCATTCATCTTTGCAAAGTCCAGCTAAAAGATACAGGTGTGTCACCTGTTGAGGGGTGTTTTATGACCACAATCCAAGAGGAAAATCAGAACCTGCTTGTGGACACCGTTTTCCCTAAGAATATTTGAGGTAAATCAAACACAATCATGTGCTTGTCAACCAGCTCGAAGGTCTGGCTTGGAACTGAGTGACCAAAGTTGTATGGAAATAAGAGAACTTCTAGTAAAATTACCTTATATTTTAATAGGAGTTTTTTTCTACTTCTCCTTTTTACTATTTTGCTTTTCTTCTTTGCCCTTTAATTCGCTTAAGTACCTTATACTAAGTGTATTCTTAATACAAGCATAAATTTAAAGTATTGAGTTGTTATCTTATAAAAATCTTAATGCTTGAATATTTGTTCTATGAGAGAAATTGCATTCAAAAATAGGAACCTAATTTTTAGTAGTTCTTCTTTTGTCGTATCATTTTCATTGTTTACCTTCATTATCGTTGAAATCATTGAAATCTTTTCTCTGGAGGTTGAAGGTGTCTTGGGAGGGGGAGACAATTCTAATCCAAGTGTTTTGTGCCCCAGCCCCCCCTGAATTGCCGTGTTCCATCACAAGGTGGCAGTTATGTCTCACAGATAACTTTAATTGCTCGCTCTTGCTTTTGGTCCTGCTCCCAAAAATGCCAGTCTGTGTCTCCTGGCTCCACTCACCTTTCTTTTTCCTGTGAATAAACATTCTTTACATCCCTGAAAGAAGATCTCTTAATAGAGCTACAGGTTGAACTCTAATTCAGTGAATACACACAGACTGTAAACAGCAGGGAGGTTGTAAAGCCTCCCTTCCTTCTCACACCGTGAACTTTCATTAAAATGATTTAGGTCAGGGAGTGGCTAAAATTGCTGCTATTGGTATTTTTAAATGCTGGTTGTGGGTGAATGGATCCTGTTTGAGTTTTGTTATTTCTTTCATCATCTTTATTCCAAGCTGATCCCCCTGCTTCCTGCACAGTCTGTGTGAGTGATGTGCTGGGAACTGCTGGAGTCAGGTTGGTGTATTCAAATAATTGTATCATTTTATTTGCTCCAAAATGTTAACAGGATCTGAGTGCAGGTGTAGAATAACTTTTGGAATTAACTTTCACACTTTTTAAGGAATCAGGAGCAGGGGTAACCACCTGCTACTGCACAAACTGCTCTGGAGAGTGTTTGTTCCTCTTCCCAATCCTTTAGGAGCTGAAGACCTTGTGATAATTATGTGATCACTTTTGGGTTGTCTGTGGGTTAATTTGCTTAATTTCTCACACAAATCGGTTTGCTCTGGCTTTTTGGAATAGATTTTCTCTTGGAGTTGTCTCCTAGGACTGAGCTTTGAGTGCAGGAGTCATTCTTCCAAGGTGCTTCCTTCCCAGCCTGTGTGAGTGGAAAGTTGTGAACTGCTGGAGTCAGGTTGGTGTATTCAAATAATGGTACCATTTTATTTGCTGTAAGATTTTAACAGGACCTGAGGACAGGGGCAGAATAACTTCTGGAGTGAACTTTCACACTTGTCTTGACTTTACCAGGAATCAGGGGCAGGGATAACCGAGTGCTACTGCACGAGCTGCTCTGGGGACTGTTTGTTCCTCTTCCCAATCCTTTAGGAGCTGAAAATGTGATCCATTTTGGCCTTAATTTGCTTCATTTCGCACCCAAATCAGTTTGCTCTGTTTTTTTTTTTTTTGAAATACATTTCCTTTTGGAGTTGTCCACCAGGCCTGAGCTGAGCTTGGAGTGCCAAGGAGCCACCTCGGGTTGTGTGGTCTCTTGAGCCACTCAGGATGTCCCTGCTTGGCCCAGCTGGGAGGTGCTGGTGGTGCCCACAGGTACCTCTGGATGCTTCCAAAATCAACCCCTCATGTAACATCAGAGCCCTGAACTCCGTATCTGCTCCTGAGCCCAACTGTAAATGGTGGTTTTGGTTTCTCTGTGCCTCTGAGGGGCAGTGGCTGTGGTGTTTCTGATTTGTCATGCATCTGCTCCCTCTGCTGAATCAAAGGAATTGACATTTCAATTGGCTTAGGTCTTGGTTAAGTTCAGTTTTCCCAGGTGATGTCAAGATAAACATTTGATTAGATCATGGGGAATGAAGGATCCAGACAGCAAGGTGAGCAGGCACTGAGTGTTTGTTTGTTCTCCTGGAGAATTTCCATGGATTACTTTCCTTCTCTGTCTAAAATCCTGTCCCAGAGTGGATCTGGACCCAAAAGGCTCCAAACTACTTCCCTAGACTGAGGTGTTTTACCCCAGTTTAAATGAGATTTGCTTAAAGAATTTATTTAATCCGTTCTTTACATTTGAAAAATGACATACAAGACTTCAGTGCTTTGATAAGCTGGAGTTGTTGTTTGTTTCTTTTCATTGTACCTCTCATTTTGGGCCTTTTTAATCCCTATCCCAGTGTTTGGATAAGTGGTGTGTGTGTTTTGTCATCCCTGTCCCAGGATTTGAACAGTTACTGTGTGTGCACAGTTCTCTCGAGAAACTGATGCCACAGAGAAATGCAAAATGTGAAACCAGAGACAGAATTATTGTTATTGCTCTTGGATGCCCCTGAAAATACCAGCAAATCTGAGATATATATTAACTGACCTTATTAATACGTGGAAAAAAAGGCAGATTTCTTAACCCTGCACCAAATTTACATTGATTTTTAGATTGCTTGGTTTGATTAAGTTTTATTCTTTGTTTGCTTTTAGCATAGAACTGGATAAAGATTAATGTATTTTCTCAAAAAATTATTGCTGCCATGAAAAGGTTGCATCCAAACCTCTTTGTGTTCGCTCTTTTTTGTTGAAGTCATGAATCTGAACAAATAAACAAGATATTCTTTGTTATTCTGGCATCTCATTAAATTACCAAGGGGACTTTGTTTTCCTAATTCATGTTGTTGGTCGGGTTTCTGTTTCGTAGTTGCCTTGAAATGTGTATAAAAACTGGAAATATTAATAATGATAATGTGTCATATCTCTGCAAAGCAAATGTCACTTGTGGTCCAGCTCCTCTGTGATCCAACATATGCTTTGCTCTGTGTTTTCCGAGGCTGATTGTCAGGCTGGAGACACTCGGAGTAAATAACTGGTAAGAAATAGAATTGTGCCATATGGTTTGAAATGTTGTGGAGACGTTTGTGAGTTTGAAATCCTTGATGTTTTGTGTTTGGCTTCCAGCATATGGTGGTGGTGAGCAGCCTGGAGACCTCCTGCCATAAAGCACAGGCAGGTTAATGCCAAATATACTCCCCATATGTTTGTTCCCGTTGCCATCACACAAGGAGTAGCTGGAAGGGTAACACACAGATTCAGAAATAGCAACATTTATATTTTTCCCCATGGAAAAACTGCTGTTCAAACACTGAGGAGGAAGAACTGCTTGTGATTCTTCCGTGGAATGGGTTGGGTTGCTCCATCCCTCTGGTATCTTGGTGTCCCTTTCCTCTCCATATTCCACATTATGCATTACTACCACATAAAAATAATGTTTCCCCCTCTACATTTATTGCAGAAATGATGAATTGTGTTTTCCAGCTTACCCTAAGTGGAAGTTGCCTTGGAAAATGAGTCTTTGAAAGCCTGGTGTGAGGTAGACACTGGCAGTGCACATTAACAACGGGCTCTGCTGTTTGATGGAATTATCTTGGTTTGTAACATTCCTGCCTCATAAAAATCATTTTAGTACTGATAATATTTATATTGGAGCTAAACATCAGAGTGCTCCAGCTAAATTGATTTTATTAATAATATAATAGATCACTAATGGCAATTGTGCTTGAGAGGAACACGGCCCTACTGTAAATGAGCTCTCCTTCCATCTCACTGCTGATGGGGCCATTTTTAAAACTGCTTGTTTTATTAGAGGGAATAACGAGTAAATATGTAATGAGAACACACACAGGCACCTCGTGAGAGGTGTTACAGTGTGATGATGTGCTCAAACTGAGTTATGGGCAGCAGTTCCCTGGGTCTTGTCCCCCAGCCAGAGCTGAGGGCAGTTTGTGGTGCAGAGAGGGTGGTTTTCTCAGCTGGAGCAATTTTTAACCTAATAATCCCTTTATTCTGGGATATTATCTGGATTATTTAATTAGGTTGAATAATGTCTTTGCAGGGATTATCCAGGGTGCCTGAGTTATGGCAGTGCTGTGGGGCTGGAGGTGAGCAAAGAAATGTGTTTTAGAGCCTCCTTGGAGCCTTTGATCTTCTCACCTCTGTTAATGTACCTCAGATTTGGGGAAAAAAAACCCCAACAACTCCCTAAAAACTCAAAAGAACCCCCCAAAACATGAGCTTATGAGAAGCCCACCCCCACAAAAACATTTAGTATTAAATGTTTGTAAGATTAGACTTTAATCTTTAATTTTTTTAGCCAGGAAAAGTATTTTGAATGTAACAATATAAAATGGTGTAAGGCAGGAAACAGGGACTTGTAGAAATGATTGTCATCTGTCTTGGGCTCTGAGTTCATGGGACTTGACAATAACATTGGTGACCCTCTTTTTTTTTTTTTTTTTGTTAGAAAAAAAGGTATTAAATTAAAAGAAGTGAAAGATTTTGGTAAAACTGAGTAGGTAAAATGCTTATCGTGGATGAGTTGCATGTATAAAAGTGTATTTAGTTAAAATCAGTGTGATGTTGTTGATTATTTGTGCTTAGAGAAGGTCTTGGTTTATAATCCAGGAGAAACTGGAGAGGAAAAAGTTTGCACTGGGGTGACTTGATTTCTTGAGAACCCTGAAATGGGGAGGATTTAAAAACAGAAAACACGAGAAAATTCAGATCTTTAAAATAAATATATCTTATCTACAGCTCCTGATTTATAAAAGTGTCCTGCCCATGGCAGGGGGGGTGGAATTAAATGATCTTTAAGGTCCCTTCCAACCCAAACCTTCCCCTGGTTCTATGATACACATAAAGTAGCAGAACTTATGCAGGAGTTTTCCATCTGCCTCCTCATGGACTATTTTATCCATAGATCCATCTCAAACCCTTATTCCTTGTGAACTACATGGATTTATTGAGTGTCATCCTGCAGGACCTGATGAATCTGCAGCCTGGGGCTCCCTTCTTGTCTTGCAGAGGTTTCCACCACCATCCTCTCCCAAAAAAAAAAAACACCTAACAAAAAACCCCAAAAAAGCCTCCCAGAAGATGTTTTTATGGGTTTTGAACTAAATTGTGAATGACCAGCCTGTGCCAGGGCTTTGGGCAGATGTGCCAGCCTGGCCTCAGCTGGCAGGGCCCTGCTGAGGGTCAGAGCACCCACACCCTTTGCTTTGCCCTCGGGCACTCCTTGCTAATTTTAGGTCCAGCTCCTCAAACTTGAGCCCAGGGGTGGAATTTTCTCAAGGAACCTCAAAGTCTCTTGATCTTTAGGAAAAAAAAACCCAAAACAGAACCACAAACCACCTTCCCAATAAATATTTAACTCCACTCAACTTGCATTTCATGGGTTGGAATGAAGGTTTTCTTCTGTTTGCAGCAGGTCCCCGGGCAGGGAGGCCGTGGGAGGAGGAATGTGGCACATCCAACTGTCCCCCCCAAGTCTCCTGCTCCCTGGATGCCTTTTGTCCCAAACTCACTCTCACACAGTTATTTCTCCACGCCAGAACTTTGCTCAAAAGCATCAGCTTGAAAAACAGACCTTGAGGGGGCAGATCTTTGTTATCCTGTGGAAGGGAAGGTTTCAGAAGCAAGGCCAAAGAGGGAGACAGCAAAATGTGATGAGTGCAAGACCCAGTGCTGTGGACCAGCCCAGTGACAGAGACTGAACAGAGTTTAAAAGATTCTGTCCTTAAAAAAGTGATGAGGAAAAAAAAAAAAAAATCAAGCCCTTCAATCAGAGCATTTCAGAAATATTATACAATAATTTATTTACCCACTGCCTGAAGCTCTTCTGTTTTCTTCTCAGTTCTTATTTGCTGTGTCTCCAGGGGTGCTGTTTGAGGAGGGGATTCCCACACTGACCCACGGCAGCTCTCGCTGTCCCAAGGGAGAGTTGGAGGGGACAAGAGGAGGAGGAAACTCCTGGCCAAGGCTTCAGAGAGGGACACGGTAGAACGTGGCAACTGCAGGTAAGATAAGACTGTTAAAAGTTTCACTGGATCCTTTTAAACCCTCATATAGTAACCAGAAATGAGGAAATAAAATATTTATTATCCCTTCATTAATTAGTTTTAAAAAGAACCTCTTAATTAGTTTCTTCCAAAGTAGAAAACTCCAAAATATTTTCTGAATCATTTTCTTCCAAATCTGTCTTGACTGAAATTTAAATATATTGGGTAGTGCTAAACATTTGGCTTGATTCAGGGTGACAATATTTATTGTTTTCCTCATCAAGTTTTCCATCCCAAAATGTCCAAGGTATCCAAGTGAAATGTTTGAATTTTGAAAGTATTACAAGGAAAGGGAGTGAATCTTGACTCTCTCCTCTCTATATTCACATGTAGGTGTGTCTATTTGTGCACAGGCACACGGACACACCAAGTTGATTTGTGCCTGTGGAAAACACGGTACAGAACAGTGGGGAAAAGATGAGAAATCTGCCAAGAGTTGCCTAAAATCCTTGGCTGGAAGTTCAGTTCAGGTCTCACGGCAGGTGGATGAAGAAATGTGAGCAAGTGGATTAAAGGGCCAGTTCTTGATTTCACATCAGCCTGGATTTGCACTGATGTCATTTGCTTCTGGTCACTTGTTACAGTAATGAAAGACTGACATGATCCCCTCCCAGAGAGCTGTTTGGGATGTGTGATGTTTGAGTGTTGGGATTGTCCAGCCTGGGGAAGAGAAGCTTTGGGCTGGCCTGACTGGGGCCTTCCAGGACCTGAAGGAGCTGCAAGAAAGATGGAGAGAGACTATTGAAAGGGATGGAGTGACAGGACAAGAGGGAATGGCTTCCTGCTGACAGGGAGCAGGGTTAGATGGGATACTGGGGAGGAATTCCCGGCTGGGAGGGTGGGCAGGCCCTGGCACAGGTTGCCAGAGAAGCTGTGGCTGCCCCTGGATCCCTGGGAGTGTCCAAGGACAGGTTGGAGCAGCCTGGGCTGGTGGAAGGTGCCCCTTCCCATGGGAGGGGTGGCACTGGATGAATCCCTTCCCACCCAAGTCATTCTGTGGTAATGAACCCCTATGAAGATGTTTGACTCTTTGCCAGGGTAGGTCAGTTGGCTTTGATCATTATTACCAATATTTCCCATAATTTCTGTCCTACAGTCTCCAGTAAAATATATCTCAAAGCTCATCCAGGTGTCCTGGTTTCCCCTGGAGAGGAGGTGGCTCACACTGGGTGCTCAGTGGGAGCAGATCCCCTTTCCAAAGTGTGTTTTGGGGAGCACTAATCCCAGCAGAGCTCCACTAACTTGTTTGTGTTAAAGGAGGAAAATGCATATCTGGCATCTTGAGGTTAATACTGTGATTTCCTCTTTTCTTTCCATGGAGATAAGCCTTGGCTGGGGGTTGGATTTTGCTTCTCCTGCACTTTGCTGAGCAAACCAGGCCGATTCAGCCCCAGCTTGTTTTTGTTTTCTGGTTCCTCTGAACAAGTGATTCTGTGGCTGCTTGAACACGAATTTTGGAGGATGAGGAGGTTGCTTGGCAACTAAACTGCAATGTTTGCACTGGTACCTGCCTGTGGTTTCCCAGGGCGAGCCCAGATCTCTCTGTTTTTGTTGGTTGCTTGCAGTGCTGGGTGCCAGGACTCGCTGCTGCTCCTGGAGCCTGTTCCTGTCCTGCCCTGAGCACCAGGAGGGCTCCTGGTGGGCATGTGAGCCGCTCATCCAAATTGCTGTCCCTTCTCCCAGGTTCTGCAAACTAATTTTCATGAAATATTCAGCTTTTAGAGATGACAGAGCTGTGTCTGTGCCTTATGGAATCACAGAATGGTTTGGGTTGGAAGGGACCTTAAAGCTCATCCAGTTCCACCCCTTCCCAGTCCCCCAGGTTGCCCAAATCTCCCTCCAGCTTGGCTTTAAACTGTTGCCTCTCCTGCTTTCCAGTCAGAAACGAAAGCTCTAGAGCTGTGTCCTTTCAAAGTGTTCCTTATCCAGAAGATCCTTTGGTCTCAGGAGTATTATTATTCAAGGAGTTGGAAAAAAGTGATCAAGAAAGCCTGAATATCTTTTTTTCTTAGACTGCCAACAAAGGTAATGGTAAATGATAATATAAAAACCCCACAAACTCCAATAGAATGGAGCCACCAAGTTTCCAAAAGTTATTATTCCTGACAGGGGCTGGGCAACCAACAGGAATAGTTTTCAGAAGCCTCTGTGTTGTTTTATTTCTGTTTAACTGAGTCTTAAGGTGACAGTTGATCTTTTATTAATGGCAACTCAAGCTAATCCCCTGATTTTTTTTTTATTTCTTATTTTTTTTTGTTGTTTTTGGAATCTAGAAAAGCCAGAAAGTATTCCAAGATTAGTCATGCTCCATGATATAATGTGCACACAAAGGGCCATGTTTTATTCATTGCTGATATGCAAAGAGTATTTCCAAATAGAAATGTTCCTCCCGTCCTCCTACACCACCATGTCTGACAACAGTTTATACAAATGCTCTCTTGAGAACACCTGCTTTAAAAAAAAAAAAAAGGAATAAACCAGAAAACCTTTCCCTTTTGTTTCATGGACTTTGTTGGGACATTTACAAATCATTTATCCTGTATAGAAGCTGAAAATAAGCTAAAATTGCAAAAAAAAAAAGGCAGCTTTACTGGAAATGACAAAGGTTTCTCTCAACTCTCTTTGCTCCCGTTTATAAATCTGAAATGTTTTGTGCAGAGAACTTGGCAAAAACTTTCTTCTTCTGGAAGTGTCCAAGCCCAGGTTGGAGGGGGGCTTGGAGCAACCTGAGCTAGTGGAAGGTGTCCCTGCCCATGGCAGGGGGTTGGAATTGGATGGTCTTTAAGGTCCCACCCAACCCAACCCCTTCTGAGATTCCATCAAACAGAGGCAAGATGAGTAAGTTTTATTGCTTACACAGCCCCTGTTTCAAATCACCCAGGGTGCAGTTTAAGGGAGAGGCCCCTCCTGGGGGACCTCAGCTTTGTCCTTGAGCCTGTAAAAAAACCCAAAACAAACCAGTACAAGTGTTATTTTCTTTTTCAACGTGGGCATTTCGGCGTGGAAAGGTCAGGAATTAGGGAGGTGAACTGATTGCCACCTCCTACTTTCTCCTCCTGAGGGAAAGTTTGCTCATCAGGTTCAAAGGCTGACCTTGGCTGAGGGTCCTACAAGGAATGTTGTGTTTGGGATGACCTTCACAATCCAGGTTGGAGAAGATGGAAGGATTAGCTGGAGTTGAACACCGAGCATCCAAGGAGGGGAAAAAATAAAATCAAAGAGCTAAACCCACAGAAATATAAATTATACATGAGGAGCCATGTATGCTAATGTTATAATCTTATGTCACCAGGCTTCTTGCATTAGCTGGGTGTGTAGGTGAATAGTAACAGAGCCTTTAAAAATAACACCTCCAGTGAACAGTCCTGCAGGGGAGGGGGACCCACTTTTTTTATTATAAGCTTAAAAAGCCTAAACTACATAAAATATTTGCAAGAAGCTTGTAGTTGCTGTAAGCACGGGGTCTGTGGGTGAGCTGTGGTGCTTTTCCACCTTTGTTTGGTGCGTGCGGGGTGTTTTTTTATACCTTGTGAGAGCAGTAAATGTAGATAATTCCGGATTTAAAGGGGGAACGTGCTGTGCCCTCCAGCCAGCACGATCAGCTGAAGGTGAAGCTTTGTCACCGGCCCTGCTGGGCTCGCTCAGGCTCCCCCTGTGGCTGTGTCACCCTCACCTGGGGGTCCTTCCAACACGTGTGGGCACAGCCTGGCAGCGAGGCACTCGCAGTAATTAACCTGATGGATGGTTTCTATCGAGCCCCCCAGATCCCGAGGAAACGCTGCTGAAACGCCAGCAAAACAAAACCTGACCCTAAATAGCTCCAATCAGCTCTGCAATTAAACGAATCCCCCTCTCCCCCCCACCCTGCTCCAGGTTGGCTCAGCACGTGGTGAGGCTGCTCTGCAGAGATGCAGCTTTTGGAATCAGCTTTCACAGTTTAAATTATGATTTCAAATGCACTTCTCTGTTTCTGGCAAGATTGCTGATCCTTGATAGAAATGTTATTTATTGAATGACGAGGAGTAACAGAGTAGAAAGTCTTCAGGTAGACAATAGGGATTCTCAGGTGGTATTTTTTCCACTAATATGATTTATTGCCAAAGAAAGGGAGTTTCTGCAGAACTTACTGTTCCTTAGCACAGAAAAATCATGTTAAAACTTTTTCTGTATTGAATTGTTTTCTTTGTCTCGGGGTATAAAGTCTGATGGTCCATATAGTGATATGATAACATTATGTAGAGCCATTGCTTTCTTGAAATGCTCGTAAACTAATAACAAGCAGCATGGCAGTCTAAAAATTATCTATCTATATTTTTTTATTGAATCTTTTAGTTCCGTTGTTTCCTTCTCTGAAAGCATCTTTCCTGTCCTGCAACCTCCTACTCCTGTATTTTCAGAATAATTAATATATATAAAAGCTAGCAGACCGAGATTTATTTTTTTCTCTTTCCACTCCTCAGCAATTTTCT
The DNA here is from genome assembly GCA_036023395.1 of Myiotriccus ornatus. NCBI lineage: Eukaryota > Metazoa > Chordata > Aves > Passeriformes > Tyrannidae > Myiotriccus > Myiotriccus ornatus. The sequence goes on from JAYRBT010000010.1 coordinate 2,083,073, forward strand.
GTATTTTTTAATTTTAAAGTCTCGCTAATTCCCTTCCCCAGGACTCCCACTGCTGATACGGTGCCTTTGCAGCACCTTTGCTGTCACTGCTGGGATTTTTATCTTGGCAGCAAAAAACTGGGAGATGTCTCTAATCTTCAGCACAGTGCCAGTGCTGATTTGATTTACTGTTAATTCTGACACTGTCACTGCAGAACCTGCCCATGGATTAAACCAGGGGAGGGAAGACACTGATAATAATGAAAAAATAGAAGTTCCCCCCTGATGGGCCAGAGCTGCTGGTTCACTTGCCCACCCTGAGCTCCACGGGAGCTTTCAAAGTCTGGAAATACAAATTACTCTGTAAAACTAAGGGCCAGAAATCAGAAGTTTTTCGGCTCAGAGCTGATGTTTTAATTTTAAGGGCGTTTCAATGTGTTTTCTCCCTTCTGCTGTACATCTCAACGAGCTGAGAGCAACTTGTGTGCCTGGATGCAGTTAATGCACAAAGCTAAACTTGACTATGGTTAAAATACCTGGTAAGTCAGTCCAGACACCTGAAATCTTAGGGTTTTTTTCCCCTTTAAACCTGGACTCTAAAGCTGGTCTGCATTGCTGGAAAAATCAATGATAATTCATATTAAATTTAACTGTGGGGTTTCCATAGAGATGATGTTTAACATGAAAATAGCTGAAACAATTTGTCACCGATTCTGAGACTATACTTTATGACATCTTTCTGAAGTAGGGCTGAAGTATGGAAATAAATCCTTTGTTTCAATAGGAAAACCCATGTGATGAAATATGGGAAAGTGACAAAATAGGTCTCTAATTTAGGATAATTAAAGGCAACTTCTCTACAAACTGGAATATGTGGCTTAGCTTGTTGCATCAAGGATGAGTTAAAAGGAATGTTTCAGTAGAAACGGGTTAGAGGTTCATAGGCGAGGAAAGAGAAAATGTTGGTCGATAGAGACGTTTGAATTTTGTGTTAGAATTGATTTTTGGGGGGTTCACTTCGCTGGCAGCAACTGCAGGAACACTCAGAATCACTTCAAGTGTTTCTAGAGGTGAAACAAAATTATCTCCCTGAACAGTCCACTGAGCAGCTGATGGGAACACAGAGATTTTTTGGGTTTCATCCTGGAAAAGGAGCCAAATCTGACAAATGTGGTGAAACTGGAAATTCAGTGATTATAATGTCATCACACAGGAAATTTAGTTTGGGTTATTTGTGCTGCATGGAAGGTTTTAGCAAGGTGGGGTTGGAATAGCAAGAGGAAGGAAATCCAGAGACTCAAAATCACAGAATAAAGTGTTTTAGTGGAAATCCAGAGATTTCAAACTACGGGGTGAAGTGTTTTAGTGGGGGAAGGAGCGAAGCTGCAGCGTGGTGGTGCCTCTGAAAGCAAAGAGCTGGCTTGTTGTCAGTGAAACCATCCCATGCCTAGAATTTGGGTGGAAAGTCTTCCCCCCCAGCCTGGATTCCTTGAACACCCAAGAGGTTTGGGAAGGGTTGGATCATCCTGGCAGCTCAGGGCACAGTGTGGGGTTGGGCAGCCTTGCCCTTGTGGTGCGAGTCACCGTGGTTTGGGAGGCTTTTAGAATCATGGAATGGTTTGGGTTGGAAGGGACCTTAAAGATCATCGTGTTCCAATCTTCCTCTAGACTTTGCTTTGTCAGCACGTGGTTTGGGAGAGTTCTGCTCTGTAAATAGTTTCTGGTGCATTTAAATAAGAGTAATTTCAACCTGTTCAGCTGACATTAAATAAAGAATGGAAAACCCCCTGATGATGGGAAACGGGACAGTCGACCACAAGTGCAGGTGGTCAGTCTGAGATTCTGGAGGTCAGGAACAGAAATGGGAAATAGAAATGGAGAAATTCTGAATTACTGAAACACTTCAGTGTAAATTTTATGTGGAATCCATCATTTATAAGCATCTGGAAAGCCTGGACGAGATGTAACAATGCAGGTTGCTGGAAGCACACCCCCGTTCAACCAGTTTCATAGAGGTGCAAATCTGGAGGGGGATGGGATTTTAGGATGTGATTTAGGCTGGATTTAGGATTGCTGCAGTAGGATGTGTCTCCAGTTGACTGGAGCACAGAGCTGTTTAATTTCCTTGCATTAAATACCATATGCTCTCTATTTGTGCCAAACACTGTACCAAACACTGGCTTGCTGCTGCCACTAATATTCCCTCTAGGAATAATGCCATGTCCCCTAAAACCCCCCTCTCTAGAGCTCTGCTCTGTTGCTGTAGGACTTACTGCTCACAGGCAGCTTTGGTGCAGGAGCAACATGACTGTTCTTCCTTTTGGGTGCAAAAGCACTTCCATAATTCAGGAATGTCAACAAAACTGCGTGGGTAGGTTGGCAATGTTCCTCTTTGCCACTGAACTATGGGGTTTTACGGCACTGCATTCCAAATGAAAAGCTTTTCTGGGAAAATGTATGTTCCTCCTTTTGAACTCCATGTCCTAATTCAATCTCATGTCCAGCTGTGCACAAATACCCCCAAAACTTAAAATTAAATGACTTTGGCTTCAGGAAATGCAGATAAGCAAGTGATTAGTGGGCTATGTGACTAATTAGGACTTTTGATTTTCATTACCAGTGGATGCCCGTGACTGGTGAACCTCCACATCCACAGGATGAATGCAGAGATAGCCAAGCTCCTCACAAAAAGGATGGGGCTGAAAAGAGGGGATGCACAAACATCCCTTCAGAGAAGCGAGGCAGTGGAGTTTGGGGCTGGAAATCCTGATCAGATTTTGGGAAGGAATTCTCGGCAGAGAGGGGCCCTGGCACAGGGTGCCCAGAGAAGCTGTGGCTGCCCCTGGATCCCTGGAAGTGTCCAAGGCCAGGTTGGAGCAGCCTGGGCTGGTGGAAGGTGTCCCTGCCCGTGGCAGGGATGGGACTGGATGAGCTTTAAGGTCTTTCCCAACCCAAACCATCCTGTGGTTTGACTGTATTTTGCCATCCTGTGAAGTGCTGTTATTTCCTACTTAAAATGATATAGTAAATTTTAAAGCAGCCTTTTGAGGTGAATTCTGCTTGGCACGTTTGGGGGTTCAGCTGTACTTTTTTCCCCTGGCTCTGACACGTGCTGCTCTCAGAGCCCAGGAAAGAACTTTCTGTGAGGAACCCGACAAAGATCATACCAATGTCTCATTATTTCTGCTTTTGAGTCCCCAGATAAGCACAGGGAACTTATTTGGGTACTAATGTGGAAGCTGTTAAGTGGCTGTGCATGACTTCCACTGAAAATCAGCGTTAATTAAAACATAATTACTTTAAATTGTGGTGGTACTTTAGAAACAATCTTAGAAACACGGAAGGGGAAAGCGGCTGAATTGATTTCAAATGAGATCCTGCTCGTCCAGGCAATTATGTGGATTTTAAATGGAATTCTCCTGAAACAGGGGGTGGGAAAGCAGAGGTCAGGTACTGCCTGAAGCAAATTAATGACCTTGGGAAGCTTTCCTGGGATCCAGGCTGACTAATTGCTGTGATTTGTCATTATTGGAGCAGAGATGGTCTACCAGGCAATGGGGCTTTTCACCAAGTTCTGCCATAAAGAAGCCGTAAATAACTAATCAATAAATGCAACAACCATTGCAGGACCGTGTTTGCAGGCACTGAAAAATTGGGAGAAGTTAATCCAGTCCTTGCAACACTAAAGTCATGAAGGAAGTGATTTCCTTCCTTATTAAAGGCTTTCAATTGAATTAATTACTATTAAGTTGGTGGTTTTCTATTTAATATATAAATACATCTATTTCATAGTTAAATAAAAGGTACAAAAGCTGTATTGGTATCCAAGGATAGCTAATAAAATGCAAAACAGGCCATAAAATAATATGTAAATTAGACTGTTGGGATTGTGTTTGTCTCGTCCCACAAAAATTGATTTAAAAGCAAAAATAAGAAGTTGAGACACTCGTGAGGGGAATTTTAAGGAACTCCTAATTTATTTTTTTTTATAGATTTTAAATTGATTTTGTGCCACTGGAAAAAGCAAGAGACAACCTGGAGGGGTGAGAACGTGGAGATGGGGACCCTTCTAAATGAGGTGCTCTGGACAGGGGAAATGATGGTCTTGAGGTGGATATTTAGGTGACAAAAGATGGAATATACCTTCCTAATCAGGGAGAGACTGGGAAATGAGGAGGGGGGGGAGGAAATTGTGAGGGTTTTGGGTCAAGTTTTGCACAAGATCCACCATTATCAGTGAGATGATTTCCTTTTAAAACCACGAACCCCAGAAGGGTTTGGGTTGGAAGGGACCTTAAAGATCATCCAGTTTCAACCCCCTGCTTTATTTCTTTTTTGTGATACAACTGATATTGTCATGTTTGGTTGCAGAGGTTGAGGTTGTTTTATGCAGTTTTTCACCAGAAACTTTGCTTTCTAAATCTAACAATTATTTCTAGTGATCCTTGATTATCCCTGGGGACAAGGAAAAATATTTGGGAAAAACCCAGCTGCGGAAAGTAGGGTTAAAGCTGCAAGGTTTGAGCTGTTGGGGTTGTAACTTGATTTCCCAGGCCAAGTTGGTGGGGTTTTTTTGCAAGGAAAACAAGGGCAGAGGAAACTTATTTTGGAGGTTTTCCTCAAAATCTTCAAGACTGCAGTGCAATCTGGAAGTGTTTTCAACAGAGCAACAAGACACAATCTCTGTGCCTGGAGATGGACAGGTTTCTTTATTTATTTCATATTTTATTTTCTTTGTTTGCAGCCCTACAATTCCCGCCATCCAGAGCTCTCTGAGATAATGGAAACCCTGGAGAGATGCAGTGGCAGAAATGGTAATTACTCCCATTCCAGGGCTGAGGTGTCCGTGTCAATCCCATCAAACTCAGGCACTGAGATCCACGGACTGGGAAAAGATGTCCTGGAGGAGGGAATTCTCTGTGGATGGAAGGATGAACCACAACACCCTGACAGGAGCACAACCTTCCACTGCTTCGCAGGGTCACAGGTTTTGGTGGAACTGGGGGGG
>JAYRBT010000010.1:2095607-2111578 GCA_036023395.1 Myiotriccus ornatus
GGGCTGGGGCAGCCACAGCTTCTCTGGGCACCCTGTGCCAGGGCCTGCCCACCCTCCCAGCCAGGAATTCCTTCCCAACATCCCATCTATGCCTGCCCTCTGGCAGTGGGAAAGGTCTAGGAAGGTGATACAGCTGACACTTGGATTTCATCCGAGGAATATTCTCAGGAGTGAAGATCCCAGGAGAAAGAATACTGGGATCAGCAGGGGGAAGGAGGAGCAGTTTGTGGAGCTCAGACCTGTATAATCCTCATCCTTTTGCTTCTGCCTTCGGTGATTACAGAGCTGAGGTCACTGGAGGAGCAGGAAGGAATAAAGAGGAAGGGGGGAAGGAGATGGTTCTGGTCATAAAAGTTGCAGGAGATGCACAACTTGTTTTACTGATGTAAAATTCCCTCAGTGACTTCAGTTCTTAGGAGAAATCTTGGAGATGTTTCAGAAAGGGATATTCTTCTAAATGAAATTATCTGTCTGGGAAGTTCTAAAAATACATTTCCTCTCTGGTGATTTCTTTAACTTTGATCTTTCTGGCTTTGCTAAATGATGTCTGAAGCTTCTGTTTTCTGCACCACCTCCATGGAAGGGTCTGTTTCTTAAAAACTTGGGATTCTGAGGGCAAGAAATATTTTCCTTGGTTTTCTCTTTTGCAGGAGAGGTTGTTCCTGCTGTTCTGCCACTTCAGGATCTGTTTCTCCGGGAACACAGACATGGAAAAAAAATATGCTGACACGGTTCTGCCAGGGAACCAGACTGTTGTTGCAAAGGTGTCAGTGCTGTGAGACCTCATTGGAAATCTGGGAAAATTTGTGTCCCCCCTGGCAAAGGCCTGTCCCAGGTGGTAGGAGGTGGCCTGAAGGTAGAGGGGGAAAATAGAGCACCCAAAAGATGTTCAGAGCATCTCCTGAGGGATTTCCTGCCTTTCTGCAGACATCATAATATTTTAGGATGTAGTTTAAGACATAGGACAACTCTGCTTTTCCCCTCCAGACAAACTGAGCTCCTTTTTCCCAAGGTAAGCTCTTGGAAGTTCCTTTCTTTGGATATTCTGTTCATAATAAATGCCCCTGTGTGTTAATAATGACACCACAGATGGATTAGCGATGCATAAAAGTTGTTCCTGGCCGTGCAGTGGCACTCACAGAAGCTCCTTGTCTTTTCAGGAGCCTCAGTTACCTTTCTGAAACCACTGGGACATCACAAGCATAATTCTGCCTTTCAAGAAATCTCTCTTCAAGCTTCCCACTGATGGAAATCCTGTGTTGCTGAAAGGTGGCAATTAATCCTTAAACAAAGATAGATTGCTTGTCATAGGTTCCTGCTGGCCCAGTCACACCAGAGCCGTTTCTGGCTGCTCAGATCTGACTTTCTTATGTTATTGTCTCCCCCCCCCCCATAAACATCTGACAGACATTTTCTTCCCAACAGGAATTTCTCTTTTGTTTTGCCATTATGGCAGCTCGAGGAGGTGTTTTTCATTTCATAACAACATCCCTGAGGGCAAAAGAGCTGATAGTGAGACTAAATTCCCTAAAGCAATTTCCTTTGATATCCAAACCCTCTCCTCCTTCTACTGGCGCAATCAGAAGTGGGAGATGGATAAAAGCTACTTGGTTATAAGTTCATCTCCTGTCAGTGCAGGAGTTGTTCTCTGCAGTTTATCTCTAGTGTTTTGACCAATCTGTTATTTCAAAGTTTATTGTCTCTGTCTGTTCAGAGATAGAAGTTTCTCCTCTTATTCAGCCTAAATTATCATCTTCCTTATTTCATCAGTTTTTTTTTCCTTCCTCCCATTTCTACTTTCTTGCAGCTTGAAATTACAGAACCTCACACCTTTAACACTGACAGGAAAGAAGTTTTTTGGTTTTTTTTTTTTCTGGGAAGGTAACAAATTGGGCAAGTCTCATGTAAAGTTTTATTTCTATACCTTAAGACAAAACTGGGTATGAAACATAAAAACTGCTGGAGAAAAAAAACGGGCTGGTGATCCTGGTGTCTCTGGAATCCCTCTAAGGCACCATCTCTGGCTGAGCAACGTGTAACAAATTAATTGGACAACTGTTGGCTTCTCCACGGGTTTTGAAGGGTTCTTTTTCGTGTTGTGTGTGATCAGCATGTGCTGCCCACTGCTGGCTTCAGCAAATCTAATGGTCCACTGTGAAAGCAAGAAGTGGAGGAGAGTTTTAGGCAGTTCTTTCTCCTTTCCCTGTCATTCCCAGCGTTGGCAGCTGCCAAACCCACACAGGAGGCAGGTTCTTGTCACGAGAGGGAATCAGCATCGCTGCCTCTGGAAGAAGGAGCTGTAGGACTTGCCCCCTGCCATGAGCCTTCAGCTGAGTCCCTTTTTGGAGCTGCATCCCAAGGTGCAGGTCCCTGGGAGGGAAAGGCAGGTGACAGAGCAGTGCTGGCACACTGAGAAGCCAAACTTTCTGCCCAGACAGCAGTGCTGTGGGAAAGTGGCTGCTTTGGGAGGTAGGAGGAGGTTAATCAGCACTGAGAGAGGGAGGAAGAAGAAATCAGAGCACAAAAAGAAAATCTTGGTCTGTCTCCCCCGGTCCTTTGGTGCAGAGTTGCTGGCTCTGCTTGGCCTGCCCCTTTTCCCCCCCAGTCTATTCATAGGGATGTATTTAACACTTCTGTTTGCTTTTAAAACCAAAAACACATCAAGGCTAAATATAAGCATCTCTCCAGCTCTTTGTTCTCTCTTACAAAGGCTGTAGGTCAGAGTCTTCACCACCTTGCACCTTGAGATCCTAATTACACATGTCAGATGAGGTGTGGACTGCTACTACCAACATCACAGGAGCCTTGGCTTTGATGTCTTACACCTTCCCTCCGCAGACTGAAATCACTGCCAGAGGTGCAAGACGTACTAATACCTCCCTGTTTGCCTCAGTGCAAAGCTTTCTGATTAAAATATTGGAGTGAAACAGTGCACTGGTGATACACTCCTCGATTTTTAATGTGCTGCTTTTATAAAGTTTTCTAAAGGCAAGTTGATTAATCATCGCTGTGCCAGTTCCCCCGTCCCGTGGTCGATGCACCCACGGCATGTGCTTGAAGCCAGTTTGTTCAGTAACAGTTGTGCTAAAGCTTTTTATTCTCATGGCAGAGAAAGCCTTGATACTTCAGGTAAGTTTTAAATATTTTCACCCATCAAAATAATGTATTTTCCGTAAATTGTCTGCAGTGATCTCTCCACACTCCCTGAAAGGAGCTTGTGGTGGTGGTGAGATGGGGGTCAGCCTCTTCTCCCGGGGAACTGGTGGCTGGACAAGGGGAAATGGCCTCAAGTTGTGCCAGGGGAAATTCAGGTTGGATATCAGGGAAAATTTTTTCACTGGAAGAGTGGTTGAACGTTGGAACAGGTGGAGTCACCATCCCTGGAAGTCTTCAGAGAACAAGCAGAAGTGGTAATTTGTGATGTGGTTTAGTGGGCAGGGTGGTGTTTGCTCAAAGCCTAGACTTGATGATCTCAGAGGTCTTTGCCAACCTTAATTTTATTGAATCCTATGATTATTTATTTTGATAACTGCCTGGTTGCAACCATCCTGCTGCACCCCCATGACACGGTGCGTAGCTGATGTTCAGCAGATTGAAATTCCCTCTCACTCTGCTTTGTCCTTCCCTGTGTTTCTTTCCCCTAATTTCAGTATTTAATGTGTAATCAGGATCCCATTTCTATGGAGACTCTTTCATCAACCTGTTTGTGGTGACTGAAGCTCAGCAAGCCCAGGAACCTAAAATCCCTCAACACCCTCCTGCCCCTCTGTGGAAATAATAAATAATAACAAGATACTTATATAGAAGTTATTTCTCCTTTGCACAGAACTTGCAGTATTACAGGATAGTAAAATATGCCACTGGATTGGGGGAAAAGGGACAAACCCCTTTGTGCCTTGACAAAACATCAGGATCATCCACGTGGGATCCATTTATTGGGCTCTGGGGATAAACCTCGGAATGTGTCTTATAAGGAAATGTGTCTTGTAGTAAAGAGGTTTCAAAAAGTTGTTCCAGAGCTGCCACGATTTCAGCTTTGAGCAAGGAATACTGTAAATATCAATTGCTGTTATAAAAAGCAGTAATTGTGATTTCCAGGAGTTTTACTTTCCTCTTTTATCCTGCTGTTTATATCCAACCAAGAGCTGTAGCAATATAAAAATACATGGATTCATTCAAGTGCTCACTAATACACTGTTTAATTCAAATTGTTCTTAAATAGCTTCCTAAATTCTATTTCATTTTGTTATTTTTGGATTTATGGCTGCTTTAGTTCGTAAAGCTGCTGGATTCCAAAGTCTGAATTACAGTCCCCCTATTTTTTTTTTTTTACTACAAGAAGTTGTACACAAGTATTCTTGATTACTTTCCTTTAGTTCCTCGTGAAATAATAAAGTAACAGCTTTTTATGCTCTATTTAAAATTTGAGTGCCAGCCAAGCTCTGTTTTAGCATCCATTTCAAGTGAGTTTTCTCATCATCTATTCCCACCACATCAGAAACCTCCCCTCACTCTCTTTGCTGAGAACTCCAGAGATTTCCAGCCTGGGAAATTACTGGTCCTGCTTCCCCCAAGAATGTAACCCTCAGGAAATTCATCCCTTGAGCTCCCATTCCCTGGTCTCCAGAAATGCAGAAGATTCCAGGAGCAGATGGTGTAATTTGGAAGGTCACCACTCGAGGAGGTTGGAAAACTTTAAGTAAATCTTGAACCTCATTGACTTTTGGGTCTGGTAAATTTACTTGATTGATCTTAAGCTCGTTTTCTCTCTGAGTGGTCCCCTGAGTTTTCAATAAAAGCACTAAAAGGACAAGATTTAGTGTTAAGTCCTAATAATTAAGATTCCTGTTGATATAAAAGGACCCTTGACCCTTTTGGGGGCTCCTCATGATGCCAATGTTTGCTCTTCTGGCAACATTCAACTGAAGCCGTGCCATGTAGTGTCTCCAGTTTGAGTCACATGAGGTAAAAATAAGGCTGAGTGACTCTGGAAGTCAAAATATGTCTGTGATGATTCAAGGGATGGGGAGAAAATTGCAGAACTCCAAATCACCCCGTTCAAAACTGCTACATGACTGGCAAAACACGTTCTCCCTCAGCCATCCTCTCTTATGATGAATTGCTGAGAAATTAAAAGCAAACAAATAAATTGAAAGCTAAAATGCACCTCCACACATCCTAATTTTTCTTTTTTGTTTGTTATATTCCCTAATCAGCAGTGGGCTGCTGTTGCAAATGAAAAAGTTGGATTATTGCTGTTAAAAGAATCTCTGCAGAGAAAACAGCGAGTTGTTCCGATCCAAGGAACGGTGCTTAGCTGGGGCTGTAAAATGAAAAGACAGTCAGCAGCAGGCAGAACATCATTGTGAGCTGGGTTATTATGCTCATATTTGAACATTATCAAGCATTGAGATGCAAGATGTGATTTCTAAACATCTCCATAAGCCTGTGCTCTTAAAAAGGGGTTCACTTTTAGGAGACGCTGCAACGTCCCCATCCCCACGACGACTCCCTCGATCTTCTTCATCTTTCCCTCCTACTCTCTTATTAGGGTTAAATATTATTAAGAGTTTTATTCATAACATCTCTTTTTTTTTTTTTTCCCTCCTGTGTCTTCTATATTAAAAATGGCCTAAGTTTTAATACTGTGGTTGGTATTTTGTAGGTTATTGTTCCGTATTGTGTAATATGTAGTCGGTGTATATTTTGTCTTGTTTCCAAAGTCTGTCTTTTAAGGAGCAGCTCAAAAAATTGTCATCTGGCTCTTGCAATGAAGCTGAATAGATATGAAAATACTCCCCCTGATGTCTCTAGCAGTACTTTCAGCAATCTTCCCTGATTCTCCAACTTTCAAGGTCAGTTCAGTCCTTATTTATTGAACCAAACTTTGTGGAGCCGCTCTGAACAGTGCAGCGACTCGGGATTTTGGTTGATTTTCTCTTTGTTCCAGAACAGTTTTGCCTGGGCTTTAAACCCACCTGAGGATAAGAAATCTATTCTGAGCCACGACAAGGACAGAATCTCCTCTGCTGGTGCTGCAGGGAGAGGGTTAAAATGCTCTCTGTGCAGTGGGTTTTGCTGTGACTCACAGTTCCCACCGACGCTCTGCCGTGGCAGGTTTGCAGTGCCTGGTACAACTCTTTCTCTTGCTTCCCTTGGTTTCATCCTTTCCCTTTTGTGTTCTGTGTTTGAAGGGAAGGTCACAGAGCCTCTCATCTGTGTGGGCTCCCAGCAGAGCAGGAGGGAGCCGAGTGAGAGCCCGGGCTGAGCCGTGCGGGGGGACGGAGGACGCGGACGGGGAAGTTCTAACAGGAACAAAGAAAGCTGGAAGGACCCAGAGGTTTAAGCCACAACCCTTTGGAAGCAAGAGGTCAGCCAAAGGTTTAAAATTGTATATAGTTTTCTCCTGGCTTTGATGGCAAGCTCTTTTAAAGCCCAGCTGGAAGAAAGGATTCAAAGCGATGGGAGGGTTTGCAGGAGCACTGATTTTTCTGCCTTATCATCAGTATTGCACACTTTGCAATACCTGAAGTCTTTTGCTTTGCAATACCTGAAGTCTTTTACTTTGCTCCTCAGAAGTCTGTGGAGAGAGGAGTAAATTATACCCTACAATGACAAATTGACTGTGTGAGCAAAGTGCACACACAGGAAATTAATTATAGCAACTTCACCTGGGAAGGTTCCTCCTTCCTTCCTCCGCACAAAGAGAGGCTGTGGAAATGTTGCCTCTTGGAGCTCCCAGCACTGTCAGTCCTCCCTCTGTGCAGCTCCACACTGTGCTTTGAACACAGGGCAGAGAACGTGGAGAGGCGACTCTTTGAGCTGGTACCTGAGACAACTCCACAGCACCCAGGGCTGAGGGGACCAGCAGCACCCGGAATCTTTATGAGTAACACAGTATCGGTGAAACACATCAAATATCTCCTCTTCTCATTTAAAAATTCAAATCATGGAATCATGGAGTGGTTTGGGTTGGAAGGGACCTTAAAGCCCACCCAGTGCCACCCCCTGCCACGGGCAGGGACACCTTCCACCAGCCCAGGCTGCTCCAACCTGGCCTTGGACACTTCCAGGGCTGGGGCAGCCACAGCTTCTTTGGGCACCCTGTGCCAGGGCCTGCCCACCCTCCCAGCCAGGAATTCCTTCCCAATATCCCATCTCACCCTCCCCTCTGTCATTTTGAAGCCATTGCCCCTTGTTCTGTCATGTAAAAACAAATAAAAAGATCTCTGGGCTCTTTGCACAGAAGCCTCTGCTTCGGCAATTTCCATTTCTTTACCTTCTCTCCTTTATTTTTTCTGGCAGCAGAGTTGCAAAAGGGTGATACTCTGACATTCTGTAAAGGACAGCAATCGGATTTTTTTTTTCTGGCCCAGAATTAATTTTGGTTTCCAACCTGACCCAGCAGACATACAAATCTTACTTAAACTTGTCAGATCCGAGATAAAATATTTCAGTTGACATGGACTGACATTTTTAACTGAAATGTTTGATTTGCAAAAATGTTCTCAATTCCAGCTTTTTTTTTTTTCTTTTTCCCCTCATGAACTGTGAAGGGAATAGTTTTAGACATGTCACTGCATATCTGAGTGACCAGTGATGATTCACTCGATTGCTTTACTAGAGCAACATGTGACACGACTAAATCGTGGGGCTTTAAATGCTTCCGGTTTGTAAATGCGAGGACAATATTAATTATTAAATTGAGGTCAATAAAGCAGAGCATCTGCATCGCAAAATTCGGAAGGCTGACAATTTTTTCCTGGAATCAGCTGGACAAACTCCAGCTCTTCAGAGAGAAAACCCAAACATGTGAAACTTTCACTCTCTGCCTATTTCTGACCACTCCTTAAATAAGAAAGAAATCCTTCTTTCATGGGAAGTAAATAAATACACAGGCAGCTCAGTGGACTTCAAAGGGATTAAGGGAAGGTTTGCACATAAAATACCTAAATTATAGTATTTTGAGCCTGAATTTCTTGATCTTTTTTAATCATCTGTGAAATAAATCTTGTTTGACATCGGTTGCTGTCATTTAGAAAGCAGATTGCACACCCTGAAATCCCTAGAAAAGTTATATTAATATACTGATTTAATAGTTTTACCCTTCATAAGATACTTTTTTATCACCCCATCCAAAACCTGAATTATTTTGCTGGTAAAACTTCCATACCCTGTATTGTTTTCCCATTGCTTTTGTGAGAACTGAATAATAATTTATATCTAAAAGCTTTTTGTTTTCCTTCTGAACTGTAACTACTGGGGGGTTGGGGGGGGGAAATATATATTTTGAAAGAGATGCAGTTTTATTTTTTTTGGCCTCTCTACAAAACTTCCTCTAAGATTTAAATCAGTTGCAGGGAGGAAAAATCCAAGGTATCCAAGCAGACCCGTGGTGTTCTCTACAACAAATTATTCCAAGGCAATAAAAGTGCTTATAATGAAAATGAGAAGTGAACCTTGGCCACACCACAGCCAAACTGGGGGTGGTGCTTGAATAAATCTGAGAGGTTGTATCTTAAATCAAGGAACCCACTGGAATACCGAACCGAGCGGGAAGGGTTTGCAAAGGTTTTCCATCCACGAGGTGGAACGTTGTTGGGTTTGGAGAGTTTTTGGATGGAAGTGTGAGGGAGGTTGGGATGGGAAGCCTTGGCTTTTCCTGGGCCCTGTGAGTGTGTAACAGGACATTTTGCTCTTGGAATGGGGTCAAACAACTCAAACAAGGCCCTGTTTTGCAAGGTTTTGGTGTTGAATTCTGCTAAAACCAGGCCGGCCCATCAACCCCAAATTAATATCCTGATAGTGAGGCAAAGATTTGGTAGATGAGCTGCTAAACTGACCTGGGGACTTGACCAAGCCAATCCTTTTATGCCCTAAAAGCCAAGGCCACTTCCACACCATCAGATTCTTCCACCTTAACCCTTCTTGGAGCGTGTGGAGTTTCTCCCTTGTGATGGGGACACTCCTCGAGGTCCAGAGAGAGAAATCTGCCCACAGGCTTTTGTTTGGTGAGTTGCATCAGCCTCTAATTAATGATTATTTCTTGTTGCCAGCTTTAATGTAATTGCTTTGATATAATTGCTTTGACATAATTGCTTTGATGTACTGCACTACCCTATTTTATATTATACTACCAGGGGTTTTGGCTTTTATACTCTGTGGTAAATAATTCTGATTAAGACCTTTTGTCTGATCGTTTGTCATGATAAATAATTCATTTGCATTAATATACCCAGCTTGCCATCTTTAACCCTGTGGGACAAAGTTGTACTTAAACTGTTGCCTAAATCTGAGGCTAAGACTGGAGCCAGGCTCCTGTCTGAGGAGGAGTTTAGGAAACAGGGGGGTCCTTTCTCTAATAAACTTCGTCTAAAGCTCCTCTCACCCACAACATTTTGTGCCCCTGGTTTGCAAACACTTCCACACAGAGTTAGAAAGTTCAATTGGCTGCTGTTAGAGAACTAATTTGCTGCTTTTTGATGCCTTGCTCAAACCGTTCCTGATAAATAAATTATTGGAGCCCTGAATTTACATATCATGTCTGATGAGGAGTTATGCATTCATTATTCACAAGTGTTTGATGAACAGCTTCTGAAAAAAGAAATAAACCCAAACACTAACCATGTATTTTTTAGGATGATTGACTCAGCTCTAGTGACAAAACTGTTTTTCCATGATTGAGTATCTAAGCATAAAAAAAAGGAGGCAGCTCAATCATAAAAGTGTTGAGCCCTGTTATGCATAAGAGCATTTGTTCAGACAACTAAAAATATCTATCCCAAGAATAAACCAGTTATTAATCACTAATGGGAATGGGAGCTGTGGTAACCATGGCTGTGGAGTTCATGACCTGTTTAACAGGCTCACACTGAGCAGTGGAGCTGGAATGTGAGGCTGATGAAAAAACGCAGCTGAACATGACAGAGAAACTGGAAATCGCCACAGAAAACTGGTTATAAACAACATAGAGGCCAAAAATGATTGTTTTGGAAGGCAAAGGAGTGTTTGGATGATACTCTCAGGAACAGGGTGTGACTCTTGGGCATGATCCTGGGCAGGGCTCAGGGATGGACTCCATGGTCCTGCTGGGTCCCTTCAAACTCAGCATAACCTGTGATTCTGTGATCCTGAGACAGCACCAGAAATCTTGAGGAAAACTTCATATTATGAATGTCTAAAATGCCCCAAACCATGTGAATAAGCAGCAGTGACCTGGTTATGTGAAAAGAAAAACCCACCTGGGCTGTTTTAATTGATTGTTCAGTCACCTGCAAATGATGCCCCTGGCTATGAAATGCAAATTTGCCTCGAAATATTCCCGTTCATCTGATGAGAAAAAGGTCTGTTGTACTTTGAATCTCAATAAGCTTGGCTTGAGTACCCTGTTCTCTGCACACCACAGGTTGTGTATTTATATTTATTTATATTTATATTTATATTTATATTTATATTTATATTTATATGTGACACAATCAGGTTGGAAAAGACCTCTGAGCTCGAGCCCAGCCCGTGCCCAAACACCGTCATGTCAACCAGACCATGGCACTGAGAGTCACGTGCAGTCTTTCCTTACATGAATTTATACAAATTATGTCTTTAAATGCAGATGTGTCATCTATTTTTTAATACAGGTGTAATAATGTGGACTTGCAGACAAATCTGAAAGGTAGAAAAGATCCAGCATGTCAATTTTTGCAGTTAGGTGAGAATCTCAGCCCAGGGCAAGCACTACAAATCTGCCCTTTGTAAAGGTATAGAACCCACTTAAGGAGATGAAAAATCACCTCAGCCTCACATCTTAAGTTATCTACATTATAGTGTTTATATTTCTTCTCATGAGAGACAACCTGATCTCTCTCTTATTCCACAATCTACTACCTCGTGGTCAAGAAGACCCATCCCTTTAAGCTGCACCCCCTTACACCTCCCTACATAATTTTTGTCCTACTTCAGCTCATTCATCAAGTATTTATATGTAGTTCAGGCCCCTATTTACTCATTACTCAGTGAAATTTTACATTCTTAGCTCATCCTCCCGTCCTTAAGCATTTTCCCTGAATGTTTGTTTTAGCTCAGAATGGGATTTGATTGCAAGTGAAGAAGAAAGATGATTTTTTTTTTTTTTCCAGATTTATGTCTCACTAAATACATTAAGACAACATCTGTACTCATTTATACCGTGTCAGTGTAGGCAGGAGTATTAAAAAAGGACAGGAATTGGTCTGTGGGGCTTGTGTTGCACTTTAGGCAGGAGTTGGTGATGTGAAGTGACATCCAGCTGAGAACCAGCACAGAGCAGTGAGCCAGAATTCCTGTGCCTTGCAAAGGCACATTCCCTTTGTCCTCTGCTTCCTGAAGAGGCAGAGGAGCAACTCTGGTGCAGAAATCAAGGAGTGACTGTTCATATGGGTCTCTGAGTACATGTGTGGACATACGGATGAACCAGCTGAAAATAGTATTAATCAGTGTTTTTACACCGTTGAATTAATATCTCTGAGCTCCTTTTCCTCAGTGAAGGAAATCCATGCACCCTGCACTGTTTTCTGACTTCACAGGTGCTCAGAAGGTTGTGCTGCTGTGACTCCTCCGAGCTGGCAGCTGGTTCTGTGCTCCAGCCCCTTCCCAAAGCTATTAGAGGAAATCTTTCCTATCGACTGGAGCAGCGTGGGAGCCGCCAGGGCCATCTGAGCAGCCCCATTTACTGATGGGAGTCGTGTTCCTGGGGGGGTGGGACCCTCCTGAAGTCGTCTGCTGAAGGAGCTGTGTACAGTTCTCAGCTCCAGTGGTCTTGGGGTGTGATCAGGAAAGTTAAACTGCGATTTATTTTGGAGCTCTTTATTCCTGGCTATGAGCAAGTGTTTGGGGGCAGTGGTGTGTGGGCCACCTGCCAGCGTTGGATGTGCTGCTGAACCCCCAGCCTGATGCTCTGGGGATGAAGGGAAGAAACTTCTGACAGTCATTTCTGATTTTAAATCAATTATTTTTATTTTTATTTTTTCCCAAGCACCAGGCAGTTTTAATATTTCCCCAATAACACTTTGCAGAAAGAGCTGGAAAGTGACTTATGGGGCATAAACCAGCTTAATTTTCCAGACAAAGGGAGCTACCACAGATGTTGCTTCTTTGCTGCTTCTGCCTTCCCAGGTACGTTTTCCCACATTCCTGAGCTCTGCCAGAGCCCTGGAGGTCCTGGAGCCTTTGCTGGCACCTTCCAAATGCTGCAGCAGCCCAAGATTTTTGGGTTTGTCCCGACTCCCAAAGTGCCAAAACCATCCTCAATCCAGCTCCCACCCAGCCATGCAAAGGCACCTTACACTCAAATATGATTATTTCCTTAAATAAACACCCAAGTGAACAAATGTTTGGCATTCACAAGCAAACAAAAACCCCCAAATAAAATAAATTTTCAATGACAGTTCTCATTAGAGCTCTAAAACTTTTGGCAGCTTTTCCAATCTTCTTTTTTTTTTTTTTTCCCCTCCTCCAGAAATAGCTCCGAAGTGTTGAGGTTTTTTCCCAGTGCCTGCCACAAGGTGGGGTTTCTGAAATGATGTGCCTAAACTTTGAAGTGTGTTTGATGGATGTTTGAAGTCTATTTGCTCACTCAGAGGAACGGGAGAGGACACGCTGTAGAATGAGGCACCGAGGTGTGTAAACCTCTGCTTTGCAGCCAGGACAGGGACTGCTACAAACTACAGCACAAAGAAATTTAGGGGCCTCGTTTATAATCAGATTCAGAAGCATAAAGTGCTCCCACGGTGTATAAAATCACTCCTTTCCAAGGTTTTTTTTTTTAATGTACACCACAGGTTTGGTTTTATTTGACATGGGACTGCATTTTAGGGCCTTGAGCACAACCTGATCTTTCCTTGTCACAGCTGAACCTGTTGGTGTTAAAGGCAGCTCAGGGAGAACTGATCTGGCAAGAGATTTAAATTATTTAAATTAGATTATTTAAATGCCATCACCTGAGTCCTCCCCCACACACACACCAAGCCCTGGGGGGACTTGCCTGGAGTTGATGGTTCCTGTTCGACTGTGGCTCCCCCAAGGACCTGCAGGAATCTACAGAACCAGGTGAGACCCGAGGGGGTTTCTGGGAGTGAAAATTTCTAATTGTATTTTTATTTTTTACTCTTCAGATAGTTATTTATCTCTTTTCCAACAGGCTGTGGGGAAAAACGTCTCCCTGGGGCTGTCTAAGTGCTCAGCACCAAACCCTTGGAGTGGGAAAGGCTGCACGTGGAGGGGATGCAGGGATGAGTGACCAGGGAAGGGAACGGAGCTGGGAAGGGGCTGGAGCAGCAGGAGCAGCTGAGGGAGCTGGGGGGGCTCAGCCTGGAGAAAAGGAGGCTCAGGAGGGACCTTCTGGGGGGAATGTTTAGATTGGATATTAGGGAAAAGTTCCTCACTAAAAGGGTGGTCAGGCATTGGAACAGGCTGTCCAGGGACATGGTGGAAGAGGTGAATTCTCAGTTTTTGAGCCTTTGGTCCCCTGTAAAACCCTGGCTGGAAATAAGTGGGGAAAAAAAAAATATAGCCCCTTCATTTTTGAACTGGGAAGGTCACATTTAAAAAAGCCACATTAAGCTTTTGAGGGTGAAATTTGTAAAATGGAAGGTAAATAAGAGAGCTGGGGAGTGCAAATCAGAGGGTGACAGGTTTGTGGTGTTGGAGGCCAGGAAGGCTCAGTGTGTTTGGGTTGGAGGAAGGGAATGGCATTAAAGCAACAGGCTGCAAATCCATAAAGGGGTTTCATGGGAAGCTGAGGGACTGATTGTTCTTCTTGGGCTTCAGTTTAAACAAAAGCATTATAGGGATAAATCATGGAATCCCAGAATGGTTTGAGTTGGGAGGGACCTTAAAGATCATCCAGTTCCAACCCCTTGCACTAGGTCATGAGACAACATAAAATGAGACCCTTTTTAGGGTCCCTTCCAACCCAAACTCTTCTGTGATTCTCAGTTGCCCACTTTCAGTAACAAGTTTAGATCAAGTTTTAAAGTGTTTTTTAGAAGCGCTGGTTGCAAGTGTTAAAATGTTTGGGGTTTGTGCATTTAAATGGATTTTTAATGTTCTGCCTCTGTAATTAAGAAGGGCAGGAAAACAGGAATTCTTCAGGGGAAAGCAAGAAGGTATCGTTTGATATTTTGAAAGTGCTCAGAAGTTTAGGAAGCTTAATAAAGCAATAAAGCAGGAAAAATGTATTCCCTCTGTCCCCTTTCTCTTACCTTTCTTAATTTTGGGAGCCTTGAAAGATTCCAGGGAAGGTGTATTGACAGTAAACAGGCTTTTCCTGGTTACCTTCAGTGCCTCCAAAGCAATCCATGGCCCCCTGGGATCTGCAAATCATGGACTGAGAGCAGCTCTCTGGGTGATAAAAGCTGCAGGATAACTCATTTAGAAGTTACTTTGCAGAAATGATGATTACTGAGTCTTGCAGCAATGTACACATGAATTGTCTCTTGACTTCGATGGAGTCAATTAAAGCTCCTTAATTAGTGCAGTTAGTAATCATCTGCTGAAATTACCGGCGTTCTTTTGGGCTATGATTTGTATTTTAATACCATTTTTAAAAATGACCCTGCCTAGACAAATTTGGTGGAACATTTTCTTTAGTTGCTTTGGCACTGCAGGACTAATTTAAAACATTTTAATGTCTGAGACTTCTCACAGCAACATAATTTCTTGGGTAGGTCTCTGTTTTTCTACCTACTTAAGCTTTTTGCTTCGATTCCTTGCAATCACACCTTCTGAACTCGGAGACTAATTCATCCATTTTCTTCGGGTTTTTTTAATTTTTTTTTTTTCATTTTCCCAATGAATTTATTAATCATGAACGACCTTCCAAAACTCTCATTTGATGCATCAGACTAAACTCTTAAATTGCTCTTTGATTTTGAAATAATCTGGTCTCTCTTTGAAGGAGTTACAGCCCAGGGACACCTGATAATTCTGCGTTAAATGTAAATAAAGGGAAAGAGGCAGTGGAATAAGCAGATCCTATAAGTGCCCATGGAAGAGCCATGTCAGAGGGACAACAGAACTGGCTGGGAGGGACCTGGAATCATTCCAGGAAACACAGTCATGCAACAAAGCTTTGGGGGATTGATTCCTCTTAACTTCTACAAGCACCAGAACCTGTTTTCACGCATAGCAGGGATCCTGCTCTTGCACTGGCTGAATGTTTCTGTCTAATGTGTCACCTGGAGCCTCCCAAATGGGCAATTTGTCTCCTGTTAGGAGCTGATTCCCCTCACACAAAGGGCTGGGACGGGACGTGGCTCACGTTCAGTTCCTGGGTTTGACTCTGCGATGACAAATCCCTTTAATTTTGACTTGCTCGTGTTTGTGGAACGAGTGGGACTCCAGAATATTGCAGGAATTATTTCCAAGCAAAGCATTTGTTTTGACAGTATTGAAAAAAGCAGGGGGAAAAAAAAGGGAGAGATATTATCCTGTGACAATATATCTTTTTGTACCTGAGAGGCATCGATTCACAGCAGAGGCATTTACAGCTCTAAAATTGTTTACAAGAACAGGAAACGTCTGCCAGGCTGATCTGGAGGATTTTCTCCTATAAAAATGACTCCATATTCATGCACCCATGAAAGGGTGGGCTGGGTGGAAGATGGCTTTGAACCACCTCACTTTGCAGGTGCCCTGTCAATGATTCCAGACCAGACTTACCTCCTGTAAAGATCAGAAAGTAAGAGGGAGTGAGATCACAACAAATGGTGCAGCCCAGGGACATGAAACCTCACTGGAGAGGAGGCAGAAGGTGCTCCAGAGGGCATAGAGTGATGGGACAAGGGGGAATGGCTTTAACTGAAAGAAAGGAGGTTTAGATGGGATGTTGGGAAGGAATTCCTGCCTGGAAGGGTGGGGAGCCCCTGGCACAGGTTGCCCAGAGAAGCTGTGGCTGCCCCAGCCCTGGAAGTGTCCAAGGCCAGGCTGGAGCAACCTGG
>JAYRBT010000010.1:2118720-2167272 GCA_036023395.1 Myiotriccus ornatus
ATTTCCTGTGGAGGAATGGCACAGTTACCAATGGATATATTTTATGTGATTGGATACTCTGGGATGGAAACTCTTCCCACTGCTTTGCTCCCCAGCTTTTGGTCTTGCCTTGCTGCAGAGCCACTCAAACCGGAGCCGTTCCCCACTGCTGATCTGGGGGATGTGGGAATGAGACCCTTGGGAGAGCAGGATCTGTAACCCCTTGATTAAAGCAACCTGGTGGATACTCAGGATTGAATTTTGAATTCGAAGAATGAACTATGCTTGGTCTGTAGTTTGTTCCTAGATCAGGACTATGTACCCAGAGCAGAATAGTCTCAACAGCACGTGCTAAAGAGGGTTCGCTGACTCAGGTCTCTGCCACTGTCAACATTTGTTGCCTGCTATGAACACGTCCTGTGATTATGGAACTATGGGACTCTTCTAGACAATTGTCATCCTTAATTCTCTATCTTCACTTTATCTGGCACTTTACATATTTTTTAGCTTTTTCTTCAGACGCCCGAATAGTTCAGACCATTGAATCTTCTCGCTCTGTAACTGCAGTGGTATTTCAGGGACCATAAATAACCTACATTTTAGAGTTTATGGTTTTTCCTCTTGGAAAACACGATTAAAACTGTGTTCTCACTGTTCTGAAGGCTTAATTTATTTGTCTTTCATAGGCAGATTACTTAAAATTTCTAATATTCAAATGCAAATAATCAAATCTAAGTCCTATTTGCTGTAGATCTTAAAAGAAAATCTTCATCCCTTAAATCTTTGCTTCCAACAGAGGAAAGTATCTTATGCAAAAAATAAAATAAAAAAGCCCCAAAACACAATCAGCATTTGCAGCTCATCTTTTGGATAAGACTATTACGAAGCTATTGGAAGCAAAAAGCCAGCCTGCAAAAATGCATATTGTGTTGTATTGCCTCAGGTGTGGCAGAATGAATTACAGGATTTGAGTCTTATTTATTTTCCACAACAGCTCAAGAACGTTAAAGAGCAAGTTGAAAACTCGTCACGTGTCTCTCTTTGCTGGCGGTTTCGTTGTCGAGGCGCTCGGGGGGGTTTCTGGGCTGGGTGGTTTTTTTTTCCCCCCTCTTAAACTTTGTGAAAAGCAGAATATGAAAGTAGGTCACTGCAGCAGAGTGAGGGCCTTGGACAGCAGAGCACAGCCCTGCAGCCCCCAGGGATGGAGCTGTGGTGTCATCCCAAGCTTTTGGAGCCCTCTCTGCACGAGCAGTTCCTTCCAGAACTCCGGAGAAAGGTCGTCCCCCACCCCCAGGACCTGCTGCCCGAGGCACGTGCTGCTGTTTGGCCACTTCTGCTCCCACTTTGGCCATCAGCCTCACCCAGAGCCAGGGGGGACAGGGAAGGACAAGCTGGTCTTCTGCAGAATCAGGTCACTGGTATCACTCCAGGCTCGTAGATTGTTGAAACACGGTCCTTCTGCTCTGTGAAATGTTCTCCTCCGCCTTAGGCAGCAGGTGGAACTGCATGGTCTCGAAGTTTCCTTCCAACTGAAGTAATTCTGTGATTCTATGATATGATTTTGTTAAATTCTTTTCAAAATCATCAGGTTTAAATGGTCTGGAGTCTGACAAAGGGATCTCCAGTTGTAGGGACAAATGCTAAAGCTTGTGGGTTTAGACTCCTGAATTTTTCTTGTAGAATCCCAGAATAGTTTGGGTTGGAAGGGACCTTATCCAGTTCCACCCCCTGCCGTGGGCAGGGACACCTTCCATAGCCCAGGTTGCTCCAAGCCCCATCCAACCTGGCTTTGAACCTCTCTTGCACTCAAACTGGGACAGCCCTGTTTTATGCATGAGCAGCCAGATCACCTTGGACTGTGGAAGGAAGAGTCTTCTCAACCTGGATAAAAATCCCACACTTACTCAAGTGCTGGCTCAGCTCTCCCACGAGCCTGACGAGTTCCTGGTGTGTGGGCACTGAGCTGCCTGGCTGCAGAGACAGCCCTGGCTTAAAGGGTGTCTCCAGCGATGAAATCCTGACGGATGGAACTCATGGAGGAATGTGTTGACCTGACCAAAGGTTGCCTGAACGCCCCATGGCCCGAGCCAAGCACAGGCACTGCAGTCGCCCATCATCCACGAGGCCCTGTCAGCTGAGGAGAGCTGGTGATTGATGGTCCTCACTGTGGTGCTCCAGTGGAGTGGAAGGTGGGAATCAGCTCCTGCACACCTTGTTCCCATCCCAAGGGACAGCATCCAGTCTCTGAAAGCATCACCTTCCCCTTCCATGGCCGCCTCATCCGTAATCTCTCCCAGACCCTGCAGCTGATCCCTCTATTGATTTGTGCTCAGGAACACCCCCAGCTGCTCCATCACCAGTGAAATCAGAGGAGTTCAGTTTTCAAGACATTTACCCCGTTTGGAGGCAAAGCTTATTTATGTTCTGGTGAGCAGTCGAACAGTTCTGCTCATTTCTACATGAGGGCTTCGTGCAGACGAGTGGAAACGGAGCTGGAATCCATCCAGCTACCCCGAGCTCCAGCCCTGCCACAAGAATCCCTCTGTCCGTGCAGCTGCCTGGTTTTCCTCCATGTTTTCCCTCTCTTCTGCTCTATTTTCCCTGTTTAAAGGGGAAAAGAAGTCCGTCTGTCTTTCTGACCCTCCACTGCTCCTGGACAAATCCCGATGGACCTTGTTTGGAAGGAAAGCCAAACTTTCTGATTCCCTTTCCACTTGTTTTCCTTCTTTCCCCTTCTCCTATTTTCTCCACCCTGCTCCAGATCCAAGTGTTGTTTTGTCCACGGCTCTTTGCAGAGAGGAAGCCGAGGTGAGACAAAGCCGTGGGTGCAAAGTTTGGGGGGGAATCAGGTGGCAAATGGGATTTTCCACTGGGGTGACCTTCCTGCATCCCATGCCCTGCAGTCCTGCTCAGTTTGGTGCTTAGTTCTTCAGGAAAGACAGAAATTACCAAAAAACAAAGGCAGATCAACAGGAGAAAACAATCAAGGCACCTCTGTCAGGGTAGAAATCATTCCTGGCATAGGGAGAAGGACAAGGTATGGAAATGTCAAGAACAGGGGGAGAGTTCACACCTCCAGATATTTATTTACCTTTAAATAATGCCAAGTTTTTTAGTAAAAATAATATTTTGTTTAATTGTGAGTTTCTCAGGGCACTTGCAAAAAAAATCTGTAATATTTCATTGCATAACTGATGTGTCTAAATCTATGTCAGATAATGTCTCACTTTTCTATTTATTTGAATGATGAAAAATGGATTTTTTTTTTTATGCCTAAGATAATTTAATGACTCTTTCTTTTATGTTTTCTTAACAGGGATGACATTTAGACAAGGAGAAAAAAAAAAGAGCAGCCATCAATAAATGGCTTTATTGGTTAAATTTTAATGTTATTTTTAAGCAAATAATGAATTACTTTGACTAATAACTGTAGAGCCAGACATGATTCATTCCATAATTAGGGTGACAGTCCCCATCAATCCTGTAGTTTTAGTTCATCTGATTAGAAAATCTTGTCTCCTTTTCCCATATAACATCTTTCCAAGCTGCACCCCGTGAAATACGACGTGTTTCTGAGGACTCTCCCAGCAAAGCTTTGGCAATTCCGGATCTTCAGCCAAGGTGGGTCAACATCCAGCCCTGAGATTCGGCTTGGGACACCGCATGGGTGACAGTCAGAGCACATTTGGTTGTATTATTTGTATCTCCCTGACAGAGTTTCCATGGGGAAACTGCAGAAAGCCTACACAGGGTCATTTTTAGATCAATACATTCACATGCACTGAGATGTTGTTACTTCTGCGGATAAAAATCTATCATCTACCTTCGCTCTTACTCCCACCAGTGAGGGAAGTTATTGGAACCTTCTTGAAGTTTCCCCCAGTAGCTGGAAACATATTTATCACATTGACGTGTCAGAGAATAAGCATTTATTTATCAATAAAAGTCAGGGAGTACAAACTTTTCGGCATGTGCTAAGAGTGTCTAACACATCAGCTGGGCAGTGGTGTTGGCACACAGCCACATTTCACTGCTCCCTCTGCAAGAAGAAACACTCCTCTTATAGCAACTGGCTCCCAGTCCTAGCTGGGTTTTGATCCTGTGGTTTTGCTTCTTGAGAGATTTGGAGCTCTTTGTGAAAGCAGTAATTGGCCTGGGAATATACCTGGCACGATTCCCCGGGAAGGAGCAGGCATTAGACTGCCTGAGGTCTTTCATTAGCTGGGAAAACTACTGGAATGTGCTGCTGCCACTGCCCTGTCCTTCCAGGAGAGCTGAGATCCTGCTGCAGGACCTGGGAGGACAGGACACACCATTCCCATTCCCCCTCCCTGCCTGCACTGGAGCTGTTCGGCAGCTGTTGCAAACATTAATTTACGAGAGCATGGAGTGACAGGACAAGGGGGAAAGGGTTTCAAAGTGACAGAGAGGAGGTTGAAATGAGACATTCGGAAGAAATTATTCCCTGGGAAGGTGGGGAGGCCCTGGCACAGGTTGCCCAGAGAAGCTGTGGCTGCCCCAGCCCTGGAAGTGTCCAAGGCCAGGTTGGACAGGGCTTGGAGCAACCTGGGCTGGTGGGAGGTGATTGTTTGATGGCCTGAGAAACCTGGGATGTCCTTTTGGAGCAGAGGAGAGTCCAGGTGTCATTTGGGTCTGTGGGGGTGTTCGTTGCTGTCAGGACCAGGGAAGCTGAGCTGATCCATCTCAATGAAGGGATGTGATGGTGGCCAGGGAGGTCTCCTGTCCTGCAGAATTCCCAGCTCTTTGTCAGGAAAAACATTCAGCTGGGTTTGGAGCTCATTTATTTTAGTATTGGAGGTTTGTGTGGGTTTTTTTTTTTTGGTTGGGTTGTTGTTATTTTTTTTCAGACTGGCTCTTTTATCTCCAAAAAAACCCCCCAGAATCTCGTCTCATGAATTTGTAGAAAGATGCTTCAAGAATTTAATGCCACAGGGTCATATTCTGGCTATTAATATTAATGCCTTAATCCTGGTTTTGGAGGCCCTTTCTAGAATAAAACACTTTCTGAAGAGTTGTTAATAATACAGGAGCAGTAAAACACATCCCACTGGACTTATGTGCACCCAAAAGTATCAGAAGTTCTTATCTGAAGGAGGATTTCTGAGGAGCTTCAAAGATGCTGAAAGAAATCCTGTACAGGTAATCTTTAAATTTATTGTTGGGTGCGTGGAATCGATACCTAAGGAGCTGAAAAGCTTTATCTGTGCAATCATTTTCCAAGTGAAGAGGGGTTTGGATTGAAGTCAGTGGGAGAGTAAAAATAGAATTGTTATGTAAAATTGTTTTGGAAAGAAAAGGAAGCGTTTTTCCGTCTGAGACATCCCGGTTTGTTCCGTTCACTGTGATTCTCTTTCCTCTGGAAAAAAAAAAAATCTGATTATATTCCTTATGTTTTCATTCATTGAAAGTAATTTTAGGATATTAATTTCCCTCATTAGGTTGCATAACTCAGTCTTAATTTACTGAAGTGATTTTAGGAGGGAGAGGCAGACTCAGCTTTAGATATGAAGGTATTTCAGTAAGAAAGCCTGGAAGTTTATTATTTGTGTCCGTTTGGAGAATTTTAAGGTGTCTGATTTGAAGGATCCTCTATGAAATCCCTAATAAACCTCTCTGCCCTGGAACACTTCAGTGTTTTAAGGCTCTAACTCAGACAAAAAGTCCTTATTCAGGAAAAAGAATATATATTAGATATATTTTATTTATATATATATAAAAATATAAAATATATATTATATACATTATATATATATATTTATATATAAAATATATATATTCATATATGTATTTTATATATATAAAATATAATTTGTCCTGAAGTGCCTCCGAGACCCTGAAACTAAAGGAACTAAATAAGAAAAAACCACACAATTAATCCAAAAGGTCTTTTTTTTTTTTTTTTTTTTTTTTTTGTTATTTCGTATTTTTCAGAAGGAAATAAGAGAAATTGGACAACACTTTGATGTTGAAGTTTGGGAGTGGATTTGTATTTGTGGCAGTTTGCTGAATAAAATCATCTGTGTTAAGTTATAATGTAATTAATTGTTTGTGGGAAGTATAGATATTTCTAGGGGTGGTTCTGGCAGTAAAACTGAAGTAGTAAATGAAAATAAAAGTAGTAATTGATAATTTATTCAAGCCAGTAATACCAAACCTATCCCAGTTTTACTCCCAGCCCTCTCTACCTGAACTCCTGATCTGTGTTAAATGATCCAACCCATCAAAACAGAGGCAGAGAATATATGAAATAAAACTTAACAGTTTAAAATCTTATACAACAGTTGAGGTGGTTTCTGCAATTAGAACCCCCAGAAAATCAATGCTCATATTTTATATATCCTTCAAAAATAATCCAAGCATAAAATAAATGCAGTTTGATAGAAAATGCTCCCAAATTAGGGTCATCTCCCAGGGTTTTGCTGATCTGGGATCTGATCTAGAAGCTAATGCACTGGTGCAATGATGCTGATGGGGAGAAATTTGGATTTTCCTGCTCCTGGATATGAGTAAATCCCCCAGTTAACTCCTTTCTGCTGGGGTGACTCCAGGCAGCTTCACAAGAGCAGGATTGGGGTTTTTTTGGAGAGAACAGGCAGTTCTCTAGAGGTATCCCACTGTCATGAGGACCACGGGGAAAAAAAGCCATTTCCTCCCTAAAATCCCACCAAAGAGCCAGGTTTTACGTGGCAGAATAACAAAAGAAACCCCCATAAAACCAGATATTCTCCCCACTAGACGGATTTGGGAACGACAGGCTAAAAGTCAACACAGCAGTTGATTAATGATCCTAAATTCCAGTAAATAAAGACAGAGCTTCAAGAAAAAGCAGCTTTTGCTGAATATGCTTTTCAGCAGAAGAAATGAAGCCACAAGTTGAGAGCGGGACATTAAATATATATAAATGATGGGAGCTGGGAATAGAAAAAAGTGAAAGACAAGTTGGTGTGTTACATAAAACATGAACAAATGGTTAGCAACATTTTCAGTTGAAAAGAGGAATTTTGTTGAGCATGTCCAGGTCATTTATGTCTGTCCCTCTGCATTTGAAAAGCTGCAGCACATGTAGTAGCTGAATTTATGCATTTATTATGCAGTAAATATATTATATATATTATATAAATGTACACATTCACTTGTCTACGGACAAACACACACAAACCCCAAGCTATCAGAGAGGGAAAAGACATAAAAACTGATTTTTTTGGGCTTTATAAAATCCCACTTTAGCTGGATCGTGTTTTTAACCAGAGGTTTTATCAGTGATAGTTTGGAGGAGTCTGTTGCTGCCTCATTCTTACTCTTCAACCTGGGCTGAAGAACTCAGTTAAAACCATTGTCTTGCTTCTCTGCAGCTTTAAGGAAAGCACACACATCTTTTCTAATCTATTGCCTTGATTTTGGCTGCTTCATAAATAAAGAAAAGATTGCCTTTAACATTTGAGCAGTTGTTTAAGCAGCAAAAGAGATAAAAGAAAGTTAAAGGACATGCAAAGATTGAATTAAAGCCTTTCCCAGCGTTTTGATGACAAAGTTTGGCCATTTTGAGGAATAAATCAATCTGCAGTCGCTGTGGACAAATAGCTGAGACTGAAACTGAAACTGTTCCTTTGGGAAATGTGCTGAAAGATAAAAGGAGTCATATTTCTTTTGTGTGGAGGAACACAGGGAGGATATTTGGGACCAGGAGATACTGAAACCTCTGTTAGAAAAACGAGAAGATAATGTTTATTATCGTTCTAAAATTTGCCAATTAGTACTCTTAGATATATTTCACATCATTTAGGATTTCTAGTTCTAAAATTTCTCAATTAATACTGTAGATGGATTTCACATCATTTCAAGTGAAACCCGTGTTTCCACTACAAAAATTCAGTTATTTAGAAGCTGAACACAGGTTTTATATGTATTGTTGTTTTGTAGTTTAATCTTAAAGAACAGTGAGTAGAGTCCCATGGTTTGACTTGATGATCTTGGAGGTCTTTTTCCGATATTGATGGTTCTGTGAAGTAAGTGGCACCATGAGAGGCTGAAGAACATCTCGAGGTGCCACTGGAACCAGTGACAGAAACACAGAAGGGCAGTGTAAAGGGATCCTTGTTAAATTTCCAAATAACTGAATTTTTGCAAATGTTTCACTTTCTATTCTAAATAATGTGAGATATGTTTAAAGTATTAATTGGGAAATTTTAGAACTGTAATGCCCATCACCTTCTCCCTTCTCGTTTTCCTTGTTTTTCTCTCATGTTTTCTCATTTCCTTTTCATTCCCCAAGAATCCCTAAACAATCTCAGGTGTTCCTCATCCTTCTCAGAGTCATTTACCGTCCTTATCAGGATTTGGTCACAAAAATGAAGAGTTTAATCCCCCTAATCATCCATCGAATGGCAAACCATTCCATCTTCTCAACCTTTGGAGCGTTCTGCAGTTGGATTGTGTTGTGCCCTTCTGCAGCCTCAGCAGCCTGGCACGAGGGGTGAGGTGACCAGTGGATGGAAATCCAGCATTCTGGTGGGTTGAGGTGGTTACTCAGGCTGGGTTTGTTCTGCCCACGTGCTAAACTGGGCACGGAGATTTATTTTGTGTTGCTTTATCATCATGAACAACCTTGAAAAAGGCCAAACTCAGGAAAGGCACAACTCAGTTGGTGTGGGTTTGACTGTAAGGAGAGAAAGGACCAAAAAAAGTGAGGGAGACTTTTTTATTTTTTCCTCTCTGCTTTCTATTTCAGCTGTGTGTGAGCTGCTAATTGAAACCATCTCCTGGGCTCCAGCTGGTGGAGTTGCAGATGGGAGGAGGCTCCTTCAGCGTGGTGGTGAAGGTAATGTCTGTTCGAATTTGTAAAGCTTTAACCTGCCTCAGCCAGCAGATGAATTCTTTCATAGCTTATGATCCATGGGAACACTTAGAGTGAATTTCCACACGCTGGAACTCTCTCCCAGCATATCAGAAGACTGAGTGGAGCCCTGATTAAAGGTATGTGGGAAGCCCTGGGCACTCCCCCCCTCCTCCAGCCTGGGAGCTGCTTGGCTGCCACAGCAAAGGGGTGAGAGGCTCTTGCATTTTATCGAGAGAGGAGGGATCCACTTTGCTTCTTTTCTGGGGATATATCCTTGTAATCCTTTGAGAATAATTGATAGGAATCTGATTGCTATATACTTACATTTCCACTTGCACACTTCCAAGATACAGACCAAAGGCTCCTTAAATAATGGTGACTGGAAACAATTAATTAGCTTTATATATGTGTGTATGTATATTTTTACATCTGTGATACATAGGCTGACTGCTTCTCTCTGATATCACAGAATCTCAGAATGGTTTGGGTTGGAAGGGACCTTAAAGCTCATCCCATTGTACCCCCTTCAGTGGGCAGGGACACCTTCTACTATCCCAGGTTGCTCCAAGTCTCCCCCAACCTCTCCTAGAACAATTCCAGGGGTGTGGCATCCACAGATTCTCTGGGCAACCCGAGTTATACGGGATAAGAACTAATCCAGCCCTGAAGTGGAGAGAGTTTTCAGGGTAAATTGTGGCACTCAGAGTGAGGGACCAGTAGCTACTGTGAAACCAATTCCCCCTGCATCTCTATCTGAGCACTAACAGCACAAAACATCAAAGTTATACCCAAAAAAACTGTCTGGCTACCACTTCTAAAAACACACTGAACCATTCTGACTTCAGTTCCACAGACATTTCCCTCCTGATGTGTACGTGGAGTGTATTAGTGACTGGCTGGGAGTGAAGCTCTGACTATTTATACGTAGCCTAAAGCCCAGTAGTCACATCCAGGGAAATCATCTGCTTCACTGGGCCTTGATTGTGGTTGCCTACGTAACTGGGAGAGATGGTAAAATACTTAAGTGCTTCTAGAGGGCTTTGTGTCACAGCTATTTTATAATAAATTTGTCTTCAGAGCTCTTGCAGGCCAGGCTTGAGTCCCTTTTTAGAGCACAGCCCTAATTTCAGCAGAGATGAGGAAATATTCCTGATGTGTGGCCCTCCAAGAGGAGATCTGTTTCTGGGTTAATTGGATAAACAATGACATCTTGAAATATTAGAGGTTTTGAGCTTTCCAAAAACATTCTGGGTGTATTTTTGCTTCCTCCTGACTCAACCACAGCTCGACCTAAAAAGTGCTTAACTTGCTGTGTTGTGATGTCATTTCTTTGGGTTTATTTAATTTGGAGTGCTCTGGATGTCTGATTCCAGCATGGCCTGTCCATGCTCAAGGAGAGGGGTATTATTTTCTCCTCCCACACGCATTTCAGTTTAATTAAAGATAAATAAAAAAAAAATCATATATTTCTGGCATGAAAACCATCAGTCCTCAAAATCAGTGAAATTTCTACTCATGCTCCACGTAAGACCTCGAGTCTTACTTGGGGCTGCAGTGGTACAAAATGACAGAGCTGCCATTTATTCTGGGTGATTTGAGGAGTAATCCAGTCAGCATATTTTCCCAAACACCCTCCAAAAGAAGGTGATTTCAGAAACGGAGCTCCCTCTTAGCGGAGCCTCCTTCAGTGCACGATTCCTCTTGGGTGGAGCCTGGTGGGTGTCTCCGAAATGTTCCCGCTCCAAGATGTTGGCAGCGTTTCTATCAGGTGGTTTTAACGCCTGGCAGAGGAGTGTGACGCTTATTTTTGGGTTCTGTCCTTTTCTCCCCCTCCCTCCAGCTCCCCCAGTGTCGGTGTTTCCTTAGAAACTCTGGTGTCAGCCGGCATCGGGAAAATACGGAATGACACCGAGCTGCCGTTTGAGGGAGGTGATTGTTGTGCAAGCAACGTGTTTTCTGTGGCTGGCAGAAGTCTTGGGTTCCATCCTCTTCCCAAAAACAATAATTTCATCAAGATTTCGGAGGGGGAGGAGCCCTTTTCCTGCTTCCCTTCGCGTTCCTTGGTGGAAAGGAGTAGAACTGCGAGGAAGAGCTCATTGCTATGCAGGGATATAGCCTTTTCAAGTCAGGCTGTGCTCCTGGTGCTGGATGGATTTGTTGTCAGGAGAGCTGCATGCTGGGCTTGCATAACTCTTTAGAGGTGTTTATGTACAAGCTCTCCCAGGGGTGATGTTTTATCAAACCTTATTACAAAAGCTCTCCTCTCTGCAAGCCATCAAATTCTTCTTATTGAGCCATTAAAATTCAGTGTTGTGTCTGGTCAAGGATAAGCAGAGGCTGTTTTTCATATTCATGGGAGTAAAGATGGAACACCTGGAAGTTTCCAGAAGATTTGGTATAAGCTGGAGCTGTCCTGTGCTGTGGTCTTTCCCAACCTGAATGATTCCATGATTCTATAATCCATAGCTTGTTTCTTCGCTGTGCTGGAGGTGAGGGAAGGAAAGGAGGAGAGGAGGTTCCTGGCAGAGAACTTTCCAGCAGAGACAGAGCAGGTGAATTGTGGTGTGGCAGCTGAAGCCTCAGCACTGAAAACCTCTCTCCTCACACCTACGAGCCCCAAACACCTCTGGGGCAGTCAGAGTGGAGCAAATCCTGGATGAATTCCCAGTGAACTGTCCCAGTCCCCTGAGCTGCCCCGTGCTCTCAGATGGGCTCTGGGGGGGGGGTGGGTTTGGCTCCAAACTTTGAGGTGTAAAAGTAGATTTGGTTTTGTCTGAAAATCTGCAAACTGCTCCCATCTTTGTCTTTGAGGATTCTGATGATGAGCCGAGGGTAAATCCTCGGGAATGGCAGCAGTGTTTGGTTTATTTACAGGCTGACACTTAATCAACTAATAACCAATATAGACTATGACAGAAAGGACACTGAGATATTTGATAAACAGGCTTGTATTCAAATATCTAATATTTTTTCATTGAATTCACATTTAAAGGTAACTGTTAAGTGTAAAACATCCAAGTATAATTTGCCTTGAAAGCTTGAGCCTGTTGCTCTGGAGGGTTTCTTTTGGGATGTGCCCACAGAAGGTGGGACAAGTGTTGGAGCTCCCACCTAGCGGGGTTTAAACACCTACTAGCGGGGGTTAAGCAGCTAATATGTGGTGTACAGGTGTGATTTGCAGTGTGAGAACAGCCTGAGTGCTCGGGGAGGGTTTGCACATGGCAGGAGTTTCTGTTCTGGTGGTGCTTGGCTGCCCTGAGCCCGTGGCTTCCCAAGCATCACTCGGGGTGACGGGGCGGGACGGAGCTGCCAGTGCTGCCCACGCAGATTTATGGGGGCACTAAAGTGTGTGGGATTGCCTCCAAACAGCCCCAGAGTGTGTGAGGACACAACAGGTGACCTGTGACTGCAGGGAGGGAGCGCCTATCCATTTACATTTGCTGGGAAGTCTTGGAGCACTGGGCTGTGAACACTTTATCCAGTGCTGCCTGGCAGCATCTGGGAAGGATGTTCTGCAACGTCTCACAGCATTCCCAGGCACCCTTTAGAGGAGGGAGATGCTTTCTGGGGCCCAGTCAGTGTGGACTTGTTTTTGTGAGCTTTCATTCCTTTTCACGTTGGTCCCTTTGCCTTTTTGGATTTCAGCCATGCAATTTTCTCCCCACTGACACTTGGCTACTTCCCCAGCAATTAGTATGGACACCCTGCCTTGTCCTTGTTGCCACAGAACTCGTGTGGAACCTCAGTTACAGTCCCTTGAGCACTGCACTGTAAAAGCACCTCCTCAGCCAGACTGAAACAACTCAGGCTTCTCCTGATTTTTTTATTTTATTTTATTTTATTTTTTCCCAAGTGTTGCCAAAAATGAGCTGTTGCATCCAAATCAACCCCCATAACTCCTGCTCTGCCATCTGATCTGTCCTCACAGAAATTATTATCAAATGGGAGTGATTAGTCTGTTTTGATACAGGTCTTGCCTATTCTTGTGCTGCTGGTGTGCTGTGACTGTAACTTAGGATTTTAAATACACATTAGGAACTTCCTTCCTCTATTTTTCTGCTGCTTATACTTAATTTTTAAGAGGCTTGTATCTGCACCTGTGAGGTATTTTCTCTCTTTCTGGAGATATATGTGCCCTTGACAGTCTATATGTTATATTTTTAAGCATTTGTGTATTATAGTAGTTCATAAAGGGTTGGATTAATAAGACGTGTTTCATATTCAAAGTATAAATGAATTCCATCAAGATGATACTCGAGAGAATAAAATCTCACTGGAAATCCTAGTCCTGAATAAACCTGGAAATTCAAATGCTCTGCAGGTGGGAGATGCTGCAGGATCTGGACAGTGCTCAGGGGGAAAAAAGCACTTTTTCAGGGCTGCAAACGTGAACAGTGTGAGAAACAGGGAAATGAAAATCAGGGAAACTGAGTCATGAGACATGGAATAAAAAAGGGATGAATTAAGTGTTTGCAGCACCTTTCTACTCTTTTGCTTGAGCAAGAATTTCTTTATTCATGTAAATAAGCCAATATTAATTGTCTGGAAGTGTGAGTTAGGATTTAATGTGCCCTCATGTGACATAATGACATAGCCCTGTCCATAAAGACTTAAAAATATCATCGCTAACAGAAGTAATTTCTCATTTAATACCTAAATTTACATATAGAAGTGCTACTACATTTAAAAGCCAGATCTCCAAATCACAGAATCCCTTAATGATTTGGGTTGGAAAGGACCTTAAAGACCATCCAGTTCCAACCTCCTGCCATGGGCAGGGACACTTCCCACTAGATAAATAAATATATATATAAATCTATATAATAATTGCATAAGTGCTGAAAGAAAAAAAAAAAGACCCTGCCTTTGAAACAGAGGGATTTGCATGCTGGAGCAGGCTGGGAATGCCCTGATTTTTACCTCTCTTTCTGAAAGTTCTTCCTTAAGAAGGTGCAAGAAACTCATCACACACAACTGGGCAATGATTTCCTCAACAGGGAATGATTTTTTTCCTTATTCCATCAGTTTGCAGCCGAGCTGTGACCTGAAGCACAAGGTTTTTGGTATCTTTGATACAATTATTTTTGTCTCAGGTAATGCAAAAATCTCTGAGCTTCCAAAAAGCTGGGAAAACAGATCCACCTTGCCACGTGCCCACAGCTCAGAGAGGAAAGGAAAGCACCTTCCTTTCTCTTTGAGTTCTTCCCCTACAGGAAATTCAGATCAGAAAGAATCAGGGGAAAAAAAAATACGTGAGGGAAGGTCACTGTGCTGAGCTGCTTTGAAACTCAGATGAGAGAACAACGATAATCCCATTATAGAGAGGCTTTCATTCAATCCTACAAAATGGAGCCTCAGCCCCAGACCACACAGAGACCTCCCTGCCCACATGGAACGTTTGTGCTGGGGGGGGAAGATGCTGGAGGAGAAGATTCTGGAGGCACCTTGAGCTGCCTCGCTGGGGAAAAGGGGCAAAGGGCCGTGGTGGTGATGGTGGGGACACAGCGTGGACACGGTGATGCTGAGGAGGAACATTCCACTCCAGTGTGATACAAAGCCTTACCTGAAGTAAATCACAGCTTTGGCAGACTCGAGTTTTGGGGTTTTTCGTGGCTGATTTGGACAGTGATGCTGTGCCAGCCCCACTGGGAGTGGGAAGGGGAACTTGGTGCCTTCTCCTGCTCGTCGAACACCGCGAGGCCAAGTGAGAGATTTTTATTTTCCCTTTGGATTGTTGAATTCTTCCCTCTCTTCAGTTACAGAGCTCAATTATTTTAGGAGCCGTGGCTTCAGTGCCTGCAGCACAAAATCTATGCCCCTGTTACAAGGTCAAATCTGATGTCCTCTGTTTATGTTTATTTTACAGCTGAGCAATAAGGGTCAGTTTGGTCCGTGGCAAAGGTCATTTTGCTGTGATTAGACATTGACAGAATAAGATCCAAAGGGTGATTAAGTTATCACTTGGAAAACGTCTCTTTCTATAGCGCAAACATTTTGAATTCATTCTTTCCTTTTTAGACTTGAATTAAAACCCACCAAGTGCAGCAATCTTTGCTTCCCTCGTCTGACGTGGCTTTGCCAGCCTGTAAATTCTCTTTCAAATTAGGAGACCGAGTTTCCTTATCAACCCTTAGCCAGTTGCAATTACTGTCACTCTTTTCAGCGCAGTTAATGGGTTTGTGCCAACCAAACTGAAACTTTTGTCATAAATTGTGATTTCACCGAGTGCCCCGAAGTCTCTGCTATTGTTTTAAACAGAAGGGCTGTTCGAGACGTGGCAGGCAGAGCTAAACTTTATTCTTTGCCTTCACACATTGCACTGGACAACTCAACAAAAGCTGAGGGGCGTGAAGGATTAGTTTTTCCTTCTTTTTTTTTTTTGTTTGTGAGGGATTATATTATTTTTCGTTCTGAGAATAACAATTTAAAGTGGAATAAACAGAAGGCAACGGGCACAAAAAAACAAAAAAAATGTGGGCTGCAAGTGTAGGGTCTGTTGGGAATCCACGTGATGCCACATAAAATGCTTTTGAGAGTGTTAACTAGTCACATATATCCAGTACAAAATATAAAGGTTTCATAATTAGAAAATATATAGAGAGCTAAGGAGAAAATACATCCAGATTCCAGAGCAGTTAGGCTTCCCTTGCCTTGTTTTCTCACTAATATTTGTGGGAAAAGGTCATACATGGGGAAAAAAATGCTGTAGAGAGGTGAGTGTAGGGATGCTCTGAGAAGAAAGATGGTTTCAGCTCCTCCCTGATGGAAGTATCTGGTTCCACTAAGGACACTTCACATCTCTTCCTAGTGCTGTTTGCCAGTAAATATCTAGTTAACCATTTTGGGGGCTTTTGAGATCATAGGAAAGGGATGTGGGTTGCTCAGCTGTGTAACCCTGTTTGGGATGGTGACTCTTTGCCAGGAGAGCTGACAACTGCATGGGAATTAGAGCCCATTTTATAGAAAGTAAGTGTTCTGCAAGGTGCTTTTTTAAAAAAGCAGTGTTTAAGAAGAGCACCCTTGCTGTGGGACAGCTCCTCTTCCTCCTCACTGCTCTTCTGTGTTCAGCTGGGGGAGGGAAAGTCGGCAGAGGGCATTTCATGTTCAACATATATTTATATATAATACTGGGGGATGGCACATGTTTTTCCCCGGGTTTTTCCAACCTTTTTGCGCCAGCAGAGCTGAAGCAGCAACTTCCCCTCTCGTGCCCAGTCCCAGCACTCACAGCAGGGCGAAGGAACGGCCCCGACACCATCTGCCCTTCCCGTCCTGCCTCTGGCAGTGGCCAGGAGCAGATGTCCAGGGCCACAGGGTAAGAACTGGGCAAACACTGCGGGATAATTCCTCTGGATATCCCCTCCCAGCTCCCAGTAATCTGCTGTTTAAGGGCTTACTGGCCAGGAAGTGGCAGCTCCATCGCTGCCTCTAATAGCCCTCAGTGGACCTTCCTGCTGCAAATCCCGCCTCGTTATCCCCTTGCACAATGGGGTTAATGATTTGGACAAGCAGCCCTAAGGCAGGATTTTTTTTTTCCTTTTTAATGCTGGGTTATGCCCCCTCTGAAACATTCTTTTAACGTGATTTATACTGATTGAACAAAAACTGAGGCAGTGCTGCAGTCAGACCTACTAACTCCTCGTTACTGGTGTCTCTCTAAATAGGTGTTGTGCTATCAGTGTGGTATAAAGGGCAATAGTTTTTATGAAGAAAGATGGTCCAAATTCCTAAAAAGACGTTGTTCTGGGGTTTTAAGTCACATTCATGCTTCCAGCAGGGAAATTAATTTGGTTGTCACTGACAGAGCCTTTGCTCCCTGTGGATGAATCTACAGAGCTGTTTCTTCAGGGGATAATTAAAACATACAGTGCTGAGAGTGAGGGAGAAGGGTATGGACACAGGGTAATAATAACAGTGCCCAAAATGGTCCTTTCATTACTTCCTTCTCCTCTGATCTCTTTCCTGGCTTGTCTCTTTATTTGTGTTTGTTTTCCATCAGCAGGATGCAGTCTCTTCATTACTATATTTCCCCAAGTAACTCCCTAGAAATAACCCACATTTGATCCTACAGAAAATGTTTTCATGGGAACCAAAATCCTACTGAGTAAAGAGCCTTAGATCCAACATATATATTTATTAAAACCCAAACCAAATACACTAAAAAAAACCCCAACCTCCCCCAAACAAACCCAACCCTCAGGAAAAAGAACTTTCTGCGGATACTCTATTTCTCCTTCTCTTCTTTTACACTTGGTTGCTTCCAGATGCAAAGTAAACTGCAACACTGCTTCAATAATATCTGTTTCCAAAATTTGGCAGGGTAGTTCTAGATTTGTAGCAAGAAAATGTCATTTAATCTTTCCAAGTTAAGAGAGGGGACACTGTGGAGGGAGGGACTGAAGGATCTCAGCCAGGTGGAGCTGCAGGCAAGTCCCTCTCAGAGCCTGGGTATGTCAGGATAGAAATATTAGGAAAAATAGTAGGATATTAGGAAAAATTTGTTCCACATGAAGATTGTCAGTCATTGGGACAGGACATTTCAGTGGTGGAGGGATTTAAAGTGCTGTAGATGTGGAAGTTGGGGAAAGGGGTCAGTGGTGGCCTTGGAGGTGCTGGGGAATGGTTGGACTTGATGACCTTGGAGGGTTTTTCCATCCTTGACCGTTCTGGGGTCTCCAAATTGCTTTGAGACCCATGAAAACTACTCCACCATCCAAGTTCTGCTGGTGTGTGACGAGCCTTTGGTTCTGTGATTCCAAGATATTCTTGGAAGTCTGAGAGGGATTGGTGGCCACAGGACACTGGAGCCCTCAGCCAAGCCTTGCAGAAGAGTTTTGATCTTGCTCTGCCACTGCAACTCTTTAAAAGCCCTATTCTGCTGGCTTTTTAAACCCTGATTTTAAGCCAGGCCTCGGGTGAACAATTAGTAGAGGAAAAAAGAAATCTCTCCAACTGGAAGCACAAGATTTGTCCCCCTGGGGGTTCCTCTTTACCCACCTCACTTAAAACCTGCATGAATTCCATTCCTGAGCTGTCTGTGGCCCCAAGGACCACTTTCTGTGCAACTCTTCATCTCCCATCCCAGCCAAATTCATTCCCGGGGTTTGTTGCACACAAACATCAACCACTTGGTTGTTCAGGTTGCTCTTCAGTGCCGGTGGTTCCTCAGGGGGGTTCTCCATGAAATGGTCTGGTGGTTGTGGGCACTTAATTTTAATTATTTTCCTATTGTTTGCATTTATAGGTAGAAATGCTTGGGTTTGTATCAGGTTTTCTTGGGGTTTTATTGCCAAAATATAATGTCAGTGGCTACCTAAAATGAGACTGATTGAGGTTAGTAAAGCTTGGCTTGCCGTCGACTGCCTTTTAATGGGAATATTCAACATGCAGATGGGCTGGGAGAGAGGTTACCTAAGGTCAAGTGAGAATTTAAATGTAGAGTCATAGATTTTTGAGGCCAGATGGCACCACTATGATCATCTTGTCTGATCTCCTGCGTAACACAGGCCGTGGAACTGCACCCATTAATTCCCGTGTCAAGCACAACGTTACAGGAACGTGTTTCTTGCAGATGTTTCACTTCTCCTCCGTCAGGGCAACCTCTGAACTGACCTCACGTGGATATTAGTGCTGTTAATAACCCAGATCACTCTAATATCAAAGAGAAATACTTTCAGGGTGTTCTCTGGGAGCTTGGCTTGGTTGCAACTCTTTTTTTTCCCCTTAATTATTTTTTGTGAGATCAGTAGAGCTGTACAGTTGTTTTTAGCAGTATTTAGTAAAAAACTCCAGAGGGAGGATCTGACAACCTTGCCCTGTGATGTATTGGCGTGTCAGAACAGCATATGGTGAAAGGAGGAGAAAGACAAGAGGGAAAGCCAAACCAGAGCTTTTTAGAAACATCCTGATAAATGGGTTGGTGACTAAATAAAGGTTTCTCGCTACCAAAAGCGCAGCAACAACAGCAAAGACAAATTTGGCCTGAAAATAAATCCCTTTCTTGCAGAAAATCATCATCTTTCACTTGTTCACTTTAGGAGATTGTTGTTTTTTCCAGCAGGATTTCTCACTTTCACGGAGAAACAATGAATGTGGGAAACTTTTCCAAAAAAAGCAAAGCCATTTTTGACGTGGCCTCTCCAAATCCTGGCGTTGCTGTGTCAGCCAGGCAGTCCAAATGTTTCCCAGAGCACTGTGAGCCCAGTCCCTGCTCTTTGTTCACCCAGAAAGGCATTTGTTCTTTGGAATAGTCTTATTTGGTCTGACAGGAGCTCAGCACGTGAGTAAAACATTATGAGACGTGAAAAATGATCGCAGGATCAGATGCTGTGCTTGTAGCTGGTTTTAAGCAGGAATAAATCAAACAATCAAAGTGCAAGTGTTGTTAATGTTCATTTTGCAGCACTAGCTGCAGTGAGTTCAGTGGATCTGGCTCAGAGCTGGGAGTTGCAGCATTTCAAGTGTTCCTGCTCGAGATCGGGGTGTTTCAGCGGGAGGTACTGAAATGAGGGGGGCAAGCGGGGACAGCGATGGGGCAGGGAGTAGAGGGAGAAATATAAGCAGGAAAATGGATGGTACAGAGCTTAAAAAGCCTTCTGGGGGCTCAGTTTTCAATGCCTGTCCTCATTTCTCCTCCCAGCAGTGAGGGCTCATGACTGTGTGGTAAAAGGAGGTGTGGAAGGAGGGGCTGTAGCCCAGCCCTCTGTGGGGCAGCTTCAGGTTAAGGGGGTATAAACCAGATCCTGTTGGAATCATGCATCCTATCCCAGTGTCTTCCATATGGAATCAGAGAATCCTTAATGTGGGAAAAGACCTCCAAGGTCATCAAATCAAACTTGTTCCCAGTCCCCACCTTGTCCCCCAGCCCAGAGCACCGAGTGCCACGTCCAGTTGTTCCTTGAACATGTCCAACCACGGGGACTCCACCACCTCCCTGGACAGCCCATTCCAGCTTTTAACAACCCTTTCCATGAAGAAGTTCCTCCTGATGTGTATATGGATATGTGTACAGCTGCTGATTGCAGGCTGCCTTCATTTTCACGTGGCTTTTGAGGAGCAACCACTAAAAGCAATAACTAACAACCGACTAGAACCCCACCAAGCAAATCCTCAACCATACAACGTATGGAATATTTAGTCTGGGACAGCTTGGGAAGGGATAGTCTCCTGGGGGAGATCTTCAGAGACAAACAGCAAACCTTTCCTGACTGTGAGCAGAAATACCTCGGTATCCCTCGCTTTCTTCCTGGTCAAAACGACTTTAATTCGCAATCCACCGAATAACCTGCACGGTCCATAAGCAGTCTGTGAGCAGAAAGTACATTCCATGGGAAGCAGGAAGAAAATCTTGGGGTGTTAGCGCACAGTATTTACAGCTCCTGACAGGATGCCTTTTAGAAATGAAGGTTTCAACATGGCTTAGCACACGCACGCTGTAATTTGTCTGTCATTTCTCTCAAAGTTCATTGGCATTGTCAGGTCATGTTTGACTCAGTAGGGAAATATGGATTTCATCCCTGGTGATTTCGAAGAGCATTCTGATAGCCTTGAGGTTTCCTGTGAAACCCACAGCCTTCCATCTCCTCCCCACCCCCTCCTGAATTACAGCACCTCTTCGTGGGACTTCGTCACGCAAACGACCCAAATGTGGATTGTGAAGGATTCCTTCAAACTGCGATTGTTGTCTTAAAGGATTAAATGTCTGGAACCCCTGGAAGCTCCCTGAAGGTGTGTCTGTTGACAGAGCCAAAAAGTC
This sequence comes from Myiotriccus ornatus, assembly GCA_036023395.1. Taxonomy (NCBI): domain Eukaryota; kingdom Metazoa; phylum Chordata; class Aves; order Passeriformes; family Tyrannidae; genus Myiotriccus; species Myiotriccus ornatus. The sequence goes on from JAYRBT010000010.1 coordinate 2,139,312, forward strand.
ACCTGTTTCCTTGATACAAGACATTCTGAGTACAACAGAGAACTCTACTTCTGCACGGGGGAGAAGTATGACGGGATAATTTTGGCTCTCTTCTTCCCCTTTTGAATTTTTATGGAAGAGCAGCAAACTGTGTTTGCAGGACTGCACCTGGTGGCCTCATTCCATACCCACTGACAGAAAATCTCAGCCTCGTGTCAAGTTGCCCAGGCCAACGATGGACCCACCTTTACTCAGCTGCTGTTCCAAACTTCCAGTATCTGGAGAACATTTAGTTTCCTGTGCTCAGCCATTTAGTGAAACACGTTTACAGACTCCATTAACAGCAATCAAAGCTGACAGATTAAAAGGAATTTCATTAATTTAGGAGGTGCTCCAAGCTAAAATAGAGCTCGGTGCTGATCCTCCGACATTCCAACCCGAGTTAAGCAAAGTCTGTGTGGGTTTGGGTGAGTAAATATTCCATTGCCATGTCAAAATAAGGGTGTTTATATCAAAACATTCTCTATCATTTGGTTTTCACTCTTCTACCATTTTGTGGGGTTTCAACTCTAATTTCATGGGCATATTCACAAGAAGTTCAGAATAGTATCATTTTACCTGATAAGTGAAAAGGCAATTTTTGTCAGCGAAGCTTAGTGTTAATAAGGGAACATGTGTCTCTTTGTGGTGCAAATAACATAATTGCAGTAAAATGCTGCTTTTAAGAACCTTGCCTTCAGCTGCAGTCTGTGTGGCACACATCAGAATTGGATACATATTCTGTTCCTGGAAAAAAAAGGGAGAAAACTTGTGTTCTGTTGGTTACAACTTGAAGACAACTTTTAATCATCAGCAGTCTTACAAACTGCAGCTCGGTTATCAAGCGGGAGGAGGGGAAGAACGAGATGACCTTTTCTGCTGACTGCCCCAAATTGACTTTGCTAAACTCCAGGAGTAGATGATCATTGCGTGTTTCTGTCTCATTGTTCTGCCCAGACAGAGCTGGCTGTGGAATATGGGATGTGCCAGAGTGGATTACTGTTAAACTTCAATCTCCAGCGCTGGTTTCCTCTGGAACACGGAGTGCTCTTTAGTAGCAGTGCCTCGTGTACCCAGTGCTGCTCTGATGAGGTTGGAGAGGACCCCACACTGACAGGCTGTCAGAGCATCACTGGAGGGTCTGTGAGGATGTGACAGGCCTGAGGACAGGCAGGACCCACGTGGAACCACTGCAGGGCAGAACCAGACGCCACAGGTAGGACGGTGTGACCGGGTCTTTCCTCCTGGGCTCCTGCAACACCTCAGCAAGGCATTGCAGGGCTTATCTGGGGGGATGTTTGTTCTTCACGTCTCCATCATTCTACACTTCCAAAATTCAGGGGTGGAAAGTCATCTAAGCGACTCATAATAATAGCAACAGTTCTGTAGCTGTCTCGTTAATGCCTCCATAATTAGCATTTGTTCTTAAAGATGGAATAACTCCCTGTAATCCAGACATAAGTATTCCATTTTAAATAGGCACCCGAATTCCAGTGGTGAGCAGGGTAAACTTTAATTACATTTCTGAAGTGCATTTCCCTCATAATCCCGTACTTTTTATTAGACACAAAGTAACATTTCTGCTCGTTTTTGGATCTATTTTCTTCTTTGCTTTTGTCTGTTTAAATACAAAAAAATGTGAAGAAGTATAGGCAAGCCTGTTGACTTAGCCAAATTAAACATGTACAGAGTAATTCATACACAGGCTTTAATTTTTTCCCTACTTCTTGGTTAAGATAAAATAATTTCCCGAATCAAAATCTTAAGCTTCCTAGTGCTATGATCTATTAATGAAAACAAATGCTGGTGTCACATGAAAATTATTATTTGACATATTGCAAAGCTTAATCTCTGTTGTTATTTCAAGCTCATGTGGTTGAGCTTCAGTTATTCAAGGAAAAATACATATAATTTAATTTGATGTAGGTCTCCATTGATGGAATCCACAGACTCTGCTTTCCCACCAGGATTAACCTGCTGGTCTCATTTTTCCAGGGAGGAAACCTAAACATGTGGCTGAGTAAACGCAGAAATGGGGCCTGGCAGTTCAGTTCTGAAGGTGCACCACGGTGAGTAGAAACATCTTGTTAAACTTTGGCTCGAGGTCCCTCCCAGCCCAAACCTCTCCATGATTCTGTGGTTCACTGAGCTAAAAGTTTAGATAGTCTAAAATGACAAATAAAGGGTTCAGGTTTCAAGCAGAAATTTCTGTCATTTCTGAAAATAAACTCGACAGCTTTAACAAGTTGTATTTTTGGTGTTTCCAGTTGACAGATCCTTTTTCTCTCTATCTATTTATTGAATATTATCTTTCTACTCTGCTTGTCATGACAATACCTGAAGTTCTGTAATACAGAGGCTTCGGTGACATTACTGGCTTCAAAAAGTTCCTCTCTCCTTCACTTTACATTGGACTCAACTCCCAAGATAAGTTCATGGTTATATTACACAGATCTGATCCAATTTGTTTCAAGATATTGGTTGGAAGAAAGTATGTCCTGCTCTCTACCTTGAGGAATTACCTAAAGGTGTTAAAAGTCCAAGCCTAAGTATTTTTCAGAATTAGGCTGATGGGCTTTGATGCCTTTCTGAAGGAATAACACGAGAAATGTGCCCAGAAAAACAAGATGTGATAAGCCAGGAGGTCCAATTTTCCTGATAATTTTTCTTAATTATCTTCTGGGGGCTTTTCACTCTGGGCTACTTGGTTATATTGGTAGTAAAAATAATCCCCCTGTCATAGCTTGGAAATACCCGACAGCCAAGTAAGTCTTTTGCATCTATTTCTCCTCATCTCCACAGACCCTGCAAGCTGCCTGCAAGGTGTAATTAATTTATATTTTGTACCCCAAGGAGGAAAAGTTGACTGTTCATCAGCCTGTATGTTCTAACACTTCAGTGAATTATGAGCAGGGATGTTATCAGTGTTTATTTGAATCCCCCATGATAAACAAACCCGTGTTATTTGCCCTTCATTTCCTTCTTGAACGTAATAAATCAAATTCAGGAGCTAATTGTATTACATCCACTTATTATTAGGATAATTCAGACTTGTAGAGGGCCTGATCTTGGTGCTCCTGGAGGTGGATTTCACCTGAATTAATAAAATAAGAACATAATGCCCAGGAACTGGCTGTGGGCTGAAAGCAAATCTCAAATTTGAGTCCCAGCTTTAAAGTGCTTCATGATGTAGAATTTCTGCACAGGGCAAGGGAAGCTGCACAGTTCTTAGGCCAGCTCATAAATACATGTCAGAGAACATCCCAGAATATGCTGGCTTGGAAAGGGACCCAAAAGGGTGAAAGAGTCCAAGTCTTCGCCCTGCACAGGACCATTTGTGGATGGCTTGGGAGCCTGAATTTCAGCTCCTTGTCTGAGAGTGGTCAGTGGCAGAGCAAAAACCCAACAACCAGGAGCTCCTGTTCTAATTATCTGCATTATTTTAGCAATTTCAGGTGAGTTTGTAAGGAATTTTAATTTTACAGGTATTGAAAGGATGGCTTCTTCCAAAATAGTGAATATTAGTACAGTTTTCATCTGGAGATTTTTATTCATTTTATTCCCTTCTAATTTTGCATTCTCTTTTCTCTTCCAGTTCTAAACTGAGCTGTCAAAAAGCCAGGTTTGAGTGTCTAGGGAGTGTGCAGAGAGAAAAGGAAAAAAGTCACATTTCTCTGTTCTTTTATGTCCTTAATTTACCAGGAGAACTCAGTCTGACCCAGGACTCCAACAGGGAGAAAATACACCTAGAGAAGAGCTCATGGAAAGAAAGAAAACAGCACATAGCAATTAAATATGATATTCTGATGGATTAACACATGGATAAAGTGAATTAGCCTGAAATGATATATATTATCCTTTGCATTCAATCAGGAATATTAATTAAGTGCTGGTGATGACCATGATGATGCAACACCCTGTACCTCACCATGCCTGGGCAAATTTATGGGCCAGTTTTTTAAATCTAGGGAACATATTCCCACCCCCAGCACAGGGAGATAAGGCAGCTCCATGTTCTTCTGTAAGAACTATCTGGAAATGTTTTTTTTTTTTTAATTTATTTCTGATTCCTGACCTTCTTGCCCTTCCCCAGTCAATGGTAGAGCCTTCCTGTCCCTGAATCTTGGGAAAATTCCCTTTAAAGAGGTCGTCTGAAGTCACTGGCATAACTCTGATGTTTACTTTTCACCATGAAATATGGTATTTGTTTACTTTCTCCTCTCAATACCAGGCAGAAGTTGTTTTTGTTTGTAATTAATAATGCTTGGCATGTTTTGCTGCACATTTTACTGTCTGTATTTATAGAACTTAATTAAATTCAACATCACATTAGGAATACATATATATTAAATCCCCGAGTCATGGTTCTTCTTCTCTTGTTTAATTCCTCCTCACATGCATTTACTAAAAGAAACCTTTCCAAAATTCCCATCTGTTCTGTATGTAAATCCAGTTAATTATACACTGATTGACAAGGCTATAAAAGGACATTTTTGGGAGATGATAGGTTTAGAGGCTGCACTAAAAATTACCATGTGTAGGCTTTCTGCAGTTTCCCCATGGAAACTCTGTGTAGGAGTCAGGGAGATACAAATAATACAACCAAATGTGCTCTGACTGTCACCCATGTGGTGTCCCAAAGGCTTTGGGGTTGTTTGCATGTATTTACCCATCCTGGAGGAAATGTGGCTGTTGGGAGGGATCAGGAACTCAACAATAGTGATGTGGCTCTAGCAGGAGCAGAGGTCAGTCTTGGACACCTGAATTAGCAGGTTGGAATTCTTCAGGGCTCTGCTGTTGGCTTGAATGAAAGCTGGAGGAACCCCAGAGAGCTGTGGATGGGCACACAGACCCTTCTGGGATGGCAGAATCACGGGATCACTGAGGTTGGAGAAGAGCTCTGAGACCATGGAGTGCACCCTGTGCCCCATCCCCACCTTGTCCCCAGCCCAGAGCACTGAGTGCCACGGCCAGCCCTTCCCTGGACACTCCAAACCTCCCTGGGGCTTGATTTGTTATCTACAGAGACCACTTTCACTCTAGGCCGGGAAGAGAACTTGCATTTTATAGATACATTTATTATGAGCAGGGGTATTAATGAGAGGATCGGGGAGAAACATTATCAGAAACACTACCAGGAAAATTTTGACCAGAAATGGCAGGAAATCGAACACAGAAAAAGGTCAAACAGAAATCAGACAATTTCTTCATTGTGTTCTCAACGAGGGTAATTAGGCATTGGAACAGATTAATAATGGATGTGGTTCATGCAGCATCAATGAGGATCTTTAAAATAAGACTGAATCTCCTCCTAAAATGCCTGATCTAATTTCAGCAGGAGTCATTGGGTTTGGTGAGGGGACCACAAAATAAAATCCCGACCCATGGTGCAGAAGAAACATTCCCAATATTTCTGAGGGCCCTGAAATGTCTGACTGTGGAAAAACCCACCAGGAGAAAATTCCTTTGTTCCCCCGAGGCAAAAGGTTGGTATAATCAGGTTCAGATATTAACACATCATCTAGGGAAGCTGCAATCATGTCTGTGCTGAAATAATACCCCAAAATATTCATTTTTGGCTGCTTGGTTTGAGTTTCTGGGAGGGCAGGAAGGGTTAAACCTCCTCAGCAACATGTTCTGAGTATCAGGGGCATCACTTGAGTTGAAGTCTTGCACAGAGTGCCCAGATCTGGCTGTGAGGAGGACCCAGGTAGGATGTTTCTTACCCACAACACGGTTCAGTATTCACGGAGCGACATTCCCAAGCCACTGCCCTCATTAAAGTTTGAAGGTACACCTGGTTTATGAGTCTCCCAATGCTTGTATTCCCATAAATCTCTTTTGCTAATGTTCTGGTCTAGTCCTTAGAATAATACTGGTGTTCTGGGCTTCTTTTTATTTTATTTTTTTTAATTTGTTCTTTTTTGGGGGAGAGATTATACATGAAAGGATTCACCTGTATTTTATATGATCTGATTTTTTTTTATATACATAAGAGAAATACTCTATACTTTATATTATTTTTAGTTGAACACAGTGTTCATATGATACTTACTGATCCCATCAACAAGGGGTTCCTGGCCATGGTTCCCAGATGATTGTAGGGAGTTTTAGGTCATTTTAAGGGGTGGTTTTTTGAGGATTTGTATTTGACAGGGTGGGGGAAGAAGAGGGAAGGAAGGAACAGAGTTGAATTGCTTCTCAGGTGCTTGACCACAGAACTATGTCACTGCCACCCCCACAGAACCATGTCACGGCCATCCTGTCCCCCCTTTTCCTTCAGGGAAATCTGCAGGAATCCAGGAGCACCATTTAGCCCTTATGGGAAAAGCTAAATGTGGAAATTATCTGTTTAGTAAATGAAGTGCCTTTTCATGAATGGGATGGTTTTCCCCAGCAGGAGACAACTGAGGGCTCTGCTCCAGATGGAGAATGTCAAGCTCCTCGTAACCCAATTAATCTAAACCAAACTTGTGCTAATTTAATGAGTTGTAGTTCACAGAACGGTGTCAGTCAGGACCAAAACATTGGCTGGGATCTGTGGGGAACCTTCAATCACGGAAAAATAATGCCATTAGGAGCTCCAGAGCACTTCTGCAGGGCAGAGCAGCAGAACAGCTCCTGGAAGACAATCCAAAGGAATCAGTAGCTGCTCTGAGCTTGTGATTAACAGGACAGCACATAATGCCTGCTCGTTGCAGGGGGGTTGGAGTAGATGACCTTTAAAAGTCCCTTCTAACCAAAACTGTTCTCTGATTTTCTAACACTCACAGGGTTGCACCACGGTTGCAACTCCACATAATTTGGTGACATTCGGGCACCGAAAAAGGGGGAGAATCTTGGAGTAGGTGCAAATATTCCCAGCAATTGAAAATTGATTTAAGAAGAAGATTTAAGAAATTCGAGAGTGCTGAGAGGAGCAATCCAAATTCCTCTTAAACCCAACTGCTTCCCAGCAAAGGTATTGTCCAACTTCTGTGCATAAACTCATTTTACTTTCTACATTTTTGTGGTCAGGTAACACAAAAAAAACCCCCACAAAACCCTAACCGAGAAGGAGGCTCCAAACACCTCTCACTGATAGAAACAACAACTGTTCCAGGGCTGTATCCCAGAAAAAACTCAGCGGGAAGAAATGATTGGCATGGGCAGTAGCTGTGTCTGGCAACTGTCACTTCAATTTGTGGGTCCAATTCCTCTTGGTTTGGTGATGGTGATTTACAATAACTTCCCCCTTCACAACTGAATACATCCCTGAAATGAGTCCGTGCCAAATAAAGTGTAATGCTTATTCTTTATTTACAGCAGGCTTGTTGGAATATTGAAGCAACCTACCATCAAGGAAGCATCCGAAACACAGGGCACAGTCAAACCACACATTAGAGAGCACAGAATATGTGACAGAGCTGTCAAAGAGAGGGTTGGACACTGGGGGCTGAGAAAGGAGAGAGACGAGGGTAAAAGAAAGGGGGTTGCAAATTATTTTATCTGTATTATGATGTTATTTAATTTAAAAATGGTAGTTATTTTAATTTCATTCTTGTTATTATTTATTTATGTGTCTGTTCATCCGTTTATTTATTTATTTTAATTTAATGTTTCTATTTCTTACTTTATTTGTTCACGTGTTCATATTTTTAAATTATTTTTTATTTATTTATTTATTTTAATAGTAGGGTTTCACCCCTCCTTTTTGTTGAGTTGCTTGGCAAGTTTTCACTCTGGAAAGGCAGAATCTTTCCCGAGGAATGTTGAGGCCAATGAGCCCAACACCCCACCCCGGTCAGGGCTGATTCCAAAACTGGACCCCTTTGCTCATCACTTTATTGAACAGCCACTTATTTCCCCCTGAATACCACGAGGGTCTCAGTGCAATAGCAGGAAAAGTGTTTCCAAATCCTGGAACTTCTGGGGGAACGAGACTTTAATTTTAGTTTGCCATTCTTAGAACCAGGGCTACAAAAATATTTGGCTTTTTCCCCCCCCTCATTTGTTTTAATTTACACCAGAAACCTTAATAACCACTGCTTAGTCACTAGGAGGCTGAATTTATTTAAATCAATATCTAATTAGGTTTCTTAATTTATTACTTTTCACTTCAGATATTTAAGAAATTTAAGCAATTAAGTGTCTGCACTGAGATCCTACTGTTGCTTTTTGTTTCTGCTTGACTAAATTTTTTGTAATTGATTATTTATGGACCCAAATGTCACATTGATTTCTTTAGTCAGTGGATTTTTAAGAAATGAAATCATTACATTTTGGGGTGGCAGATCCTTTCATGTTAATTTTCTGGTGTGTGTGTTTGTTTTTTTTTTTCCTGCAAGAAGATGAAATTAAAGAGTGTGAAACATGATTTTATTAAGCCACAACACAACACAAAGGTGTGTTTTCCTTTCCCAAACCTGCTTTGATTACAAGGGGAAAATTGCTTCCATGAGAAGGAATATTTATAAAGGGTAGAAATCCCTATTCATGGAGAATAAATATCACTACATTTCATTTTCCCCCTTGCCAGGAAAAGTGGCTGCTTGAGGTGTTACAGGCCAGAGTCTGGTTTAGACTAAACCAGAAGGTATTTCTGGTTATTGCAACACTGTCAACCTGAAATTGTACCTTGTGGTACTCAGAAATCCTGTTCACACAGAGACATCAACTGTAACAAACACTCTGTTGACTCGCTTTATTCACATTCACCTCGTTTAGCCACGGAAATAAAATAAATAAATAAAAACAACCCACTTGCTGAACGTTTCTGGATAGGTATTTGCCATTTCTGTCACTATAAAAATAGCTGCATTTTTCTGGTGTGGGTATGTTTGTTGGTTTTTTTCCCCCCAAAGACTTGGGAACAGATTTCTGGGCTGCCTTGACAGCAAGTGGCATCAGAGATGACATTTCGACGATAGCACCCAATAAATAAAGTCCTTGTGCCCATTTCCCTGTATTTCTGAGCTCATTGTTGGAAACAACGGCTCCCTAATTGGGGCTGCTTGTGGCATTAATGAAGCAACGCTGTGTGGAGCGTGGATTTTGCAATCTTTCACGCACATGAATAGTCTGAAGCTCAACCCAATGATTAGGACCCACTTGAAGCCTTTGATTGTGCAAGATGCCCTTTTGGCGCGTGGCTTTCAGCTCCCTTTGGCTCCCGAGCGGCTGGAACGCTGTGAATCCCAAAGCACTGGCGAGGCTAAAGAAGGGAAGGAGGAGCAGAAAGGATGAAACACCGAGGAGTGGCTGGACTCTGAGCGCTGCTATCCCAGCTCTGGGCACTCAGCAGCAACACTCCACTCGAGGAGCCGGAGGGAAGAGCGCCGGGGTTTCCAGCGGGCCGGAGCGATTCCAAACGCGGGTCTGTGTGACGCAAACCTGGACTCGCCAAAACGTTGGTGCCATGTTTCTTTGGCAGCTTTCCACGCTCGGTTTTTTGGGTTTTTTTTGGTGCAGAGAACCCCTCCCAGCACCTGCATCCACAGATGCACCCTCTGCTCACAGCCCTGCTCCGGTGGTTCATCCAAACGGGAGGAGGTCGAGCCGTGAGGGGCGAGGAGGGGTGGGACGACCTTGAAGAGCAGCAGGAGCACACACAGCACCTGCTTGGTGCTCACAGGGGAAAAAAAATAATTAAAAAAAGAGAGAAATATCTGCTGTTGATCAATTCCCAGCATCACAATCTCCTGTTTTTATTTTGCTCCTTTCTGCCCAGACCAGGAGGTTTGGAGTCGTGCTTTAATGGCAGCCTGCCACAGAAACTTGTCCTGGGAAGGTATTTTCAATAAGGCCATGCAAACTTAAGCCAAATCTAATGTAAACAACTTTTTTTTTTAGCCTAATCTGCCTCAAGAGAAAGGGCAGATTCACCTGCAGCACTAAGGAATGAATCTATTCCAACCACACTTCATTTTCTAGCAACCTACTGTAAGAAAAATACACGGAATATCCCATATACAAATACACAGGGGTTGAACTCGGTGATCCAATGTGTCCCTTCCAATTTGAGATACCCTGTGATTTAGGAAATAAAGGCTGCAGGTAAAGATTGAATTTTAAAAATAATACTGCCACTAGATAGGACTTTTAAGCACCAACACATGTATTTTCTGCCTCATATGGGTAAAGATTGGTTAAATTGGATCCACAGTTTATCAGCTCTGGGTGGCTTTTCATGATTCCTAGTTTTTGGCTGGACTTTTCTATATCATACAGACCTTCCATGCCAAATGGAGGAAAAGATCTGATAAAGGACAAAGTGGGGGGATAAGGTGGTAAATTGAGGTTCCCAGTCAGGTCTATTTGTTCCAAACTGTCTAAACATGGTTAAAAAAACTTGAAAGGAATAGGAGGAGATCTTGTTCCTCTCTGTAAGTGCCTGAAAGGAGGGTGGAGCCAGGTGGGGGTTGGTCTCTTCTCACAAGGGACAAGTGACAGGACAAGAGGAAACGCCCTCAAGTTGCACCAGGGGAGGTTTAGGTTGGATATTGGGATAATTTCTTCATGGAAAGGTTGTCCAGCCCTGGCAGAGCAGCCTAGGGCAGTGGTGGATCCCCATCCCTGGAGGGATTTGAAAGGTGTGTAGATATGGCACTTGGTGGCCTTGGCCGTGCTGGGGAATGGTTGGACTCGATGATCCTGGAGGCCTTTTCCAACCTAAACAATTCCATGATTCTGTTCTGCGATTGTATCAAATAATTCCCAGTGATGAGGCTCCTGGAAGTTACTGGGACTGAGCCAAAGCTTCTCTCTGGATGGTGGGAACATGAATTTTAGAGTCTCAGGTTGTTCTTCTTTAATATGGAAAATGTTTAAACATCCCATTTGACTGAAAAAAAATCCATGATTTCCAAGTTGATCTCCTTCTTGAATACGTGCTCCCAAAAATACTTCTGAAGTCCAGATTTTCGTCCCAATTTTCAGGTGAAATTAAACATTAGAGTTGTCCAACAGGCTGGAAAATCTCTTTTTGAGTGAGCTTTGTAGCAAACATCTGCAAAACGAGAGAGAGAAGGCAGTGTGGAGATTTCATTCCCTACCTGGAGGATAAAACCCAGCTGTTGTTCCACGGTTCAGAGCCATCAGGAATATCATAATTAAAAGACACTGATGGGACATCTCAGGTGGCACAATAAACTCACCTGTGTCTTGTCTCTATGCTTAGCAAAGAGATTTTCTACGAAAAGAATGGTTAAAATGAATGTTAAGTCAAGAGTGAAGGAAATACGTCCTATCTGCTGCACAAATTCTCCCCTTTGGGCTTTATTTTCATTTGCAGCTGTGCAAGCCGGGCATAAAATGCAGCTATTTTGACTTTGTAGTATTTTATGTCTGGTTTGAGCAGTTGTAAAAATTGCAAGGCAGCCAAGAATTGGACCTTTTGCCTTCTTGTTCCGTGGTGCTTGGTTTTATGTGGCACCTCTTCCACTGAACCAACGGCACGGAGGAGCCCAAAGAGGAAAATAAAAGCCTGCCATGCTCTACTAAATCTTATTACCCAAACCAGAACAATTTTAATGCCTTAAAAGTTTTATCCACTGGGTCCCCACGGGAGGAAAACGTTGGGTCCGTAGCAGATTTATTTTCCCTAAATTTCTGAATTTCCATCAGGTTTGCTCTAATAACTGTCAGCTGACCTGATTAAAAACTACCTCTCTTCTTGCTGATTTAAATCCACTTGGCTGCCACACAGGAAGCTGGAGCACAGGCTACTTTAGCTGGCCATCTGCTACAGTAAATTCATTTATTTTGGGGAACTTTGCTTTAATTCAATTACCAGGACCATATTTCACGGCAGGTGGAGGAGAGGAATCTGTATTTCGGGTTCCTATGTGGGATATGGTGTAGGCAAGTGAGGAGTGAGAGGAGGGCCTGGCTAACATAAAAGAGAGGAAGAAAGGATTTCCCTGAAAGCTATAATTACAGTTTTAAAGCAGAAAACTTAAACAGGCTTTAGAATAAGAAATATTTAAAAGAATGGTGACCTTGCAGATGACTGCTGGTGTTACACACCGTGCTAAACCACCAGAGAAATGACATAAATACTGTAACTGGGGGAGCATTTGCAGGGTCTGACTCACAAATTACCATGAAAATGGTGAATATTTCAGGATCCAACGAGGTCTTTACCCGTTGCCTGGCTTGGGATTGTGGATCTGAAAGGCGAAGCAGAGGGGACGGCTCGTGTGTGGCTTTTGTGTGGCGTTCAGAGCCCTCTCGTCACATCTGTCAGCTGCTGGGAGGAGCTGCCCGGGATGGAAGCGCTGGCAAAGACCCACCAAGGGCGTGTGGATGTTCCCCATCCAAGGGGAAAACACGGAGTTGGGATTTACAGGCACAGACAAGCTGCTGGTCTGCCCTTGGGCTCACAAGAACGGGTCTGGCTCTTCTTAAAAATAGTATAAAAGTCAGTTTTGGCCAGTGCTCAGGTCAAAGAAAAGAAGTAGGTTTGGATGATGCCAGAGGAGGGTCAGGTCCATGGAAGGGGTTGTTGAACACTGGAAGGGGCTGCCCAGGGAGGTTTGGAGTGCCCAGCCCTGGAGGTGCCCAGGAAGAACTCGGTGCTCTGGGCTGGGGACAAGGTGGGGATGGGGCACAGGGGGGACTCGATGCCCTTGGAGGTTTTTTCCAACCTTAATGACTCTGGGATTCTTTTGGTGTGTCTTACTTAAATGAGAACTAATCTTCTTCCATTGCAGCGACTTTTGGGTTTATAATTCAGGGAACGTGTACTGAGAGAAAACCAAAAGTGTCAACACTGAATCAGGTTTGAGGGGAAAGGAAGAAAATATTTCAGCAGACTGAGCTCAAGTGTGTTTATTGGTTATAATTGCTTGAGAAATTGTCAGCTTTTTATTTGTAATCCTAATTCGAAAGGAAAAACGTGCAAGGTCCTAAATGTCACCAAAATAAATCTATTTTTTGCTCAGCTCTACTCAAACTACAGATTCATTTCACTACAAACTGGGTTATATTCTACTGAAAGGTCAAATAAAAAAGGTCTTTTATTACTGGCCTGACATTTTATTAAAATTCTGGCTGTTTTCTTGTGTATGAGCAGAGAAGTGTTGGGATGGGAGCGGGCAAGGGGGGACAGGGAACCTCTGCCAGCTTTGGTTTCAACCACCTTTGCTTCATTAAGGCAATGCCATCCCAATTAAAGTAAGAGTTAGTGCCTGCTTTAAGCCCCCTAATCAAAATTAATGGTTTTCATCTCTCAAAACCATTAGCCAGTTAATCAGGATGTGTGTAGTTAAACAGATGTGGTGGCCAAAGGTTTACAGCGTTACAAAAATAGCAGGGGAGGGGAAGAGGGAGGGGAAAAAAAAGGAAAGAATATTGGTGGGACTTCATGCTTGCTGCTCCTTTAGGAAAGGAAACCTAAAAAATCCATCACTGCCCTACAGGTAGAGAAGGATTTGTTCCAGCTGGTTTCATGTTTCTGATCAACTGGATCGTATTCTGGTTTTCTCCCAGTCTTGACTGAAGCTGATGGGGCTGTTGTTGGGAAGCAAATGTAGAAGCTGTAGAAATGTAAAAAGTCATTAATTATATGTTTTCTTTTTTCCCAGGAAAAAAAAGAAAATCCCATAATCTGAATGTTTTGGGTTGGAAGGACTTTAAAGATCATCCAGTGCCACCCCTTTCCACGGGCAGGGACACCTTCCACTAGCCCAGGTTGCTCCAACCTGTTCCTTTCTGCCAACCTGCAGCATCTTCAAACACTCCTTGGGCCAGTCCCTCCCTGTTTCCCAGCGTTCCCTTTCCATGCAATACAGTGGGAATTGGTAAGTGAAGCAAATTCTAATAAAAGGGAAATTTTCTAAGGGCTAAAAGCGATTTTGCCTTTGCAAAGTATTCACCAGCTCCCATTAAATATTTTCTCTTTTTAATTGCAAATGTCAGCTCAGAATGGCTCTGTTTTTTCCTGCACTTAGGAGCATATTAGTTTTTACCCTCCAGGGGAAGGAATGAATTTTCCCCCTCCAATCTAATGAAATATAGAGCATTTAAGTCATTTCTTTCACAAACACATTTTTCAGTCCCGCCTAGGAATGCGAACAGATTTATTCTTTGTGCTGGATTTGTAGGTTGTTTTTTTTGTTTCTTTTTTCCTTCTACAATTTGGAGCTTATATATATATATATTTTTTAAACATAAATGAAGTGATTTCTCAATGCAATTGCGAAATTCCAGTTTTCACAGCACATTCCTGACTAATCTCTCCACATTTATCCACAAGGGGGGAATATAGAACTGACTGAGGACATTAACAGTGATATGTATTCAACTTATTTCTGACTGATTGATATAATTGCAGCTCTCCAAGGCCTATTGTGATTGCAGGATTGGAGATATACTTTTATTTCAGTTTAGTATTTTGGAGCCATGCCTTCTGAGGAAGAAAGAAACTAATAATTTCTTGTCAGCAGCAAGCTGTAATTATATGTATTTATATTTAACCTTTCCAGATACCACTCATTAACATTTCCTTGGCACAGGCACAGTTTACATTTTGATATACTCCTTTTGTGGAAAGGTTATAATGACTCTGGGAATCTTTGACTTGCTAATGTTCCCTCTCCTCAAAGTGCTGGGGCCATATCAAAACATAAACCTGGGGGAACAAGGCTTGAACTATGGATTTTACTTTATTCTGCTAAACAACCTCATTAAATTAGTCATAGTAATACTGATTTAGCACAATAAAATCAAGAGAAGCCATTCACGGTTTAAGCCTTATTGTCATGGCACTGCAACAACTCCTTGGTGCTTGGAATGACTTCAGTTGAAGGGACATCAGGCCAAACCTTCTGCTCAGGCCAGAATTTAGATTCAGCTTCAAAAATTGGACTTCAAGGTTGGCCCAGGCTGCTCAGGGCCTTGGTCACACAGGTTTTGAACATTTGCCACCAGCAAAGCCCCAGGTGTCCCCCAGGGGACGGGAGAAGACACCACCCAACCCCATTTCTCTTCCATCACCTTTTCCTTTTGCTCCCCAAGGATGGGAAGATGCAGCTGGAAATACTGGCCTGGGCTGAATTCTCCACCTGTCCCACCTTCTCCAGAGGCCCCCACTGAAAATAAAATTGCCACACAAGATTCGAGGCGGCAGCGAAAACCAATCTCCTGTCATGCCAGTGACTACTCTGATTATGGTCTGATTAGAAGAAAGGCAAGGGGGATATCTGGATACTCAGAAGGGAGGAATTTTATTGGCTTGGTTTCTCCTTCTTCTCCAACTCCTCTCTCCTCTGTTGTTTGCAGCTGAAAAGAAAAAGAATTTAGGAAAAGAGTGATTGAAGTGCATGTTGGCACTTATTTCTGACCGCTGTAAGGTTATTTTAATCTTATCCAGGTGGATTTCCTCAGTGAGATCCATCAGTGGAAATGGGTGTAATTAATGGTTCACCACCACTTTTGGGCCTGTGTATGAGTAGCTTCTCCTTCCCTGTGGCTTTTTTTGGTCAGATTTCCTTTTGGTTGAAAAGTGAGAAAACCACTGGCTTTAAAAATAGGTGGTAAAATGTCCTTTTATAGATCTCAGCCTTGAAGAGTCCTCTTTGCTTCTGTGAAGGAGGAGAACTGAACTCCTCCGTTTATGCTCCTGGTGGACTCATTCAAAGACCAAGCATTTTGGGGGCTGCCTGGTGTTACAAGCTGGTCATGGAATCATGGAATGGTTTGGCTTGGAAGGGACCCGAATCATGGAATGGTTTGGGTTGGAAGGGACCCGAAAGCTCATCTGGTTCCAAGCCCCTGCCATGGGCAGGGACACCTTCCAGGTTGCTCCACTTGGATGGTTCCAAAGACCTCCTCTTTAGGAGCCAACAGAGCATGCCCTGAACATGATTCACTCCCCTTGTCCAGGTAAAGGCATTCATTAAATAACTAAGCAAAGAAAAATTCTGCTGCCCTGAATTACGCTGAATTTCTGGTTTGATTTGTATATTTTACTTGTATATGTAGGGTTTTAGTTATAATTTATGGGGTGGTGCTTTACAAACAAGTCCCATGTGATCAGCAGCCATCTCCTTGCAGATGGCTGATATTTCTAATTGGTGTAGGTTTTTCTACCGGTTAATTGTCTGCTCAAAGCCAGTTTGGGTAGAGCAGATGAAGTAACAGCCCAGGAGACATTAGAGATGATTAGGAAAAATAAAGCTCCTGATAAGAGTGAGACATTGACTGACTGAAAGTTATTTCTTCATTAAAATTTCAACAGGTGGCCAAGAAAATTAAAAGTGAAGTGGTTAAGTTACTGCTCAGCACGTAAAATTGGCAAGTTAAAAACAAGACAAAGAAACAAATAAGCAACCTCTTCAGATTATATTTGATCAAATAAACAGAAAAAAAATGGGAGTTGAACATCTGATACTGATTGAGTGAGATGCAGAGTGATTTTTTTTTTACCACTAAATTAATTAAGGGAATAAATTGCTGAAAAACTGAAGTAAAGAGTGGGGTTTTGGTGGTTTTATTGACCTGGGATTTTTTCACACATGATCTCAGCAGCTTAGAAATAGCCTGGTAGTCGACAGGTCAAAAAAACAGTGGTTGTTGGGAGGAAAAAAAGAAAAAATAGAAAAGATGGAGATCACATTAAATCAAACTTGACTTTCATTCTGGTCAGAGAACAGCTACATGATCAGACGTTAATGTTTCATAGGGAAATTTGCTTAAAAGCATCTGAACTTGTGGAAGAGGAAATAGAGCATCTGAATCTGAAGAGGATGTAAAAATTTTAGGGTAAAAAAAATCTCCTGAAGTAAATTATTAAAAACATATAGAAATTATAGAACAATGCAGTGGTTTAATATCTACTTTGTGCCACTGTTGTCCTTTGAGTGCCAAGCATTTTAAGATCCAACTGGACTCTTTTCTCAATGAGAATTCGGATTTATGGCCCTGGTGATCAGCCCAGGGCACCCACACTGCTCCAAGGAGCTTCTCCCCATGGATTTCTTAAACATAAAAGATCTATTTTTTTCTTTTGAGAGTTCTTGATGTATCCCACAATAAAATTTGATGTTACATTTTCATTTAAAATGACAAAGAGCTGTGATCCTATCAAATCTTGCCATGGGAAACCTAATATTTTTTTAAAAATTATTTTAAATAACTACATAAAATTAGAAGCAAGTCTTAAAAGCATTAATCCACACGCCAAAAATCACCACATCTGCCAAACTCCAGCATTTTGGGAAGCTTGAGTTGGGCATTGGGTTGAAAAGTGGGGTTTTTTTGAGGAAAAGGATTGTGTGATATAAAGCAGAAACGTTCCAGCCTCGCCTTTTAAATTCTGGAGGGTTCATGTTTAAAGAAATGCTTTGCTGTCAGCAGACAAACACTGAAATAATTGTTCTCTGGGGGATGAATAACACCAGTTAAAATGCAGCCACACACCCAGTTCTTCACTTTTAGAGCGCACTAAAAGTTTGATACACCGGGGACTGGCAGATTCATCAGGGATGCTTTAAGACTAAAATTTCATTTCCTTTAAGACTGAAATGATCGCTCCTGAGCTCTTATCCTGTAAGGTATTCCACGGTCCTCACCAGATTCCAAACTTGCAGCTAAGTCTCGAGCTGGACTGGCTGTGCCTGGGTTGGTGAGACCTTGCTGGGATCCCCTTGGCTTGGTCAGCTCACAGTCCTGGTCTCCTTCCTCGCAGCTACACCATCAGTTTTGAAGCCTGACGGATCTACCCACAAACTCTGCTGACAGAAAAACCCAGTGCCACAAATCAGTCACCTTTTTTTTTTGCAGTGAGACATTGCACAAGAAAACATGCAGGGGAAATCATAGGAATCACTGGAACCCCCACTCAGTAGAGTTCTGGAATCGCTTTGTGGGAGATTTTCTCTGTGATGATTGCAATGCCCATGTTTGCACACCCATCTCCCTTCAGCTGCTCTCCACTGGCAGGCTGAAAGACTGTCTTGGTGAAGTCCCAGTGGGAAAGACCAAATGATTTATCTTTTGAAATGCTTTCAGTCAGTGGCAGCCACATGATGGCCTCAGTGCCAAACCCGCCTTTCCTCCCCCACCACTCTGCTCTGAAGCTGGTTTGGCCTGGAACAGGGATGGAGGGGTAGAAATGGGATAGAAACTGGCCCAGCCAGTTGGGAATAGGGTGCTCCCTCACTCTTTGTGCACATTTGAAGGGAATTTGGGTGCTGGAAAACCCTGTGGTTCCTGAGGGCCCCTCACTCCATGCAGGGGCAGTTCTTGGAATGCTCCAGCAGTTCCTGATGGAGCTGAGTTCAAGCCTTGGGGAATGTGGTGGGAAAGGAGGACCCTACAAAGCTGTGTGGGCATGGGTCGGAAGGGGTCAGCACTGGTGTTGGGGTGGAGGTGCCTCCCATCCTGGTGGGGTGGCAGTGCCAAAAACAGGGCAGGAGAAACATCACCCCCTGAATTATTGTGCAAAACCAGGCACGTTCCGCGCCACAGGGCGAGACGGCACCTCCAAAGCCTTCCCAGAGTCCAAAACCTGCCCTTACCACGGCCCTGCCCAGCCTGGTTTGGTGATTAAATGGCCTCCCTAGCACAGCTGAGGTTTCCAAAAAATATAATAGCATGATATAACAACCGTGTAAACCTGCAAGACAAGAGATGCCAGCCAGCTGGGAGCACTGGGCTGAACGAGCCCTGGGGTGGCTGGGAGGGCCAGGGGGGGTGGGACAGTCATTGGGCCCAGCTGGGAATTAATTAGGGAATTAGGGAATTAGGGTGGGTTCAGGTTTAGGCTTAGATTTAAGAGGGGAGAGGAGGAGCAGCTAGCTTTTTGCTTTCACAGAATTATTTTGGCTGCGAAGGGGCTCCAAGATCATCAAGTCCAGCTCTTCTCTCTGTTTACCCCCCACCAAGCCGTGTCCCCAAGTGCCACATCTGCTCCTGGAGAAGGCAGGGAAGGAGGTGCCCTTGGTTGTGCTGTTCACAATGACTGAGGTAATATTTTTTATGGCTTTTTTTCCCCTTTGTTTGTATTTGTATCAATAATCATTTGTCCTGTTTTCTGGCACTGAGACCTTGGGTAAAAGCTTCAGCTCTGGCAATGCATTAGATGTTGTTTAAGGTGCTAAAAACAAGCAGAATTTATGTTTCCAACAGCATTTTGGCATGAGTCTCTTCAGAGGAGCTGTTTGTTAGGTACTCTGGCTAATGAAGTGTCCTTTGATAATTAATTTGTCAGATTCAATTTATTATTTCATGGTGATAAGGAAAAAAAAGAATAATGTTGAAAGTCTGGCTTTGTTGTAAAATTCAGGGTGAGTGGGTTCAGGCAGAGCTAAGAACAGTAAAAATTGTTGCTGGGGGGGTTCAGCCTGAACCTGCTGGGATTAGTCAGTCTTGGTTCTGGATTCAGTGGTGCAGGAGGTGATTTGGGATGTGTTGTAACTATCTGGGACATGGGAATTTGAGACCCATTTCTCTGTGTGAGTTTATTTTGGGATAATTCCACCCCATGACTCCACCTCCCTGCCTGCACAATAATTGATGGGGTTTCTTGTGCAGAGAAAAAAATTGTGTTGTCGTTCCTTGGTCTCAAACATGTTGGAAAATGAGATGCTGTGCAGGGAAATGACTTTTAGTGGAGGTGAGCATTGATGGGAGAGGTTTGCTCTGCACTGGGAGACCTCGAGGACTTGGTTTTCTGTGTCCAGGTGCCAACTCAAGGGTAAAATAAAAGATAGCAGGCAGCTAAATGGTGGCTGATGCTTTCTGGAGCTCATATCCTGGTGCTAAAATACTGATAATCTGTGGCTTCTGATTTTGCTTTTGAAAAAAAAAATAAGAAAAATTCAAAGTATAGCCAATGTAATGGAGTTGTGAGAGCTTGAAGTCAAGTGACTAAAGGTTCTCCCCTGTGCTCCCTGGTTTCAGGAATGTTAATGAGACGTTACCTGATATGGCAGCTTATATTTTTCTATCTTTTGGCAATTCTGTCTGCAGATGTGGGTATTAATAAGCTTGGGTTTTGGTTACTATGGCACTATTAATATTGCTAGTCTGTTTCTGTGGTAGATACGGAGAATTTCTTGTGTGTAAAGATGGGTCAAAGAGAAAAAAAAATCCTATATTTAGTTGATAATGATGCACATGAAGGTTTTGATTAGAAGCTTATTAAAGCTTTGTGGATAAGCATTTTATTATATTCACCTTGTTGATTTGGGCTGGAAGGAGCAGTGTCCAGTTTGGCTCAGGGTTCCTCCTCAGGCTCATCCAGGATGTCATTCCAAGCCATATGAAAGATCTAAGCCTTGCTGATACACGAGAAAAAACGTATTTTTAACCAGCTGTTGAAGACAAACCTGGATGTTGGAAGGGTTTATGGGAGAGGGGACGGGCAACCACACCTCTGCTCCCTTTGGAATACTGCAATTTTGTGCCAAAATAAATAGCAAAGTGCTGCCTACTCTGTGTGACTTCAGGGAATTGTCAACCTCAGGGGAAATAAAACGTGTTTATGCACATATCTCCATCATTTTGATGTCCTCTGGGAGACTTGTTTTCCTTTTTCTTCCATCTCCCACCCCTCTCCAGGAGTGCCATTGTCAGTGATGTGTGCAAAGCACAAACCCCGTGGTGGCCTCCGGTGTTTGGTTGTGTTTTATCACTAAATTTCAAGAAAATATTTGTCAGAAGCTTAGTTTTGGTTTGTTTTTTTCTTCCCCCCTGCATGTGTTTATGCCTCTGCCACCCGTTTTTAATCCCCCCAGTGCTTTTCCTGAAGGAGATGCTGTAAGTCCTTTGTGAGCTCCTTTTTATTTACGGGATCACCGTGTGAGACAGTGACTAAATGTTTCCCTGGATGCTCGAATGCTGGAATCTGTCAGGGGAGAAGCTGGAATAAACCCGGGAATGTTTCAGGGGGACGGGAGGCTTCTCCCTGCTCCCATCCATCACTAGATGGCACAGCGAGTGTAGGAATGCGGGAAAGGCTGAGCGCTGCCGGGCGCCGAGTTAATTTGTGGAGACGCGGGAGTAAGTGAGCAGTGACAGGCAGTTCACTCGGAGAAAACCTGGGTGAAAGGGACAAAAGCTGAGCAGACAATTAACTGTGAGGAGCCGCGTGTGGCACATGCTGAGTGCGCAGATGACAGACGTCAGCCCGCAGCCCTCAGCTGGGTCCGTGACACAGCGAGCAGGGAATGTTTGCTGTTACAACGTGAAAGAAATCTGATTTTTTTTCCCTTTTTTTTATATTACTTATATTTAGTGTAGAGGCTCCAGGTACACAACTATCAAACAGCAGCAAAATTCAATTATCGTTCAGTATTCCAAGTGCTTGTGATCAAATGTGCTCCTCAAACCACAGCAAAGAGGCAGCACTGGAACTTAATATATTTATATGATGTATTATAAGAATTCAGCTTTCCAGCAGACACAAAACTAGTGCTTGGGGAATTTCAACCAGCAGCAGCCAAGCTCCTGCTCTGTGCTCCTGATGGCAACACAAACCTGCTCTGTCTCATGACAAGGAGAGTTCCTGCTTGTTCAATACTTGCAAAAAATCCTACCGCATTTTTGGGTCCTTAAACTCGATCTGATGGTTTTCCTGACTCTTTTGAGGGGTTTCAGGCTGAAGCCCTCCATGCCCAGGCTTTGCCATCCATGGGAGCAGTGCTGGTGATGCCTCCCGTGGCTGCTGCCTCTGGAAGCAGAGCTGACCTGTCCTCAGTGCTTCTGGAGCAGCTGGTGTTCTCTGTCACTGGGAAGAAAGAAAGAAAAGACAAAAGGGGAGAAAACTAAACCCAGACCCAAATAAATTAAACCTTTGCCTTGCCCAAGCCATGCTTATCCCCAGAACGTGCAGTCACAGAATGGGTTGGGTAGGAAGGGACCTTAAAGCTCATCCAGTGCCACCCCCTGCCATGGGCAGGGACACCTTCCACCAGCCCAGGTTTCTCCAGCTCCTTGGACACTCCCAGGGCTGGGGCAGCCACAGCTTCTCTGGGCAACCTGTGCCAGGGCCTCCCCACCCTCCCAGGGAAGGATTCCTTCCTGACACCTACCCTGTTTGAAGCCATTCCCCCTTGTCCTATCCGATATCCTCTTCCATATTCTATTTACTGCTAAAAATGGTGTAATTATGCTGAGATCTTCTGCAGGGTATAACTGTGAGAGTGGTGGAACTTCAGCAAGCTGGGACCTCACTGTTCAATCTGGAACATAAAGGCTGTCAGAGAGGGATCTTTAGAGTTGTCCACAATGTTCTCCCCACCTGTATTTGAAGTATTGCCCCCTCACTGATACCCCCTGCTGTGGTTTGGATTCAAACCCCTCTGAGAGCACCCAGTGTCCCCTCACTGGATGTTGTGGTGGGGCAGCCAAGGAGATCGAAGACTTCTGAGTTCTGACTGTTTCCCTGTGCATGGTTGTCATGAAAACATCACAATACCCTCTATTTCCGATGCCTTTAAGAGCTCCAAAAAGGCATCAGGTATTGTCTGCTTTGTGGGCAGCTGGATCAACAAAAATCTTTGTAAAATATGGCCACAGTATCTGTGGGAATTGGGTGCTTTTATCACTCTTTGAACAGAAAACCCAGCACTGGAGTTAATAAAGGAACAAGCAAAGCCCCAGATTAACTTAAATGCAACAAAATCCAGATTCTGGTATCTAAAGAGCTAAAATCAAAGCTATTTGTATAAACATGGTGGTCCTCTGAAGCGTGACTTCTTTTAAGAGAGTTAGTTAATCAAAAATCCCTAGAAAACAGGGGAGCACAGCTTTGGTAGGAGGGCAAAGTGACGAGAAAAATGCCAGTAAACTCTTTTTTGGAGAGCGCTGAAAGAAATCCTTCCAATTACATCACACTTTGGAGGAACAACCAGTCTGTGCAGGAGGAGTTTGAGACCTGAGCAGTGAACTGAACAAGGTGTCGGGACAGGGATTGGCCTCTTTGCTTTAATTTTTGAGCTGATTCTTCTCTCATAGTGCATTTACATGTTCAGACGTTGGAATTCTGTCTCTCTGCCAATGATCTCCTCCGTGGGGTCAGGACCCAAGGAGGAAAACCTTAGGCCATTGAGGAAATCTTGCCTGTTTAATTAAATGCTTGATTCTAAACAAGGGTCAGGATCTGTTGTATCCAGTAAGGTTTTTTTTTTTTACTATTCAAAGTAACAAAGCACGTTTGTTGGCACAGCAACTCCTGCCCCTTGCTCTTGTACCAGCACTGCTGACCTGCAGCAGCCAGGAGAGCGTTCCTAGCACGAAAGGAGAGGCTTCATTATATTCCTGGTGACTCCAAAGTCCTGCCCAACTGGGTGCACTGGAAAACTTGAGCTGCAATCAATCACTTTATTACTTTAATGTTATGCAGCTGAATTTTTTTGAAATGTGAACATCTAACGTGGTTATCAAGCTCCTGCTTCGTCTGGTTATGAAACCTCTCGAGTGAGGTCAGGCATGTTTGTTTAATCAGGGATTTTATGACTGGCCATTGATGTGACAATCTGCAGTCTGGTTGCTGAGTTAACCGGTTATTTTTTTGGTTGGCATTCAGCTCATAAGGTGGTCAAATCTGTCATTACATGTAAAATCTGCTTTATGGACAGTTTAATTGAAGGCCTTTCCTATTCCATACCTTTCTCCACAAGATGTGCATCCCACCAGGAAGGGAGACTGTGTGCATATTGTGTGTATCCACCACAATATGCAGTGCTCAACTGGGTTTTCCACCTGCAGGGCTTCTGAAAACTGAGAATTGATGATTTTTTTTTCATACGTGTCTGTCCTCCACTGTGGTGAAATGTGTGGGGAAAGCACTGCACGTGGATTATGCTCTCACCATAAAAGTATAACTTATTTAATGTATATCACACTGCATATTTGCAGTGATGCAGTTTGGGTGGATCCTGTGCAGAGCAAAAAGGGCTGTTCTGGTGCTAAAAATGCAGGAGGTACAATTTTCCCTGTACAGCCTCTTCTGGAAGAAGCATGTTCTGAGGTCAGGAGGGTCGTCCTTGCACACTCATCATTGCTTGCTTTTAAAGCCTGAAGAGTTATCTCCATAAAGTGGGATCCCTGCAGCTGTAAAGTAGTTCAGCAGGCTGAGTTTGGGGATAAATGACTAAGTCTAAGTGGGTTATAGGATGATAGATCAGGCTTTGGTTTAGGTCTGTAATGCAGACAGAAATTATATTAATGGAAAGTGATGTATGTATTTAAAAAAGAAGAATAAAAGAAAAAAAAAGTGGTTGTTTTAACTTAAAGACTAAAATGATGGAGGGAAACCAGTGCTAAGATTTAAGGTGTGTCTGAAACCCAGAACTGAGCAGTTGGGTTGTCCAGGGGCCTTGAAACACGAAGCTAAACAGGATAAGTGGTGATGGCCTTGATACTTCCACCAGTCCTGCCTTTGTGTGTCAGTACTGGGAATCATTTCTCCATTTCCAGCCTGGGAACAGATTCTTATCCAACAATCATTGAAATGAAATCTTAGAATGGTTTGAGTTGGAAAGGATCTTAAAGCACATCCAGTCCCACCCCCTGCCATGGGCAGGGACACCTTCCACCAGCCCAGGCTGCTCCAACCTGGCCTTGGACACTCCCAGGGATCCAGGGGCAGCCACAGCTTCTCTGGGCAACCTGTGCCAGGGCCTGCCCACCCTCCCAGCCGGGAATTCCTTCCCAATATCCCATCTAACCCTGCCCTCTGTTAGTACAAAGCCAGTGGGATGGGAGTTTGGCAGGGAGGGAGGCAGAGGTGAAATAGTTGGATCTGGAGTGGGAAAAGCAGATGAAAGCTCATTTTACCTGGTTTGCCTTTCCATCTGAAAGCAAGTCGGGTGGAAGACACGTGGTAGTAGAAGGAGGCTGAAAGAGCCCTGCTGGGAGAGGAGCAAAGTCCCTGTGATCTCACCCGAACCACCTGCTGTTCATATCACCTAAAAATTCCTGCAGCTGCTTCTTCCCAGCCTTTCTTTTGGGAGCACTGAGTCCTTGCAGCAGTCCCTCTCTGGACCTGTGTGAGAGGGTGGGGTGTGGGATATTGATAGGAGGTAGTTCAGAGGGAAATTCATTTATTTGAGTGGATAAACTGTAAATTGCAATTAATAATTATTGCTCAGTAGCGAAACCCACTTCCGTTCTTTGCTTGAAACTTAAATATCCCCCAGAGAATCAAATGAAGTAATGTAACATAATTTATATCCTTATTTGAAGCTCTATCATCTGGTACATAATTCCTGTGAGCAGCTCTTTTATAGAGAACTATTGCTGCTATCAATGGCACTTTTATGCTGGAATCTTTTTATACAAGCACACAATGCAAAGCTGGAAAGAAAAATGCATTATTTCTTTCAGTCACTCATCCCTGTAAACCCCAAAGACAAACAGCTGAAATTCCTGGGGGCGAGGCAGAAGCATTTATCTCTCCAGATTCTGGTACACAAAGCCCAGGAGATCATTTCTGAATGCTGAGAGACAACTGACATTAAGACTGGAGGAAAAAAATAAAAAAGGAGGGGAAAGGGTGGAATTTACTCCAGAGTGGAAAAACAGGGCGAAAAACATCATGTTACAGAAATAGAGGAGAGATGAGATTTATCTGGGATTACTTCTTCTGAAACCCTAGGTGAGCTGAAATAATTCTGAAGAAATGGGTTAGGCCCTGTTGCTCTTTATTTAATAACCCTCAGTACAACACCAGCTCTGATCCAGCAGCTCATATGTAGGGACCTCAAGGCAATGGTATTTTTTCACCCCTCTCTTTATAGATAAGAGAATTAAGGGAAGCAAAGGTGAAGCTGGATGGCAGCAAGTGTGAGAAAGGGAGCCCAGAGGGTTTCTGGGTGTATGTTCCTCAATCTTGTGTAGTCAGGGTGGGTCACTATACAAGTAACCACTAATTTAGGTAATTCTGGACTAATTGCTTGATTGCAAGTGTAGAGTGGTGGGTGCTGACACACACAGGGATGTTTTCCCTGTCCCTTGATGCCTGTGCTGGCTTGGAGGGGAATAAATGGTTCAGCAAAGGGGCAGGAGGAGGTGGGAGGTGCCCCTTTCCACGGCAGAGGATTGAAAATAGATTGTTTTCAAGGTCCCCTTTGCCCCAAACCGTTCCATGAGGTTCAGCCACTGTGGCTGTTGCTTCCCCAGCCCCTCAGGGCACCCCTCGGGCTGTGTCTGACCCCTGTGTTGGTGGGAGCTGTGCAGAACATGCCCAGGGGACACGAGGGGTGGCTTAAACACCCCTGTGCCCACTGCCTGCTCAAATAGCAGAGCCCTAAATCTTCAGCTGCAGGGTTTTCCAGCTGGATCCTTTCCCTACAGTTCCCATGAGGTCCAGGTGTATCCCTGAAGCTCTGTAAGCTGGGACACTGTTTCTGGCTTGAACTGGAGAAAGATGAAGCAACCTACAAAAAATGTAACAATATTTGTCCATGATCCCATCTCTGCTCTGTGGCTGCAAGGTCAGGTAACACCAGTGTGGCCAAGCATAATCATCTGGGTTGAGGATAAACGGGGTGTTTCTACACTGGGACAAGTGTTCATCTTCATTGGGAAGCAACAGAAAATACAGTTTGTTTCAACAGCCACAGAAATCTCTCAGAAACTTTATGTGTGTGTGTGTCCTTGCTGAAGGGAGCGGTAAACTGTGCTGAGGAGCTGGACAGAATAACTCAAGTCTTCACAGATATCATAACTCAAGTGGAAATATCGACTGCTTTTGATGGCAAGACAGTGTGACTCTTCACAATTCTTGGCATAGTTGATCACTGCGGGGAATTTAACTATTTAACTCGAATTAATCTTTGACATACACACATACATCTCCAGGGAAGGAAACAGATCCTTTTCAGATGGGTTTGGGACAGACTTTTACTAAACAGCCTCAGTTTTTGAGCTGACATGGCCATTGCTGACTTGTTCTTCCTCTCAAGTCCTCTCAAAGTGCAGCTGCCTCTGCAGAGCCATCAGATCTCTAAAACTAAACTGTATTAACCCAAACCGCAGAGGTATTTTGCTCTGTCTCCTCTGAGTTAATTACAAGATCTCAGAGCTGACTGTTTAATTTAAAGCTGCTCTTTTTCCCTCTCTTGTTGTGCTTGGGGAGGATTTTTTTAGCCACTGTTTTGTTTCACGAGGCAAGTTGTGAATTATTAAGTGCTTTGCCCTTCCTGCACCAGTGGAACTTCCTTTGACACGGTTAAACACCTGAGAGGGGAGCCCTGGGGTTTTTCCTCACTGTGGGCAAGAAAATGTGTTTTATTTCTTAAGGTAAAAAAAAAACCAACAAAACAACCAAAAAGCCCAAAGCCCTGCCTTTGAACTGTGCTCAGTGAGGGAAGTGTGCAAGGTTAGTGCAGCCCTGGGGCCAGAGGAGTGTTTGCTCCACCAGCTGCACGAGTTTGACACTGAGGGCTTTGGAAACAAAAAGCTGCTGCCAACAGGACCCTGCAAAGCACTTGTCAGTGGGCAGCTCCAGCAAGATCTCTGAGACACTGGGAACTTGAGGAATTAATGCAGCCAAATTACCACATCACCACGGAGTCTGAAGTGCTGGTGTTGCTGAGTAAAGAACAGCTCGATTTTCAGCTAAGGAAGGGCTGGGAGAACGATTTTAAGGGAGAGGGTTTGCCCCTTCTGCTCAGATGTGCTGAGAGTCTGGGGTGGGTTGTGCTAATTTTTGGTGGGGTCCAGGAAGCCTTTGGAGAACAAATGAGTGTGTGCAGGTAGTTGTGGAGCCAGTTACTGTCAACAAAATGAAGTGCCAGGTCTTTACTCACAAATCTTTAATCCCAAACCCAACTTCAGGTTCATTATTCAGAGCTGTTGGAAGCTTGAAATGATGTTGAGGAAAAGATTTCAATGACGTCTTTCCTGAAGGATACACCTGTGTGCTTAAATACCTTATGAAGTGCTTGGTCTTCAGGAATATTCTGCACATTTGGGGTCATGTTTTGATTGACTTGAAAGGAGAGGAACAAGA
>JAYRBT010000010.1:2167372-2183023 GCA_036023395.1 Myiotriccus ornatus
ACGTTTCTCTTGTTGGTGGTTTTAGAGTTTGTTTTGTTTTTGTACATTTGGATAAATGGTGGAGGGTTTTTTGGCATGAACAGGTTTTGAGTAATTTGAAAGAGTTGCCTACCAGTCTCTGGAGCATTTCTCCCACAGCCAATGGCAAATGGAAACTGCAGTCCAGAAATGTGATTGAAAACTTGTGACACTGAGCGATTTTCCCCCAAGAATGACCTGAAAAGCAAACAACTAAAACCCCACTGTAGATGTATGATGGAGAGGTTGAAATGCACCTTCCACACCCATCAAACCCCAAAACTCTGCCCCGTGTGCTGTGAAAAATAATACACTTAGGACTGATTTTTTCTTTTTTTTTTTTGAAGTGGTGCATCCTACAAGGATACTTGTGGTTGCCTTGCATTTATTTTTTTTACCCCACACTGTTCCAGAACACTGTAAATAGAGTTGAGATTTCATCCCAAACAGACTGTGAATGTAGTAGCACACTTTAACAAATGAAGTCTCTTCTAATTCTCTTGCAGAGCTATCATATTTTTTTTCTTTTATTTGAATGTGATAACTTTTCTATAGATTTCTCTCTCTTTATTTTGCTGTTGCCACTGCGGAAAAAAATCCCCAGGGAGTTGATTAAACTGAGTTTGGCGAGGGATGTCACCTCTTGCAGGATGTGTTTTGTTGCCTTGTCGGAAAACAGGGTTATTTTGACAGTGGAAAAAAATGGAGAGAGCCACGATTTAAAGAACTGGGCGAATTCACGGCAGGAGTGGGGATCTGTCCTTGCTGGGAGCACTTGATCATGGCTATTGATTCAGCCCATCAGAAGGGGTTGTAGTAAATGGAATTGATGCTCTGACCTTCAGACAGCTCTCGGCTGGAATGGAAAAAACGCGGCACGGATACTTACAGATGGCTCCACTTATCACCTGCTCCAAGGAAATGCAGGATGGATGGATGAATCCGAGCAGCCTGCAGGGGCAGGTGGAGGCAGGAAGGACTTTCCAGAGGGAAAAAAAAACCCACACGTGGAAATGTCTGTTCTGTAAGACACTGCTGCAGATAAAAAAAAAAATCAGTCATAAAACTCCTCAGGTAGAAGAATTCCAACTGCCAGAAAGCAAACAGCTCTTCCCCGCTTCCCTCTTCAGTTCCATTGTGGGTTTATTTTTGTTACTAATGCAAGGTATTGTCGGTTTTACGTTTGCTTAGGCTGGGAATTGTGTAGCCACCTGTAGGTGGGTGAGGGACTTGGGAACATGGTGTTGACATGGGAGTTTCTACCTCTTGCAAGGGCTGAGGATATAATTAAATATAATTGAAGGAGCAGAGCAAGGAGAAGCACGGTGGGGAGAGGGATAATAATCACTGTGAAGGCAAAAGAGGGAGCAGAGGACTCTTATTTCCTGCTAGGAAATTCCTGTTAGTGAACCCTTTAGCAGGATGGCATAAAGGAGAAGGAGGAGAGGATTGTAAAGGGCCTTCACCTTTAATTGAGTTATACCTACAACAAGAAAATATACCATATAAACAAGGCAACAGTAGTTCTAAATCCATTGTGCAAGTTTTAATGTGATGCCCTGATATGTTGTATTGTGACTTTTCCCTGTCAGAGAGCATCTTACAATATTTCTGAGCATCTTATAAATATTTTCTGATCTGCACTCTTTCCCTGGCAATTGAGTCAATAAGGGGAGTTGTTTGCATTAGTTACAGGAGATTTTGGGGAGTATTTTTTCAGTTTGGGACATATTTATCCTTTCTCTTATCTATTTTTCCTTGTGAATGGTTAAAATAAACAGTTATTTTGTGTGTGTGGAGATTAAATTCTTCTAGTGAATGATCATTCTTGCTGGAGAAGGGGTGGCAGGGGCTGGCAGGACAGCTGGAGCATGTCAGATGTGGCAGTAATGAATAAGGAATATTCCACTGCAAAGAAATAATTTCTTTCTTTTCCTTAACCCAACATCAAGAATATGTCCATGCTTAATTTTTTCTTCCTGGATTGTTGAAACTGCTTTCAAACTAATTGGACGGGGTGTGAATGAACAGCTGGCCAAGATACAGTCCTGAGGCAGAGCAATCTTTTTTTTTTTTCTCTTGGCAAAGCAAATTTTACTGAATAAACATTAATTTTCTACTTGAAAAGCCTTGTCCTGCAGGTTTGGTGAGGGTTTTAAGAAGTCACTTCAGTGGTACCAGCATATTAATCACATAATATATCTAATTGTGCAATAGCACTGATGGGGAAATCTGGTATAAATGCAGGGATTTTAGCTATTTGCTCACTTTTTTTTAACAGTAGGAGATAGGGTTGTGATCCTGTCCGTGCTGCTGCCCAAAACATGGGCATGTTGTGGTTGGAAGGGACCTGGTTTTATTTGCAGTGGTTGTGGTTTCCCCACGCCTGGAAGTGTCCAAGGCCACGTTGGACAGGGCTTGGAGCAACCTGGGATAGGGGAAGGTGGTTTGGAATGAGATGCTCTTTAAGGTCCCTTCCAACCCAACCCATTCTGTGATTCCATGAATTCAGCCAAAAGGCAGAAATCTACTTGCTGGGATTATTTGTGGGGTGAAACAGCCTAGAGTATTTTGTTCTTGCTGCAGTAGCAGAACCAAGCACAGGGAGCCCCATCCTACAGTCCCGTCTGTGCCTCGGGAACTGTGGGGACTGCAGCATCCCAAGGGAAACCAGGACACAGTTATGCTTTACTTGGCCCGTGTCATGCCTGAACTGGTATCATAAAATGGTTTGGGGTGGAAGGAACCTCAAAAGTTCACCTTGTAGCACCCCCTGCCGTGGGCAGGGACACCTTCCACTAGAACAGGCTGCTCCAACCTTGGACGCTTGTAGGGCTGGGGCAGCCACAGCTTCTCTGGGCAACCTGTGCCAGGGCCTGCCCACCCTCCCAGGGAAGAATTCCTTCCCAATATCCCATCTAACGCTGCCCTCTGGCAGTTTGAATCCATTCCCCCTTTCCCTATCGGTACCAGACTCCTCTGTCCAATTTTGATCATCCTCTATTCAAGAGAGTGGAAAAAGTTAGTAGGGCCAAGAAGATAATTAGAGGATTTGCTAACTTGACACATGAAGAAAGGTTAAGGAGTTGGCTCAATAAATTTATTCTTCTAGTATCAAAAACCTACGTGTGGGGAAAATGGAGTCAATTCCTTTGTAAGGATGCAGGAGCAGAGGCACCAGGTAAAGCTGCTTCAGAGAAAAATCTGTGTGGTTAGAAGAGGAAAGAAGGAAGAGAAAAAGAGAAGGAAAGAACTATGAAACACTGGAATAAATTATCCAGAGAAGTGTAGGACTGTCACTTGTTGGGAGCGTTCAGGACTTGGCTGGGCATGGACCTGGATGCCAAAGTGATGTCCTTCAGTTTAGTGTCTCCTGCAGCCCCAAAATTCTTCACTCTGAGGCCACACAGAGGAATATTTTGCAGCTTTTTCTCTCCTCCTCCCCCTGTTCACAGTCAAATGTTGTTACAAGCCTCGGGGTAAAAGCAGCTCAGGTTGGTTGCATTAAAATGTTTAAGAAACTTTAAAAGGGCACAGTTTTCTGAAAACAGACACCCTCAGGCTTCTGCTTGAGGAGTTTGAGGCAGGAAGGCTGTTTCAAAGCTGCTCCAGCTGCACGAGGGTTGTATCATCACAAAACGATCCTGCTTATGCAGGGCTGGTGCCTGGGGTGGATTTGAGCAGTTGAGAGCCCCCAGCCTTTATGTCTGTTAGATTTGGGTCAGGCAGAGTAAAAAGAACTTTTTTTGGGGGATTTATGTGTGAGGCTGCCGTGTCTGGTAACACAAGATGTGGTATTACTCGAGATATTTTGCTTCCCCTGCTTTTGGTAGGAATAGAAATGGTGTTTTCAGTCTTGCTGGAGTTGAAATCCTCTTGTTGGTTATTCCTCCCCCCCCCTCAAATGACATGGGTAATCAGTGCTGTGCCTTTGAATTACTCTGGAATTAAGTTTCGAGTGGAACAGCATGGGAGCTATTTCATTATCTCGGAATTTATTCCAGAATTAGGAAACAACGTTTTCAAATTTCATTTCCTTGTGTAGCTCCTTGAGACAGCACTTGTGTGTGACAGGCTGAGATACAGCAGGAGCTGTTTTAATATATTAATTGGAGGCAGCAGGCATTGAAAGGTTCTGCATTTGGCCATGAATACACAGATATTTGCATACCTCAGCCAGAACAAATGGATGTCAGTGCTTAGCCCTGGACTTTCAAAGGAGCTCAGGAAGTTATTTTTCTCTTTGAACATCCTAAGCTTCAGAGGAAATATTCCCTCCCCCCTTTTTTTTTTTTTATTTTCTTTGCAGTGACTCTGTAGTTTCACAACCATCAAGAGGAAATATTGATGGTATAGTAACTCAAGTTCAGTGACTGTCCCTCTCCAGCCCAGCTCTGCGTAGTTATCTTAAAGTTACTCCCTGTTTAGTTATCTTGAAGATTCTTCCCTGCAGTTGTGTCCTAAATTTGTCAATTATTAAGTAATATTTCTGAAACTCTGCCCTCTCGAAACAAATGATCAACATCTTATCTGCAGTCTTGGCTGTTGTGACTTCATTCAGTGGCCCATCCTTTATCTCCTGAACTTCCTTCCAGTCCTCTCTGAAGCTGCTGAGGTCGTTGCTGTTGTCTCTGGCACTGACAGCCCCATCAATTTTGTATCCCTTCACTGGTCCCCTTTCTTCCTCCTGCAGAAAGATAAACCTTTATTTTTTATTTCTGAAGGCTTTGTTTTCTCTCTGGTGTCAACTCCTGTCACGGTGTCCTCGTGCTGTTGGCTCCAAGTGCTTTCGTTCTCTCTCGGCGGGGATGGTTCCAGACCCGCAGCACAGGCTCTTGTGTTCATCATTCCCTGATTCCAAGCAAAGGGCTTCCTGTCCCCAGCCCTTCCCTGGTCTGCAGGGGCCAAACCTTGCTTACAGAATTAGAAAGATGCAGGGTCAAGGTTGACCAGGTTGATCCAGTGCTCAGCGAGGTGAGCACAGACAGCTGCCCACCTTTCCAGCCTCGGGGGAATTACAGATTCCACTCATCTCTGGCACACTCAGAGGACATGCCATCCTCTGCAAGAGCATGGAAATGCCAGGGAAAACTAGGTAGTCCTGCCCTTCCCTGGGAAGAAAAGCAAGTCCTGCTTTTTCCTCTGTCCTCCCTCCTTCCTTTTGCACTTCAGAAAGCTGGACAACCAAGCCACTCTCTTCACTGAGCCTTGATTATGTGAGGTTTCAGTTTGATCTTCCTGTCACTAATTTTTGTTGCAGCCCCTGTGAGCTGAATCCCTTGTTCCTGATGAGTTTGCTGTTGTGTTATTAAAAGTCTCTTCAGCTTCTCATCTCACTTATTCCAAAAAGGCCATTTATTCCAATCAGCCATGGGTTTTATCTGCTACCTGAGAACGATCCCAGCTCTTGTGACTGATACAGACCTGGAAAACTTCGGCCTTGCAAAGAGCTGAACCTTTTTTCGGAGGTGAGAGCTGCTCTTTGTGGCTCCAGTCCCTCTGGGCACAGCACAAACCTCTCCATGGGGGACAATCCACCTCTTATTTTTACTGCTCACACTAAAGACACCTCTGGCTTTCCCTCCAGCCCTTCTTGATAGCCTGGGGAACGTGTTTAGTTGGCATTAGTGCTGGCTTTGAACCAAATCCCCATTTCTTAAACTCCTTCCAAGGGCAGCCAGTTGTTTGCAGTAGCTGAGCAAACCTGGCTTGTCCAAAAAACCCCCCAACTCTGGAAAACCAGCCTGGCATGAAACGAGATGGAGTCATTGCAAGATAATTAACATCCCTTGAATATTTGACTGTGCAAAGGTGCATTTGATCCCCTTCCTACGAAGACCTGAGCATATTATGGTAATCAGAGCCTTCGGAGATGCATTGTTGTTATGGGCAAACTTCTTTTGAATTCAGCACGGCAATAATTCGCTCCCTTTGATCAGAAGAAATGTCAATTATATTCATATTTGAGCTTGGAGATCACATAAACAAGCCCAGTCCTCTGACTAGTGCATGGTTAACACAAAAAAAGTAATTAAAGTACTTCAATAGCATTTCTCAAAAAGCATATGTAGGGACTAACAACAAAGGACAGAATCCTGCCCAGCTTCTCATTATTCTCTGGGTTAATAAAAGATGTTTTTGCATCAGCTTGATAGTCTTGCACATCCTCAAAACACTTTCCCCCCCTGGCAGTGTCAGATAGTCTTCTTTTTCTCCCTTTTCTAAGAGGAGAAAAGCACCTCTGTAGAATTTAACTAGAGGGAACACACCAAACCAAATACCCAGGAATCCTTAGAGGGGCTCCATGTGACGATATCAGTGTGAATTATTATCTTCCTACTGAATAAGGAAACTGGACACAAAGGTCAACTGGACTGTTGACCTTTATCTCTCATAAAATTGAATGTAAAATAGCAATTATGTGCCCTTCATGTCATGTAACTTCCTAAAAGAAGAGCCCGGTAGGAAGATGTAGGAATGTCCTTGGCCCGTGTGCAGATGGTGGGAATTCTGTAATGCTCTTTTAGGGAAACTGAGTTATGTGTGTCTCTAAAGCTTGTTCTTTCATGAGCTACTAAAAAACCAGCCTGATTCAGGGCAAACAGTTTATCTCTGCCCAGACTGGTGTGAAATCAGAATCAGCAAGTCTGCAATTCAGAAGATGGACAAACACTGATTAAAACCTTGTCTCTGATCAAAGCTGAATGGCAAGAAAACAGGGAAAATATTCACTGTTCTCCCCTGCAAAACATTAGATGTGTGTTCCAGGCCAGTGACACACTTTGCTAAACAACTCCTCAAGGCACAGCAATATGTAGAGATTCTTTGAGATGCCTTCTTAAGCATTAAATATTATTTATTTATGCAAGTACATGGACAGAACTGGTTAGCTGGGCTCTAGTGGGAAGGATCCACGAGAAGAAAACAGGACTCTGTTGTTATTCCAAGGCAGTTGTTTCAGTGCTGTGCAACACAGGGTTTGCACAGAGCAAATACCTCAGAGCAGGCACTGCTTTGTGTCACTGGCCAAAATTTTCATGGTCTGCTTCAGCAGACAGAGTTGCAGAATAATAAACAAGACTTCTTGTGTGTTTGACTGCAGCAAATACTTGTTGACAGTAACTGCTGTATTTCTGTCAGAAGCCCTGCCAGCTTTAATTAACTCGGGTTTACTCTGAAACCCGGCGAGTTGAGGAACTTGTTTGCAAATCTATTTGCATCGTAATGCACAAATCAGAACATCGTTGTCCTCGTGCCTTGCTGACTGCAAAACCTGTCCTCTGGCTTTCCAGAAGGGGGTTTGAACTCTGGCCATCTCTGCTCCATTTTGCTGCTGTTTTTTTAGCAGCTTTTTTTTTTGGGGCCACTCGCTGCCTTTGAACAGCTGGGGAGAGGGTGATGCTGCCAGGCTGCCTCTGCCTGTCACACTCAACAGCCAGCAAGTCCTCAATATTTCTTTTCACGTGTGTTTGTATCATATTTGATAGTTTTTTTTCCCTATCACCTTCCCTCTGTGAGCACTTGGTGTCTGATTCAAGGACTGGGCTCGAAACTCCTTGAGGCAGAAATTGCTCTAGCGTGGCTGTGCAGGGTTTAGAGCAGGGAGACACATCCTGTGGGGAGGATGTTTGGGGGGGTGAACTCTGCTGCAGTCACACCAGAGTTGTATAAACACACCGTTCCGTGCCTTTGGCAGGTCCTCCATAAAGCTGCAGAAAACATTCTTGCAGTATTTCACTATCCATCCCTTTATCTGCAGACCTGGGGGGTCTGACTTCTCCAGGGATGCCGCTGCACCTCCTTCTGCTTAAACCTCCACTCACTTAACATTTAAGCAGCTTGCTGAGAGTTAAGTTCTGGGTTAATGAGACAGAGCAAAGCACGCTGGCACTGGCAGCACAACTGGCCAAAGTGACAGTCCCCACTCTGGCAGGGACAGAGATTGATGCTTTTGTGCTAGAGAGGAAAAAAGCTGTAGCAGTGCTGGAGAGAGAAGGGAAAACAGGGATAATGGAAATAGAGGATAAATAAGTGCTGCTGCAAAGTTCATTAGTTGATTGTGGTAAATTGTTTTGGACATGATTTGTTTTTGTTTCAGGGGAAGGGAAAAGCAAAGTTCTTCACGCCACTGCCACAAAATGCATTGTGTAGTTTTTATTGTAGCAAAATAGGTTTCTAATGTTGATGTATTTTAACTCATCCCTTCAGCTTTCAGTGCTGCATTTATTACTGAAAACCATAATTATTTCTATGAAAATGTTTTCATAACAACAGACCTGCCTCTAACAAAGCAGCAAAAAACCATCCTGTGCTGTCATCACCCTTCCACTGGCACAGAGTGCTGTGTTTGCTTGTTCTCACATCATGGGAAAGAAAGGAGTTTTGCCTTGTGCCCTTTTAATGAAGTCTTTGTCCCTCTGCTGACCTGCTGGTGCCATCCTCCCACCCCTGGGAAGGGCAGGACTGCCTGGTGCAGTGGGAGAGGTGCTGGGAGGAGGTGAGTCGTGGCTGGGGCAGCTCTGGAAAGGTGACCTTCAGCCTCAGCGTTCGTGCAGAGCCCTCCTTCATTTCTTCTGTTGCTCCAAGCTGGCCTGGGTCAGGTGAACCACTTAACCAGTGGAGATCCTCACTGCTGAGAGCCCAGGACTCGTCCTGCTGTGGTGATAAAAGCTCTCACAACACAGTTTCTCTGTGGGGATGGAAATAGAGATCTCGGTGATTTTAAAAACAAACGTTTTTTGCCCAGGAAGGTCAGAGATAGAATAGCCACCTGCTTGTGCTCTTGTTTGAAATATAACTTAGGTCTCCTCTCGTGTCACAAGTGTTTTGAGTTCCTGCCAGGTATCAAATACTAATATTATTTTGTATAATGGGGCCCTTTGTGCTCCTCTGAAGGACCAAGAGAACTGTAATCAGTGCCTGAGGGGTTTGAAAATTTCGAGTAGTTTTGCTCAGTAGTTGTGTGAGGTTTCCTTTGACGGAATTGCTGCCCCAGGGGAGCCTGCTCTCCTCTCCAGGAGCAGGCACAGTAACTCCTCCTGACACTAATGGGAGCTGTGCCTGCGTGAGGACCCCCAAACAGATTCCATGTAACGAAGCTCAGCCTCAAGAATATGAAATGCAGGGCGGGGGGAAGATAAAATCATAAAAGGCCTGATTCTGATCTTGCCCAACATCTGTTTTAAAGTGATGAATAATCCCAGTTTCCCACAGATTCGCTCTGTGAATTGTTTCTCGGGTTCCTTTCTCTTCCCTGTGCTCGATGTGCTCGCTCTGAGCTCAAAGGCTGAGAGGGTCCTTCTGGTTCATCACCCAAACATGCACTGAGGGCAGGCTGCTGTCACCTCCAGAGCTCTGCTGTCCACTCGTGCTGGGGCCCCATCCATCAAGGGAACAGGTTGGAGGAAAACACAGGAGCTGTCTGAGCTGCCAACCCCAAATAAATCACGGCTCCCAACAGCACCAGCTCCTCACTCCCAGACTTTTCTGCCCTGTCACTGACTCAGAGCTTGCCATCCACTCACATGGCACTGGGAGAGCTTGGCTTTAGAGCCAAAGAGGCTGCAGATAGCAGTGACTGCAGGATCTGGGTCTGCTCAGACCATGGGAGGGATTGTCCTGTGTCGCTCAGCCATCCCTGGGCTGGGTGGCCTTGCAGGGATATCATCAGGAATTCAGGGCTGGGAGATGCTCAGCCACAGCCACTTGGAAAAAAATGGCAGTATTGATTTCATTTATTTTTATTAACTACTCCCAAGGTAGAAAACAGCCTCTGCTTCATTCTATGTGATCCACACCTGGGGAAGTGGAAGGATGCTGTCCTGCTCCCTGAATAGGGAATGCCAGTGCATTACGTGTACAGATGTACAATCAAGGAACGCTGATTAATGCGTTTATGGAAAGTAGTAAAACCATGAAAAAAGATGAAAAATAAGCCAGCTTTGTTGGCAGCTCTTTTGCAGTTATCAGGCATCAGAAAATCAATGGCACAAGACTTAGGGAAAGCAAAAGTAAGGATGGAAGAGGAGCCCTTCCCTTCTTTCTCTTTTATTAGAAGGAACAGAAAAAAACTCCCCTTCTCTGAGTTTTGAAAATATGCTGTGTATGATGAACCATGACCAATCTCTTCTGAACAACATTAAGGAAAGGTACCAGTGCCTTCCAAGTTTAATTTCTCTAGTTTGGACAGTGTGTGGATCTTTCTTGGAGCTGTTTTGCTTCAAGGAGCACTCAGTGACTCTGGACAGGATGGAATGAAATGATGAATAGTTGTGTAAATGTCCCTGATAGTGCTGCACAAACATGCAAACACTCTTGGATTGCCTGGATGGAGGATAAACAGGAGCTCCTTGGAGCTGGAGCTCAGGAAGGGCAGGATGTGGACTGTGTGCCACGGGGGAGCAAAGCTCCTGTCAAGAAAAAGCCAAAGGTAATTGCTAATAATTTATTTTCAAGACCACTTTGAGCTTCCAGCCTTGACTTCTGGACACCTAACTTAGAAACAAAGCTGCTTTGATCCTTTTTCACGTTTTTGTTTGTTTATAGGTGTCCACATCTTTATTTGCTTTTTAGGACTCCGGGTCACTCACTCAATTTTACGCCACTGAAAGGCAAACCCGTGGGTAATACCATCCCTTTAATTTCCTCCTTTTCATTTTTCCTTCTGATAGCACACCTTGGGGCACCTCTTTGCCCCAAACCTTAATTTTAATCACGTCCTGACAGCAGCCTTTATATTGTTCAAGCCATCCTCGGTGGAATAAAATAACCCGAAAATTCAGATTTGTCCTTAACGACTCCACTTCCCGTGCAGGCTGTTGGAGATACAAACGTGCCAGGCTTTTTCGCTTCCCACTTTCTAAAGCAAGACTTCCAGGTGTGTCAGGATTACTCATGGAGTATTAGGAGCTTTAATATGTTTGTGCTGTCAAGATGGGAAGGCACAGTGATGCAGAGGCATTTGATGCAACGCGCTGCTCCTAATAGAGGTCGTTATAATGCGTGTTTTGAAAGTGGTGTTATTGATGAGCTGCCTCTCCATGGAACCCAGATTGCCTTTCCAGGGAGCTTTCTGCTCATAAGTTGTTTTCTCAGTGGGAAATAAATTGTTTTCACTGTGGGAAGTGTTGGTTGTTTACTAATAAGTTGTTTTCTCGGTGGGAGTAGATTTTGGATGTTAAGACAGAGGATGGTGCTTTTCTTTGTGCTGGTGAAGGAACTCTGATATGCCTCAAGTCCTCGAGCTACTGGGGCTTTTTAAACAAGATTTATGATGTCCTGTGGCAATCTTGCACCTCACGTGCTTTTGAGAGGACACAGGGAACTGTATCTTAACAGCCACTCCGACCGAGTTGTGGTCGAGCAGGTCGTGGTGTGGAAGGATGGATTTCACTTGAGCTTGTGCTCATCTGCATCTTTTCCGGGGAAATAATCTGTCTGTAGGTGACACATATTCTTTAGATACCCATGAGTGGAGATAAATGTGGTGTGTATGTGTTGAAGTCCCTCACAACAAACCCACCTGGGTTCATAAAACCCACACAGAACACCCTCTGTGTGCTGGTGGGAGCACTGGGTGGACATTTGTTTGGACAGGACCAACACTGTCTGAAATACATGCAGTGGAACAAGTCTTTCACAGCTAGAAGAAGGCAACTGAGGGGGGAAAAAATGTACAGAAAATAATTTACTTCCAATATTTTTTTTCTTCAAACTTTGTGCCAGGAGGTCAAAGTAATTCTTTGATGATGGATTTTTATGTAGGATAACAATATCATCCCAGAGTGGATAGAATCATCACAGAATGGTTTGGGTTGGTTGGGATCTTAAAATTCAACCCCCTGCCACGGGCAGGGACACCTTCCACTAGCCCAGGTTGCTCAGAGCTGCACCCAACGTGGTCTTGAACACTTCCATTCAGGTCTCGTGGTGGTCACCCAGGTTCCCCATGTGTGTCCCAAACCTAACACTGGGAATTACTTACATTAATACTTTGGTGATTGAATTGTTTCACGCCCAAAAAAGTAACTTGGGTGGTTTGAAACTGGCTCTAGATTGATGAACCAGTTAAACCAGCAGGAGAGTGTGTTAAGGTTTGACCTCCTGCCGTTTTTATTACCAAAAAATTAGTGATTACAGCACGTGATCTTCAGAGAGGGTGTAGCAGAGCAAAGGTGACGTTTGTTCCATCTCTGTGGTAAATACAGACTGAAAGAGGAGCTTCAAGGTTTAGCAAAGCTAAGCCTGGAAAAATGCAGCGCTGGTGACGTGGAAGGGGTGACTGAGCTCCAGGAAATCAGCCCAGGCTGATGTACGTGGGGAGGGAGAGGAATAAAATACCTCATCCAGGCAATTTGGAAACCTGTTCCTCTCCAATGGGGGGAGGGAACAGATGGCAGCAGAGATGAGGAAAACTGGCAGGAAAAAATAAAGGAAAACGCTGATATGAGTGGTCTCAGTAAATTCATGTAAGGGAGATGTGAGGTGGAGATCACGGGTGGGGGTGAGCAAGGCAAAGCCTGGAAATAGAAAAGGGGAGGTGGCAGGTAATTCATGAGCACAAAAAGGATGTGGGGGTTAAAAAACAGATTTTAAGAGTGATATAGTAATCAGGGAGAATTTCTTCGTGGACAGGGTGGTCAGGCATTGGAAGGGGATGCCCAGGGATTGGTGGAGTCCCCATCCCTGGAGGTGTCCAAGGAATGACTGGACGTGGCACTCAGTGCTCTGGGCTGGGGGACAGGGTGGAGGTTGGACCAGAGCTGGACTCAATGATCTTGATCTTTTCCAGCCTTAATGATCCTATGAATCTGTGATTCTGTACTCAGCAATAACACTGAATGCTTATGGAAGCGACAGATATTGTTTTATTAGGGAAACCGATTACTCCTCTTATTTCAGTAATTATTTCTTTAAGAAAAATTTGATCTTTTCCAGCCTCAATGGTTCTGTGATATTAATGAAGTCAAAAAGACACAGAAATCCTAATTATAGAAGCAACAACTTTTAAACTCTCCTCTCTTCCTTTGTTGAATAAATCAGGCTTGAAGGAACAAACCCATAATCCAAGCAGCAAATCACAGAAAGTGCAGAAAATAACTCACAGCTCTGCAGAATGTCACCCAAAGCACTTGGTGGTGGCAGCCACAGGTCAGGGGAGGCTGAATACATCAAACCTCAGACAGTGTCTGCGGGCACAGGAGTGTAGCACCTAAAAACAGAAATGCCATGCAGGTCATGCTGGCACTCACCACTTTGGGGTTATAAATCATGGCTTTAGTGAAAGGGTGACAGACAACACCAAATGAAATCCTGCTATAGTTAGAAATTGAAGAATCTAATTTCAGCTCGTATTAAAAACCTGAAATCTATGGTTCTGGTGGAAGAAAACACACTTTTGAACAGTTTATGAATCATATATTGGCCTTGTGAAGGGAA
This sequence comes from Myiotriccus ornatus, assembly GCA_036023395.1. NCBI lineage: Eukaryota > Metazoa > Chordata > Aves > Passeriformes > Tyrannidae > Myiotriccus > Myiotriccus ornatus. The sequence continues at coordinate 2,180,828 of JAYRBT010000010.1, forward strand.
TTTTGAGTGATAGCAGTGCTGGGGAGGGGCTGTGAAGGAGCTGGAAGCAGGAATTGCTGGGGCTGGGGGGGCAGTGTGGCTGGGCAGTTCTGCACATTGCTGAAGCTGTATCCAGAAGGATCACATTGCAGGGTTTTTATTAAATCTGGGCAGACTAATCACCTCTAAGGAAGGAGATTTTTGCCTAACAGAACCTTTTAAAATAATTCCCTTTTAATGATGAATTAATGGTCATTGCAGGAGCTGGAAAACAGAAAACATGAAGTTCTGCCAGTGTTTCCCACAGACTCCAGACACAACTTTGCCTTGGAGTTCTGTGCAGAATAAACCAGGAGAAGCATCTGGATTCCTTGTCTTCCACAAATTCCCCCTATTCCTTATTTCTCCTGGCCCAGGAGTGTGATCCTCCTGCCATATTCAGATACCACCTGGCTGAGTGGACAGCAGAGCTCTCCCTGTTTGTCTGTGAGCAAGAGCTGTGGATCATTTAAAAGCTGATGAGCAGGTCGACTATGACAAAATTTAATTTCCAAAACATCCCCCCCTTGCTCTAGGCATTTAGTCCTTGCTATTCTGTATCAGGCAGGATGATGTGCAGCATCCTGGAGAGATGGAAGTGATTGTTCTGAGGATGTCACATGTCACCTGGAGCAGCAGGTTGCTCTGATGTTGCCCCAAGTGCTGCCAAATTTGGAGCCTTCTGGTTCTTTCAGGTTTGCCACTTAATATCTTAACAAAACCACAGCATTTGATTTATACTGCTGTAAATCCAAGGTCATTCCCACTAAATTTTGGGCACTGGTGTAATTAATGCAGACAGCAGACCTTTGTCCAAGATCCTATTCCATCCAGGGAATGCATTTTTCTTACTTGGACCAGGGATGCATCATGTTTTCTGAAACCAAAAAATGAGGGCCTTAACCCTGTTTGGGGTGTTTTCCTAGTTGGAACGTGAATGGGATTCATCTGCAAATCCTGTATCTTTCCTCTTAGGAAAGAGCCACTACCTATGAAAATTCCTGCTTGTGGAGGGTTATTGCTCTTCTTCTCAGCAATCTGCTCCTTGCTAAACAAATCCCATCTCCACGGGTTAGTTTGGAGAAGAGGAGTCTCAGGAGGGACCTCTTCCCACTCTACAACTCCCACGTGCCACATCCACATGTCCTCGAAGTCCTTCCAGGGGCTTTGGGCAAGGAGGAATTTTAGAGGAAAAGGATATTTAAAAGCATTGAGCAGAATATGTTTTTCAGAGGAAGTAAAAGTTCATGATCTTCCTGGAATTTTTAACTTGGATAACTGTTTTCCAAATGGAAGACAAGTCTTCTCTCAGCCACAAAGGAGACATTTTAGGTCACCTTCTTTTTGTTTTTGCAAACATTGAGACAAACACCTCAAGATAGAAAATGGTCCTGAGTGTTGTGGATTGGCTACATGAAATATTTTTAATAGGTTAATAAGTCTGATTTATAGCTACTCAGTAGCTGAATTAAAATTGAATTTTCTTTTATTTTGAAAAATAGAGCTGCAGAAAAACTTCCTGGGAGCTCAAAAAAGATTTAATCCTTTGAATTTGCTGTATAATGCCCCAGTTCCTCTGGATGTTGCTATCTTTGTTAGAAACTTTAGAAACTTCTCCATTACCTTGAGATAAATTGTATGTATTGAAGTAAAAAGAATGGAAAAGCACGAAGTGGAATCTAAAAACAGGTAGATAACTATTTTTGCTGACTTTTTAGATTACTTTTAGCTGCTTGGCATGTTTCTACCGAGTTTTTATCAAGTGTATCCCTTTTTTTTAGGTCATTTTGCTGCAGTATAGTGTTAAAAAATACACATATTCCCATTCCAGTTATCAGTTTAGCTGGAAATCTGTGAAAGGCACGGCAGTGAGGAGCACAGCTGGGTTTTTGGAGGGGGAAGGTGCCTGCAAGGGGAACTGCAAGAGCATTTCTGCTTGGCCAGGCTGAGCTCCCTGAGTAACCATGGACACCCAGGACCTCGTTTCAGCCCTTTGGAAAAGAGCTTTCCAAGTATTCCAGCTCTGTTTTACACCAGCTCAGTGTTTTGCTCTGGTTCCTCGACCTTCCAAGTTGGTCCTGCAGGGTCAAATGGTTGTTCAAGCTCTGGCCTGAGAGGGTGGATGATGAGGCTGCTTTCCAAGGATAAGGGGGAGGAAAAGGAAGGAAGAAGGGAGTG
>JAYRBT010000010.1:2183123-2201027 GCA_036023395.1 Myiotriccus ornatus
AGCTCTGGCCTGAGAGGGTGGATGATGAGGCTGCTTTCCAAGGATAAGGGGGAGGAAAAGGAAGGAAGAAGGGAGTGCAGAAAAGAAGGGAATTGAGGAAGAGAGAACGATAGGAAGGAAGTAAAAATATAGTGTCCTGTAAAATATGCTCCTGTGTGGAGAACAGATTCTTCTCTCCATCCTTGCACTTCTTTGCCTGTTGGGAGCTGCTGTGTTTCCATTCAGATCCCTAGAGCCAAGAACCGTGGAATTATACAACTGTTTAGGCTGGAAAAACCCTCTCAGATTGAGTCCAGCCACTAACCCAGCACTGCCAAGCCCCCACTCAACCATGTCCCCGAGTGCCACTGCTGGTTCCATCTCAGTGATTGGTTGCTTTTCTCAGGACCTTCTCCATCCACTCCACATCTTCAACAAAGTGTCCAGAACGGATCACAATGTTCCAGGTGATGCCTCCTCAAGGGAATCAGAGAGGGAATATCTTCATTTCTCATTCCATTTTACTCCTCCTTGCTTTGACATCAGTTTAGATATGTCTTATAAAGACATGCAGCCACCTAAAGTTGCCAAACTGGGGCTGGAGGGAGGAGTTCACGTTGGGATTTGTGTGTCAGTAGGAAGGGAAAAGGCTAAAAATGGGAATTTTGTGGTGTTGGAGCAGAGGAACAGATGGATGGCTGCTGAGGTTTCAATTAGGTCAAGTTCAAGGGAAACCTAATTAACAGGAATTACAGCAGTTGAGACTGGCAGCGATGCTGTATTAACAGAATTGATGATTTTTATATTAAAAAAGGTAATTATCTGTTGCTGCAAACCAGTGGAGGAGACACATCAGAGCTGTCAGAGGGCGCTGGATGTATTTTACCATGGAACTCATATTGTTCAATTTAATTATGATCATGTTATCAGTGATGGGGAGACTGAGGGCTCAGGAGGAGATTGCTCTTGAAACGAGGAGCAGGGTGTCACTTGTGCTACTTTGGGCAGTGACTGCACAGGAAACGTGACAATTCCAATTTTGGAGCCTTCCAAAGAGTTTATCGTGTTTTCTTAGGCTTTATTCTGTGGGTATAGCTTGGAAAAAGAATCCAAGTGGATTTTTCCAAATGGATTATTTTAACTGCCTGCTGAACTGCGGACAACCGGACGCTTGGAATTCAAGTGGTCCTAAATAGCCTTAGAAATTAATTAAGCAAAACTGAAATAAGGCAGCGCTGATTCTGGGTGTCTGAGAAGCCTCAGAGTCCTTAAGGCACTTTTTTTCTAATCCCCTTTCACTTCACATGTGCAGTTAATTTGGATTATATCTCTGTCCCTGTGCTGACAAACCCTGGTATCAAAACCCGTGTTCAGATTTGCTTCTTGGGGGAGGGGATAAAGCAGAATATTGTCCTGCATTTGACTTCATGGCACTTAAGGGGTTTGCTTTGCCTTCCATCTTTCTGGAATTGTGACAAGGCAAATAACTTGGGGTTTGTTTTTTTTTTGACATCTAATTTTCTTTTAATTGCTGTCAGTGCATTTCCATGCAAACAACTGTTTGTACCGTGGACAAATCTGCTTAAATAGGCCTTGAGACACAAGTCACAAACGCTTTTAAAGATGAATCTGTTGAGAGATGTGGCAGTAAGTCACAAAAAGCTCAAGGAAAGATGATGTGGTGTCAATGGACAGATTTTGGGCTGCTCTTGTGTGCTCGTGCTGAGTCTGTGCCTGCTCAGAAAGAGGACAACGACATCCTGGGTGGCATTTAACAGATTTTGTCGCTGTTCTGACGCTGCTGTCAAATTTGTTTATCGAGCATTCCCAAGGCAGAGCAGCTCGTTGGGAGCTCCGGAATGTTGAGGTGCAAAGGTCTCCCGGGAACAGATTTGAAGGCACGTAGGGATCGTGGCCTTGCAGGGCTCTGTGAGAAAACACGATCTGTAGGTGTGATCCCCCCACTTCTGTTTCTGTGGAGATGGTCGAGGGGAGGGAATTAGCTCAGGAATATCCGTAACGGCTCATCGGGGATCTGAAGACCTTTGAGTTTAAAGATTTTTCGGTTCATTAAGAAATCAAAGGAAGTAAAAGTTAACACGGAATGATCACTGACTTCTGAAGACAATTTGCCATCAAATTAGGTCTGATATTGAGAGGGAAGTGCCCTCACTCTTGAACTCCTCGAAAAGCACATTTGAGGGACGTTTTTCCTCCCCCAGTGAGCAGCACATGTTCGGGTTTAGCCTGTGATGTTTCCACCCCATAATACCAGCCGGGTGCCCCGGATGATCTTGCCACTCATCTTCCCACTTGATCTTCGGGGATAAATCAGGGAACTGCTCTTTTCCCCGTGCTGTGTTTGATGTGGAAGGGCAGACAAGGGAGTTCAAAGGCACAAAATGGCTCCTGTGGAAGTGAGTGGGTTGGGCTGGCTCGAATTCCTTTGAAATTCCAGCTTATTCTGCCTTCAGTGGGAGACTTTGGATCGAGATAAAGGTGCTCTGTTTTCCAGCATGAGAAAAGAGACAATTTAGGGTCATATATTTTTGTAGCCTGTGATAAATTTGGTCACAAGTTCTGGACAAACTTTGACTTCACCATGGCCCTATTTAATCTTTTTAGGTGTGGGAATTCTGGAAATTCTCCTAAATTTGTTGTATATTAACAGGACTTCAGTGCCTTGGGGTAAATTTGACTTAGATATTTACACTTGTATTTATCTCCTGAGTAACTGAGCTGTTACTCCAGGAACAAAATTAAATGTAAGATAAAACAAGTGCCACTGTCTAATGACATGAAATAGAACTTAACTATGGCTCAAGAATTTCTTTCTCTATTAATATAGAGATTTAATTTAATCAAGAGATTGAATGAAAATTCCCCTCTAATTCTGATTCCTGCTTTAATTTTCCAAGACATTTCCTGGTTAGAGTGAGGCACATGGAGTGAAAGTAAATCAAGAAAAAACTGTGGATATTTATTGGATTTTAATGGGATTTGTGTCCCTTATTGTTTAAACCTGGCAGTAAAATTCTAAATAACACTAAGAAAATGTAAGATACTTAGTCATAAATTATTATCCAGTCACTCTGGTAAAGTTGTGGAACAGAGTAGCAAGATTATTGGACAAGTTGGTGTTATTCTGAGTTTTATTTACACCACTTTCTGTGGCCCTGGTTCCTCAAAGCTGCAGAGAAAATGCCTTCCCTGAGCTTGTTCCCAAATTCCAAAACATTAGGCAAGTTTGGTCTGTATAAAGAAAACATTACAAAATTTGATTCTGGGCTGTTATTCAATGTCTAATTTATTATGATAAATTCTTATTATTGGATATAGTTTGGGTTGGAAATGTGGGGAGGAACCCACTGGGATTTAGCTGTTACCCCTCCATTAATTATTGCCACTTTTCTCGATATATTATTAGAATTTCCTTCTCACCTCTCTTTTCTCTTCAATTCTGGGCGGTTTTTTCCACATCATAAACTTCATTAGTGAGCAGGATTCAGCCTGAGCTCTATGCAGCTTATCCAGACTGAAGCACATCACCCAACAAGCCTCTAAAACAGCTGGAACGGGATGTTTGCAGCGTCCTGAGGAACACTGAGCTCCTGATTGCAGAGATGTTTTTATGAGCGAGTAGAAAATGTTTCTGGAGAGATCATTTACAGGGAGGCTGCTCTGATGGAGTTTTTTTGCTGCTTCTTTATGGCTTTTTTTTTGTTTTGTTTTGTTTGTTTTCTCCAAGAGAAATCGTAGTAAAAGATGAGACTGAAAATAGGCACCGTGTCTGGTGGTGGTGGATGTGCTACCATAAATAGTGGGGCTTCTGGGGGCTTTTTGGATGTCACCAAGAAATCAGTCTTGTGGTAATTACTCTGAAGAAACTGGAACAGCAGCTTTGTCTTTTATCTACAAGCAACTTGAATGATAATACAATAATTGGACATTATGATGAAAACTGTTCAGCCTCTTCCATAAGTGGAGAAGTTTTACAAGTGAAACAGTGATTTAAGCTCCAAGTGGATCTGATCCCAACAGCTTTTCCCTGGGTGTGGGTTCTCCTGTGGCACTGCCACCAGGAATGTAAGAAACTGCAGGTTTCTCATCATAATTCGAGCACTTCCTGAGACAAAAACATTTTGGGTTGCTTTTGGAGAGGAGTGGAGGGAGAATGACTTATTTTCCTATATAAATATATATATTTAAATATATGTATAACATATGAACTCTCTATATAAACTCTGCCCCATTTTACCAATGGAACTGCATCCTAAGGCCCCCAGTTCTCCTATAAATATTCTTAGTAAATTATTTTAGGAGGACACTCTTTATCTGTGGTCTTGAGTCTTGTGTGTCTTGTGGTTTGTTGTTTTTTTTTTATGCCAAAATAATTATTAAAGTATGAAGAGGTTTTTCTTAGTGAAAATAAAAACAAAACAATAACCCTAGATCCCATTTCGATCCATATTCTCACTAACTTTAATTTTATTTTGAACTTAAATTCCCTCCTTGACTTCCCCTCCATGATCCTCTTAAAGGCTTGACTTCAAATCCTCTAAAATTTTGCATTGGTGCTTTTTATCTGGCTTAATTATAATGAATCAAAATGATAACTTTTAAGAAACTGGACAACAGAACATCAAACAGAATGCCATTGTAATTCAAGATGCATTTTTAATTTCCTCTGTCTTGTTTTCAATTTTGATCAAGTCACTTTGAGGGGGGAAAGAAAAAAAAGCAATAAGGTTTGACCTGAGTTTTCCAGGACTAAGAAAGGGTTTAAAATGCACAGAAAAATTATTAATATTTGCTATTAGAGGGAAGATAGTTTTGAATTCCAGGGAAGTTACTCTACTAATAAAGTGGGAGGAAGTTGTTTTCCTACTTAGCTTTGCTCTGGTGTGATGCTGAAAAGGCAGAAGAGGTGCCTTGTTAATATTCTGTAATTATTTCATGGTTCTTTAAGGGTCTGGAGGGGTTTTGGGTCATCAGTGCATGGGTATGAAAAAAGCTGGGTAAGAATGGACTGGATGGGAACAAAATCATCTCGTGGATGCTTTTAAGCCCTTCCCATGTTTGGAATTCCAGAGGTTCCTCCAGAAGATGCCACTTAAACTTTTGGGGGCCTCCCAGGATCAGCAATCACTGATTTGACACCAGAGAAACTCCTAATCCATTTACCTGCCTTACGTACCTGTAGGTTTTATGTGCATACAGATTCAAGTAGAGCCAAGGCTTCAGTATAAAGCTTAAAAATGACTTTTCTAACACCTTCATGGCTATTAAAATAAGAGTCTTTGAGTCCAATCCTATCTATAGACAAGTTATTAATAGGTTCCAGCAAGAAAATGGTTTGTCACTGGCAATTATTAAAAAACTTTCCCTTTAAATCCGAGTTCTAACCTTTTGCTTAAAAACAGAGAGGGGTGAATTATTATTTCAGGTTTCATCTGGGTCATTTTCAAGCATGAATAAAACATTTGCCTTGCACAAGCCATTCATCTCCACGAAACCTTATTGAAGGGTTGCAGAAATGACCAGCAGAGGTGAAAGATGTTCGTGCAGATTTCTTGGTGACGGAAAGGCTTTTCGGAAACCAGGGCAGAAAAGCGAGATGTGAGAAGAAATCCAAGCGTAGGGGAACAAAATGGAGTGTTTGGCTCCAATGGCAAAAACTTAGTCAGGTTCTGAAGGCTTATTTTCAGCGAAACGTGTTTTTTGGATAGTGAGAGCGTCCTCGTGAGGGATTCCTGCTGTGCCCAACATCAGTCACGGGCCAATCTCCTTCTCGGATTGAAATGGCTCTGGGGAAAGGTGATTTAAAGTCTATGCTGATGGTTGCTGTACCACATGTGAGGGTGCAGAGAAATGGGTGAAGCTCTGCTGTCCATAGCTCACTTGAAAATTGGCTTTACGTTAAATCCCATCCCTCAGCGATAAATCAGAGGTAAACAGGCCGAAGAGGAAGATGCAGCGGCTTTATTTGTGTCTGTGCTCGTCCCACCTGCTTAGTTAGTGCTGCTTAAAATGCACCTGTGGGTGCTGGGAAGGGAAAATCCCAAAAGCATCAGGATCATTAGGAGCTGACATGAGCAGTGTTTTGGGGTAGCTGCCAAAAATAGTTGTAATGGGCCCTGGCTCGACAGAAATCATGGAGGAATTATTTCTACTTAGAAAACCCCTTCCAGCCTTTTTGTTGGTCCTCTGTAGGTTGTTCTAATTTTTAATGCTTTCAGGCAAAAGCAAACTAAGAAAAAGAACTCTGTGAAAGAAAATGTGAGTTGTTTTCCCTTTCTAGTTTAAATTCCTGAAATAACTGTTCAAAATTAAGGATTTTCCCTCCTTAGATGTCCGTGTACTTCCTCTTGTGGTTGTCTTGCAGCACAGTTTTTTGGTAGCACTAAAAGGAGGCATTGCATGTAAAAATGGGGTTCCACACTTGACTGCAATAACTGTTCTTAAGGTCCACAGAAGAACAACCAAAAAGCCAACCCTGCTATTAATTTGAGTTATATTTTTTCCATGTATGTTGTTTCATTTGGGCTTTACAGGTTTAATTTATTGAATCTGAGTCTCAACATAAATGCTGTGGGGTTTTTTTAAGTTATTTTTAAATTAAATCAGTCAGGAAAAACGAATTTTAGAGTCCAGCTCCTCGTGCTCCATATTTTTTTAATTATTTTTGTGACAGTTTTCCCTGCTTTTCAATGTGTTTTCTGTCCTTATAAAAATTTTAGAGTTTTCATAGTTTCTGGAGATTTGGAAGGTCTTGATCCAGCTCGATTTGGTTTCGCACATTTGGCTGCCTTATGGTTTTAGAAGAGGTATCTAAAGATCTGTTCAGTGAAAGTTTGGGGCTAGGTGGAACTATATATGGTTTTTGGGGGGGAACATAAAAAAAATCGGAGGGATTTCTGGCATGCAGAGGGTTTTAGTGATGCTCAGGTTTCCCTCAGTGTGACTTTGGATCCCTGGACGTGGCTGAGATCCTGGCTGGATGAGTCAAGTGCCACCAGGGTGGTTGTCCTTGCAATAATTCCATGACTTTTGATGTTTGTTGTTGGATTCAGAAGCAAATGACTGAAGGCAGAGCATTATTTGGGAACTGGATTGTCAGAGGTAGGAGCAAACTCCAAGGGAACGAGCTGGATTTGGGAACCAACCGTGGGTTTTGATTTTTCCCTGTTTTTTTTCAGCCGTTCCTTTAGAAACTTCAACACTTAAAACAATCTGTGGTGGCTGTTTGTTTTCAGCAGGTGAATTTTTGTTTGCCTTTGTGACTTTTCACACAAATATGTGTTCGGAGTGTTGACAGGTGCCTGGGATAGTGGGATCTGCTGGCCATCCTTGGCTATTCTGCCAAAAATAAATCAGTTTTACAACCACAGTCCCAAATCTTAACTGAAGCCCCTCATTCCACCCCCGTTTTTTCGACACTCCCGTTATTTCTGATGTCACCCAGTACTTTTTTGGGTGATTGCTGCGTGTTTTCATACCCGGGCATTGCTCTGGAAAACCCGGGAAGCTGGAGTCCACAGCAGCCAATTAACACCACTTAGCAGCTGTTAGAAGGGATAATTGCCTGATGTTAACATCACCTAACGTTATTTTTAATGCTCATTATGCCCAATTTACTCTCCCCCAACTCTCCCAGCCCCAGATATGTTTCCAAAGGCGCTGACAGCGATATTTGTATTCGCGCCGGCTGCCTCTGTGGAGGGGGAGGATTCTGTGACTGCCCTGGTAAATCAGAGCTGGATATTCCTCGCTGGAGGAAAAGAAAACACGGAGAATTTATAAGATTACATCGTTTTTCTTTAAAATCCAGCTTCTTGATGATTATTGTGAGTTCTAGAAGGTGTTGTCCCAAAGAAACATTTTAGATGTATTTGCTCCGTACCCCCCTGCTAACAGCAGTCCAAACTTTCCCAGTTTATATAAATTCAGCTTCTCTACAGTTTTATAAACTGAATAAAGCAGCATAAATTACCCAGTTAGAAAAGGTCTTATTGAGTGTTAACATTTCACATCCAGCATCAAATTGAAAGAATTGCCTGAAAGGCAAATGCCTGAAACAAATGATGGCCACTGAGAAGAGAAATCGTAGTTTCCAATAAAAATAGACAGTCCTTCAGAAGCTCTGGTGGATGAATGGCTGGTCGGATTGGGAAATGGGGATTTATGAGCTTGGGTAGATGACGACGAAAGAGATCTGTGAAAATAATTGGTCTCATTTTGGGAAAATAAGGCAGTGCATTAAAACTGCTGCACACAGTGATCACAGGAATACTAATTTGGCTGTTAAATTCCTCTGATTTTTTGGCATTCCCAGCCCCAGTCTAAATTCCAGCCAGGAGGGGATAATTCAGGTCATCCGGCGTGTTTTGTTTGCACATCCATGGGAAGATACTCCAGGCTATGAGATTCCAAGTGCAGACAGGGAGAGATCAGTAGATGGTGTGGAGTATTTACAATTGATTTTGGGTGGAAAACACGTGGAAAAGGGAGCCTGCCTTCCCAAAAACGTGCCACACCAAAACCACAGCCCTTCAAGAGCTCCATGGGCAGGATGAACTGTGTGTGTTAATTGAGGCAGGAAAGCAGTGCTGGGATCACTAGTTAGGCCACAGGGAGATAAATTGTTTTCCTTTGTGCCTTTAGAGATGTAAAAATAACTCAGGGAGATGTGAATAAAATATATGTGCTTTGTTTTTAGGGCAGGAATAGGTGAAAACTAAGAATTGCTAACTAATGTGGAAAATAGAAGCTGGGGTGGAAATGCTTCCCTGGCACAAATGTATTTTCTGGAGGTTTGACAGAGACAGGAAAATACTTTTTATCTTTCCAATCATGCCATTGCAGACTTAAATCAATCATCTAAATATGCAATTAACCAGGTACACAATTAATCAAAACATTGGGAGATGAATTGAGTATCATTATTTAATTGCATTAATAAGTTAGTGCCTCGACAGAATCTTTTATTGAGAGATTTTCTTTCAATACCTGCTTCAGAATTGGTTTCAAGATGAGCAATGATCTGATACATGGAGTTATTTCTGAAAATGTTTTAAGTGTGGGAATGCTGAAGCCTCTTGGTGTTGCATCTCCTGCAGCAATAAAGGAGTATAAACCTTACAGAACCAAACTTCCAGATCTTCTAGTACAGAAAAATGTACAGGGGGGAAAGTCTGAGTGAGAACACAGCAGGTGAAGGCCAAAGTGTTGCACAGTTTTCTACATATTTAATGTGAAAAATTAATAAAATAATTTAATACTTAAATAAAATATCTAATAATAGACTATACTCCCCTTTCCAACCAGGTCAGGAAGCCTCAGGGCTCAAGTACTTTGCATCCTTGAAATGCAGAAGTGCAAACCTCCCTGACACTGATTTATGAATCTTTGTGCCTTTTCATTCTGAGCAAACAAAAAGGGCTTTTTTTTTTTTTCTTTTTCCCCCTTCCACTTTTCAAACACTGCTGTGGTTGTTCAAGTGATCTTTGCCATCCTTGGTGCCAGGCAGAAAATCCACTGTGGGTAAAAGGAACACATGAAGTGAAGTGGGGCTTTGCTAGGTGTAATTTTAACAAGCAAAACCTCCTGCAATTTGGTGGCTTCTGCAGATTCTTTGTCATCCTTGAAGCATCACTTTCAATATATGGCAGCATTAGATTTTGATGTTCATATTTTCAGAGCCCAGTCTTGATTTACACTTTCCCCTCTTCTCCTCTCCTTACTGAAATTGAGTACTGGGAGGATTTTCCCAGGACCTTCTGTTTATGAAATGCAGTGTAAATCTGAACCTTTCATCAAAAATAAGACTGAGTTTTGCCTTCTCCTTCTTTCCCTTCCTTCTGGTGGATTTTGCCAGGTGAACCCAGTATAGAAATTGGAACATTGTTATTTTTAGAGCAAATCCAGAGTAACTCCCCTGTAAGGCCTTCTCATATCTGTAATGTAAGAAGTGAACTAGGATGGAATTGAATTTTAGTTTTGCAGTAAACAGCACCATCAAATATTTGTGAAATGGAGAATGGTAGAGTGCCTACATTAAAAAACCCATATGTGTGTGTAATGGTCTGAGTAATGTATATGTAAATATACGTAACTCCTACAAAATTTTCCCAAACCTGAACACAAACCACTTCCAAGTAGAGCTGTGTGAGGGGCAATGTCTGCAGACCAAGAGGATTTACCAAAGGAAACTTTGGGATAGCATTGTTGCAGTTGTGAAATAGTTTTAGAAATGGTGGTTTTGAAAATGACTCATGAGGAAATAAAAGCTTTTTAGGTAATGAGGCTTGTTATCCAAATGAAAATATCCCCTGAGATCAAAATTTACTGTCCTGCTCGTGCCAGCATCTGTTTCTCTTCCGTTGCTTAATCGAAGGGTGACATCTCTGGCAGAAAACTAAGGAGTTTGTTACACAGCAAGAAAAACCCGACCTGAATTCAGCTCACATTCCAAAATGTAGTTGCTTCAAAGGCCCTGCTCTACTCCAAAGGCCCTCCCCGCTTCCCAAAATGCCAGTGGCAACTCCATTTGTCAGGGAAGCAAATGGGCAGAGTGTTGAACTCGCTGGTGGGAGCAGAGGGAAGGAACAGGATGATGGATGGGGGTTGGCTCTCAGCTCAGCGAGCAACCAGGTTCTGCCACGTGCTGAGGGCTTGGAGCACCAGTGCCTCCAGCTCTCTGGAGCCCCATTCCCAGAGAAAAACTGCAGGTATTCCATACTCAGGCCAGCAGCTGAGTTCACTGAAGGCAAAGCTTTCCCCTGAGGAAATAAGTTAAACGTGGCAAATGCTGATGTTGTGTCTTTTCCTTATCTGATTTTCTTTGGGCAAAAAGAGGGGTGTTGTAGGCACTGCTTGAAAATTCGAGCTGATTTGTGTAAATTCTCAGTTTCTTCAGCCTGTGGAGTCCTATTCCCTCCCTGGCACTGGGGGGAGGTCGCCTGACGGATGCAGGGACGCTTCTCAATCTCTCACTTAAGAAAACAGGGTATGTAAGCAAATATATTATCCCAAAGTCACTTAATAAGGTCACAATAACAAGTTATGTGCAGCAAGATTTTTTTGTAACACACAAAGAGATGTTTAAAGCAAATACTGACTGGAATCTTCATAGAATCATCATAGAATTTGCTGAGCTGGCAGGGGACCCATCAGGACCACGGAGTCCAACTCCTGGCCCTGCACAGGACTCCCCAGGAATGACACCTCGTGCCTGGAGCATTGTCCAAACCCCTCTTCACGTGTTTAAAGCAGCCCCCAATGTTTTAATTTGTGCTTTTCCCCTCCAAATGTGTTGGAAAGGGGGGCTGGCACTCAGAGCAACCAAACAGTGCTAAAACCCAGTACAACAGATCTGAGTAGTGAGCTCACCGAAATGTGGGCTGTAACAGCTCTCAGGAAGACATAAATCCAAGAGTGCCAAGGAAAGGCTGATGCCTGATGCTGTTCAGGACACTTGCTGTTGTTTTCCAGCCTTGAAATCCCAAAGGATGGAGAGGGAAAATCCAGTTCAATGCTACGAACTCCAGAGAGGTGGCCTTGGGCGTTGTGATGGCTGGTAGTGCTCTGTTTTGTTGGAGTTGCTTAAAACAGGGGAGCTGATGGAAGTGATTTCTTTTGGAGACTCGAATTGCTGTAAAGCCACAGCATTCTGATTCTTTGCCAAAGAGCAGCTGCAAGTGCGAGTGTTATTGGTGAAAATAACAGGAGCAAATGATGTTTTAGGTTGTGGCCTCATCTGTACAGCCATGTATCAAACAAGGTATTTTCCTTTGGGTGGAAAAACACTGGTTTCAATGGAGTGGGAGAAAACCTTCAGAAGCTGTGCCTGACACAGCCTTCATTAAATGCTGTCTGTGGACTGATAACCTCAGGGATGCAACCTGTATTTTTATATTTCTGATAATACTAGAATATGAATATTAAACATACTCTATGCTCTGCCCTTTGCCTTGACAGATGTCTTGCCCAGGATTAAATTAATTACTAAATGTCTTTCCTGTCTGACAGTTGGGAATTTTAGGCTTCAGAGGTAAATAAGGTTTGAAGCAATCCAGTAATAGGCTTACAAGGCTGAGAGGCAACAGAGCTGAAAAGTGAAAAATCAAGAGGCTGGGCCATTAATACCTCCTTGAAAAGTTAATCAGTTCATGACAACAGCCTGGAATCTCAATAGAGGGGTTTGTATCGAGTCCAAACTTTGCACCACACACTGGGGTATGCAAGATTAGTAGATTTATAGGGTGGGTGGGAAATATCTGGGCTTGAAGACCTTGGCAGTAAAATGGAATGTGATCTTAGCTGTTCCTAATTCAGAGGAGGTGTTGGAGTTGCAGGTAAATAGGGATCTGGGATCATTTGGGCCGTCCAAAGCAGGCTGGGCTGGTGTGTCTAACAGCACTTCCAGGATTCCTGCTGCCTCCTGGAGTGGGACCTTGCACCCTGTTGAATTTAGGAGGGAACTAGGCACCAGGCAATGGATTAAATTCATTCCTAAATCTCATTTCTAGCTCTGGGAACAAACTCAGCTTTTAAGGGTTTCGCTTCATAATTTGCCACTTGTCTTGCACTGCTTTTAATATCCTTCAGATGATCAAAGCAGCTTTGGAAGGAGGTGAGAAGTTTTAGTGAAACAGATCTGTTGGTGTGTGGTGGCACAGTCTGTGTGCTGATTGTGCTCAGCTGACACTGAACAAATACGATGGGGAATTTTGTCATTGACCTCAGGAGAAATTGGTTTGTGGGTTCTTTGGCACAGATCAACCCTTCCCTGCCTCGGTTACACACTGAGTTCTTTGGATGGTTTCCTCTCCCTCAAGGTTTTTGTCACTTTGCTGATGTCCCATTTTTGTACTTTTCCATCATTTTCATTCATTCTCCACCCCCTCCAAGGATTATATCCTTCTGGAAAGACATTTTCTGTCCTACATGTGGTGTGCAATGAGTACACTTGTTTGCTTGGACTGGAATTTCAAGTGGCTCTGGATGTGACTTGACAAGCCTTTTGTGTTCAGAATTTTGACTTGAATGGGCAGATATTTCCTGGAAAACATGAAGTGAGTTATTTACCATGGCTGGAACAGTCTTTCCCTGTCCAACCCTTTTTCCTGATGGGAGAAGTGGAACTGAACTTGTAGCAGGTGGGACCTGTTTGCTGATCATGTGGTGACAGCTGGACATAAACTGAAACCTGTGTCTTGGGTCTTTGCCCAAACCTGAAACCCCCAATCTCTGCCTTAAGAAAAGCGGATACATAGATATAAAATCTTTAGATGCGTCTTTAAAGTGTAAGGAAACTTTTACAAGTGTTTGATGGAAAAAGTAGCAACCAGCTGTTGTACTGATGCAGGTAAATCATGCAGATAAATGATAATTCCCCTGTCCATAAATTAATAAGTGTTGTTTCCCCTCCATTTCAAGCTTTGATTGGGTAGCTAAGACTTATAAATCAAAACTGGTTTATACCATTGTCAATTATCATAATAGACCTTTTGTCTTTTGCCTCTTCACAGATCAGTAGCAATTTATCATCCACTTAATTGCATAAAAATATTCTGTTCAGTGTTGAGTTAACCAGGGGAGAGGATTTTTCCCTTTGATCCTGAGGATATGAGCTGCAGTGGGGAATTTCCACTGCCTCCTCCTGCCTCAAAGCCAGCCCATACCTAATGACTCAGTAGCTTTAAATGAGCACTGCTTAAACAAAAGAGAAATTAAGTCAGAAGGGCCACGTAGGGATGATTCACAATTCAAATTAGAAACTGCCAAGTCATTTTTTAGTGGTATCAAACCGAAATCATCCGTGTCTTTTCGGCCCCAAACACTTGCCTTGTGAATAATTCCCTCCTTGCAGCTTTGCACTTGTCTCACTCTGCAGTTTCCAGGGCGGGTGTCCCTGGAGGAAAAGCTCTGGCACTTTTCTAATTAAAGGTTACCAAAAGCTTGTTAGGAAGTTCACAGGCAAGTGACAGAAGGGCAAGGAAGCAGCTTTTCTGGCAAGAAGAAAAGGAGGTGAGAAGTGGGATGGGATTCTACAGGGAAAATGGGGGACAGGTCTCTGTGATCCCAGTGCAGGAACCAGTTTTTGAGATCATGTCTGGAAGCTGAAGGACTGAGGGAAGCAGTGGGAGACCTCGGTGTCTGTAGAAGTGTCTGGATGTTTCCTCCCACTCCCAAGGGTGCTGAGTGAGCTCTGGGAGCGTTTCCTCCGTGGATACAAACCCCATCTGTCCTGGAGTAGCCACCTCCCTTCTCCCAGCCTCCTCAGACATATTTAGGGCAAGTATTTGTTTTTCAACTCTGTTTCTCCGTATCTGAATTTATTGTATGTTCACTGATAAAGAAATTAGATTATGGCAAAGCAACCATTCCTGAAAATCCTACTGCTGTCCCTTCCAAACGCTGCAGCTGGAATTCCTGTGACCAGTCCTTGCTGGAGGGTGTGGATGTGTTCTGAGCCTCCTCTCTTCGGGTAGCATTTTATAGGTGCTTGAATTCCGGTAGCGTTTTCCACATTACGGTTTTCCAAGGAATTCAAAGCCAGCGGCAGCCTGTGTGGAAGCAGGACTGAAGCTGCTGGAAAAGTTGTCCTGTTGAGCTGAAGCTGGAAGTGCAAAGAGCGGCCATCTGCCAGCTCATAAACACAAGAGGTGTCAGACAAATAAAAACCCTCCCTGAAGCAGAAGAGGAGATGAAACTGCAGCTCCGGGCAGATCCAGGGGGGAAAACCAGGGAATCTGGGGCTGCAGGGGAGATGGGCAGGAGCTGAGCACCTCCCACCGCTGGATTTGCAGGTGTTGTGTAATGGGAGTGAATTTCTTCCCATCAGGCTGATCCACTGGGGTTTAAGACAGGAAATGACTCCTTGGAGAATGGGAAAGGAGTCACAGATGCAAAGTGCATTAATGTGAGCAAACTAAAGTCAGTCCAGTACAACATTAACCCGCCAGCACGTCCTAATTCTGCACTTTATGTTACAGGAAATGGAAATGAGAAAAAAATTTGGTTCCTAAATGGATTTAATATTTTTAATTGTCAGTTTATTTGGTAGCAGACTGGCAGGCAGGGTTTGCTTCTGCTTCTAGGTCAGTGTAGGCCTGCAGCCTCTGCTAACAACAAAAAAGACTTTATTTCTTTGGATGGTTAGAATGTCCAGGGAAGGGCTGGAGCAGCAGGAGCAGCTGAGGGAGCTGGGGGGGCTCAGCCTGCAGAAAAGGAGGCTCAGGGGGGACCTTCTGGCTCTGCAACTCCCTGACAGGAGGGGGAGTCGGGGTGGGAAGGGTTGGGCTCTTCTCCCAGGGAATAAGGGATGGGATGAGAGGAAACAGCCTCAAGTTGCACCAGGGGAGGTTTAGGTTGGACATGGGGAGGAATTTCGTCACTGGAAGCGTGGTTAGGGTTGTAATGGGCTTGCCTTGGCAGCGGTGGAATCACCACCCCTGGAAGTGTTCATAAAACCAGCAGATGTGGCACTTCATGGTATGGTTTAGTGGGCAGGGTGGGATTTGGTTGAAGGTTGGACTTGATGATCCTGGAGGTCTTTCCCAGCTTCAGTGGCTCTGTGATTCTGTGCTGTCTGTGGGTGAGGACCCTCCAGACAGACCACGGGCTCTGTTGCCTCATTACAATTCGCTCAAAGTTCTGTTCAAAGGGAATATTTACTGCAGGAACAGACACCTCATCCTTTCCTTTCACAGTGGTAGAAACCATGTGCATATCTGATGAAATATGAAAGGTCCTATATCTTATTCATGGCTGCTGAAAGTTCCTCAGCAGCAGCCTTCAAACACATCTCTGCAAGTCCCCAGCTCTACAATTTATGTGACAAGTAATGACATGCAAACATCTTTGAAAGTTAAGTATTTGTGTTAATTATTAAAGGGAGACATTTGAAGTGACAGACTGAATGAATACTCTCCAGAAAGCCACCAGACTTTTGCTGATGAAAAAGAGACATAGGGAAGCTCTGTGAAATATTTAACTAGAGAAGTTATAATTTAGTTCCTATGTGCTGCCTCTTTAAATATATTGGGCTCTGATGTCTGATGAAAGCTGATGTTATTTTTTAAACCAAATTTGTGGCCTGTTGCAGAAGACTCTGTCTGTAATAGCAGCCTGTCTGTAGATATTTGCTTCTGTTGCATGTTTTTCGTACTGCTTTTCCACTGCTGGAATGGACTGACTGGAAAGAAAATGAGTAGAAAATCAACATCAAGACACAAACCATGTTTGTGGTTTGGGTTTAGGGTGAAGCAGCTGCTTGTCACCCAATGCTTTGGGGACAGGAGGCTCCTTGTGAGCCCTAGGTGCAAAGGGACCTAAGAGATCCTCTCATTCCACCCCCTGCCAAAGCAGGGACACCTTCCACTAGCCCAGGTTGCTCCAACCTGGCCTTGGACACTTCCAGGGATGGAGCAGCCACAGCTTCTCTGGGCAACCTGTGCCAGGGCCTGCCCACCCTCCCAGGGAACAATTTCTTCCTGATATCTAACCCAAGTCTCTCTTCATTTAGTTTAAGAACGTCCCCCCTTGTCCTGTCACAGTCTTCCCACGTAAAATTCCCTCTCCTTTTTTATAAACCCCCTTCAGGTTCTTGGAGGCCACACCGAGGTCTCCCTGGAGCCTTGTCTTCTCCAGGCTGAACAACCTCAGCTCTCCCAGCCTGTCTCCACAGCAGAGGTGCTGCAGCCCTCTGGAAATCCTCACCCTCCTGTCGTCGTCGTTGCTCAGTGGGTTGTTGTTACTCATGTTCCCAGAAACAATAAAAAAATGGGAGGAGGGGGAATCGTGTATGGAAAAAAATTCCAAGTCTTGCAGCAACTTTTTCTTCTCCCTCCTTTGAAAGTCTCCCCTCTCACACCCTGACAGCTCCTCCCCACCACGATCTGGAGCCCCTTTCACCTCCCCCTGGCACGTGGCAAAGGCAAAGTTGTGTCTGCCAGGGAAGAAAACGTCCACGGGACGTGACAGCTCTCTCAGGGTTTTGCAGGAATGCAGCAATCCTGGGAACATCTGAAGCTGCCACGGGGAATGTGATTTTCAAAGGGAGTTTTTGTTTTGTTTTGTTTATTTTTTCCTGCTCCAGTGCTTTGAGGGAGTTTGTTCCCCTAATTTGATTTATGTGCT
This sequence comes from Myiotriccus ornatus, assembly GCA_036023395.1. Classification (NCBI taxonomy): domain Eukaryota; kingdom Metazoa; phylum Chordata; class Aves; order Passeriformes; family Tyrannidae; genus Myiotriccus; species Myiotriccus ornatus. Next base: position 2,200,248 of record JAYRBT010000010.1, read on the forward strand.
CGTTGCGGCTGAAAGCTTTGATTCCCAACAACGGGGCCATCCCACTGTAGAAGTGTTAAAGCCATGGCGAGTTATTTCCTGCTTTAATTGAAAAATATCACTGCTTTTCTCTGTGTGTTTAGTGATAAACATCAGTATTATAACCAAAACCACTCCTAAGGTAGGTGTGCATGTGGCAATGATTTAAGTTCTATAGGATATATATGGTAAATGGACACCCTGTGCAAAATTTGCCTGAATAAACTTCGTGTTTTCCATTTATCCAGCAGCTTTCATTGCTTAATGAAGGCAGTGAAGTGACTCTTCTACCCGACTTCACATTAAAACTCACTGTTGTGGGTTTTTTTCCTAAATATTAGAAGCAAATCAATATTTTTAATTGTCCAAGGAACCAGTCACCCAACTGTTATATAAATATATTTATATACAAACCAGCTAATGGGAGTGACAGAATCTGTGTGGCAGTTCTCCATAAAACCAACTGACAATTTGACTTTCTGTGATATTTAGGGTTTTCCATGGAACTGAATCAGGGTCCCTTTATATTTCTTTCTTGGAGAAAAAAAAAAAAAAGTGTATTTCTACATTCTTAAATGGAATTGCTCTTTTTTTAGTCATTGCCTCTCTTAAAAAAACCCCAACAAACCCAGTTGTTGGGCTTGGGAACAGGGTTGGGGACACTGGGGTTGGGTTGGAGCAAGGCTGGGGACACTGGGATTGGGTTGGAGCAGGGCTGGGGACACTGGGATTGGATTGGAACAGGGTTGGGGACACTGGGAT